>OU779869.1:13750000-15000000 GCA_916999025.1 Orgyia antiqua
ATAAGAATGGGTCAAGCCGTTTCAAAGGAGTATGGAGACGAACATTGTGACACGAGAATTTTATATATTAGATTTAGAAGATAAAACAAAAGTTTTAGTAATTGTAAAAAAAGAAACCATCCTTGTGAAGCAACCTATCCATAAACAAACTGCATCAAAATCCGTTGCAATGTTTTGAAGATTTAAGCTCACATAAAGACGTACAAAAATAACCACTTTGTATTGTAATAAGTAAAGCAATTTATTAATTTTGCAATTGACATGCTATGCTTTTACTTAATAAATTATCGTTGTACTTAAAAATACGATATAAACTCAATCGAGTGACGATTATGGTTGCCTAATTTGGTTACTGAAAGCACAACCGCAATAAGCTCAGTTGGCAGAGCTACGGAACGGTATTCCGAGGTCGTGGGTTCAAGTCCCGCTTGCGGTAATCACTTTTTCCACCATAATTTAATTTATTACGTTAAAGCATAGCGTGTCAATTGCAAAATTAATAAATTACTTTAGTAATGAAAGTCGCGTCATTATTTTCAACCCCATTGTATTCTGTAAAGAATACTAGGTGGCTGGTCGAGATTGTTGCAAAACATTCTCGATACATGGCGTTGTACGTACAAATACGACATAAACTCAATCGAGTGACGATTATGGTGGCCTATTTGATTACTGCAAGCACGACCGCAATAAGCTCAGTTGTCAGAGCTACGGAACGGTATTCCGAGGTCGTGGGTTCAAGTCCCGCTTGCAGTAATCACTTTTTCCACCGTAATTTAATTTATTAAATAATTACTTATTTAATAAATTAAATTAGCATTCAAGATTATTGCACACTTACTGAGATTACGCTGTCCGTCCGTCTGTTACCAGGTTGTATCTCTGGAACGGTGATAGCTAGAGAGCTGAAAATTTCACAGTTTATGTATGTCAGTTGATGTTACCACAACATATAGTTACTGTCATCATTTTCCTGCCCTTGTCCCGTTATTTAGGGTCGGTATGACGAATATATTCTAATAAAAAAGGGTACAGAACCTTTCCTTTATCAATAGCTCGTATGTGATCGAATAAATAGAGTGGTTCAAGAGGAAAGTTTATAATGAGTTTAATTTGTATTATTGGTACTGACTAGTATATTATTTAATGTTAATTTAATTTCAGGTATTAGAAGATGCACGTAAGAAATACCCGGAGTATACATTCTTAGGTGATCCGTCTATAGCGAAGACAGCAGCCACACATCGTAGATATACACCATTGTCACTCACTGGCTTGTTGGTTGATCTACATATGTTGTCTATGTGTGATTATATTGTCTGTACATTTAGTAGTCAAGTGAGTATAACAATAGACTGTTTGATTAATTTTAGAAGAATCGTTAATTTATTAATTTTTGCATTTGACATGCTATGCTTTTACTTAATAAATCTAATTATGGTGGAAAAAGTGAAAATGCCGCAAGTGGAATTCGATTTATTAAGTAAAAGCATAGCATGTCAAATGCAAAAATTAATAAATTAATAATGAACGTCGCGTCATTATTTCAACCATTCGTATTCTGGAAAGATTACTAAAGTGTTGGTCGAGATGGTGTAAACCAATCTTGATAGATGGAGGTGTACGTAAAAATATATAAACTCATGCGAGTAACAGATAATGGTGGTTAATTTGAAAGTGTTGCAAGTAGACCGCAATAAGCTCAGTTGGAAGAGCTTCGGAACGGTATTCCGAGGTTGTGGGTTCAAGTCCCACTTGCGGCATTTTCACTTTTTCCACCATAATTTGATTTATTAAATTTAGAAGAATCGTCTAATATTCTTTAAATTAGGACTTAAGATTAGATAGGAGGTAAGTGAGAACGCTGCGAGAGAATGAAAATTAGTGTCCGACCGAAAGTTCGGTTACGTTTTCGGCTGGCCGAAAGTTTCGGCCAAAAATCAAGTTTCGGCGGCAGTTTCGGTTTCGGCCGAAACTTTTGCCGAAACCGAAACTTGTGTCGCAATTCATGCACACCCATGTTCGCTTATATTCGTTTCCCGCGGCAACGCTTTGACCATAGACACAGTACTAATAAAGATTATCAATTCCCATACTTTGGCATGTTCGCCATAAAATGCACGCTAAATCTAGGTGGCGCTGTTCACTAGCGTAACAACTTGTATAAAACGGACGTTGCAATAAGATACGTTTAGACAGAAAAAAATTAACTTAAATTAAAAGTCTAATACATATTTAATATGTTACATTCAACGAAAAAATACAATAATAATTATTTTCCACTGATTAGTACATGCAAATAACCTCTTACGATAAAATAACCTCTTGCGATAGATGGCAGATGATTCGCTTCAATGATCGCTTTGTTATTTTTAACACAGTTTTTAACTAGATGGCATTTTAATATATTTAAATCATTGATTGGTGTTACAAAAACTATTATTATTATTTTAGGGTATTAAATATTAGTAAGTTTTATGAACAATAATATATTTATAGTTTTATAAAAAAAACAAAAAAAGGTTGAAAAGATAAAAAGTTACAAACTAAATTATCTCATAAAAATCATCAAATTGGTTTATTAAAAAACAGGTAGTATTTATTTGGGTTCAAGGTCAAGCTTGTTAAAACAAATAGTGATGCGCCACTTGATTTCGACGTTTTTAGGGTTCCGTACCCAAAGGGTAAAAACGGGACCCTATTACTGAGACTTCGCTGTCCGTCCGTCAAAAAAATTGGTCAAGTGCGAGTCGGACTCGCGCACGAAGGGTTCCGTACCATTATCTATGCAACATAAGGCAACGTTATTAGTATCGAGCAAGAAACGGTAAAAAAATCATGTTTGTTGTATGGGAGCCCCCCTTAAATATTTATTTTATTTTATTTTTAGTATTTGTTGTTATAGCGGCAATAGAAATACATCATCTGTGAAAATTTCAACTCTCTAGCTATCACCGTTCTTGAGATACAGCCTGGTGACAGACGGACGGACGGACGGACGGACGGACAGCGAAGTCTCAGTAATAGGGTCCCGTTTTTACCCTTTGGGTACGGAACCCTAAAAACGATGTTGCTTGTTATGACGTTCAAATAGCGAGTGTATTCTTAGAAATTACATTTGTCGTGTGTGTGTGCGTGTGTGTGTGCGTGTGTGTGTGCGTACGTGCGTGTATGTGCCTGTGTGTGCGTGTGCGCAAATAGTATATTAGCTTTGGGCGATGTATGTATGTAAAAAAATTGGTCAAGTGCGAGTCGGACTCGCGCACGAAGGGTTCCGTACCATTATCTATGCAACATTAGGCACGTTATAGAACCAAATATTCTGTGAATAGTTAAAGCGTCTACCTGTCAACGTTATTATTATTGAGCAAGAAACGGTAAAAAAATCATGTTTGTTGTATGGGAGCCCCCCTTAAATATTTATATTATTTTATTTTTAGTATTTGTTGCTAGAGCGGCAATAGAAATACATCATCTGTGAAAATTTCAACTGTCTAGCTATCACCGTTCTTGAGATACAACCTGGTGACAGACGGAGGACGGACGGACGGACGGACAGCGAAGTCTCAGTAATAGGGTCCCGTTTTTACCCTTTGGGTACGGAACCCTAATGAACTGTCTCTTTCAGCACATCCTCAATGTATAGGTCGTCATCGTACCTACTGAAAATATTTAACAAAGCCTACCGCTTTGTTAAATATTTTCAGTATCATGTAACAAGTAAGCGTAATAATTGAATGAGATATTTTGTTGTGATGAAAAGTAAAAAGGATTATTGACGTCACTCACAATATCAAAAGAAACAAAGTACTTTAATATTTATTAACAGGTTGTTATATTATGATACTAAATTTATTATAAAATAAGTTTTATTCTATTATCAGCTCGGTGAAGGTCGATTTAGGTTCGGATCTTAGACTATAAAGTATGTTGTTATGGTTGATATATGATATCGTCGAGGCCTTTGACACAAGCCGCCTTCGCGGTGATCGGTGTTTTTGAGAATGTTAACAAACAGAATGAAAGCAACCTTATGCCTCAATAAAGAAAGTATATTTTTAAATGTTGTTGTTCCGTTCGACGTTCATAGCAAAAGCAGCTTTGCGTGTTTTATTGTTTCGTCTTCAATCGTCTTTAAGAGGGTACTGTACTCCTCATTTAGGTATTTGCCTTAGGTATTGCTATCCCTATTTCCGAGCGCCGCGCTGAAAGGGACAAATATAGATGAAGCGGATTTTACCTACAAATTCTTTGAAAAAAGACGTTTCGTACTTCCGTTTTTTTTTCGCGAAAGTTAAACCGATTTTAATAGTTTTTGCGTCATATTATAGATAAAGAATATATCTATGCTTCTATCACTTTCTTTTGTCGTAAAACTTTACCAAATTTGTGTGATAGACGCTGCAATTTTATCTAAAGAAAACCGAAAAAAAAAGTTTTCCGGATCGTCATATTTCTTTTAGTTATTATGTTTTGAAAAAAAGAAAGTGAAACGTATTTTTAGGTGTGGTACCTTGGGTATATTTAGAAGTAAGAGATATTGCGTGTTCACGTAAACACTGTTTATTCACGACTAAGACCAAACTAAGACTAACATAATGTCTAATCTTACATTCTGCAGGAAAGGTAACGATCCCGTTATGTTCAAGGGACGCGCTACTTGAAGTTGTCAAACCTATGTCATTAACAGCAATAAATTCTTAACTAATATCGATACAAGTGTGAGAGCGAAATGTTAGGCAAAAACAAAATGTTAAAATGTCTACCATGAGTTGATCTATAAGTGGCTGGGCATACATAAAAATAATATATAATGGTACCAATTCTACATGCACAAGTAAACTAAACTTAACTAAAAAATAAATATTGATTATTTCAATAACACAATTCCGCAAGTTAACTACACTTTCTTATTATAAAAACGGTGTATTATATAATAACAATTTAAGTTACTGTGAATGTGTATAAGAAAATAGTCAATTAATCAAAATACAGCATAGTTGCTTTTTTATTTTTGGTTAAGTTTAGTTGTGCACATAGAATTGGTACCAATATCTGCTTGACCGAGCGTAACTCTCGATGGATTTTTGTGAAATTATTCTTAATAAGGTAAGTCTCAGTAATAGGGTTCCATTTTACCTTTTGGTACGGTCAAGTACGTGTTGGACATGCACGCGAACGGTTCCGTGCGGTTATTATGATGATATATTCGTGACACCAACCACAAATAACACCATATAGCGGACCCCCAAACAATGGGATAAGGGCAGGATGATGATGATGGTGAGTCTGAGTAGGTATTTGTGGTTGTAGTATCATCTGATCTAAGCAAACTGAAAATTTCAGCTCTCTAGCTAAATAGAAAATTTTCATAGTACGAAAACACCGACAAAAAGAAATTTTATAAGTATACATAAATCCAAAATCCCATTTATTTAAACACAGGTATTTAATATACGTTATACATATAAAGTAAAATCACGAAACATGTAAAATATTACAAGCCGCATAGGTATGTACGATGTATCGTGCTGTCGCTAGTCGCGATGGCGATACTACAATCAACTACAAATGTAGGTAGGTACAAGAACCTCACGCGATGCGATAGGCTAAGGAATTGAATGAAACACAACGCGGTAACGTAACGCGCAACGTTGCCAGTTTGACAAACTTGGTAGGTAAGTACTTGATAAGAAGCTTAAAAAAATGAAGTTTGTAGTTTGCGAAAGATATAAATGTATTTACTAATTAACTAAGATATAAATCTATATACTGTAGTAACTAAATTGCCTTTATTTATGTGTTTAAAAATACAAAAAGTGAAACCGCATTATCAAAAATCCACTTTAATTTGAACGCCAGACCTATTAACATTCGTGGCCCTGCTATTTATATATGCTTTACCCGATACGCCACGGCACTCTTAAAAAATCGTTCGAAATTTATATGTGTATTCTAAGCCGCAAAAGCGTATCTTTACTTTTTATGATAAAAAAATTGTAAATTCTATGATAAACATATTAAACTATTCTATGATAAACAAAATTGTGTTCATTTCAATTTTTCAGATTATCTGAGGTAAATTTAAAACTAGTTACGTAATTGATTTATCAAGATTATGAAATAGTGCCATCTGCCATTTTTTTTTAGTACTACCGCTATACAACGTGACGTAGTAAGATTATGAATGATTATTGATTACGATAAAATAGGTGATTTGATACGCTTAGTGCCATCTGTAGATTCAGAGTGTAATGATAATTGAGTTTCACAATTTGTTGGGAGGTTATATGTCTTTATTATACTGTGTCTATGCTTTGACGGCCCTGTTCGGGAATTATGAGAACATAATTTTAAAAAATAATAATAATAATAAATTTATTTTTATTTTCTCATCACAATACTGGTCTTAACAGTAAAATTTACAGCGCTGGAAAACATGATTACCTATGTGAGAGACTGGTGCCTGAATTAGGTTTTGTTAAAAACCTGTAAACAGGTCACCAGGGCTCCCGCAACTGACAGATTGTGAGATTACTACTAAGCACGTATTTTATTAAATATATTAAATAAATGATTCCAACGAACTTAATATACTGTGTCTCCATTTCATGCCCTAATTAATGCAAAATAATAGGTAAAATGCACCAAATTTTACGTGAGTTTCGGTTTCGGCCGAAACTGAAGCCACGGCCGAACATTCGGTTTCGGTTTCGGCCGGAAAACCAGTTTCGGTTTCGGTTTCTGCCGGAAAACCAGTTTCGGTCAGACACTAATGAAAATATACTCTGATGTCATCACAGGTATACTTCAAGAGTCAAGTGCGTAGCACTTACAACCGTCGGGCATGTATGACAAGATGTATGAGTGTGGATGAAGCCAAGGAAGTGTGTTTGGATCGTAACAGATGGCCCTCTATAGTCTCTGCCTACCCACATGGGAAAAAGGCGTGATGTTATGATGATGATGAGTACAAACCCAATCGTTTGTATCGTCTAGTATATGACTAAAAGTTCGACGGGCCTCGTGGTTGAGTGGTTTATGAATCGGACTGCCAACAAGAGGTCGCGGATGCGAATCCCGCACGGGACAATCATTTGTGTGATATTTATAATTGTGATACAAATGTTTGGGACCAGAGGGCGTTGTGTGGAATGTCCATGCATATTTATTTATTTTTATAAATGTATGTTTTCAGGTTGGTCGTGTTGCATATGAAATAATGCAAACAAATAGAGTTGACGCTTCAAATAGTTTCTTCTCATTAGACGATATATATTACTTCGGAGGACAAAACGCTCACGACAGGGTCGCTGTCATGAACAATAATGGACAGAACGCTGATATTTCCTTTGAGGTTATTCTTTTATTTTTTTTTCATGAAATTTTAGAAAAATGGTCTAATCAAAGATCATTTAATTTTTGTCTTTAACTTACCATTACCATTTTCTGCAACACCTCGGTTGACTAGTTGAAATGGGCCCAAATTGGCATTAAATCCGCTTATGTACACTTTATTTGTGCTAAAGATTAATGGTCTTATTCATAATGACTTATCGGCGGTTTAAAAGTTCGCTAAAATCGCTACGCGAAAATTTTCAAAGGTTGTTTTTCATAATAATCTTTTTACGCTAAAACGTTTATTATCTCTCTGATAAAATCTCCGTTTAAACCTCCGATAAGTCATTATGAATAAGACCATATAAAATAACTGTAATGCTACGAGACTTCACACATGTTATCTCCCTGTCCCTCCATTTGTTTGTAGTCAGACTGCATCTTATAAACGATGATGGCTAGAGAGTTAAAAATTATATCAGTTGATGCTATAACAATAAATACTTATCATCTTTCTTCTGGCTCTTATGCTGTTATTCGGTGTTATTTGGGGTCAGTATAATAACGGTCTTATTCATAATTACTTATCGGAGCTTTAAACGGATATTTTATCGGAGAGATAATAAACGTTTTATCGTAAAAAGACTATTATGAATAACAAGTTTCGAAAATTTTCGCAAACTGATTATAGCGAACTTTTAAACCACCGTTAAGTCATTATGAATAAGACCATAAATCTATACTATTATTATAAAGCTGACGAGATTGTTTGTTTGTTTGGAATGCGATAATCTCAGGAACCACTCTACCGATTTCAAAAATTCTTTTACTAATGTACATGTATTAATGAAGGCTATAGGTTATATAACATCACGCTGCGACCAATAGGAACGAAGCACCAGTGAGAAATGTTGCAAAAACGGGGAAAATTTTCTAAATTCCACGCGTACGAAGCCGCGGGCAACAGCTAGTATAATATATTATGATATTAACGGTACGAAATCCTTTGTGTGAGAGTTTCTTACTCATCCGGTTTTTTTTCCAGGTTGGTGATATGATAGGTGTCGCCGGTAACCACTGGAATGGTTACGGAAGGGGCACCAATAAAAGAACAAACATGGTAAGATTTAAAAACCAAATCATTAATTGAAATATTGAATAATATTTCAGTGGGTTCGATTCCCGCTCGGGACAATAATTTGTGTGATATTTATAAACGTCATACAAATGTTTGTACTGCGTCGGGGTGTTTACTATGTAATATAAGTATGTATTTACTGAAGAAAACTAGTTTACGAAGTATATCCGTATCTGGTACCTATAACACAAGCATATAAGCTTAGCTTGGGAGCAGAGGACGTTGTGTAAAATGTCCATGAATATATATATATATATATATATATTTTTGTATTTTTTTAATGTATTTATTTTGTATGTTTGTTTTAGGTCGGTCTAATCCCATGGTATAAGACATCAGACCATCTCGTACTATACCCCTTCCCTGAATACAAAGAGGTACCAATGTACGACACACGACAGAAGGACTTATAATAATTAGTTTATATTACAATACTATGTACATTCTGTTTTAAGTACTATCTATAGTACGTACTATAGATAGGACATTCATGTACTGTAGGAGGGACGTTAATGTACTATGTATAGTACAATATACTATGAGTTGTAAATTAATGTACTGCAGGTAGGACGTTAATGAAGTATGTATAGTACAATATACCACGAGTAGTACATTAATGTACTATAGATGGGACATTAATGTACTATGGATAGTACAATAAAGTACTATAGATAGGACGTTATCGAACTTTGGGTACGTCAACGTACTATAGATAGTACGTTGACGTTCAAAGTACTAAGTTTACTACAGCAATATCTAGAACGTAACATATTGTTATATAGACATTAGTAGCCCTAATGTCATCTCAGTAAATTGTTTTTAAAATCAATAACAATTATTATTGGCTTATTTTATACTAAAAGACTTAATAGATATCCTCATGCCTTTTTCCTATGGACGTAGGCAGAGACTATAATTCAATTGACATCAAAACTTGGTTATTTTTTTACACTTTAAGGTACTAATTTTTGGTATATATTGTTCATGAGTTACTGAGTACAGAACCATTGACACATTAACAAACTGACAACATGGTAAAGATTCAATTTTTGTAAGAAATCTCAAAACTGAATATTTATATGGTCTTAATTTCAAAATGTTGCTGATATTATTAGTACCGCTTACTTTTAATTAAATCAATTGATCACTTAATTACATAATATTAATTGCATAATATAAATATCGACACAGATTTACCAGGTAGTTGATACGCGTTCAATCTTGAAGACACGTCAATTTGGCCTTACTAAATCGTCTAATAATCGATATATAATAATATGTCATTCTTAATTCAAGTCAGTAGGTAAGTAGTTTTTACTTTTACCACATTTCTTTCCCAGGGTACTGTTAAGAGCCAGCTAAGGGATAATATAAGTAGTTAACGTCTACTGCGAGAGACGGGAACCTCAAAACTAAGCCCTGTGCCAACACGCCTGTCACAGTAGACCATAGTCCCGCCCAAAGAGGAGGAGGCCCGTGCCCAATGTTAATGAGCTTGAGAGAGGAAGTAGTTTTTACAAACTAAAAACGTCAATAAAACAAACAATAAAACAAGTATTCTATTGGGAAGAGAATATTTGTTTTATTAGTCTATGGTTCAATTTAACCTGTGGTGTGTATCATACACACATATAGAACGTATTTTACGCAAATATTAGATATTTATGTGGCTTCAACTCGGATGAGGGATGTAGCCATAGAAATTCGACCTGGTAAATCTGTGGATATCGATAATATTTCTAAAACAATGTATGGAAGAATAGATCTGGATTATTTAAATTATTTATCATATATTTAATTTTATAAACGTAAGTTTACAAATGGCAAGAACGACTTTATATTTTCACACATGTAAGTTCTTAAATGAGGTAAGGTTTTTTATTTAGATCATAGAATATTCTCGAATAACTATTATCTTTAAAATGTCATTAATATAGGAGTCTTTGAATTTGTCTCATATTTATTCTACAATACATCTTTACTTATTATAAAACAAAGTAGTTATTTTTGTATGTATGTCCCTATGTAAGCTTATATTTTGAAAACTATGGAACGGGTTTTGATGCGGTTTTTTATTGGATATAATGGTTCATGTGGATTGCCTTTTTGTATAATTTGTTCGAGTTTGTTTTTTAAATTAAACGCGTACGAAGTTGCGAGGGACAGCTATATTTACATAAATAGTTAATAAATACATGGTCAGTGTTACAAATAGAAGAAATAGAATTGTAATTAATATTATTAGTTATTTTCTATTAGCACAGCACGTGAAATCCTGAACAGATAAATTTTCAAGTTTCTTTTTAATATTTTAGATAGGTAAGAAATCCTTTTCGTAGAAAGAGTGATTTTTTAGATATTTTAATGGTGGGTAAGTTATTTCTCTTCGAAGTGAAGTTCTTATCCACCCTTAAAATATTTAAACTACCCATAACCCATTTTTTTGTTCAATCAAACATGTACGGTCTGTGGTACATTGAGTGTTTTGTGTGCATGTACTATATATATCACATTAATTTATTGACATCATAAATTATTATTTAATATATTGATCATTCTTTGATTTATTAGTAAATCTAAAAAGGATTTAGTACAGAATGAAACAAAATATCTATGGTGTTTGATGTAGATTACTTTCGCATTTTTAACTAATAAATCAATAGAATTACATAACAATAATGTGTATGTATGTATGTATATACAAAGATCTGTACATAACCCAGTAACATGACTGATTACTGGTTCAAATTAAATAAATACATAGGTCTGGTATTTTTTATTATTTATGATATTTATTTAGAATCGCGTAATACATTAAGATACAAAAAAGGTTTTCTCTTTTTTCAATCACAAAAGAGTTAGTAAGGCTAGTATCCTCTTTATTGTCTATAAGTACTCTTGAGTGTTCAAAAAGTTTGCATTTAAACCCCTTATAAGTTATTTGTTACCTACTCTATTCTTTATTGATTTGTAGAACTGATAAAAAAGAAAAATACTAGTTTTTTATACCAATAATGGATAACTAAAAATCTATTTAATTTCTCAATCAAAATATTTATATTATTAATTAAAAGACTTTGTACGCCTTTTGATGATGCATTTGTAACAAAATTATAAAGGAAGTGTTTAATCCGATTTATTTAAATATAATACAATACTTACTGGCCTTATAAAAATAATAATCTGTGTAAAAAAAATATAAAGAAAAAATTATTAAAAAAAATAATAATGTAGGTACCTATTTTATTATTGTTGCACTAATAAGAAGAAAAAAACTTAATTTGAATTTCGAACACGTAAAATTATTTAATTATTTTACGTGTTCGAAATTCAAATAAAGTTTTTTTTTCTTATTAGTGACATTTTCTCTTTGGGCTGTTGTTTAATTAATAAATTAATAATAAAAATCACGAAGTATAGATACAAGGAGTCCGAACAGTATAGGCTTTTCCATAATATTTCGTGTACACAATAATAAACCCAGATCATAGTTCTATTTTCTGCCACTGGCTGCGCAAGTATTCAGGACGTACCGATGCTATTATAGAATATCAGAATATCTCTTGACCTTCTCTGTATTGTTGGGTTTAAAGCACTCGAAAAATTTCTAAAAATTTCCTAAAACTTATATTTAACTCCACGTTTCTCAGAATATTTTTTTCCACAGGTGTCAATAGTTCAAACGAGTACTTCTTGAAAAATGGCGCGCTCTACCGGCAAAAAATCTGTCCCTTAAATTGAGACCATTCGTTCATCGTTAAAAATGTAAAAAAGAATATGTTTTGCGTTTGTATTTCTAGACGTTTTATTTATGCATTCGAATTTTAAATTAAGTTTACATTATTATTGGTCACCGTTTCTGGACTGATGTTAATGTTTTCATTGTGTGGAAATTCTTTGGTTTTATTGCACTTTTCTTTATAATATTTATTCCATTTTATGTTATGTGAATAATTCATAAGTAAAACTATAGATGTTATATAATAATCAATAGGTAGGACATGAGACTAAGAGAGAGCTTTAAGTAGCTCTCTCTTAGTCTCATGTCCGTTGTCGTCACAAGGAAAATTTAATTTATAAAGAATACACATTACTGAAACAAAATTAAATATTAACTTTTATTTAACATTCTGCTATAGACAAAATCTGTTTAATACGCACAGCCAGTTTGTAACCTCAAAGCCTTAAGAGGGCACGATAACAAATTATGCTCCATACAAAAATATGAGTACCGTACTTCCCTTTTTTCTTCGCGAAAAATAAACCGATTTTAATTGTTTCTACGCTATATTATAGATGAAGAGTATATCTATGCTTCTGTCACTTTCTTTTTTTCAAAACATAATAACTAAAAGAAATATGACCATCCGAAAATCCCGATTTTTTCGGTTTTCTTTAGGTAAAGTTGCAGCGTCTATCACACATATTTGGTAACGTTTTACCAAAAAAAAGTGATAGAAGCATAGATATACTCTTCATCTATAATATAGCATAAAAACAATTAAAATCGGTTTAACTTTCGGGAAGAAAAACGGGAAGTACGAAACGACGTTTTTCAAAGAATTTGTAGGTAAAATCTGTTTCAGCTATATTTGTCCCTTTCAGCACGGTGCTCGGCGATAGGGATAACTCGTATAATAATCGGTATCTTAGAAGCTAAATGCGTATGTGACCAAAATAAACCAACATTGTGTATGTAACGCTACTTATAACGCAGATAGACCTGTAGCATAAAAGGCTCAAATGTATTCTTGAATCTTTGTATTGTGTCGTTCTTAGTCTGTGTAATGTAAAATTGATGATAATATAACATGGACCTAATTATGTGTATATAGCTTTATATTAAAGTGTATATAAAGAAATAATAATATAAATAAATGGTAATAATATGTTAAGGTACTTACTTGTTTTATTAGGGTTTGGTACAAACCCTTAGTCTCACTATAGTGTCCGTCTGTCTGTTTGTCCATCTGTCAAACTTTTTTACTCTACAACGGCTGAAGGTATCGACTTGAAACATACAATATGTAGATCTATGCGGTCCCTTGCTGCAAAAAATACAATCAATATTTTATATCTGCGCATTCAGAAGATATAACTGAACTAGCTGTTGCACGCGACTCCGTCTGCGTGGACTTTAGATAATTTTCCCCGTTTTTGCAACATTTTTCACTACTACTCCGCTTCTACTGGTCGTAGCGTGATGTTATATAGCCTAAAGCCTTCATCGAGAAATGCCCTATCTAAAACTGAAATAATTTTTCTAATCGGCCCAGTGGTTCCTGAGACTAGCGCGTTTAAACAAACAAACAAACTTCAGCTTTATAATATTAAGTATAGATTACGCGCATTTTTGAGTATTTTCGACTTACGCTAGTGTACATAGAGTCGTAGTCAAGAGTCAAAATCTACAGGCTACTTCCCATTGCCCTAGAGACTTGAATTTTGGCATGGACCAAGCCTACATAGTGCTGATATAGGGAAAAATCCAAAAACTTGTTATTTGTTATGACATCACACGAAAAATAAAACTACTTTTTACGGATTTAGACGCGTATATTTGTTTTAATTTTAGCCCGACAAATATACGCGTCTAAATCCGTAAAAAGTAGTTTTATTTATGCAAATGAGTCGCACAAGTGTTAGAAAATATTATGTTAACCAGTACGGACTGGAAATTGCAAATAAAATTCGCCGTTTAGAACAACTCAAAACAAAGCGCAGTCTCACCCGTGACCATGCTGACTGCAAAGTCTCCGAAACGTCGGGCTAAAATTAAAACAAATTACGCGTCTAAATCCGTAAAAAGTAGTTTTATTTATGCAAATGAGTCGCACAAGTGTTAGAAAATATTATGTTAACCAGTACGGACTGGAAATTGCAAATAAAATTCGCCGTTTAGAACAACTCAAAACAAAGCGCAGTCTCACCCGTGACCATGCTGACTGCAAAGTCTCCGAAACGTCGGGCTAAAATTAAAACAAATATACGCGTCTAAATCCGTAAAAGTAGTTTTATTTATGCAAATGAGTCGCACAAGTGTTAGAAA
Organism: Orgyia antiqua; assembly: GCA_916999025.1. Lineage (NCBI taxonomy): Eukaryota > Metazoa > Arthropoda > Insecta > Lepidoptera > Erebidae > Orgyia > Orgyia antiqua. The sequence goes on from OU779869.1 coordinate 13,764,526, forward strand.
ATATTATCACACGAAAAAATTGTGTTAATACCACTACTATTAAGTACTTACTACTATTAGGTACCAACTTATTAAGTAGCTGAAATGTAGGCGATTCCCTATGTTACAACTAGAAAGTTAAGTTGGTGAGTTGCTTTGAGCTAAATTAACTGTTTATTGGTATTTAGTTATGTATTTATGTTTTTCGGTCGGTTAGATACGGAACCCTAAGTGTGCAAGTTCTCCTCGCTCTTGTAAAAAGAATAAAAAAGCAGGCAGTATAGGGTGCTTTGGTACTTGACACTTATCGGCACATTTTGGTCAATTCACACAATATCTTTATAAATTGTAGCCTATGTGTTATACTGATGTATAAGCTACATTATTGCAAAGTTTCATTAAAATTCATTCAGTAGTTTTTGTGTGAAAGAGTAACAAACATCCAAACATACAAACTTTCATATTTATAATATTAGTAGGATTTATATTCGTACTAGCCTTTTGCTGGCGATGTCGACCATCTAAACACCGATTTTCATGACTTAAAAATGACGCTATCATAGCGTCATTTTTTATTCATTACGTCATTTGTTTGCAAAAATAGCACAATTTTTTTTTTCAAGACTCAATGTATGTGATACAAGTATCTATCATAAACAGGAAAGATTTATTACTAGTGTTAATTAGAATTTAGAATTTGGCCCGTCTACAAAATATTCGTCGATTACTTTGACCAGGGTAAAATACCTAATTAAAAGCTGTTAAAAATAAATAAATAAAGTAAGTGACAACCTCCTTTTAAAGGTTAGTTTAAACAAGGATCTACATATCCAGTGGCATAGATAGAACTTGTTTTTAATCCCGTTATGAGTTTGCGTTTACCTGTAAAGTGTAAGTAATGCATCCAATGTGCAAATCAACTGACATTACCATAATGTAATCATGTAGAAATTAAATTGATCTTAGAGAGCCACTGAAACAGCGGACAACATAAACAAACACTGTGATGCCGTTTGCTTTTTCTTTCACGTCAAAACTGAAGCTATTTAAACAGAATTTGATAGACAGATAGTCTAGAGCAGGGGTTCCAAAAATTACTTTGAGAAGAAATAATTTTTACCGCCCCTACTTTTTCACCTACTTAAAAACCACTATAACCACATAATATTATTTTTCTCTGTGTCTCTTACCTTACCGCTCCTTTTATAGCTTGTAGTGGCCGCAAGGGTGTTATCGTCCACATTGGGAAGGACTGGAGCCTGAGAAAGGAATATTTTTAATGCGAAAATGGGTGAGTAGTGATTCGTAATTCCACGAATACGAAATAGCTGGCGATAGCTCAACAGCTGATACATGCCCTAATTAAGGAGAAATGGAATGATTGACTGACAATATTTGATATTTATAAAATGTTCTTCACACAATTAACTTAATATCAAACCCAAGATTTTGAACAACGGAATAAAGAATAGCACTAATAGCATACTGCCTAGGTACTTAGTGTACTTACTAAGTTATTATTTCACTTTAATTCACTTTCTCCTAATTAATTTCTTTTAAATAGGTACCCTTCTAATTTGTAACTGGAATGTTCTAAATTAAAATAGTTAACCAAATATACTCAGAATTTGGTAATAAATATTCATTAATAGTTATTTTACAAATAAAAGTGAAGAATACAAATCTCACTTTTAATGGCCTCATACAAAAAATAGTCGAGGCGAAAGTAGCCCCTCTTAAGTCAAGTTCAATAACATGTAACAGTGTACCTTTAGCAAGTAAAGAGGCAACATCTCTTACTACCAAGTGATACATTGCAGTGCTTATATGACCGAGACAACGATCTAGTAAATATTAGTAAACATATCCAGCAATGTATCGTGTTTTTATTATAGTTTTGTGCTTCGTAAGCTCTGTGTTGCCGGCGAAATATATGCCAAAATGGAAAAAACAGGTTGGTTTATTTATTTATTAAATACTTTATTTTGAGTAGAGATTTTTATATGATAATTGTGGCTTTAATTCACTTTCTTCTCATTCATAGTCTAAGTGCTCATTAAACATAAATATATATTTCGTTTATAATGGGGCTCGTATTGTTTTTTTTAAATTGGCGGTAATATAGTCATCCTATGAAACTTAGGTTTAAAGAAAATTCAGTAACTGTCCACGGTATAAAGGGCTTAGGTTCCTTGCAGGATCTTTACTAAACATGGCATACATAATATAATATATAATCTTCTTCACGGTCCAAAAAAGTCACATTAATTATACTCCTTCGCAAAAATACCTCAATATTGTTAGGTAGGTATACCTACCATGCTAACTGAGGAAGTATAGGGTTTAGTTTCAAGATTTTCAACTCATCGCCTTCGATTTTTCTCTTATTTGACTATTAGGTACTACTCGTTTTGGAGAAAAGAGCGGCTTCATTATGCTGTGGTTAATGGAACGGGCTGTCGTTCTGGACGTAGTTGCAGGATCGATTTCTGCGTAGGGCAATTGTGTGATATTAGTATTTGTAACAAACTTGTACGGCGTCTGGGTGTGTTCTACTTAATACATTTATCTAATACATTAATCTATTTTTATGCATTTTCAGTAGGTCTGAGAATCGACTACTATCTATTTTTCATACCCCTAAGTGATGAGGGTTGGCCAAACCTAACATTTATATTATGGCAAAAACAACGTTTGCCGGGTCAGCTAGTGTATTTATATAATAACTAGTTGGCCCGGCAAACGTTGTTTTGCCATACCAAAAAAAAGTAAAAAAAAAAATCAAAATTAACTATAAACCTCACGGAGCCCGAGACCTTTCCAACGAATGCAAAACCGTGGAAATCGGTTCGTGCGTTCTGGAGTTATAGCGTCAGGAAGGAAAATCCGACTTATTTTTATATAGTAGATAGAGGTTTGACAAGTTTATTACGTAAATACCCATCACTTGCATGGATCTGTAAATTAAAGAAATCCGATATCATTAGTTATCAGTAGTATTGATATTAATGTGAGGACAAAAGTTTAGATTAGGATGGATGATGAATATAATTTTATATTTATTTTATAAGTTTAGATTAGTCGGACTTTGATAGCAAAAGTCAAGGATAAATAAAATATTGAAAACGGCCATTAATTACGACAAATGAAACAATAAACTATAAAGTCTTATATATAAAATTCACGTATCACAGTGTTAGTTACCGTACTCCTCCGAAACGGCTTGACCGATATTTATGAAATTTTACATGCATATTTAGTAGGTCTGAGAATCGGATAACATCTATTTTTCAAATCCCTCCCCCCACTGACATTTGTATGGCAAAACAACGTTTGCCGGGTCAGCTAGTTATTTAATAAAATATATATTATTCTGTGAAAATATAATAATATTGTAGTAGGTAATGCAAATGTTTTCGCTGGTGTTATTCCCGCGACACACTTTCTCGTTGCTTTCTCGTTGCTCAAATTAGAAAGTATGCCAGTGACTTGACAGATCTTATGCACTATCCTGCTGTTAGGATGAAGGTCTTGCACTTCATATACCTGTTTTCAAGTTTTCCCTGTCACAGATTATCTGCCTATTAGGGTTCTATATAAAAAGGTAAAACAGGTACCTTATTACTGAGACTTTGCTGTCCGTTTGTCCGTTTGTCACCACGCTGTGTCTCTACAACGGTGATAGTTAGAGAGCTGAAATTTTCTAAATCTAAAAATCGAAATTTAAGGCGTACGAAGCCGTAGGCAACTGTCAGTGTTTTGAAAATAAAAGCATAATTCTACCGTGAGAACAATAAATTCAATAACGATGAAACAGCAGATAGTTTTTATAAGACACACGAGTTGTTTAATGAACTAGTTAATGTTATATGGTCATTGAAATGTAGAGTATTGAGAATGAGTTGCCTGCAACTTCATACGCATGGAATTTTGACCAAACCTTAACAAAATATACAAAAAAGCCATTAGGGACTAGAATGGTTGTTTGCCTGAATAAATAAATATTCGTGGTCAATTTAGTGAATACTCGTATGTATACATGTTATGCTTGATGCTTGTGTTATGGATATCGGAATACGGAAATAATACCTTTATACGACAGAATCTAGGTCTGGAAAATATTCTTTTAGTTACCTATAATAAAAACATTGCTTTTTATTATATTATATTACTAGCTGTTTCTCCGATTCTCAGACCTACTGAATGTGCATGTAAAATTTCATAAAAATCGGTCAAGCCGTTTCGGAGGAGTACGGTAACTAACACTGTGACACGTGAATTTTATATATGTATAAGATAAGATAAAACAAAGTCGTTATTTTTGTACGTATGTCTTTGTACGTATGTCAAAACTACGCAACGGATTTTGGTGAGGTTTGTTGTTTATTGAGGGAGGAGGGCCTCAATAACTATTAATGCGGGTGAAATCGCGGGCTTTAGCTAGTGATATTACATTTTACAAACTTCTTCAAGACGTCCCTAGGGCGCTTTTCAAACTAGGACAAGTGCGGTAAATGGAAGGCGCCAATCAAGCAACTTAATACAAATTTAATGTTATTTATAGGCATGTGCATTGCCAGCAGTGCAGAGTGAACACAGCCACTACATCTGCGACGAGAAGGGTGAACCTAAATGTCACCCAGGCTGGCAGGGTGACCTGTGCGACGTGCCCATTTGTAAGAAGGGATGCGACCCGTTACAAGGTAACATAATATTATTGTAACTCTATTATTATATCATTTTCTGAATGTCGTTTCTGTCATCTAAGTATCATAAATCCTATTAATTGAGGTGATAACTTTGTTCTCCTTTTTATGAAAATTACGCAACCGAGACGGAATCCTTGGAAATGAACCCAACCCAGTAAGGGAGGCCAAAAACCTTGCTGAAGCCTGGAATGAACCCTACAGTGGATCATTAATTAATAGGCTCCAGAGAGTAATGGAGAAATCGTGTTTGTCCGTGTGGCGGATTAAGAATACCAGTGTCACCACCCCATTTTTTCCCCAGGGTGCTAAGAGCCGGTTAAAGGATGTTATATAATAATAATTATAATTATTCATGGACATTTCGTATTTTTGGAATATTATATTTTATTTAGAAAATATAGACTATTTTCAGAAACTAATTTCAATATTATTGAAATATGCACTATATAGAATTTTTACAAAATACTTAAAGATATTATTTTATATGTTGTGACGTCATCGTTGTACGCAATCTGTGTATTGCCTTTTCCTGATAGACTTAAGATAGATTGCAATACTTCTTTTCAAAGTTGCCAAGTTGATATAATAGACCAATTTAAACTAAGAACTAAGAAAACTAAGAACGCCTTAATATTTTAAGTCCTTCATTTCAAGGGCAAATATTGGAAAATTTGCTTTATTGGAAAAATAATCGTTAAAATAGCAAATTTTCCGAAAACAACTAATGGATCATGATCAGAAACTCTATTCCCCGAAATGGTTTTGGAATTAGAGTTTTAAAAAAATATGAACAATGCCAATCAAGTCGGCCAATGACGGTGTCCGGCACATATTTCATTTGTATATTCGATCTACCTTTTGGTTAAGTATTTCAGCTCATGTCAGATGACTAGGTCATCCATTCATACATTATGTAGGGCGTAGAACATCTCGACTGCTTATGACTGAACAAAGACTGCACAACTTGTGTGCACTGACAACAGTAACTGACTTTCAAATAGAAAGTCATTCATGTTAAATATTATTTAGAAAGCCGTTGTTTCCGCGTGTTTAGTCATAATATTTGATTTTACAAGTATTACATGTTAAAATAATTAACTGTATTTAATGTATTTTAAGTGTATGTGTAAGTAAGTAAGCTAAATATATGTATGTCCTCGGAGAATGTATTGTATTAAAATAGTTTTTGACCGCAACTTCGTAAATGTGGAATTTAAAAACCTAACTCTAATTTATACAACCTGCTGGCCACCACTCTTCTTCCCTTTGGAAGGGACTGTGGTCTACTGTGCCGCGCTGAACAGGCGTGTTTGCTTAGGGTTTAGTTTCGAGTTTTCCGTCTCTCACAATTGAGTAGACGTTATCTGCTGATATTGTCATTTATCTGGCTCTTACAGCAACCTGGGAAAGAAATGGGGTGGTAACACTTGTATTCTTATTCCGTCACCACGCGGCAGAGGCGTATTTTGAAAATTAGCGCCCCGGGCCATTTGGTTCGACGCCCTGGGCCAATTAAATAAGGCGCCCTATAAATTAATAGATATAGGGCAAAATTTTAAACTTGAAGGCTTTCGCTGCCCTTTTTGGGCTGGCCGCCCTGGGCCATAGCCCCTATGGCCCTAGGGTAAATACGCCTCTGCCACACGGAGTACGGGTTAGAAATATCTAGTTGAAACTATGAATTGAAATAAAATTGCCCTAAATTAGGAATCGTAACTACGACTTCGTATACAGATGTAATTGAAGCCAAAGGACTTGTGTTCGGAAAGATAATGAGATCTTAAAGAACAATATGATACAATATATTTGCAAGTCATTCTGTGTGTTAATGGTTAAATAACGGTGCGTACTGTATTGTTCCTCATTAGCGATACAATGTGGTTTAAAATATTTGGCTATAATATTATGCTTAGGTCACCGTACCTTACTGTTACTGTACTGTTATTTATACTTACTGATAATGTAATGAAAAAAAAGTTATTGTTGTGGTAGGGAAAAAATTTTTGGACATATCATAGGAGCTTATTTTTTTTTTTTGGCAAAAAGAGAATATGGCTACGCGAATAAATGATTTTTGATTTTGATTTTGATTTATTGTTACAATTTCACTGCGTCATCAACATTGGTGCAGCTTGCCTTAGAGGGGCGCTAAATTAAAATGTGTTATGAGACTCTACGCAAAGTCTTTTTATGCTAAAAGGATGATAAACAAGCATGCAACCCGTGGCTGATAGTAAGCAGTTATCATAACTTGTTAAAGTTTCAAACATCGGAAGTGTCGCTCTCGCGTCGTCGACCCTGTAGGAATCCTTTTATAAAACTACAAGTTACAAATAAACTTTCTTTCTTTCTTTCAAAAGTAAAAAAGTGCTCTTATTGTGCTAATTTGTTTTGTTGGTATTTGTTTCGAGATGTCTTCCATATTTACGATATCTTTTACCTGATTCTTACTGCATTCGTAAAATAAATTTGGTCTTCTAACCTACTAATATTATATATGTGAAAAGTGAGTATGGATGTTTGGATGTTTGTTACTCTTGCACGCAATAACTACTAAATGAATTTTCATAAAACTTTAGGGTAATGTAGCTTATACATCAGAATAACATATAGGCTACTTTTTATCCCAAAAGAATGCAATGTTCCCGTGGGATAATAAAAACTAACAGATTTTTTATCCGCAGGTAACACCTCGGGGCACACCTAGTTCATCATAAAGTACTTAAAGAATAACCGTAAAATTCCATGTTTTCAGGATATTGCAAGCGTCCCGGTGAGTGTCGATGTAAGCTTGGTTTTTATGGAGAACGCTGTAACAAGTGCATACCTCTGCCGGGCTGTCAACATGGCTACTGTAATGAATCCTTCGAATGTATCTGCAAGCAGGGATGGGATGGTATATTCTGTTCTGATCGTAAGTACTTACAATATATATTTGGTATACTTAAAAGAGTAGTACCATGACTAAGTTAAGTTAGTAGCCCATTTTACGGGAATGATTCTGATCATCATTTGTATTCCCGTAAAATGGGCTACAATAATAATAGTATTGATCTTTAGAGTATTATTGTCCCGTCCCCATGTGGTGATGTATTAAGTGTCATCACCCCGTTTCCTCGCAAGGGTGCGATAAATGACAGCCATTTAATGACAGATTTTGAAAGCAGAAAACATCTTCTGCAAGAGATGGAAAACTCGATATGAAACTTTGCTGTCACGCGGCCAAGTAAGCGTAACAAGAGTGGACTAAATAGGTAGAATACTGATGCAGAGGATGCCTCTGTCCAGCAGTGGGATATGAATGGGCTGAGAATAAAAAGAAGCAGAATCGACGATGACCTAACAAGAATAACAACTGCGTGGTCCGAGGATATTCTTTAATCGTGTATACTTCATTAGTGTAGTTTTAGAAGGCACGTAAATAGTTTGTTTTTGGAACATTCTCTCTCTCCAGCCCATTAACGTCCCATCGTTGGGCACTGGTCATCTCCAATCTTTACAGCATCCTAGAGTGGCGACATTAGCATTACCCTGTCACCACATGGACCACATCATGCTACTGATAAATGAGCTAGTTACAGGAAAATTTGCTATATGGTCTAGAAAAATCATAATATTTTTTTTAATCTACAGCTATCTGTCGCTCCGATTGCCACGCAACAAGAGGTTTCTGTGAGACACCAGGAGAATGTCGCTGCAAACTGGGCTGGTCTGGACCAACATGTAAAGCTTGTCAGCCATTGCCTGGCTGCCAGCACGGTTACTGTGACAAACCACTAGAATGCAAGTGTCTGCCTGGTTACACCGGCCTATTGTGTCAAACTGGTAAGGAATGAGAATTCACTCAGATTATAGGATTCATTAAAAAATTATCACAGGTATTGGCTTTTTACCAAAAATATTTTTAGTTTGTTACCATAAGCCAGAAAATTTTGACGGTTGGTATTACGAAGCACAAAATAATAGTATTATTAAGATGTTTTGGTAATACGCTACGTCTGTATACTTATTCACTAATGTTACAGACAGGCACTTATATCAAAAATTACAACTTAGCCTGGAACTACAGGAAGATGTGTAAAAAGTTTATGAATAAAGTTCATGAATATTTAATTTTATTTTTAGCGATCTGCGCGCCCGGTTGTCACAATGAGCGTGGCTACTGCCGTCGTCCTGGCGAATGTCGCTGCAAAGTTGGATGGACTGGTACCTTCTGTAACGAGTGTCACAGGTATCCTGGCTGTGTGCATGGGACATGCAATAAGCCCTGGGAGTGTCTCTGCAAACCTGGATGGGGAGGCATGCTATGTGATGAAGGTAGAGAACTATTTACAATGACGCAATCGTCGAATAGTCTTTAGCAGGGGCGTAACAGTCGCCGAATGTAGTATTATTTCAGTGGCCGTCTATTTGTCTATACTTTTTTATTTTAAGGAATTATTATTTTTGTGGATAGACATTATAGGCAGAAAAACAAAAAGTTCAAAACAATGCATTTACATCTAATTTTTATTGACACGCTTTTATAATCCTTGCTTGTATTTGTTTCTATGTAACAGAACCTTTTGTACGTAAATATTACGAATTTGCTATAGTGAGATTGATCTAAGGTTAAGGTTCTAATATGACAATACATTAATTATTAAAAAATATCTAGGATTTGCAAGAGTGTTTTATAAATAGCTATTCAACGTATTCAAATAATATCACAATAATATTCTGTTATTTTCAGAACTCAACTACTGCGAAAAGAATCCAAACACATGCAAAAATGGCGGTGAATGCATATCTATGGAATCAAATGACGGTTACTTTAAATGCTCTTGTCCACCTGGCATCTCGGGCAGGAATTGTGAAAAAGTACCAGAAATCAGTACTATACCATCCAAAGTAAATTCTACGACTGAATCTAGCGATAACAATTCTGAAGATTTAACTGTTGTTAGTTTGGAAAGTTCTACTCAAGAAGTACCTAATAATGGAGATAATGAGACGAAGTGATGTCTCACTAGAATATGCTTGATGATGACTGCTGGTAATCGTTTGGTTATAATATAGAAAAAATGCTATTGAACCAATCAATTTATCATACCTGTCTACATAACACCGAGTTAGCACGACTAACTTTATAACGTAAATAATAGAGGCACTAAATAATGCAGTTAAGTTAAAATAACATAAATATTTTCGTAAAATTTAATTAGCAATTTTTCGTCTAGGCTAGCCTGACTCTACATATTTTTTTGTAACCAATAACAAAATTATCTGAATAATTAAAAAAAAGAAACAGGTTCTAAATTTTAGACGGGCCTCGTGGTGTAGTGGTTCATATAATGGACTACCGATCATGAGGTCTCGGGTTCGATTCCCGGTCAGGACAATCATTTGTGTGATGTTTTTAATTGTCATACAAATGTTTGTACTGCGTCTGGGTGTTTACTATGTATTGGTGTTTATTATAAGTATGTATTTACAAAAGAAAAGTAGTTTATGTATTATATCCGTATTCTGGTACCCATAACACAAGCATATAAGCTTAGCTTGGGACCAGAGGACGTTGTGTGAAATGTCCATGAATATTTATTTATTTGTTTATTTATAATTATATTAAAAAAAAAAATGAAACTTTCAATTTTCAATACATTTTTTGCGAACCGAAAGCATTAGCAGAAAAATTCATACAAATGACTTTTAAAGTATATAAAATACGTTTAATTAGCAGTTAAAAATATTAAGCATTATCTGTATGTGTGTGTGTGTTAAATAAATTGTGTTTGATTGTGTTATTTATTTATTGCAATTTAGTGTTTGTTTGTTGTGTGAAAAATGTTAATTTATTTTATGTTCGTGTTTAGAAAGTTAGAATAATGGTGCGTTTAAACAGCATTTTGTTTATTTATTTGCGTTAAAACTAAGCTCGTTTTCGTGAACTAATTATAGATCACAACTCGTAATAAACTTCTCATCAGAAAAATTTAAACACTTCATTTTATATTGATATATATTTTCCTAAATATACCTACAGATTTTAATAGTAATTCTAACAAAACATAAACTTAAATGAAAACATCTGCGATTCAACGGTGTATTTTAATTAATTGCCTATATCGTTACATATATTTATTTTCAAATTTATTTGTTTATTTAAAATAATTAATATTAAATACACAAATAAAACCACTTTTTACCGTAATTGATTAATTTTGCAATTGACTTGCTATGCTTTTACATAATCAATTAAATTATAGTGGAAAAAGTGATCACCGCAAGCGGGACTTGAACCCACGGTATTTCGAGATTTAGACGCGTATATTTGTTATAAATTTAAGCCCTAAAAAATCTTATAGTACACAGTTTTTGAAATAAGAAAGATCAAGTAAAATTTCCGAATTGTATTATTGACACTGGTACCAATTCCAAACGCATGACAAAACTAACTAAAAAATGAATTTTGATAGTGTCGATAACACAATTTGGCAACGTTATAACGTTTATAAAAACTGTTTTTAATAGACTAAAGATTATAATTAATATAAATGTGCACAACAAAACACCTAAATAATCAAAATACAGCAATAGTTGTAAGCATTTAAGTTCTTAGTTAAGTTTAGTTATGCATGTAGAATTGGCACCACTATCAATTTTCATTTTTTAGTTAAGTTTAAGTGACAGCTATTTATCTTAAAATAATGCTTGTATTAGTGATGATACTTATTTAGGTAATAAGTTGTTATGCCCATTACCTACATAATTTCTAAACGCGAACGTATATTTTTACGTAATTCTTATGACTGAATGTATTTATGTTCTTAATATAACCTTTATACACGTAATAAACATTATTTTATATGAAAAATGTTATTACAACATTATTTAGATATTTGTAAAAGCTGTATAGAGATAAGCTTATTTATTGTATTTTATAAATTAAATATTAAATTTTAAATTGTCTTTTAAATAAATCTTGTTTTATTTTATTGCTAGCTGTTGCCCGCGACTTCGTATGCGTAGAAGTTAGTATCTTTGTACAGGTTGTACCTTACCTACCTAAAAGTCCTAAAACTAATAAACAAACAAAACAAATATATCTACACCTTGACGTTTGCCACTTACGCTTTGCGCCTCAAGAGAAAATCTTATGGGTTCGCGTCACCGATGTGTGTGAATTCATTCATAACCTGTGTATTCAAATTATAGTATTCAAATTCTAATATACCTGTAAGTTTTGCATCTATCAGTAATTTGTTTAAAAAAGGATGTCTCCTATATAACTTATATTATGAATAAATCATATTAAGTTTAGACTATTTGCTGCTCGCGACTTCGTTTACGTGAAATTTTAGATAACGGGGGTAATGAGGAACTTAAAGCAGGTTTTTCCGAAGGAATTCGACACAATCCTAGGATAAATTTTACTGTAGGGTTATCTACCAACATATCACTGAAAACAGTATTCAATTCCGTGCATTAGTTTTGGCATGATGCGCGTACAAACATGCAGACGGACAAAAAATTTATAAACCATCCTTTTGGCTTCTATTACTCCTATAAAGAGTGGAGAAAGAAAGGAGGAGGTTCTCAATTCATCTGTACGTTTTTTTATATTTATTTTTGTTTCCATCAACCTTTCTCAGTCCACTGCTGGACATATGCCTCCCCCATAAAACGCCACAACGTGCGGTCTTGGGCTAACTGCATCCTATTTTTGTTTGTCATCTCATAACTTTTAACTGGGCGAAGCGATTTTAATGATCCTTTTTATATTTGAAAACTGATAGTTTTAATACTAAATAATTAGATTTTTATTATATGTAGGTATAGATACAGATGGGTGGATGAAATAACCGTTACAAAATTCAAGGAAAGATATTGATCGTAATAAAAAGGGACATTCCAATAAGATGTTTAAAGTTTAATGTTATTCACAAACGTTATAAACTATGTCAAGTTGTGTAACACGTCATGTTTGACTAAAACTTTAGTCCTGTATTACAAATTCAAATCGATCTCAATTACCCAGAAAGGAAGCACACGCCCATCGTGAAATGATAAAATCAACTGATATCCATGTTATATGTAAGTACCAGTCTAAGTACGTCTAATATGTTCATACTGGTTTTTGTAACTTTGGTATGTATATGTTGAAATTCTAATAGATTTTCCATCATCATCATAATCATAGCTTTCCTTGTCTGTGAAGTTTCTTGTCCGTTCTTCTCCATAGGATTCCCTTTTAGAACAGACGCCTAGCTTCTAACTTTTTAAAAAAGCTTGTTTATCTTGCATGTCGGGATACAATCCGAAATACGGAGATCCGTAGGAGAACTGGCGTGTCCGACATAGCCCGAAAGGTTAGCACGCTGAAGTGGGAATGGGCAGGCCACATCGCTCGTAGGACTGACGATCGTTGGGGAAGAAAAGTCCTAGAGTGGCGACCACGTACCGGACGACGCAGCGTTGGGCGGCCCCCGACAAGGTGGAGCGACGATATCGTCAAGGTCGCGGGGAGACATTGGATGCAGGCGGCACAGGACCGCGCGTTGTGGCGTTCTATGGGGGAGGCCTATGTCCAACAGTGGACGGAGAGAGGCTGATGGATGGATGGATCTTGCCTATTTGAAATAAAAATATTTGACTTTGATTTTGACTAGGAGCAAGAATTTTTTAAAACTTTAGAAGTTTTTAAGAGGATACCAAAATAGCTTCGTGCATTTTTCTACGTACGAAGTTTTCATTGTTTCTTTAGATTGAATGGCTAGAGCTCTAATTTTTAAGTATATGTTTTTTCAATATATAATCTAGGATCGCATAAACTCAGAAACGCGATTGAAAAAAGTTTTCTCGATAGAAAATCTTAGCGAAACAACCTCTCTAATTTTTTATTTTCTTCATTTGTCGGTCTATTATCGCGTATTAACTAATGAAATAGCTAATGATAATATAGAAAATGAAATAGAAAATCTATTAGAATAGAAAATATTTAGTAAAAGCATAGCGAGTCAATCGCAAAATATTAATAAATTAATGTAATGAAATAGCTTTAAAAACATAAGTAACTATTCTAAATATAAACACGTAAATCAGAATTAAATTTAGTAGATTTTGAGTAAACAAAAAAAATATCCCTAATTCTTCATTTTCTATACCTACTAGCTGTGTTAATATGTACATGTCGACGATAATATTGATGTAGGCCCTTAACACGCTTATATAAGTTCGGTATGTATTTATCAATGTATTAATCTATGTAGCGGAATCTTTGAAAGTAATTTTCACCCACTTGCAGTAGTCGGATTGATCTGAAAATTTGCAAGTTTAACAAGGACCGATGACAATGCAATAATTAAAAAAAAACATTTAGGATTTCCAAGCGTGTTTTTTAGTTTTTGAACTAAGTAGATTATTGACATCTATAATAATCTATACATATTATAAATAATAATTTCCTTAGTTGGAAAACTAAAAAACACGCTTGAAAATCCTCAATATATTATTAAATAGCTGACCCGGCAAACGTTGTTTTGCCATACAAATGTCAGAGTAGACAAATAATTTGCAATAAAATAATATTGCGACTATAAATTTAAATTTAAGCTATCCTATCTTTCAAGTTGGGTCAAATTGCACATAGTGTGCCAATTTAATTTAAAATCGGTTAAGTAGTTTAGGAATCTATAGCGGACAAACATCGTGACAGGAGATTTATATATATAAAGATAATTGCATTGTCATCGGTCCTTAATATGTGTGCAAAATTTCAGTCCAATACAACTACTGCCAGTTGGTGAAAATCGTGTTCAAAAATAGATACATACTGAACATTAAAAGCGTGTTAAAATATAAAAAGTTGTTGTCTGTAGTTTAAAATATTGAAAAAAATTGGATCGCCGGTCTTTATAGGCGTAATAGAAGCCAAATCAATGGTTTATAGAATTTTTGTCTGTCTGGCTGTCTTTCTGTATGTTTGTACGCGCATCACGTCAAAACTACTACATGGAATTGAATACTGTTTTCAGTGATATGTTGATAAATCTAACTTAAAGTACAGGCTACAATTTATCCCGGGATAATATATCCGGCGAACATAGGCTATATTTTATTTAAAAAAAAGCCTGTCAAGGGCGAGGTAAACTTACACACTTAGGATTCCGTACCAACTAGATCGAAAATATTAAAATTATTGCATTCAAATAAACAATTGGGCTTAAACTAGCTCACCTTATTTTTAGGGTTCCGTACCCAAAGGGTAAAAACGGGACCCTATTACTGAGACTTCGCTGTCCGTCCGTCCGTCCGTCTGTCACCAGGCTCTATCTCAAGAACGGTGATAGCTAGACAGTTGAAATTTTCACAGATGATGTATTTCTATTGCCGCTATAACAACAAATACTAAAAATAAAATAAAATAAATATTTAAGGGGGGCTCCCATACAACAAACATGATTTTTTTACCGTTTCTTGCTCGATACTAATAACGTTGCCTTATGTTGCATAGATAATGGTACGGAACCCATGATGCGCGAGTCCGACTCGCACTTGACCAATTTTTTTTAGGTTGTTGCAGCCCTTTTGAATATAGATTGTTCTTTAAACCACGAAAGAGGAAATATAGTTTGCTTGTTGCATCACGGAGGCTGTCAAAGTTAATGCATTATAGTACACAAATAGTCATTATATATATTCATATGTGGTGTATATAGGAGCGGCGAGTATGTGTATATAAGGTTGATTTAAAACTGCATCAGCTCACAACTGTGTTACACTATTAACTGAACGTTATGTGATATTGTGATCTTTGGATATTAATTTAAAAATACACCGTTAAAAACTGATCTAAAATGTCTTCCGTCTTTATTTTATTGGTAAGAGTTTTTCTTCTTTACTTTTTATAAAACAAAGTCGTTATTTTTGTATGTATGTCCCTATGTGGGCTTATATCCTCAAAACTACGCATTGGATATTAATGCGGTTTTTTATAATAGATGGAGTGGTTCAAGAGGATGGCTTTTTGTATAATTATGTACAGATTCAAAATTCCATGCGTACGAAGATGCGGGCAACAGCTAGTTTTATAAATAAAACAGAATATTGCAATCCATTGTTGGATGTAGGTGTCTCCCAATTTCGTCACATGACTCCACGTACAGTTAGATACAATCGAAGTTCCTTATCGCTAAGAGACAATCATAATGATAGAGAAAAAGCTTTAAGTCTACTAATTTTTAAGTCAGTGTCTTTTGACCGACAGACAGTGCAGATGTTAAGTTAAAATTAATAGAATAGCATAGTTAAATGATGGTTTCGAACGTTTTGCTGACCGTTTCACAAATTTAAAAATCATTGGCTTACCGTATAAAGTTCGAACTATAAGTAATTATAATTATTTTGAACCTTTTACAGTTACATTAAATCGGTATAGTATAATACTTAAAAAACATATTATAATAGTTTTAAACTTTCGAACTAAACTTTTAGGTAAACCGAGAAGTAGCAATTAGTCTGTATCTACATATTTAACTCTTTATTTATTTACTCTTTTTTACTTTATTTACTCAAACAATGCCATTATTGCCCTTGGTTCTTTTATAATTATGATTGCATCACTTACGCTAACCATTGATGCAATCCAATGCTGGACATAGGCTTTCGCATCCAGTACCATCCTGCTTCCTTTTTGGGGTCGTTCCTCTACCTAATAGGGTAACAGCAATGTTACGCACATAACAAGCACATGGGGTACTGTACTCCTAATTTAGGTATTTGCCTTAGGTATTGCTATCCCTATTCCGGAGCACCGTGCTGAAAGGGACAAATATAGCTGAAACAGATTTTACCTACAAATTCTTTGAAAAAGGACGTTTTTTTCAAAGGATTTAACTTTTTTCTTCGCGAAAGTTAAACCGATTTTAATTCTTTTTACGCTATATTATAGATGAAGAGTATATCTATGCTGGTATCACTTTCTTTTTTGGTAAATCGTCACCAAATATGTGTGATAGACGCCGCAACTTTACCTAAAGAAAACCGAAAAAAAACGGGATTTTCGGATGGTCATATTTCTTTTAGTTATTATATATTGAAAAAAAATAAAGTGGCAGAAGCATAGATATACTCTTTATCTATAATATATAATATATAGCGTAGAAACAATTAAAATCGGTTTATTTTAGAAGCATAGATATACTCTTCATGTATAATATATAATATATAGCGTAGAAACAATTAAAATCGGTTTATTTTTAGCGAAGAAAAAAGGGAAGTACGATACCTATATTTTTGTATGGAGCATAATTTGGTATCGTGCCGTCTTAAAGGCTACGATAAGTTGTTAGACAGGCTATTTCGAAACACCAAATGTAGAACCCTTTCGTTTAATACAACTTCGACATAAAACGAGAGCACTCGGTCTAACTAAATTAACGTAGAGTTAACGTTGATATTTTGAACCATCTGTATTATTGTACTCGAAGCAGGATAATTTTTAATACTATAGATGTAAATCTCCTGTCACAGTGTTTGTTATCAAACACCTCTGAAACTGCTGGAGTTATATTTGGCACCAAAAAACCTTCAAGTTCTCCGACCAATCACCAGTTTTACAACGTAGAACCTATTGTTTAACGATACTACGTATACTTATTATCTTCTATGAAGATTCTTTCTTATATTATCTATGAAGACTTAGACGTCAGAAAGGTAAAAAAAAAAGACGTGTGTCACTCGGGGACTGCCGCGGTAAAGCTATTGCATAGTATTTTTTATCAACTTATGCAATTATAATTATTTATTTATTTTATTTATGCAAGAATCTAAATACCATAAACTAAAATAAGATTAATAATCCTTATTTACTGATGCTTACATCTGTCCATTGTTTATGGTAATTATGATAAAATCACGATTGTCAACAAATGTCAATAAAATAAAATTGGTCAAGTGCGAGTCGGACTCGCGCACGAAGGGTTCCGTACCATTATCTATGCAACATAAGGCAACGTTATTAGTATCGAGCAAGAAACGTTAAAAAAATCATGTTTGTTGTATGGGAGCCCCCCTTAAATATTTATTTTATTTTATTTTTAGTATTTGTTGTTATAGCGGCAATAGAAATACATCATCTGTGAAAATTTCAACTGTCTAGCTATCACCGTTCTTGAGATACAGCCTGGTGACAGACGGACGGACGGACGGACGGACAGCGAATTTTGTGGATTCGTCTCCACGCTCAAGGCCCGCGATAGAAGCTTAGCTTAAAAAAAAGTAAAAAAAAACAAGTTAAAACAAATACACGCATCTAAATCCGTAAAATGTAGTTTTATTTAAACAAATGGGTCGCGCAAGTGTTAGAGAAAACTATGACGTATTTTGATTATTTGACTATTACGTTCTGCACATTCAAATTTATATTAATTATAATCTTTAGTCTACAATACACAGTTTTTGTAATAAGAAAGTTCAGTTATCATTACGGTATTGCGTTATTGACACTACCGATTTTCATATTTTAGCTAAGTTTACCTAGTTGTGGACCTAGAATTGGTACCACTGTCTATAATTACTTCTATTATGAAAATATTGATTAGAATAGATGTTCGTTAGTTATCTAATATGTATAATTTATCTAATAACTTAACGTAACGTTTATAAGGAAGAAATGTACCGTGCAGTGTGCATCCACGCCTAAGTTATAAATCAACTTATCACTCATAATAAAGTTGTAATTACTGACGATATATAACATTGTAAGTGCTACATACGTGATTTGAAAATATTAGGAAGTAGCTGTTGCCCGCGATTTCGTTCACGTGAAATATTGGATGACTGGGCAATAAGAAAGTTAATCAGGGGCGTATTTAGAAAATTTGCGCCCCGGGCCCCGGGACAAAATTAAAAAAAACCACTGTTTTGGTTTCTATTACGCTAATAAAGAACGCCTATCAAATTTTTTATCTTCAGAATACAGACTTTTTAGATTTTATTATACGAGTATGTATGTATTTTGTTGAACATTATTAAGGCATAGTGACGGCAAGTAAGGCAGTAAGGCATAGTGACGGGCCTCGTGGTGGAGTGGTTTATATAACGGACTGCTGATCATGAGGTCTCGGGTTCGATTCCCGGTCAGGACAATCATTTGTGTGATGTTTTTAATTGTCATACAAATGTTTGTACTGCGTCTGGGTGTTTTCTATGTATAATAAGTATGTATTTACAAAAGAAAAGTAGTTTATGTATTATATCCGTATTCTGGTACCCATAACACAAGCATAATAAGCTTAGCTTGGGACCAGAGGACGTTGTGTGAAATGTCTATGAATATTTATTTATTTATTTATTTATAGTTTTTTTATAACTTCATGTTTTAATTCCTTGTCCTATTGAATTAGCCTAACAAAGTTAGTTCTATGTTTTCGAGTTAGTTTAGATTTTAGGGCGGACCCTGTAACTGCAATGATTAGTGTGATACCGTTCAATACGTCACGTGTTCCTTTGCCGCACAAGACTATAAATGTCATTGTATTTGTCACACAAATATTTGTGCTATAGTTTTCTACAGCACAAATATTTGTGTGACAAATACCTAACAACACAACTAACCTAACCTAACAACACAATTTTTTACAATTTAGAATTAATATTACAATTATGTGACAATATTTTGAAATTAATGCATTGTAACATCGGGTAAGTTAGCTAAAAATCCAATTAAAGGTGTTCGAGGTGAATGTAGGTAATGAAGGTGATACATACATACAAATGATGCTTCCCAAAAGCGTAGCAAAAAGTGCATAACTTTTGATGTAATTGATGTCGGATGTTGCGTAAACAGTAGAACACCTAGACTGATTTAATTAGACAGACGACCATAAAAGTTTATTATAAAGAATGTTGTATTTCCCATATCGAGTAGCTATCGGTGACTATTTGTTATTTTTTTAAGTTCAGGTATTAACATATTAAGCGCAGGTAAATGCTAATTATATATTTGCATTTGGATATGTGACATAATACTCACAGCCTAATACTAGATAGAATGAGAGGTCAGTTACAATCAGATTACTACACTTACAAATAATTTGTGTTTAAATACCCAAATAAAGATATAATTTTACCGTGTACGCCATTGCACATTATAGGGAAACGTTCATAAACATCCGAATTATTGCTCTCTTCTCAGTTTATCAAGTCCCATTTTTATTCATGGGCCTTGTCTATTTTGATAGGGTATCTGGTCTACATATCATACAACACGCTAACCAAGCGTGTTTATAAACTATAGTTTCAGGCTTCCATCTCTTCAAAAGTGGTTTTGGGTCTCCTATGGTACGCATTACGGCATTTATCCTGCGGAGGATACAGGATGGTGACACTCGTATTCTTAATTAGTTGCTACACGAACGATGGTTGGTTAAATCCATATTATATTTGTAGTAAATTAAATCGTCTTGGAACGATCTCAAAAGTAAAACATGTCGCCTATAAATTAGTTAAGTAACTCAGTATATTATTGTAGAGATAATGTCTCAGGTGGAAAATGTTTAGGTCAAGGTGAGCGCGCAAGGTCATGAGTAACATAACCTTTAGGTTATGGGAATATATGAAACACACCTACTTATTGTCTCGCTTAGTTTAGCCAATGTTTTAATATTATATTTGCAATATCATTCTCATGTCCTTATCCCATCATTTGCGATCGGCTTAACATGTCTTCATGTTGCAGTAGGTTTTGCCTGATTTTTAAGCCTGACGTCATCCTCGGGTATATGCGGAGGTGTATGTGACATATTCCTTCAGTTTTTCCGACGCCCGCAGGCAAGACTTGGATCGGTGGCATTTGTAATCTTAATCCCTCACGTATTTTCGTTAGATTTAACTACGTAATTTCTTGAAGATTTCTAGAAATTATAAAATAACTAGCTTTGCCATATAATAATGTTAGGCGTGGGCAACCCTTATCACTTAGGGGTATGAAAAATAGATAGTAGCCGTTTCTCAGACCTACTGAATGTGCACATAAAATTTCATAAGAATCGGTCAAGCCGTATCGGAGGAGTATGGGAACGAACATTGTGACACGAGAATTTTATAAATTAGAGATTTTATTTAAACAAATGTGTCGCTAGGGAGCACTTGTTCTGTCATAGTAATCGCGTTATGTGCGAACTCTATCCGTAGTTCCGTGAGATAGTAGTAGGAGGTCTTAGCACCAGTTTACCTTGCGCTAAATTGCGTACTTTATACTAGTTTACGTTTTAACTAGGATAATTCATATTCACGTGTTTTGATAAATATAAATATTCATGGACATTTCACAAAACGTCCTCTGGTCCAAAGTTAAGTTTATATGCTTGTGTTGTGGATACCAGAATACGGATATACTGCATATACTACTTTTCTTTTGTAAATACTTACTTATAATACATAGAAACACCCAGACACAGTAAAAACATTTGTATGACAATTATAAAGATCACACAAATGATTGTCCCGAGCGGGAATCAAACCCGCGACCTCGTGAACGGAATTCCGTTACATCAACCACTCGAGCACGAGGTCCGTCAGAATTGTATGATTTCTTTTTTCAAGTCACAGTTCAAGTATAGAAACTAACTTATGAATATTAGCTACATATTCCATAATTTGCCTAGTCAACACAATGTAGTTCTGAATCTATACTAATATTATACAGCCGAATAGTTTGTTTGTTTAAATGCGCTAATCTCAGGAACCACAGGTCCTATTAGAAAAATTCTTATAATTTTAGATAGGATACGCTACGACTAATAGGAACGAAACATCAGCAAAAAATGTTGCGAAAAATGGGCAAAATTTTATAAATTCCATCGTATGAAGTCGTGGGGATCAACTGGTATAGGATAGGATGATAATATACGAGACAGAGTTTTATAGCAAATAATTTATCTGTCAGAAACTTCAACATAATATGAAATTTAATAGTTTTGGTGAGTAACATAAAATTTTCTTCTCTTCCAGATTCTACTTTCAGCAAGTAGTTTATCAACAACAAAAGATGTTGGAGAAAAATCCAAACTATCCAAATTTCTGGCAACTGAAGGTATTAAAGACAACACTGCATCAGAAAAGGGCGTGAAAAGGCATATCCCTGGTATTGGATACGGCGACCATTCTATAGGAGTATCTACACCGATAGGCTTGGGCCACTCAATTGGAGTTTCCACTCCAGCTTTTGGGATAGGAAATTCAATTGGATTAGCCAGCAGTAGTATTGGAGGTGGTTTTGGTGGAGGTATCGGCTTGGCTGCTGGACCAGCCATTTCTACTGGCGCAGTTGTAGCCGGACCCTCAATCTCCACTGGCGCAGCTCCAGTTGTATCTACAGTAGCTGCTGCCCCAGTTGCAGTTGCCGCGCCTGCCGTCCAAACATCCGTAAGCGTTGAACCCAACCCAGTCATCTTACGTCAAGAAGTGCCCCGCTTTATAACCAGAACAATCACTCGGGATGTACAAGTACCAGTTCAAGTACCTTATCCAGTACCAGTCGATAGACAAGTACCATTTCCAGTAAGGGTACCTTATCCGGTAACAGTTGACAGACCAGTTCCAGTACCCGTAGTTCAAAAAGTACCTGTGGAAGTTACAAGACAAGTACCTGTTTACTATGAAAAGAAAGTACCGTATCCAGTCAAAGTACCCGTGTCTGTACCCGTGCCATATCCTGTGACGGTTGAGAAGCATGTCCCAGTGGACAGACCTGTGTATGTGGAACGCCAAGTGCCTGTACCACATCCAGTTTATGTTGATCGTCCAGTTAACGTTCCTGTACCAGTTCACGTTGACAGGCCGGTGCCTGTCCCACAGCCTGTGGTTGTTGATAGACCTGTTCCTGTGGCGCAACCTATTGTGGTAGAAAGAAGGCAACCTGTAGTAGCTGCTGTATCCGCAGTTCCAGTTTCCTCTGCGATTTCAGTCGGAACTCCTTTAATATCAAGTGGATATGGAGGCATTTCCACTAGTTATGGAGGAATTTCTTCAGGCTACGAGGGAATTTCTGCAGGGTACGGAGGATTTTCAACTGGTATCGGAGGTATCTCCCATGGAGGACTTTTAGGGGGATATTCTAAAGGTTTCTCCAGTGGTTACGGTATATCTACGGGCCTTGGAACAAGTTACGCTAATACTATTGCCCATCATTAATTATAATCATGTTTTAAGATACATTTGGTGACCAATTTTATATCTGACATTGGTGTATGTAATTATATTTATTTAAATTTTCTGAATTGTGGTTTTATTTGTTAGTAGTTCAGTGCATTTTTGACGGTTGAATCAGAAATGTTCAGCCGACATTTAAAATGCAACAAATATTAAAGAAATAGGCGTAATTTATATTCTACGAATTTGCATGGAAAATACTTAAATGACTCTACTCTAAGAAAGAAAACTACACAATAGTCTAACATTAATTAGTACTTTATTTGTAAAACAATTATTTTTATAAGGCAATCTTTTACACTTATATTTATTGTACACGATACTTAATATAATTTCAAATTACTATCCTAAATCACACTGAGGACGGAGAAATGAAGAACACAATCAGTCTATTCTAATTGATAGGTTGTGCCACTTTTGTTATAATTATACACAAAAACTTTATACTTACACTATAATAAAAGTCTATGGCACACACATTTACAAACTTTATTTAATTAAATAATTAATTGCTTTTAGCATCACGCAATTCATATATTAGGTGTCGATGACTTCCAGATTTTGGAGTATAATTCTTAGAATTATTATATGCTCCTTGGTAAATTTTGAATTAAGAATGCTTGATATAATTATTTTATTCATGAAAAAATCTTTTTTTTTTGTATCGTAATACCTAGCCCCTGCAACACTAGTATGTATAAGTATATATAGTATACTAGCTGACCCGGCAAACGTTATTTTGCCCCACAAAAAAAAGGTTTGAAAAATAGATGTTGGCCGATTCTCAGACCTACTGAATAATAATGGAAAATTTGAGAAGAATCGGTCAAGCCGTTTCGGAGGAGTACGGTAACTAACACAGTGACTCGTGAATTTTATATATTAGATAAGTATATAAGTAGTTAGCAATGATTAAGTTAAAAAAGAACTTTATTATTACGTAATTGAAGACGCCAAATCGTACCCGTACTTCAAAATTTATCAGATTTTATCGCCTGCTGCAGTAGTTAATTTTTGGTATACCTTGAACACACTAAATACTTTCAAAATATAATGCATCTCTTGGTAGGGTTCATAGCCGAACCTGGTCGACAGTGCCATGTTCTAGCAAACTCCTCGGTATTCTGTAGTGCACCACGAGCACGGAAATGTTGCGGTGAATGTTCATCTTCTAGGTCAGATTTCAGTGACTCTTTAGTCCATATGCTACACCAAAGCTGGAAGAAGATAGTAAATGAAATAATGATATGGATTGCTGGATGTCTGATCTAGAGATAAGCAGAAGATAAATTTTTCTAAGTCCATGTTCACCCCACCGTTGGACACGGGCCGATTCCATAACAGAAAGGTATTTACTGGTGTACAAAACGGTGCTGTTATAGTTGAACCAAATACTTTTCTGTAGAGAATTTTTACAGGTCTTATTATGATATGATTATTATAGCATTTTAGTGATTAAATATTTGACTTACATTTCCATAAGACAAAAAGAACAGCTGTTCGGGGTTCATGTGTTCAAAACCTGGTAGCTTCGGTTCAGGTTTACTTTTCCTCATGTGTCGCTTTAAAGCAGCCAGCGCTTCTCGAAGACCACCATTGTCTGCTATATTCTCACCCAAGGTCTTCTTGCCATCTACCTGCAAAGAAAATGTTACATTTTGCAAGCAATAAATTTTACACCACAAAATTTTTCGTTTCTATTAAAATTTATTTTGAAAGTCTAAAATTGTTCAGTCAGCTTCGCAATGAGCTCGAATACGAGATTTTAAATTCCCGCAGCATTTGTTATCCTTGTCATTATTAGGGTAAGATAAGCTGAAAATGGTGACACCTAAACTTTTAATCTCTTGCTTACCTTACCACTCGCATAAATTAGGACAGATATGTTACATTTTCCTGTCGCTAGCCCGTTATCATCCAGACGTTGGGCACCAGCCTCCATTTCGTTAGGGTCTTTGTTCTACCATGCTCTGACCAGGCATGTGGATAAGTAACGAATTTCGTATCTCTCACGGCGGTAGTTATCTGCTTATATTAGTGTAATTAGAGTGCTCTGAGGAGGGAATAGAGTGGTGACACTTGTATTCTTATATATTCTTATCAATCACCACACGGAGACCTAGTACAAAAGTAGATGTTACAAATATAAATTTATTAATTTTTGCAATTGACTTGCTATGCTTTTACTAAATATATTTTCCACTAAATTTTTTCCACTTTAATTTACTTGATTTAGATGTTACAAATGTTATACTTACATGATTATCAAGTTCAGGTACGTAGTATCCGGAGTACTGATCGACGAAGCACTCTGTCATGTTCACAAATGATTCAATGGTGCTGTTGGACCACCATGGGAGCATGTTGCCGTTCTTGTCGAATTGACGACCTACCAATAAGTAAGAAGAATTAAAGAAACGGTCTTCTTCTCCGCCCATTAATGTTATGTGTTCTGTTGGGGACAGGTATCTTTCATTTCGGTCGAGTATGTAATGTGCCAGGCTAAACAGGCGTGTTAGTGTAAGGTTTAATTACGAGTTTTCCTTGTCTTCGAGAATATGTTATCTGATAATAATATCAGTTGGCTCTTAAGCTAGGAAATGAATCAGTGACACTTGTGTTCCGAATCTGTTACCATAGTTATGAAGGATACTTGCTCTAAGTGAATATGTAATTTTAGAGTCTAAGTTGAAAATATAATATTAAATTATCAAAAAGGTTTCTATTTAAAAATAAGTGTTTACCGAAGTTATCGAAGCCGTGAGTTATTTCGTGACCAAGTACAGTCCCCAGCGAGCCGTAGTTTAGTGAACTGTATAAACAGATTACCAATGATATTTAAATAGATTAATGATTTAAGTTTAAAACATTATGATTAGTACTTACTCAAGACCCAAATCAAAGAAGGGATATTGTAACATCACCATAGGTACAGCTATAGGAAATGTTAAAAAATGTTATAAAAAAATATGAAAATGTTAATTGCTGTGCAATAATTTGTGTGCATATCAGTTATTGATGTCTAAGGAGTATGAAGTTAGTAGATTCGAATATGTTTGAATGAATAAATAAATCTCTTGAAAAACATTACTCTAACCGTGATTTTAAGATCAATTATTGGTAATTAATCATTCATTTTTTATTGACTCATATATTTTTATAAGGGTGATTGCAAATACGTATATTGTCAAGTTTAGTTCCTAAAGGCTAAAGGTTTATTCTCATAAATCTTTTACTTACTTATAGTATTCTCTTGAAATGTATGATACGCGTTTACTTCAGTCGGATCAGTAGCCCATGTTACATTATTTCTATCACGAAATCTGTTAAGAGCTTTCTTGATTCTTACTTGAATTATATTTATCATATTCTCCAAATGCTTATCAGAATCAACTTCTATACCATCATAGTATTCTTCTAACTTCCCGTCTTCGAGAAGCCAACTTGGAAATCCAATGAGAGATTTCATTTTTATAATCTTTTCATAAGTTGCTAATTTGGTATTGTCATCCATCCATCTAGTTTTACCAACTAGATGTGCAAATGCATTTTTCAATTCATCTATCATTGTTAGTATCTGGGAAGTACAATTATTATGATTGATATTGTTTTTTACGTCAACAAACATAAGTGCAAACTTAACTACTTCAAACACTACCTTTTCTTCTCCGCGGCTCAATAACGTATTACGGGTCTCTTACATTTTGGAAAGGTATTTGGTCTACTGTACCCCACTGAACAGGCATGTTGACATATCGTTTAGTTCAGTTTCGAGATTTCCGACTCTCATATAGAATTTTATTTTCTTACAGCTCATTGGAGAGGCTATGGGTCAAACTTCTATTCTTAATCCGTCACCACATAGGTATCACATAGCTTGTGCCATATGCTAAGTAACTTGTGTTGTAGTAAGTATCTCAAAATTACTGTTACAAATAATTTCAATACTTACTTTTGGTTTAGTAACATTCACGAAGTAAGGATCAGCAATGCCATAAGACACAGCCATTCCTAACAAGTCATTAACAGCATTAGCACACATTAGACTTCGCGATGGAGATGTATGACGTGAATGTATTTGTTCATTTGCTCTTTGAAATATAGCTTGGAGTTCTGTAGTTGTGTGGGCTGCCATCACTTCGACTACCTGTTTGATTGTATTTTAAATGAATCAAAAAATCTAAAGAAGTTGGTAAATAAGACCAGAAATTGGAATGCAGGAGTATATATAAAAATAAAAAAATAAACAACACGATGGGATCACAAAAATGAACGTTTAATAAATGAACAAGACCAAAAGAAAACGTCGGTCTAAAATTTAAAATAAATACACGCGTCTAAATCCGTTAAAAGTAGTTTTGTTTAAACAAATGAGTCAAGTGTTAGAGAAAATTAAGATCAAAAGAAGTTAAAGTATCTAGTGACTGTAGATTTACCTTGACCCAAATATAAAGTTCTAACATCGCAGGTGAAGTCTTAGATACATACGCTGCCATCAGTGACATGTATTTTAAATCAGGATCTGACACCAAGATTTTATCCTGATCAAAATCCAATGTTACATTACTAACATTGAACACCCCTTCTAGGTATTTCTTCCATATCGGTGAAGCTGTGCCATTGTTATTTTCAACGACTGCATCTGTGTGCTTTTGTATTGCGTCTGTTGTATATTCTGGTATGTTTAGGTAGTCATCGTCAGATTCTGTTGAATTATCCGCTTCTAACTAAAATTTGAAGATATGCTTAATTTAGCATGTTGCGGAAATTTTTAAAGCTATAATATGAAGTTTGAATAGAAGTGTAAAATATCATCGACTCAATAGTATTACACAACTGAATGATTTTACATTGGGTAGTAGTTAACTAGTTTTCAGTATACAAACATCAATTACCAGATTATTGAAATTGAATTTTTATATTTTAAAAGTAATACAAAAATTTACATAACTGGAAATAGGCTCCCTAAGTAAATATTAAGCGGATTATGAATGTTGGTAAAAATTACAACTTATTTATTTACATGAAAATTATCAATTGATAAAGATTGTGCTTTCACTAACCTCATAGAAATCATTCTTCATATTGTAATAGTCTTGTGCACTTAATATAATATTTTGATCTAATTCAACTTCGTTTATATGAGAATTTTTAATATCTCCTGATTCTAATACAAATAGTTTTATAAGCTCAGCATAAAAAAGTTTATAAATGTCAGCTTCTTTGTCATCATCATCTTTTTCTTTATCACTGCGACGACGTTCAATCTGATAGATAAAATTGGCTACTGTTTTCACCGATGTTAATGAATTTACTATATTTCTTCTGCCACTATGGCGTTTTCTTTCATTATGGGTGCTAAAAATATTTTATTATTATTATTTATTTATTGCTGAAACTAAATATTTTACATTATATTCGCAATGTAATTTTCTGGCAACAAGAGTTACGAGTGAGTTTAATTAAGTTACGCTATCAAATATTAATTGTTGCCCTTATATTTTATACATCATATGAATTTGAAACCATTTGAAATCTTCAAGCATTTACCTAATAATTTGTAAACTTTCTTTAATTGTTATTTCACGGATCTTTTCCCTTTCTTACATTATTGATTTTATCGTTATTATAAGCAACATTATTGCTATATTTATGTACTCACCTAGGAAATGGATTCGTTGTTTCAGGGGATCCCATTACAAGTCTGTATACCGATGAATTCTTTGGATCAGTGAAAATATCAAAGCCTATTAGTACATCCATACCAAGCTGTATCTTAATTTTGATTACAGTATCTAACCAATCGAAATTATACGTGGAGTAATCAAAATGATCTGTAGCATTGATAAACGTTGGATATGGTGGTAAACCAAGACTATGTAGGATGTTTATGACAGGTTTAAGTCCTAGATTGTTCAGTTTTTCTGAAAAAATAAACTTGACGATGTATTTAGTTCAATTTTGAATATTTAATTGGTTAAGTAATATTTTATTTTCTTAAAAGCATATTATAAACTAAATCATCAAAAATATTGTGTTTGTTTTGTGATTCAATTCTGATATCTTTTCTAACACTTGCGCGACTCATCTGCTTAAATAAAACTACTTTTTACGGATTTAGACGCGTATATTTGTTTTAAATTTTGGCCCGACGTTTCGGAGTCTTTGCAGTCACCATGTAGTCTCACCCGTGACCATGGTGACTGTAAAGTCTCCGAAACGTCGGGCCAAAATTTAAAACAAATATACGCGTCTAAATCCGTAAAAAGTAGTTTTATTCAATTCTGATATCCTTTAAAAGAGTATATAGATTGTTTGGATCCATCGCAAGTGAATATTTATTTGTATTCTGATACTATTCTGCCTAGTATGGTAAACTATATACACTCTTGGTCTTATTCATAATGAATTATCGGAGGTTTTGAACGGAGATTTTATCGGAGAGATAACAAACGTTTTAGCGTAAAAAGACTATTATGAATAACAATTTTTGACAATTTTCGCGAACCAATTTTAGCGAACTTTTAAACCTCCGATAAGTAATTATGAATAAGACCATTTAGGCTAGTGCAGATAGCTTTAAAAAAAATAAAAAGTGAAAAAAAAATAGTAGGATGAAACCCATTAGAAAAAGCGGAGAGTATTATAAAAATGAAAGAAAAAATAATTTACGGGCGATCTGAGATCGGTAAGGAGATGGAGGGGGGGGGGGGTTTAAGGGTAAAAAATGTTTTTTCTCGATCTCCGGCAAAACTAATAGTCCTATCGAGATAAATCTAAAGGCAAAGTTGTAGGTAATAAAAAGATCTAAAACTTTTGTATTCAAACTTTATTCACATAACCTCAAAATTTTTGTGCATTTTCTGAAAAGATTTTCTATAGTAACATTTTTTTTTACCATCGGTAAGTAGAGATTGCAACGAACAGAGAGCATACCAACTTTTTGAAAAAAGCTGATATTTTAATAGGGGAATTTTCGATTGAAAATTAGGGTGCTTTTTCGATATTAATTCAAAAATAAGGTGAAAAAATAAATATTTCTAATCAAATAAATTACAGCGTGTTAAGGACATAGACAGGTAAGTTTTCACCAAATTTCGTGAATGAAAAAACATTTTTGTAAAAGAAAAAAATAAAAAGGCTGTTGATAATCGCACGACAATCGTATGAATAAAAAATAATTATTTATACGACTACTTTATTATTTGTACTAATTACGTTTCATATAACTTTAGAAATTAAATAAAATAAGGTTTTCGAAAAAAAAAACCCTAACCTAACCTTCACTCGATTAGCTTCGAGATCTAATAACTCCGCAATTTTTTCCTTTTGCTCCTTAGTTAATCTTCTGCTCCGTGGACAGTGTCGAAAAAGATTTTCACTTTTTTCACGAAAAAAATTCTTAGTAATAAATTTAATAATAAAAAAATATTAATATCCGTTTGAATATACTCATTCAAAAAAAAAAGCCGTACAAATAGTCACATCCACGATTGTCGGATTAATAAAAAATTATTAATTATACGATAATCGTATTAATAGACACTTCCAAATAGAAAACCCAAAACTGGGTTTTTTTTATATTTTTCACATAAATTTTGAGATTATGTGAATAAAGTGTGAATACAAAAGTTTTAGATCTTTTTATTACCTACAACTTTGCCTTTTGACTTTTTTCGATAAGACTATTAGTTTTGCTGGAAATCAAGAAAAAACATTTTTTACCCTTAAAACCCCCCTCCATCCCCATCCCGACCTCAGATCGCCCGTAAATTATTTTTCCTTTCATTTTTATAATATTCTCCTCCTTTTTTAATGGGTTTCATCCGACTATAATTGTTTTTTGTTTTTAAAATTATCGGCACTGGTCAAATTTTTTTTTATTTTTTTTTATGGACATTTCACACTTCACAATTAGACTCTATATAATATACTAACAATATAAAGCTGAAGAGTTTCCTTGTTTCTTTGAACACGCTAATCTCAGGAACTACAGGTTCAAATTGAAAAAAATATTTATGTGTTGGATAGTTGATTTATCGAGGAAAGCTTTAGGCTGTATAACATCACACTGTGACCAATAGGAGCGAAGCATTAGTGAAAAACGTTGCAAAAACAGGGTATATTTTCTTAATTCCACGCATTCGCAGTCGCGGGCAATAGCTAGAAAGTTTATCTTTTAAAGGAAGTTTTTTTTTAGAAGTGAGATGGATATGGGCTAAAAATCATGAAGAATGGAATGGAATAATCATTTATTATAAGAATGATGAGGTTCTTATAAATAGGTGTGTATTTTAATATATGTATTACCTGTATCCATACATCCACGATACATATCTTTTGCTTGTTGTACTGGTTTAGGTTGATTACTTGTGTTAGTGCTCAAGAAATCTCTTACCATAGTGTATACTTTAGTCTGTTTGTCTCTAAACCAATCATATGACTGATATGAGTCTGGACGTGGATGATTTGTGCCCCAATTACCGCATACATACTGAAAAGGAGTAAATTTATATTAGGCCATAGTTTAAAGCTCTATCTTTAATAATACTTTCTCTTGAAAGGCTATTGAAACAGGTCTTAATAATGCTCGTATTTCTAGTGTTAAAGAAACACTATTAACGCGCTTTTGTTATTGTATCTATCAATATATTAATCTATGTAACGGAATCTTTGAAAGCTATTTTCACCCACTTGCAGTAGTTGGATTGATCTGAAACTATGCACAAGCAATAATTTAAAAAAAATATTTTGGATTTTCAAGCGTGTTTATTTATTTTTTAGTTTTTGAACCAAGTGAAGTTTTTGTACTAAGAATTCGAAATAAAATACACTACTTCTTTAAGAGACCATAAATTACAAAGCGAGGCTCGAGATCAATAGCAAGCAATACTCGTTACTCGTGGTATTACAAATATCGATAGATGGTGGTCACCCTATAGTAGAATCCTTATCCTCACTAATTTATAAATGCGAAAATCGAAATTAAAAACTAAAAATCTTGACGCGCTTAAGTATTAATGTGTGTAACCAAACCAATTGATTTAAAAGAATTATACAACGCCATCTATCGAGTGATATGGTAAACTTCTGTTTGTTAAGATTTAATTTCGAAATTTCACGCGTACGAAGCTGCGGGCAACAGCTACAAGATGAGAAGACAAAATGAGTTTGAATTTACAATTGAATTAAAATACCTGATAGAAGTTTTCACAAGGGTCTGCGCTGGTATCCATAGACAACGCCAGATTAGCAGCAGATCGTAGGCACTCTTTGGTTTCACATAATATTACTGGTTTCCTTTGAATTGTTATTGCATCTTAAACGTAAACAATCATCAGAACTTCAAAGTTTTGTCATTGGCAATGCGCAAACAGCGTCTAGCCATAAAAAAAAAAACTTCAAAGTTTACTAATTTATTATTACGCTTATTTTTATAATACATTTTAAAGTAGTAAAAAAATAGTTAAAATATTAATACTTTTCTTTTTACATTCGGTTTTAATTTTGTTAATGAAATATGGGCAGAAAAACGGATATTCCTTCGCAGTAAATATTGGTCGTCTTTATCATAGCAAGATAAGGTACCGATTCTACGTGCAAAAGTAAATAATTGGTCAAGTGCGAGTCGGACTCGCGCACGAAGGGTTCCGTACCATTATCTATGCAATATAAGGCAACGTTATTAGTATCGAGCAAGAAACGGTAAAAAAATCATGTTTGTTGTATGGGAGCCCCCCTTAAATATTTATTTTATTTTATTTTTTGTATTTGTTGTTATAGCGGCAATAGAAATACATCATCTGTGAAAATTTCAACTGTCTAGCTATCACCGTTCTTGAGATACTGGGTACGGAACCCTAAAAATCATGTTTGTTGTATGGGAGCCCCCCTTAAATATTTATTTTATTTTATTTTTAGTATTTGTTGTTATAGCGGCAATAGAACTACATCATCTGTGAAAATTTCAACTGTCTAGCTATCACCGTTCTTGAGATACTGGGTACGGAACCCTAAAAATCATGTTTGTTGTATGGGAGCCCCCCTTAAATATTTATTTTATTTTATTTTTAGTATTTGTTGTTATAGCGGCAATAGAAATACATCATCTGTGAAAATTTCAACTCTCTAGCTATCACCGTTCTTGAGATACAGCCTGGTGACAGACGGACGGACGGACGGACGGACAGCGAAGTCTCAGTAATAGGGTCCCGTTTTTACCCTTTGGGTACGGAACCCTAAAAAAAACTTAACTAATAAAAATTATTGATTGTCAATAACACAATTCGGTAATGTTAACAGAACTTTTTCTTTAGAAAATCTCTAATTATATTACAGACTAACGATTTTAATTAATTATAATCTACTTAGTTCAAAAACTAAAAAAAAACGCTTGAAAATCCTGAATATTTTTTTAAATTATTGCCTTGTCATTAGTCCTTGATATATATGCAAAATTTCAGATCAATCCGACTACTGCAAGTGTGTTAACATTACTTTTAAAGATTCTGTTACATATATAGATTAATACATTGATAGATACATACTGAACTTATATAAGCGTGGTAAAAATGTGCACAATGACATATTTAATTAATCAAAATACATTGGTGCCAATTCTACGTGCAACAACTAAACTTAACTAAAAAATGAAAACAACTACAACTAAACAACTAACGGTATCGAAATACAATTGATTTGCTATTTCAATGTACCTACATATTTATATTAATTAAAATCGTTAGTCACCGTTAATCGGTAGTTAATAACAGTTTTTACAATAGGAGAGTTTAGTTAACGTTGCCAGATTGTGTTATTGACAGCATCCATTTTTATTTTTTAGTTAAGTTAAGTTTAGTTGTGCACGTGGAATTGGCACCATTATATTGGTTTAAATTTTTGTTAACTTTAGTTGTCCACGTAGAATACCATTCTTACAATAATGGTTACTTTTCCAAACTTGTTTCGTGTCACTTAAAGCTCTATTTGTAACTCTACATTTCCTGAGGACTCCGACTCCGAAAGAAACTGTTTTTAAGATATGAAATACTTACATAAAATTGTAATAATTATAAACGCTATCAATAATAGAACTAACACTAAAAGTATCACGATAATCGGTATATTCCTCTTGTATTTTCTCCTGAATCTGAAATAAATAATAAATAAATATTCACGGATTTAACACAACGTTCTCTGGTCCCAAGCTAAGCTTATATGCTTGTGTCATGGGTACCAGAATACGGATATAATACATATACTACTTTTCTTTTGTAAATACATACTTATAATACATAGAACACCCAGACGCAGTTCAAACATTTGTATGACAATTAGATAAATCACACAAATTATTTTCGCGAGCGGTAATCGAATCCGCTACCTCTTGATCGGCAGTCCGTTACATGAACCACTCAACCACGAGGCTCCTCGATAACAATGTTAATGTTAGGATTGATAAGGTTTACAAAGATTTTATTATATACTAGTCATCGCCTGTATCTTCGTACGTGTGGAATTTGATATATAGGTACACTAAACCTAAATAAATTTTACAATCAACCACCCTCTTGAACCGTTCTGTCTATTAGAAAAAACCGCATCAAAATCTGTTTCGTAGATTGTTAGATATAAGCTCACATAGGACATACATACAAAAATAGCCACTAGTAAATAAATACGCTTATATTTTTTATATTTAATGGGATTTTTAAAATAGATATACCAATCGTTAGATAATTTTAAAATTTTGCATACATGTCAAATACCAATTATTTATGTAATTGATTCAAATTTCCCTGATTTATGATTTCTTTAAAATTAACTGTTAATTTATTTAGGTCACTGGAGGTAATTATTCAAAGCTACTCAAACTACAAAATATGACAACAGAAACTCATAATCTTACTTTCTGTGTCTGTCTGTCTGTCGAAAATTTGTTTTAGCTTTTATCACAGCAAGTTCTAATGGCGTTAATCAGAGATTAAATATCTAGAGCAAGAGTTCAACTAGTATTTCATAAACTGGACTTACCTAGCGGTTCTTGATCCAACAGCTATTAAATATCCTGATTCTCTAAGATCATTACCATTTTTGAGCGGAGGTGTGCTAGGTTTTGCGGTGGTCGCTCCTAAATACATAACAAATGAATAAACAGTGTACTAACAAACTGACTGTTCTAGACTAGCCCCAAAATCCCTTGGTTCCACTTCTGCTGCGATAAGGTACGTGTCATTTTTCCCTTCGATGACCTATTTTTGGGCACGCCCCTTTTCCACTTCGAAAAGGTATTTCATCTACTATATTATGTTAGTATACAGTTTTATTTCAGTTTTTTTTGGCTCTCATAGAAGATATTATTTAGACAAATTATTCCTCAGCCTTCTTAATATGTCGTTATACAGGTAATTAGGATGTAAATTCATTCGGCCTATATAGTAATTCACAAACACTTTAAATTTCACCCGAATTGCTGTATAATTATAATACACAGATGTATCTAGATTTACACAATAACTGATTCTATAAGTACAAACCTAGTGTATAAACCTTTACCTTAACCTTACCCACATTCGTGTTGTAATTGCTACGATGAAATATGAACCTAAAATGTTAAACGTTTTTTAATTAAAAGGTAAACTATGTCTCAAATTTTGGGCTCGTTTGATTTAGGCTATGGCCTTGTTAATTTATGTATGTAACGTTACCTACAATATTTTATAGAAACGACTTATTATTAATTTAATAAATTTTAAACAAGGACCGATAAAATACAGTCATAGGGATCTACATATTTCTAAAAGAAATCTCTGACTGTAGACCCGCTAGAGGCTATAATGAAAAAAAAAAATTGGTCAAGTGCGAGTTGGACTCGCGCACGAAGGGTTCCGTACCATTATCTATGCAACATAAGGCAACGTTATTAGTATTGAGCAAGAAACGGTAAAAAAATAATGTTTGTTGTATGGGAGCCCCCCTTAAATATTTATTTTATTTTATTTTTAGTATTTGTTGTTATAGCGGCAATAGAAATACATCATCTGTGAAAATTTCAACTGTCTAGCTATCACCGTTCTTGAGATACAGCCTGGTGACAGACGGACGGACGGACGGACGGACGGACGGACGGACGGACAGCGAAGTCTCAGTAATAGGGTCCCGTTTTTACCCTTTGGGTACGGAACCCTAAAAACGATTAACAATTAACTTATTATTTACTTAGAATTTAAAAATGTAATTGAAGATTATAATATTTGCACCATTTGAGTCTCTATTTAATAGGATTCCTCCTCTTCAGCGTATTAATATGCTATTGTAAGGCATAGATCACTTTGGGAGACGATTTGGTCTACAATTCGCATAGGCTTTAATTTATTTACAATAATATAGAAGTATTGGATAATAATATAGGAATAGCTGGAAAAAAGGTCGTGGGGTCAAAACGTCCCTGAAATATCTAAAAAAGAACCTCATATTTTAATATTTATTGCTTTATTTTTCTCCTCCAGGAAATGAACTGAAGATACGAAAGTTCCTACCGAAATAAAAGCCTAACTACACGTATATGAGCTGAATTAGGGTTTGTTCCAAGTTAGATCGTTATTTTTTTTGCGTATTCATTATTCATTCTCTCCTTCCCAGACAATTGACATTCTCCACTTTGGCACCTCGACAATTGGCTTTCTCTACTTCAGGAGGGTGTTTGATCTACTATGGCGTTTTGATATTCGTTTTAGTTTCCAGTTTTCTGCCTCTCCCATTTCATGTTAAATGCTTATATCCATAGGCTGGCTTTTGCAACACCCTTCGAAAGATATGAGGTGATGACACTAATCTTAATCTGTCACCACACGAACATATACTATTTGCTTTACACAATTATGTACATCATTAAAACTACTTACGTGTAACAGTAGGTCCCATACCATCAACCTCCTGCTCTCCGGACCACGCATTCATTTTTAAATCATCAATTTTATCACTCTAAATAAACATTAAAATCATTTAACAAATCCATAACTTGTTCACTATACGATACTATTAAACATCGATGTTATTAACGCGCAATAGTTCACAAACAATATAATAATAGCATCGAATATTTTGTTTATTTATTGTTATACATAGGGCACATAGAATTGTGGTGGCGTTTGAGTTACTGAAAGCTTGCCGTGCCACTGAAAACTGACTTGGGGTTTTATGTGTTTAGTATGGTGACAATAATTAAGTTTATTTGTGGATTTGTCCTATAAAGTCTGATTGAGAAAACATTCGGTAAAATTTTTATCATCTCTTCTTCTCCAGCCCATTTACGTCCCACTGTTGGGAACGGGCCTCCTCCACTTTGGTAGGGAATATGGTCTGCTGTGCCGCGCTGACCAGGCGTGTTGGCACAGGGTTTATTTGCGAGTTTTTCGTCTCTCACAGAGGATTTTTTCTGTGCGCAATATCCAGAATTGGCTGACTTTTATAGCACTCTTGGGAGGAGATGGGTTGGTGACACTTGTATTCTTAATCCGTCACCACACGGAAATTATTGACATAAAATTATCATCTCATTGCCATAATATCAATAGGAATCGTTTGCAAAGTAACCAATGTGTTTTAAAAAAATTAGTGATATTTTAGTATTTTTATTTCCTGCAATTCCATTTAATTGTAATAGTTTTAGCTTTTTGTAAAAGGAATTTATTGTGTTCTATGGGGGAGACATATGTCCAGCAGCAGATGGAAAAAGGCTGATGGATGGATTGATGGATTTTATATTGTACTAGAAATTACTCACGATTTCGTACGCGTAAAATTTGTAAAAACTGCAATATAACTAAGGAATGCAAATTTTTGAATCGATTCGTTACAAACGTATAAAAATAAAATGTTTCCTTTTTATAAGCATAGAATTACAGATCCAGAACTAAGCCAAATAACACTTTAACTTCTAAATATTATTTATTAATGTCGCTTAGCACTTAAATTATCTTTTTAAAATTTAAAATGACGCAAAGACAAATCGAATTAGTTACATATTCAGACTACTTTCTGTTCACTGACTGGTCACTGTGGTTGAAGCCTTATAAGATAAATATATCAGCATTAATGCTTACTGTTCACAATATATTTATGGTTAAGCCTGTATTATTTTTGTAGACACATGTATAAAAAAATATTTTCTTTACTCATTATAAAACAAAGTTGATATTATATATTGTATGTATGTACCTTATATCTTCAAAACCATTTTGATGGAGTTTTCTTTAATAGGTTGAGTGGTTCAAGAGGATGGCTTTTTTGTACAATTTGTTAAGTTTGGTTTGTATTTTGGGGCTCAATAACTATAAACGCGGGACTGTAACCGTGGTTATTAGCTAGTCAGATATATATAAATATAAATTTATAGAGAGAGAGTTATTAATGGAAAGATAATTATGAAAGCTGACAGGGATGATTTGTACGAGGAAATTAAAAAACAGTTCCAAAAAGTTCGGGCTTCGCTCTCGTTGTCCTGCATGTGGTCGCCTTTTGAAAAGCTTCATTCCCCAACGGTCGTCACAGATCGTGGATCGATGTAGTCTGCCCATTGCCTTTTACGCAAGTTTAAATAAATAAATAAATATTCATGGACATTTTCCACAAAGCCCTCTGGTCCCAAGCTAAGCTTATTATGCTTCTGTTATGGGTACCAGAATACATATACTACTTTTCTTTTGTAAATACATACTTATAATACATAGTTAACACCACGGTTAACACCCAGACGCAGTACAAACATTTATATGACAATTATAAAGATCACACAAATGATTGTCCCGAGCGGGAATCGAACCCGCGACCTCGTGAGCGGCAGTCCGTTATATGAACCACTAGACCACAAAGTCCGTCGTTTGGTCTTCATCTTTGGGCTATGTTATACGGATGTTATCACCGAATATAGTCCGCGT
Organism: Orgyia antiqua; assembly: GCA_916999025.1. NCBI lineage: Eukaryota > Metazoa > Arthropoda > Insecta > Lepidoptera > Erebidae > Orgyia > Orgyia antiqua. The sequence goes on from OU779869.1 coordinate 13,803,347, forward strand.
CATATCAATTAAGTATAGACTATAACTTACTTAGCAGTACTTAGCTAAATCTAGTTTCTAGATACACTTTAAGATGACTTTAGAAGGGCGTCTGTATGAATGAATGGTTGTCAATACCTTCTTAGATCTTTCTCAAGATACATGACCTATTGTAATTGGTATAGTTTCCTAAATGATTAACTTTAGTCGACTGGTAATAGCAGTTCTATATATGAGACATAATAAGAAATATTTTATTGACGCTGTTATGTAAGAGACTGTCCTAATAAACTACATTATTATGGTGACATTAACCCACCCAATTCATAGGACAGTGGTGATGTGCATCGCACGCGATCGCTAGTGATGTGCTTGCTTTTATTCATTCTATCGATTGACTATTATCGCAAATATAGTAGCATTTGACGAGCCTCGTCGTTGATTTATGTAACGGACTGCCGATCAAGAGGTCGGGGGTTCGATTCCCGCTCGGAACAATCATTTGTGTGATTTTTCTAATTATTATACAAATGTTTGTACTGCGTCTGGGTGTTTCTATGTATTATAAGTATGTATTTACAAAAGAAAAAGTAGAATATGTATTCTATCCGTATTCTGGTACCCATAACACAAGCATATAAGCTTAGCTCGGGACCAGAGGACGTTGTGTGAAATGTCCGTGAATATTTATTTATAATTTATTTATTTTTTTCTCCAATTCAATTCACGAAATCTGTATTTACATAGCAGGACTTTTTATTCATGGACATTTCTCACAATGTTAACTGGTCCTAAACTGAGCATAATATTAATAGTAGACTCTATTAGAAGTATCATTTATGTTTCTTTGTTCTACAAAGAATACCCAGACCCAGATGGTATAGAAATGTATGTAAGCATTTCAAAAATATTTAATTTTGTTCTGTCAAAGAACTAAACCCACGGCCTCTTGTGCTCTCCCTAGCTGAGAGGGAATAGAAACAAGGACCTTGCTTGTTTGTGATACGCTATGACCTAATTGTCATATCCATTATTTTATATAAGTAATACCAATTTAGTGGCTTGTTTTGAATGGCGATAGGTATCATATAAAGTGATGTTTCAAAACAGATAGTTACTAGGATACCTATTGTAGTAAACACGGTACTAATCTTGCACTAATACTAACTATAATGAGATTGTTTTAACTTTATTCTCATTCAATCTATCAGCATTTCTCTGTCCACTGCTGAATATAGGCATTTCTCATATGCTCATTATAGAAATTTAAAATTCTCATTAAGAGGATACCAACAAGGAACTTTTTTCAATCGCGTTTCTGAGTTTATGCGATCCTAGATCATATATTGAAAAAACATATACTTAAAAATTAGAGCTCTAGCCATTCAATCTAAAGAAACAATGAAAACTTCGTACATAGAAAAATGCACGAAGCTATTTTGGTATCCTCTTAAATGAAGATAAAGAAGATTGGGTTTCAAAAACCGCCTAAATACGAGTTAGACTCTCGCATTTGGATTCCGCGCATATTATCAGAATATATTTGTCATCATATTAAGATCTAGGAGGATTTATATATGTATAAGTAAGTATATATATCCTAATTATAGAATTAGGATATATATACTTATTATTTATTTTACAAACATTATTTTTATAACTTAATCATAGGATTAAGTTACAAAAATAATGTTTGTTGCAGGGAAGCCTCCTTATAAGCAATAAGAAAACATATTCACGGACATTTCACACAGGAGCAGTAAAAACATTTGTATGAGAATTACAAATGACGGGCTTCGTGGTGGAGTGGTTTATGTAATGGACTGCCGATCACGAGGTCGCGGGTTCGATTCCCGCTTGGGACAATCATTTGTGTGATATCCATAAATGTCATACAAATGTTTGTACTGCGTCTGGGTGTTTTCTATGTATTATAAGTATGTATTTACAAAAGAAAAGTAGTTTATGTAGTATATCCGTATTCTGGTACCCATAACACAAGCATATAAGCTTAGCTTGGGACCAGAGGACGTTGTGTGGAATGTCCATGAATATTTATTTATTTATTTATTTACAAATATCACACATACGACTGTTCCGGTCGCGGGTTCGCGGGGATCGAACCCGCGACCTCGTGAATGGCAGTCCGTTACATGAACCACGCAACCACCAGGCCCGCCATATTAAATATTTATGTTATTCTGATTTTTAGGATTTTTCTTGTAGTAATACGTCGTCTGTGAAAATTTGTTTAACTATCACTTTTCATGAGTTACAGCTTTCTGATAGATTGACGGACGAACGGACGGAAAGTCAAGTCTCAGTGGCAGAGTCCTGTTTTACCCTTAGACACGGAACCCTAAAAATTTAATAAATAAAACATGGTATTCAGTACTGATAAATAAATATATTTTGCCCTACATCAACAACGGACGTAATCTCAACGCTAAAGAAGATTAAAGAAATAAATAATTTACAATATGACTCCATATATTACCATCCATGACCATAACCGCCATAGGATGAGATAGGTTGAGCAAAAGTTTGTACAACTGGTGCAGAATGGACTATGGGTTGGGCGACTGATTGGACAACTGGTGCAGCATGGACTATGGGCTGGGCGACTGCTTGGACGACTGGTGCAGCGTGGACATAAGGCTGAGCTACTGGATGAATGACCTGTAGGAAACAAGAGAAAAATTTTGATATTGACACATGAAATAAATTACAAAGTACATTACAGTTAAATACATATTTACAGAAAACAAGAACCAGGATATGAAAATTGAAAAATATCAAATCCCACACCATTTATTATAAATAAGGTTTATGATAAAATATTACAGGCGTATTGACTTTTTTATCGGTGTCTTGTCAATAACTGACAAAAATTTAACATTTTAGTATTATGAATTACTCTATTTATTGGAGAAACCGCAAGAAAATTCGATAAGTAATTTCTAAGTTTATTTCGAGAAGACAGACGCGTCCGCCACGACTTTGTCATACTATGCAAAGATATTAATTACCCGTTGGAATGAAGAATAGCTTGTAGCTGGTTTAGCATAGGCGACAGGAGCTGCGTGTACCACTGGGGCAGCTTGTACTATTGGGGCAGCGTGGACTACTGGGGCAGCTTGTATTATTGGCGCAGCTTGTACTACAGGTGCAGCGTGTACCACGGGTTGCTGAACATAGCTGACTGATGATAACTGTAAAACAATTGTTCCTTTATTAACATTGGAAGATATTGTTTTCTATATAGACTAAAAAAGACAGGGCAGGAAAAATGAGTGGAATAGAAGATAAGAGAGTCTAATTATTTTTCCTTCCCCTCTTAGTCTATTAAAGTCCACTGTTCAGCACAGGCCTCCTTAACTATGGGAGCAATTATGGTCTACTATGCCACGCGGACTAGGGGTGTTGGTATTGAGTTTATTTTCGAGTTTTATCTCTCTCAAATAGGATGTTATCTGTGTACAATATCCCTTAGCTGGTTTTTACATCACCCTATGAGGTGGTGACACTTGTATTCTTAATCTGTCATACCGATACGAACGGATAGTTGATGTTAATACATATGGAGAAGTAAACGATCATAAGAATTCGCCAAAGAGAATATAGTTTTTTATTGGGGCTAATAACAAATATTGAACTAGGTCAGGTACATATAGCCTGACAGAAATTGGATGAAAAATGATCCATATCAATGTGTTGACGAGTTGTTACTTTTTTGTTGCGATAACGGCAATTATGAGTAATGAGTTATTTATCCGTGTAACGTAGCAAATCTACCACCTATTGTAGTAGTATTTGAAGTGGGTAATGCTGGTATCATTTCCCATTAGTTTTTGCCATGAAGGTATAGATAAAAAAAAGGAGGCCATACTTGGAACATCGGTTTGAGGCAAATACCTACGTATCTCTATCTCACTCTCTGTGGTCTGACCTCTCTTTTTAGTGTGGCCTTAGTACTGCTATCTCCTTATTAAAATCTCCTAGTAAATTCTTAAAAAGAGTCACCACACATATCAAATCACAAGTTAAACACTGTCATTTGATAGTGTTTAATCGTAACTATAAATAACTAGTTGAAATACGATGAATGAAATTAAAAATAATAAAATAGTAGATCACGGATGCTTTTCATGGTTGACGAATCAGTGAATTATTTTCCCCATTTCCTAAGGATTTCGTAATTTGGCAACATTGGTCACCATATGTCAAGTTGTCGACAAAATTGTGCCAATATGTCGGTTGTTTACTTTACGGTTCACAGCTTCGTTTCAAATTTTCGACTCTAATTATTTTTATAATTAAAGAAATGGTGCAAACTTGTGTAGTGCGTGGTTGCGGTAGTACGTGGTGTCCAGGAGGTGATATACAATTTCACGCGTAAGTGTTTAGATCGTGATTTCTGGCATTGAATAACTGCAAACATATTTCTTTGTATTTTCAATTAAATACTTCATAAAATGATTAAACAATGTTTTCAGCATACTTCTAACTAACTATACTGATAACGATGTAAAGATCTAATAGTCTTACATTGAATTTCATGGAATTAGTGCAATTTTATCTTTCTTGTTTACAAGAAGTAATTTTGAAATAGTGTGACCATACTGAGGACATATCTAGGACTTTCTGTGTGACCTGAACTAAATTATACATGTTTGCTTAGTCATTTAATTTTTATTTCACATTATTTACAACATTAATATACTTACCTACAATATTATTTTTTTAGATTTCCTAAAAATAGTACCCAGAGGAAATTATGGTTGTCCATTGTACCCACGAAGTATAGATAGAAGGAGTCCGAACGGTATAGGCTTTTCCATAATATTTCGTGTACACATTAATAAACCCAGATCATAGTTCTATTTTCTGCCACTGGCTGCGCAAGTGTTCAGGGCGTACCGATGCTATTATTATTATTACATTTAAACACGCGCTGGCTCGTGAATGATGAATTTAATTTAATTAAATACATTTAATTAAATACATAATATTATTTATAAATAAATAATAATATTATTTATAAATATAATAGAATTCAAACGAGTACTCCTTGAAAAATGGCGCGCTCTACCGGCAAAAAATCTGTCCCTTAAATTGAGACCATTCGTTCAACATTACGTTCGGACTCCTTCTATCTATACTTCGTAATTGTACCATTGAAAATGAAATTTTATGAAAGTGCAAGGATTTTTTAAAACAAACAGCAGTTCCTACTATAATTACAAATCAAGAAGCAGTATCACCTTGCAAAGTAAAATTTCAAGTATCTATTTACAAACTCCTTTAATTGTCTCACATGTTATACAATGTTAAATATTTGAATTTATAAGGAATATAAAAACTAGTATGAAAAAAAATACCCCACCAGTATCAGGAACATTTTCCAAACTACCGGCGCTCAAGGCTCCAGAGATAATTGCTGCTTTCTGAACCAGCCCCCCCCCCCGATCCGACTGCCTAATGAGAGCCTTACATTATTATTATGTTTCAGAAATGTAGTAGTTCGAATATATGGCAAAAGGCTATATTTTGTAAAATATATTATAATTTTCAGATAGACAGTTCATTACAGGAAGAGTCTATGGGGCAAGTAGCTACTCTGGGTGTACCAAATCCTAGCTCTGGCATTTATGAAAGTAATCCTTCCTGATGGGCCAACTCAGAGAAAACAATATAGAAAACAAATTAATTAATGTTGTATCACAACATTTTACTCCTCTGTTGCAAGAAATGTTTAAGCATCCCATCACGGACTCAATTTATTGCAATGATTTGCATGAAAGCGTATTAATTAAGAAAATTGCAAATTCATTTTTTAACACTTAAAGAGTCATACAGAAAATATACTTAGTGATTTACGTGGTAAGAGACAGAAATTACACAAAACAATAATATTTAGTCATGTATAAAAGAAAAGTTATTAGATGATTTTAATTGGAAAGTGCTGTTGTTTCTTTTTTGCCCTTTTTTTGTAACTTTATTATCGTTCCTATTATAGCCCCCTATGATATATGTCACAGTCAAAACTTATAACCACTCAATAGACTATAAGCTCTCGACAGTAGTACTTTTGACTGAAATTATTCAAAACTAATTTTACCCAATATAGCTGTTTAAATGTAATTTTAACTGACTTGCCTAGCGCCAAGTAGTGGAACACAAGGCACAGGGAGCCAAGGGCAACCCGACAAGGGTGGGTTAGGTTTTTAGCTCCCGTCATGCCATTCATGATAGGTTCCTTTAAACGCTGTAGACAGAAATATACGTAAAAATTGATTTTGACTGATTCTCCGTTCTTCCGTCAGCCACTTTTAACCACATTCATATTGTCAGTTAAAATGACTATTAACTACAGATTTTCCGACAAACTAATTTTAATCAACGTAACGTATTTTTTTTTTCAGAAGTATTATTGACCGAATTTGCCCTTTAACTGACATTAATAAATAGAAATACATTGGCTAACCCAGAAATCTAGGAAAAACTATTGTCCAGTATGTATTCATAATGTTTAATTAATCTGCAAAATTAATGAAACATATATCTTTTGCGATTTCATGGTTGGTCCCTTAATAACAGTACATGTTTAAAAATATGAGTACAATAACCCTTTTTCGTTTTTACGCTACTTACACAAAAAGTTATGTTTCCACTTAGGTATGCCAAATAGATTTTATTGTGTAACTTGTTTTGTTTACTAAGAAATTACTAACACCTTGTTATTTTTAACCGGCTTCAAAAAAGGAGGTTCTCAATTCGTTGGAATCATTTTTCTGTATCTTTGTAACATGTATTTAGGTCTGAAATAAAGGTAAATTATTATTATTTTATCTCAAGCAGATCTCACAATCATTCATTAATTTCGTATTGCCGTAGGAACTACACCTTTGTTCTAGTAATTATCTATTTCCCACCAATATTCTATAGGTACATCGTACATACGAACTAGGAAATTTTACGTGTTTAAAAATGTAAAAAGAATAATAAATTTAACAACCGAACCTCCAGTTACTGTTAAAAAACTAGAATTATCCAAACTTTCACGCGATAACAAACAGTTTGTTTTTTGAGTATTTTTTTTACGCACAGTACATAAAGTATCTCGACATATAAAATCTATACGGGCTAGGTCTTAGAAGTGAACATTTTGTTGACACTATATGTAACACAACTACTTGAAGTTTTGTCCTGGAAGAAATACAATAAAGGTTACCCTACTTAGAAAGAAAGGGTTTGACCACAGTGAGCGAGATAGCCATACATCATTTTTGCTTCAAGTAGGTATTCAGAGTCTGGACTCCATTTTTATCTCTAACTTCATGGTTTTTGCGCTAGCAACCTTTTGAGTGAACGATTGATGTCATTTCCGTTTCTCCGTCTACTTTTTTTTCGCGCTGGAGAGATGGCGCCGAACAAGATTGAAGAATAAGTTTTAAAAGTTGAGGCCGTAGTCAGGCGTCGAGCACCGATATTTAGTAGCATGTTTCTGGGATTGGTGGTGAGTTTCAACACTTCTTGATGTAGGTCCGACAAAATGGCCGTTAGCGTTTTATGAAAATAATTTCTACATGATAGCTTTTTCTTTGTTACAGGGAGGGTATATTTTAGTATTATATTTTAGTATTATATTTTAGTAATATATTTTAGTATCGTATTTTAGTATCGTATTTGTTTTTATTTATTAAGTTACTAGTTGAACCTGAGTGTGGGCTGATTCCGTTGTTGGATTGATATTTCCGCAACGTGGGCATTCGTGCAACCTTTAATTCTAACGAGAGATTCGTTTTCATTTATATCACCGCAGTGATTTTAGCCCAGGTTCCATAAAGTTATTTTATTTTAATATTTTCCCTATGGGGGTAGATTTAGTTTTGAGTCAAGGATTATGTCCTTGATAATTGGATAGGCCTCCGGTTGTGAAAGTGCAGTCGTCCAACGCCGGGTACCACCACTCTGACTTCGCGGACTTCCTTCAGCGTCACCCGGACTTACTGCATACGCCGTGGGACTTTGAGGGCTCCGTGACTGCTACGCTCTGGTGATTGCGCCCTGGAGATAACCTTGGTAGGATAACTTGCTTATTTTAATAGTTCCTCACAACGGCTGAGTTGTGTCATGTATATTTTAGTTAGTTAATATAGGTAAGCGGTTGGTCCGTTAGATATAGGTACTAAGTCTTGATAGAAAGACATATGTGTAATATCCTAATGGTATGTGTATTTAATTAGATATTAAACAGTTGAGGTGCTCACCCTGTACTACTAAGATCACTTTGTTGTTTTTTTTTTCTTTATCATAATCCCATTGCCACAGAATAAGAAACAAGATGTTGTAGTCAACCCTAGGTTGGCTCCCTATATTACTGGAGAAATAAGTGCAGGTAATTTACATTAATATTCAACTAATATTCAGTAACCATTTTGTCCTACCTTTTGCTATTTATGTGACAGATCAATGGCCCTCTGCTATCCTCACGGGGCGAGGTAAACTAGGTAGTGACCCTTTGTTTTCCTAGCTTTCAATAAATACTTTATAATATAACACATAATTACATTAAAGGAAAATAACGGTTACAATTGGCTCTCCGGCATAAATCTTACAGACCACTATATATTTTGTATTATCAACCCTATTCAGGTAGATGAAAATAGCAATATTGCTAATTATTTAATTAGGTTGAATATTAATTATTGGTCTATAAACTTTTTATTTGATTTTTAATAATTGTATCTGCACATTTAAAAGTTTTCTTTCTGTGGCATTTAATTGGGTACTAGTTTTGGAAGGTTTAAATAAGAAATACTCAACCTTGCAGCTTGTTAATGTAGTTTTGTCTCATGTAATACCTTGAATTTTTCAGGAACACTGTTGTAAACAAATATTAATCACTATGAGGGTGAATTGTATCTTGGATAAAATTATTGTACGACCAGCCTGCTTTGAACAATATTTGTAAAGGTATTTATCCTTATATTTTTTATACTTATTGAAGACTTGATAATCACACTTAGTTGATGGAATTGAATTTAATTTCACTTTGTTCATTGCTAAATAAGAGTAAATACTTACTTTTCATTTGTTTAGTTTGTTATCAATATAACTAATCACCTGAAAATAACAACTTATAGGAGATAATTTATAATAACTGGTGTTTATGTTTTGCTAAAAACTTTATTAAATTCAACAACATAAATTCAATTAATGGAATTTATTTAGCACCTTGTTGCATATCACATATAAAATATTATTGATAAATGTTCCATATAGGATTTTCCATGCACTAATTTTTAAAGTTGCTTGTGAATTGTTGTAATTTGTATAGCAGAATTCTTACATTTTTAAAGTATTTACATAATTAAACGACGAAGGTCATAGATATTAACACATTGTATTGCAGAGTGATTTAAAATCATAGAGTAATGATGTATGCCTTTTGAAATAATTTCTTTATGAGCATAGACTAATACTGCTAATTTGTTATAAACGATTTGAATTTTTATCTGACACTACTCTTTGTTATTCTGGTTACTTTTATTAATAATATTTGTTATATTTGTTAGCTATGACAGTTTCATTACCTACATAATGTTTACATGTTGTCAGGCCTGTGAATTTTAAATATCAGTTTGAATTAGTAATTATTGATTTGTTGTTGTGAAATATTTACTGTGTTAAGTATTTTATGTGAAGTGTTATACAGTAAGATTTAGGATTTTGATTTTGCACTGTGTATAAGTTGTACAAGGAAATATTATTAAGATTTTTACTTATTATTGATATATTTTTTTTTTAAATTTTGTTTGAACTTACTCAAAATGGATCTTGACTGTGTTTATATTCACTCCTTGCTTAAAGATGAACTTGTATACGAGGTAGCGCTCCGAGCAGAATCACCAGAGGGTACAGTAGCAAAATTAAAAAAACAACTGGGACCGTTATTAGAGGGTTGCAATCCGGATGATATTTTGGACAATGAGTCGGATAAGCAGAGTGAGGTACAGGCACTCTCAGAAAAAATAAAGGAATTGAAAATTAGGCTGGCTAGTCTGGAGCAATCAAAGGATGGTCACATAGTTGCAAGGGTTAGGGCTTTGTATTGCCATGTTTTTCATAGACTTCAACGTTTATGCTACGCTAATGATGATGCGGTAACTAGAGATTTAAAATCACAACTTGTTTCAATGGTTTCATCTGTTAGAGCGTTGTTTGATAAGGGTCCAGTTGACATTAAGTCTAACACAGTGGAAGTGAGCACCCCTACGGTTGTCACCCCTAGCTTTAGCAAGGATATATTAAAATGGAATCTTACTTATGATGGAAAGACTAGTCCACATTCCTTTTTGGAAGCAGTGTCGGAGCATGCTATCGCGTTCGGTGTGATGGAGGAAGCGTTGTTTAATTCGGCGTTTATATTTTTTAAGGACCAGGCTTTGCTGTGGTTTCGTGGTATTAAACATTTAGTATCATCCTGGAAAGAATTAAGTGATTTGTTTATAGAGGAGTTCGGTCCAGTAGACTATGAGTACAGGTTGTTGGGGGAAATCCGTGCACGCACTCAAGGTAGATCAGAACCCATACATTTATATTTTGCAACGATGAACAACATGTTCGCACGTTTGCGTAGGCCTTTATCCGAAACGGAGCGGCTAGAGATATTAAAACATAACATTAGACCAGTGTATAGTCAGCAATTAGCTCTAACTGATGTGCATTCAGAAGCGGATTTAAAATTATTTTGCCGCAAAATAGAGTCGGCTCGCCTACAGGCACAGTTGTTCAGTGAACCAGCTACTACTTCTTCGTTGGCTGCGGAATTTTCTTTTGGAGTTTCGGATAAGAAACATACGGTTTCGGCAACCTCGGTGATAAATAGTGGGGAGGCTCCGCGTCGTCTATTTTTGCGGAAGCCTTTCAGTAAGTGTATGCCAGTAGGGAATGTTAAACCTCGGGAAATTTTTTGTTATAGGTGTAAAGAACCTGGTTTTACTTTGTCGACTTGCGTGAAGTGCAAGGTTAACGACACTCGAAATTATAAAAAGATAAAATGTTATTCGTGCGGTAAGGAAGGTTTCACCAAGAAAACCTGTCCTAGTTGCGTGAGGTCAAAAAACTATTAGGCAAAAACCGAACTAGGGAGTCTGTTTCGGCCGCCACGGATTTAGATTTATGTTTACAGACTCAGGTAGATAAATATTTTAACGATAACAACTTGGTTTCGGTTTTGTTTGCGCCTTCAAATAATGATTGTAGGCCGTATTTGGACGTGAAACTTTATGATTTAATTTTATGTGGATTATTGGATTCTGGTGCTACCGTATCCATTATAGGGAACGGAGCTCATATTATACTTGAGAATTATGGTTATGCTGTTGAGTGTTCTAAGGAATATTCTGTTAGTGTTGCGGACGGTTCGGGATATAAAGCAATAGGAATAATGAATTTGCCTTTGTCTTTTAATAGTTTAAATAGAGTAATAACGTTTTATGTTATCCCTTCAATTACTTCTAACATAATTTTCGGTATTGACTTTTGGAAAAGCTTTAACTTAATATCAAACATTTTAACTTCAATTCCATTAAGGCATGCACCAGAGGATTTTATTTTAAACATTTCTTCAGTAGGCAATAAAATTGGCGGAATTGAAGGTTTTGATAATTTGTCGCCTAAGGATAGGGAATTGGCCGAGTTGATGATAAGACAATTTCACGACGTTTCATTTGAGGTTAGAGGTTTAGGTAGGACGAACGTGGTCGAACATGTTATCGACACGGGAGATTCGCCTCCTATTAAGTGTAGACCTTATCCAATGTCTCAGGAAAAGCTCAAACAGCTTCATAAGGAACTGGACGAGATGTTAGCTCTTGATGTAGTAGCCCCTAGTGAGAGCCCATGGAATAACCCAGTCCTAATGGTACCTAAGAAGGATGGTACACTTCGTTTTTGCCTTGACTGTCGGAAATTGAATGCATTGACAAAAGGTGATGCGTATGCTATACCATATTTGCCTCAAATTTTAGATGGCCTAAGGAATGCGAGATATATTAGCTCAATCGATTTTAAATCAAGTTTTTGGCAGATTAAATTAGATGAATCCTCTCAGGAAAAAACTAGTTTCACAGTCCCTGGCCGTGGACTATTTAAATTTAAAGTAATGCCATTTGGATTATGTGGTGCTCCGTCACGGCAGCAAAGGCTGATGGACCAATTGTTTGGTCACCCATTTTGTAGTGACATCTCTAAGGGCATGGTTTTTGTTTACGTTGATGACATTTGTATTATAGCCGAAGACTTAAATACGCACATTTTATTGTTAGGTCGCGTATTAGACCGGATAAAAAAGGCAAATCTTACTATAAATTTTGATAAATGTAATTTTTTCAGAAAATCTATTAAATATTTAGGATATGTAGTAGATGAGAGTGGGCTACGGACGGATCCAGAAAAGGTCCGGGCTATTTTGGACTTTCCAGTCCCTAAGTCTGCCAAAGAAGTCAAAATGTTCTTAGGGACATGCTCCTGGTACAGACGTTTTATTAGAAGTTTCTCATCTATTGCGGCACCTTTGAATGCGCTGACAAGCCCAAAGGTTAAATTTAAATGGAACTCTGAAGCGGAAAACGCATTTAATGCATTAAAAAACACTCTTATCTCAGCTCCAGTACTGGTATGTCCAGATTTTAGTATGCCGTTTTCGGTACATTGTGATGCGTCAAGTTATGGCATTGGGGGAATGCTGACGCAGAATATAGATGGGGTAGATCATCCCGTAGCTTTTACCAGTAGGTCTTTAAATAAAAATGAACGTAATTATAGCGCCACTGAGCGTGAAGCATTGGCAGTAATATATTCTTTAGAAAAATTTGAACCGTACTTAGGCACTAAGCATTTTGTAGTTTATACTGACCACGCATCTTTGATTTGGTTTAAAAATTTAAATAACCCAACGGGACGTTTGGCTCGCTGGGGTTGTAGATTGTCGCAGTTTAACTGTACCATTATTCATAGAAAGGGCAAGGACAATGTAGTTCCTGATGCTCTATCCAGGTTTGTGAGGGTTGACGCAGTAAATACTCAAGAGTCAGTACCGACTAATGACGAATGGTATGATAAAGTGTTTTCTGGTTGTATGTCTCATCCTGGGAATTATCCAAATTTTCGTGTGGAAAACGGAACCTTATACAGGTTAAGCAAGGGTAAATACTCGCTTACCCAAGAATTTAATTGGAAGGAGGTTATTCCACAGGCGCGTCGTCTCTCGGTCATCTCGGAGAACCACGATCCACCTACTTCGAGTCATCTGGGCGTGTTTAAGACGCACAGACGACTATGCCTACGATATTACTGGCCGGGTATGTACCGAGACGTCGTAGCGTTTATTAAGCAGTGCGAAACCTGTACAGCATATAAACACCGCACCACACTTACCCCAGGATTGATGGGACAGCCGAAGCAATGTTTTAGGCCTTTTCAGGTAATATCTATGGACCTGGTGGGCCCCTTGCCTAAATCACGTTCTGGTTTTGTGCATTTATTAGTGGTCACGTGTTGCTTTTCTAAGTATACGTTATTATTTCCATTACGAAGAGCAACGAGTGCGTTGGTGGCGAGATGTATTGAGAATTATGTATTTCTTACGCACGGAATTCCGGAAACCGTAATTACCGATAATGGGGTTCAATTCACGGGATCTGAATTTCGTTCTTTGATAAAGAAATACAATATACCTCGGTTACATTATGGTCCGAGATATGCGCCGCAAGTTAACATGGTGGAAAGATATAATAAAACTATAGTTACGGCCATCTCCTCTTATGTAAAGGAGGATCACAGAAATTGGGATAAGAATTTGTTTAGCATCCAATATGCAATTAATAGTTCCGTTAACGAAACTACGGGGTTTTCCCCGTTTTTCTTGGTGTATGGTAGGGAACCTATAATAAACGGGTCGTTTTACAAGCCGGATGATAGGGATTACGAAGAGACGATTCCGAGAGATAGGTATGCGGATAACCTGGGGATTTTAGAAGACGTGTTTGAGAAGGTTCGCAAAAAAATTTTAAAGGCTCACGATACAAATGCTAAACACTATAATTTGCGGAGACGCGATGTTAAGCTACGCGAAGGACAGCAGGTCTGGTGCAAAACGCACACTTTGAGCGATGCGGAAAAATTTAAAGCGTCGAAATTATTCCCCAAATTTCGGAAGTGCATGGTTAAGAGGGTTCTCTCACCGTTGGTTTATAACTTAGTAGGTATGGACGGTAAAGATCTTGGTTCTTGGCATATAAAGGATATAAAAATTTAGTCCTGTTTCACTGTGTTCATTGTGTCACCTGTGTTAATTTTACAATCTCGGAGTTGGCTAGTTTTATAAACCAAGCGTACCTCGAGTTCATTGGTGAGTAGTTAAGATTTGGAATATTGTGTATTTTTATAGGATTGTTAGTGTTCGACACTTAGTATTAAGTATTATAGATTAAGTTCGTTGTAGTATTTTGATCGGGTTAGTCCCGTTGTTATGAGGACTTAGGTTTAATGTTTAACCGTAGCCCACATATATTGTGTGCAGGAGAGCACTCACTGCTCCCTGTGAAGGCAAGGTTGTAGTCCCCAACAGCTAGCTGTTGTAGGGACGTGTCGCTCTGCTGATATTGGATGACGCATCGACTTATTTTTTTTTGTTTATTCCACTTGTTTAGGTGTGACGACAGTGGATTTTGGAGATGTTAGCTCATAACCACATCATTCCGTTTTATGCATGAAGTAGGTATGAGCTTTTGGCCATATTCGAAGTGCTTTGCCTTTTGGCACGCCCTTAGGGTTTTAAGGTTGTTCTGCTGTATTGCGACACCTGTGTTTTTGTCACCCACGAAAAATGTTGAGTTCTTCTGGTACACAGATAGAATTCGGGAAGTATGTAAGGTTCACTGACCTCAAGCTATATGCTAGTTGTTACCATAGTACGTTTGTTATTTTTGACAGGTCATTTTGGAAGGTAGTATGATTGTGTGGGAAATAAATACCCGGAAACAGTTGGTTGTTTAGTCTGAGAAATGATGTTCCTGGTTGATGGAGGGGATATGGTTAAGCACTTACTGTTGGTCGGATGACAGTTATTAGTTATATTTTGATGCTTAGTTTTGTTAGGATTAATTAGTTTCGTTAGTATTATCGTTATAGTTATTATAGTGGAATTCAGACTTCGGTTTGTTTAGGCATAGAAGCGAATTTTTAGTTTTAGTTTTTTTTTAATGTTTTGTTTTTAGACGCCGAGGGCGGCTTCAGTGTTAGGTGGGGGGTATTGTAACGTAGCAAATCTACCACCTATTGTAGTAGTATTTGAAGTGGGTAATGCTGGTATCATTTCCCATTAGTTTTTGCGCTGGCAACCTTTTGAGTGAACGATTGATGTCATTTCCGTTTCTCCGTCTACTTTTTTTTCGCGCTGGAGAGATGGCGCCGAACAAGATTGAAGAATAAGTTTTAAAAGTTGAGGCCGTAGTCAGGCGTCGAGCACCGATATTTAGTAGCATGTTTCTGGGATTGGTGGTGAGTTTCAACACTTCTTGATGTAGGTCCGACAAAATGGCCGTTAGCGTTTTATGAAAATAATTTCTACATGATAGCTTTTTCTTTGTTACAGGGAGGGTATATTTTAGTATTATATTTTAGTATTATATTTTAGTAATATATTTTAGTATCGTATTTTAGTATCGTATTTGTTTTTATTTATTAAGTTACTAGTTGAACCTGAGTGTGGGCTGATTCCGTTGTTGGATTGATATTTCCGCAACGTGGGCATTCGTGCAACCTTTAATTCTAACGAGAGATTCGTTTTCATTTATATCACCGCAGTGATTTTAGCCCAGGTTCCATAAAGTTATTTTATTTTAATATTTTCCCTATGGGGGTAGATTTAGTTTTGAGTCAAGGATTATGTCCTTGATAATTGGATAGGCCTCCGGTTGTGAAAGTGCAGTCGTCCAACGCCGGGTACCACCACTCTGACTTCGCGGACTTCCTTCAGCGTCACCCGGACTTACTGCATACGCCGTGGGACTTTGAGGGCTCCGTGACTGCTACGCTCTGGTGATTGCGCCCTGGAGATAACCTTGGTAGGATAACTTGCTTATTTTAATAGTTCCTCACAACGGCTGAGTTGTGTCATGTATATTTTAGTTAGTTAATATAGGTAAGCGGTTGGTCCGTTAGATATAGGTACTAAGTCTTGATAGAAAGACATATGTGTAATATCCTAATGGTATGTGTATTTAATTAGATATTAAACAGTTGAGGTGCTCACCCTGTACTACTAAGATCACTTTGTTGTTTTTTTTTCTTTATCATAATCCCATTGCCACAGAATAAGAAACAAGATGTTGTAGTCAACCCTAGGTTGGCTCCCTATATTACTGGAGAAATAAGTGCAGGTAATTTACATTAATATTCAACTAATATTCAGTAACCATTTTGTCCTACCTTTTGCTATTTATGTGACAGATAAATGGCCCTCTGCTATCCTCACGGGGCGAGGTAAACTAGGTAGTGACCCTTTGTTTTCCTAGCTTTCAATAAATACTTTATAATATAACACATAATTACATTATAGGAAAATTTCGGTTACAGTGTTATGGACGTTACAAATTTTTATTTTTAGTTAAATTTAGTTGTGCTTGTAGAATTGATACCAATAGCGATTTAATAACGAGGGGCTTTCGGCTATTTTACGTCAAAATTTTGATACTGTGAAGCCTCTGCTTCACATAAACCTTCTTCTTGCAGAACAATTCATTTATTTCCCTTCTAGGACTTGTTACATTTACAAAATAAAAACATTTAAGGCTTTATAAATAATTGTATTCTTTTTAAATTCATATTTGTTTCACAATCTCTATTTTTTCATCCTCCACGTCCTCTCTAATCCCCCAAACTTCTTTTCTTTTTCTTCCTTTCTTAAAATTTTTATTACTTTTTTTTTAAAATAAACCATATGTGGCCTTATGTAGACTTTGCAGTCACCAGTCTCACCCGTGACCATGGTGACTGCAAAGTCTTCGAAACGTCGGGCCATAATTTAAAACAAATATACGCGTCTTAATCCGTAAAAAGTAGTTTTACCTTTAGTAATTTCAAAACTTTGCTTATTACCAATCAATGCTGACTTTATGAATTCTTATGACAATAATTAGAAACAAGAAATATGTATAAATCAAGCACACTTCAAGGAAATGGTTGTTATAAAAACATAAAGTATCTTTTAAACTTACGATACTACACGATACGATACGTACGTTTTTATATTCTACGCGTAAGAAGCTGCGGGCAACAGCTAGTATGAAATACAGCGTATTTAGTCCATGTATTACAATCCTAGTGCAATTACTGGATTATAAACAAGTAGCCTCTAAAAAAATACACTTCCATTCTGCAGACGATGTTAGGATAAAAATATTTCGCAATATTAGTCAGACATAACACTTTAAAGTATGAAAACGTTATTTATCTAGATTAGGAGAGGGCCCAAGTGGAATCCTTGGCGTACACCGGATTTGTGGCCTGAATTCAAGATATTCGCAATGTTGTAGAGTCAATTATGTAACCAAATATGTAAAAGTGAACTAAACAGCTTAGCATTATTTTAATGCATTAAAGATCTTTCAGAAAAACTTTGAGCCATATTTTTGCTTAAATAAAACTGCTGTAAAATAATTGACGTAATATTTTCTAACACTTGCGCGACTCATTTGTTCAATTAAAACTACTTTTTACGGATTTAGACGCATATATTTGACGTCGAGCCTAAATATAAAATAAATATACGCGTCTAAATTCGTAAAAAATAGTTTTATTTGATTGACGTAAATTAATTATTTGCTATTATTCGATGGGCGTCGAAGCATCGTTAGTGAAGCTTTTTATATGGCTTTTATGTCACCCGCCACTGATAATGCTTAGCCAATCGGTAGATGTACAGTCTCTATCTACCCTTAGTTCGGGACTAGATATAATTTCATTTATTATTATTTTATTCTGATCAATTAGTGTCTAAGTTATAAGACCTACAAGTAATTTTAATTCTAACGACTTATCTAGTGCTAATGACCTTCTAATAGTCCATAGAGGTCAACACATTTTTATTGTGTTAGAAAATAAGGCACAGAAAATGGTTTACTTTGAATAATTGGTCAATAAATCGATAAGTCAATTTGAACTGTACTGATTTAGTTTCAAATAGCTAGTATTTTTACTTGATGCCTAGGAACACTTATTTTCTTTGCTTACAAAACGTATCGCTGTTAATACTTTTTTGTTTAAGTTCGCTAAATTGAATTATTTTACACAAAAGTTTCTTGTCCGATTTCGTATGGAACAATTAGAAAGCACACATTACTTGCTTTTTAAATAGCATTATCACTCCTGTTAGCTACTGAGAACTTATCTATTTTTTACTGACTTCAAAAAAAGAGGAGTCCACAATTCGTGGAGTTCACAATTCGTCTTCATGTTTTTTTATTTTGTTTTTTATTTTTGTTGTCTCATAACATTTAATTGGGCGAAGCGATTTTAATGATTCTTTTTTATTTGAAAGCTGATCGTTCCCGTGTAGATAACTACCTATCCTGACCTAGTGCCAATGAGACCAGGCACTAGGTCAGGATCTGACAGTTATCTCCTAAATATTCGAGGAAAACCCTCACATTTCAAAGACACATGAAATCTGTTGATTTTTAAAAAAAAATATCCATACTACCTTTTAGTCGCTATTTCTGTTGGGGAGAGATTAATTATATAAATATTATTATTATTAGTATTAATATTACAAGTCCATTTTTATTAAAATGGAGCAGAAAACCTGATCTACACGCTACAGTTTTAAATACTTGACTAAATAGGTAAAGTTTAGAAATATTAGACTAATTTATATAAATAAATAATTCATTAGTTTAAGACATAGATGTGTGACATGAACATGGTCTCATATATCCGTTAAAGTATATAAAGTGTGAGCGCAGTTTTAATTGCATACACATTTGAGCTGAATATCTACAGTCAACATGCGTGCTGTTGTGAGTATATTATTTACTTAAATCATAGCATTTGTACCCACAAATGCTATGATTTAAGTAAGTCTAAGAATTTTTTTTAAATGTTTCATTCTAGGTCATTTTCGCTTTGGTCTCTCTGGCTGCAGCCAAACCTAAGCCTGGTGGTCTCTATGATGGCTGGAGCTCGCCTTCTGTAAGTAAACCTATTTCATTTGAAACTTTGTTATTATTTCAATTTTTTTTGTCTTTCCTATACGCATATTTATTTTTCATTTGCCTGGTTAGGACCTAAGCAAAAACAATTCATCGTTTTTCATATGAATTTAATATACCCCTCAACGCAACCAGAAATTATGGGTGCGCCGATATTCTTATCCAAAACACCCTGTTTTAAAAATATACTCTAGCTGTGTCTAGGACGATAATTAAAATAAAATAACTTATCGTTATTACTATGAAAATAACGAAGTCCATGTTTGATTTTGGCCCTTTTTTTTAGATTATGGTAATTTCACTTTAATTGAAATAAAATAATGCCAAACGGATGTAACCGTTATTTTCCTTTAATGTAATTATGTGTTATATTATAAAGTATTTATTGAAAGCTAGGAAAACAAAGGGTCACTACCTAGTTTACCTCGCCCCGTGAGGATAGCAGAGGGCCATTTATCTGTCACATAAATAGCAAAAGGTAGGACAAAACGGTTACTGATATATTAGCTGAATATTAATGTAAATTACCTGCACTTAATTCTCCAGTAATATAGGGAGCCAACCTAAGGTTGACTACAACATCTTGTTTCTTATTCTGTGGCAATGGGATTATGATAAAGAAAAACAACAAAGTGATCTTAGTAGTACAGGGTGAGCACCTCAACTGTTTAATATCTAATTAAATACACATACCATTAGGATATTACACATATGTCTTTCTATCAAGACTTAGTACCTATATCTAACGGACCAACCGCTTACCTATATTAACTAACTAAAATATACATGACACAACTCAGCCGTTGTGAGGAACTATTAAAATAAGCAAGTTATCCTACCAAGGTTATCTCCAGGGCGCAATCACCAGAGCGTAGCAGTCACGGAGCCCTCAAAGTCCCACGGCGTATGCAGTAAGTCCGGGTGACGCTGAAGGAAGTCCGCGAAGTCAGAGTGGTGGTACCCGGCGTTGGACGACTGCACTTTCACAACCGGAGGCCTATCCAATTATCAAGGACATAATCCTTGACTCAAAACTAAATCTACCCCCATAGGGAAAATATTAAAATAAAATAACTTTATGGAACCTGGGCTAAAATCACTGCGGTGATATAAATGAAAACGAATCTCTCGTTAGAATTAAAGGTTGCACGAATGCCCACGTTGCGGAAATATCAATCCAACAACGGAATCAGCCCACACTCAGGTTCAACTAGTAACTTAATAAATAAAAACAAATACGATACTAAAATACGATACTAAAATATATTACTAAAATATAATACTAAAATATAATACTAAAATATACCCTCCCTGTAACAAAGAAAAAGCTATCATGTAGAAATTATTTTCATAAAACGCTAACGGCCATTTTGTCGGACCTACATCAAGAAGTGTTGAAACTCACCACCAATCCCAGAAACATGCTACTAAATATCGGTGCTCGACGCCTGACTACGGCCTCAACTTTTAAAACTTATTCTTCAATCTTGTTCGGCGCCATCTCTCCAGCGCGAAAAAAAAGTAGACGGAGAAACGGAAATGACATC
The DNA here is from genome assembly GCA_916999025.1 of Orgyia antiqua. Taxonomy (NCBI): domain Eukaryota; kingdom Metazoa; phylum Arthropoda; class Insecta; order Lepidoptera; family Erebidae; genus Orgyia; species Orgyia antiqua. The sequence continues at coordinate 13,824,153 of OU779869.1, forward strand.
AATCGTTCACTCAAAAGGTTGCCAGCGCAAAAACTAATGGGAAATGATACCAGCATTACCCACTTCAAATACTACTACAATAGGTGGTAGATTTGCTACGTTACAACACTATGTGGCTATTTTAAGTGAACTTTCTTATTATAAAGACTGTGTATTATATACAGACTAATTATATATTAGTTTATATACAATCGGTTTTAATTAATTAATATAAATGTGCAAAACGAAATAGCAAATTGATCAAAATACGCTATAAGCACTATTCCATTGTACCATCGTTGCGTATTGCATTATCAATTTTATTGTAATGTGTTCTTTTTTGTATTTCAAAGACTTATACTTACTTTGACGGGCTTCGTAGTCTAGTGGTTAGTATAACGGACTGCCGATCATGAGGTCGCGGGTTCGATTCCCGCCTCGGACAATCATTTGTGTGATGTTTATAAACGTCTTACAAGTGTTTGTTCTGCGTTTGGGTGTTTCTGCGTATTATAAGTATGTATTTACAAAAAAAAAGTAGTATATGTATTCTATCCATATTCTGGTACCCATAACACAAGCATATAAGCTTAGCTTGGGACCAGAGGACGTTGTGTGAAATGTCCCTGAATATTTATTTACAAAATATCTTTCTAATAGGCATTCTATTAGAGACACTCTGGCTAGACTGTAATTACAGACTGCAACTGGTGCTCGCTACATCGAATCATTGCAATAACATACATTTCAATAATATCTGTTTCCATTTGTGGAACCATTTCCTTCAACGATAAAGTTATTCAAACTTTTTCATCTAATAACCGATACTCATTCTGACTACTTAAAAAGGTAAGTCGAATTAATTTTATGTGCATAACGACACATTCTTTTAATAATTGTAATAGACGTGGCTGATTAGTCAATCTAGTCCTTTAGTTTAACAGTTCTGGTGCAATTGACTTGCTATGCAAATTAAATTGTAGTGGAAAAAGTGATCACGGCCTCGGAATACCGTTCCGTCGTTCTACCGACTGGACTATTGCAGCCGTGCGGTTTTCTTAGTATGGTCATGTAATGAGATGGGAGGATAATAAATTGTTAGGAGTGTTCTTAGAATGAATGTAGACGGAATCAAAAATAGAGAAAGGCCGATGAAACGTTGATGGATTATGTAAAAGAGGATATGAAAGAAAGAGAAGTAAATACAGAAACGACGATACAAAAAAAGCATGATGCGCCGGCCCCAAAGTAAAGAGATAATTGGAAATGATTGATATATTCCTTCCGCAAAAGAGTACCTAAACATCAACAGTGGTCAGTAAAAGGTTAAAGTATAGAACTGTTAAGTTTCATTTATTGAATTCGCATTCAGATCAAATCATAAGGCCTTTTCATCTGCTCTTATTATACGGCTATAACATAAATGGCTACTAAGTAATTAAGAGGATACCAAAATAGCTTCGTGCATTTTTCTATGTACGAAGTTTTCATTGTTTCTTTAGATTGAATGGCTAGAGCTCTAATTTTTAAGTATATGTTTTTTCAATATATGATCTAGGATCGCATGAACTCAGAAACGCGATTGAAAAAAGTTTTCTCGATAGAAAATCTTGGCGAAATAACCTCTCTAATTTTTTATTTTTTTCATTTGTCGGTCTATTATCGCGTATTAACTAATGAAATAACTTTAAAAACATAGGTAACTATTAGATATGTATAGAAACTATGTATAGAAATGCTATATATAGAATACTATGTATAGAAACACGTGGATCAGAATTAAAATATATTTAGTATATTTTGAGTAAATAGGAAAAGTATCCCTAATTCTTCATTTTCTGTGCCTACTGGCTGTGTTAATATGTACGTGTCGGCCCTTAATACCGTATCTTAGCCACGAATATTTATAGTTCTCTTATTGGGTACACATCGCCATCCAAGTATGCCCATAATGAGAAGCAAACATGCGTATTAATGGGGGCAATTCATTATACATTTAATGAAACTTATTGGGTGGGGTATATGTAGTAATACCATGATTTATTTTAATAGTAGGATATGAATACAGTTTCTTGGTTTAAGATATATGAAAATTAGGTCACAACTTTCTTTATTCATAAGCTGATCCAAAAATTCGAAGCCATTTTGGCATTGATAAATAAATAATAATAATAAATAAATATTCCCAATATAATACAAGCATACCATATACCAATATATATACCAATATAATACAAGCATACAAGTACCCATAATACAAGCATAGAAATATAGCTTACTTTGGGACCAGAGGACGTTGTGTAAAATGTCCTGAACATTTATTTATTTATTTATTTATTCATGGACATTTCACACAACGTCCTCTGGTCCCAAGCTATGCTTATATGCTTGTGTTATGGATACCAGAATACTGATAGAATACATATACTACTTTTTTTTTGTAAATACATATTTATAATACATAGAAACACCCAGACGCAGTACAAACATTTGTATGACAATTAGAAAAATCACATAAATAATTGTCCCGAGCGGGAATCGAACCCGCGACCTCTTGGTCGGCAATCCCTTGTATGAACCACTCAACCACGAGGTACGAAAGATAAAAATCATAGATAAAAATCAGGTTTCCGTACCGATTTAATCATTGGCATCACTGGCTATCACGTACATGAATTAATATAGCCTGGCAACAGACGAACGGAGGGACGGACAAAGAAGTCACAGTAATGAGGCCCCATTTTACCTTTTCGTACAGAATTCTCAAAAGTCATTTTAAAAGATACCTGTTAGTCTATTTCGTCACTCCTAAACCTTGTTTTTAATAATAATTTTAAGTGTATAAATATTTCTTAACCGACTTCAAAAAAAGGAGGAGGTTCTCAATTCGTCTACATGTTTTTTTAATGTTTGTTACCTCATAACTTTTAATTGGGCGAAGCGATCTTAAAGATTCTCTTTTTATTTGAAAGCTGGTGGTTTCCGTTTGGTCTCATTGGTACCAGGTCAGGATCTAATAGTTATCTCCTGGGAAATAGAGGAATACTCTCATTGATTAATAGGAAAACCCTCAAATTTCAAAGACACATGAAGTCGGTTTCACATTTTTTTAAAAGTACTCAATTATTTCTTAAAGCAAGAAACCCCTTAACAAACAATAAAACAAATCATATTTGCCTATGTAAGTAGTTTGTGTTACTGTGTTACACTATTCAAAATAAACGATTTGGTCGATATTCATTTAAAATGCATGTACATCGATGTGTGGTCATCACGCGACGTCTAGGAACTGTGTCAATATGTCCTCATTGATCTATATTTATGGTCGTTTAGGTGTCTTTCTTCTAGGTTTTAAATAAAATAAATAAAATAAAATACTCTTTATTGCACACCATATTAATTTACAGAACTTACTTACTAGACTTAATAATAGGTACAAAGGGCGGTCTTATCGCGAGCTGCGATCTCTTCCAGACAACCTGAGAATGGACTTGACCGAGACTGAATAGGTAACTTGTGGTGTACTAATATTATGGTTTTATTATGTCCTACTGACCTACTACCGGGCACAAAACTTCTCCATCTAGGCACTCCCAATTCTTATTGGTTCCATCCATCCATCAACCTTTCTTAGTCCACTGCCTGGGGGAGGCCTATATCCAATAGTCCTGCGCTAACTACATCCAGCGGCCCCCGGCGTATTTGACGATATCGTGAGTCCACCTTGTTGGGGGCCGAACGACGCTGCGTCGTCCAGTTCGTCGTCGCCACTCGAGGACCTTCCGTCCCCAACGGTCATTAGATCGTCTAGCTATGTGGCCTGCCCATTGCCACTTCAGCGTGCTAACTCTTCGGGCTATGTGGTACACACCAGTCCTTCTACAGATCTCCGCATTTCGGATCTTATCACGTAGGGAAACACCGAGCATAGCCCTCTCCATAGCACGCTGTGTGACTCTGAGTTTTGTTATGAGGCCGACATTCAGAGACCACGTCTCAGTTACATAAGGCATCACTGGTTTATCTTATTGGTTTATTATACATCTTATTAGTTAATCTATACATAATATTATAAAGCTGAAGAGATTGTTCGTTCTTTGTTTGTACGCGCTAATCTCAGGAACTACTGATTCGAATTGACAATTATTTTTGTGTTGGATAGTCCATTTTTCGAAGAAAGCTATATGCTATATAACATCTCGCCGTGACCAATAGGAACAAAGCATTAGTGAAAAAAGTAGCAAAAACGCGGATAATCACCTAAATACCGATGATGAAAAATATATTTAAAATATGGCCAGCCAACAAACGAAGAACCCTTACATAATAGGCCTAATACAAGCATAGAATTAAGTTAAATCGGTTAAATACTATTTAATCATCCCAGATTATCTAATATATAAAATTCACGTGTCACAGTGTTAGTTACCGTACTCCCCGAAACGGCTTCACCGATTTTTATGAAATTTTACATGCGTATTCAGTAGGTCTGAGAATCGGACGACATCTATTTTTCAAACCTTTTTTTTTAGTATGGAAAAACAACGTTTGCCGGAACAGCTAGTAGCTTTATAAGTCACTGGGCATTGAGCTAATTAAAATAAAATAACCAATCAATATCGTGTTAGTAATTTGATTAAATAGGTCAGTGTATAATCGATTAATATGAATAATGTATTAAAATCGATGTTATCGACGTCACGTGATATCCTGGGACTATCGCAACCTGTGTATTAAACTTAATTAATTTACAAACGTTGTCCTTATATATGTAGAACAACTAATAACTTTATTTTAAGAAATATTTAATGATATAGGATTAAGTATACAAGTGTCGTCATTCCATTTTTTCCCCAGGGTGCTGTAAATGCCTGCTAAGGGATATTACATATTCATATACCCTCTGTTAGAGTCGGAAAACATGAAACTAAATCCTATGCTAACACGCCTGTGGTCCCCGGGACCATAATCCCTCCCAAAGTAGAGAAAGCCCATGTCCAATAGTGAGACGTTAATATATTGAAGAGAGAGGGAGAGAAAGAGCGTAGTTAATAAAAGCAATTTTAATGTGATATTGACTTCACTTGAGGTTACAGGTTCGATTCTTATCTGTACAGATATGTGTATGACGAATATTGTACAAAGCCCTGGCAATTTTCTGACTGTTTTACGCATATTTGTTGGAGAAGGAAAACTCGAAATTTATTCCTATGCCAATACGCTTCGACAGCATTATAAAGATATTGTGTGAATTGTCTAAAATGTAACAGTAAGTGTTGTTAACACTTACTGTCACATTTTAAGTAGTAGTAAGTGCAAGTTAAGTAGGAATTCTACAGGTAAGAAGTCGTGGGCAACAGCTAGTGGTAGATAATTACGCAAGAAGTCGTTTGAAATTTCTGTTATTGTAAAATTTATTACAAGAAAAGGTACAGTTAGCGACATCTCGTATCGTTTTATACAACAACCAACAACCATTTATAGTATGTTCTGCTTTGTATTAATAAACTATGTGACGCTGCTTTTAGTGTAAAAGTAGTTCGAGCTTTATTTCATAGATGGAATTGCTCACTTCTAGTCTAAAGGTCATCATTCCTACTAATATTATAAATGCGAAAGTAACTCTGTCTGTCTGTCTGTTACGCTTTCCCGCTTAAACTTTTCAACCGATTTTAATGAAATTTGGCACAGACAATCTTTAGACCCTGAGAAAAGACATAAGCCACATTTTATAGCGAAAAAAAAAAATTTTCTTTCCAAATTCCACGCGGACGGCGTCTCGGGCAACAGCTAGTAGCTCATTAAAGCCACCCGGCACTCACCCCGCACCGCCTCGTCCCACGGCGTCCACTAGTTGTCGACAGGTGGTCCATGGGTGGACACCGGCGTTATCACCAATAAACGTCTTATGACCTCGCATCGTCAACAAGTGGACCCCGCGCTGGCCGCTGGTGGACGCTGCGTGGTCTACGACTGGAGACCGGTTAGTTAATGGTCCACGTCCACTCGCTGTCCGCGCGTGGAGTGCTTACGACAGAGGCGACCCGGTGGCGCTACGGAGTTAATGTAGTGAGCGCATACCCATACAAATCCATATAAAGAATACTAACCGCACGAGGCGAGGCGGTGCAGAGTGGGTGCCGGGTGGGTCTAATGAGCTATGACCTTAATGCTCTTAGTAAAGAACTAGCTAGTCAGGTGCAATTTCTAATCTTTCTTAGTGTAATATTGTCTTTCTGTATTCGTTTTGCTACTGGGCACGAGCCTCCTTTACCTTCGGAGGGTTTGTGGTCTACAAACCCGCGCTGACCTGGCGTGTTAACACGGGGTTTCATTTCATGTTTTCCGTCTCTGACAGTAGATGTTAAATGCTTATAATATCCCTTTGCTGGCTACAGCACCCTGTGGAGTATGTGGAGTATTCTAAATCCGTTACCACACGAATGTTTTCGCATAGATATCTCGCATTAGCTTTTTACAATTGTTTTAAATAGATAAGTAAACCTGTCTGTCTGTCACGCTTTAAAACTAAAAATCCTAGACGAATTCATTCGATATCTGATACATCATATAGATAGCATACGAAATGTGATACAAAAAAGTCTCAGTCTGTAGCTGTGCCTTCCTTTCCTTTCCAGCCCATTTACGTCCCACTGTTGGTCACGAGCCTCCTCCACTTTGTGGAGGGATTATGGTCTACTGTACCGCGCTGACCAGGCGTGTTGGCACAGGATTTATTTTCGAGTTTTCCGTCTCTCACAGAGGATATTATTTGTGTGCAATATCCCTTAGCTGACTTTTACAGCACCCTTGTGAGAAGATGGGGCGGTAACACTTGTATTCTTAATCCGTCACCACACGGAGGGAATAAACTAGTACATTTTCTTAAATGGTAGCTGTCTGTGCCTACCCTAGCTTTATTGGAATAATTTAAGTTTAATAATATCATAATGCAACTGCATTAATGAAATAATTAACTAATTCAGTACAGACTTTTTATAATGAGGTGATACATATTCATAAACAGCTTTGATTACTCATTTATATCCGGCATCCACGATTAAGGTTACCTAATACGAGTATGTTCCTAAAAGACAGTTGACACTTTCTATAGGATACAGACGTGATCAGAATAGTTAGAGCATGGTGGTTTGTGACGACATCGATGGAATTAGAGCGGATTATGTACTGTTATGTAATTATGACATGCTTGAATGAGGCACGCATGTTATCCAATAGTTGCATAGAGGTAGGCTTTGTAGCTCTATGTTTATCCTTCATAGCTGTTGCCCGCAACTTCTTACGCGTAGAATTAAGAAATCGAATCTTAACAAATTATACAAAAAAGCCTTCCTCTTGAACCAATCTATCGATTAAATATAACTGCATCAAAATCCACTGTATAGTTTAAAAAATATAAGCTCACATAGAGACATACATACAAAAATGAAGACAATGTTTTATTACAATTAAAGATGTTTATATGCCTCTCCTTATAACATACTGTCATAATAATATCATATACCAGTTTTTAGCTAGCAACTTTTTTTGTAAAATTGAATTTTTATAATATAAATCGCCTCTCCGTGTGGTGACGGATAAAGAATACGGGTGTCACCATCCCATCTCCTCCCAAGGGTGCCGGCTGTAGAAGTCAGCTAAGGGATATTGTACACAGATAACATCGCTGTGAGAGACGGAAAACTCGAAATGAAACTCTGTGCCAACACGCCTGGTCAGCGCGACACAGTAGACCATAACCCCTCCTAAAGTAGAGGAGGCCCGTGCCCAACAGTGGGACGTAAATGGGCTGGAGAGAGAGATATTGCCTAAAATGCACAAGAAGAATACGATATGAAAAGTACTTTAGAATCTTATCATTAATTTTCCAGATTCCTCTTTACAAACATATTTATTATTAATACAAAGTATTACTAAAGATATATGTCACCAATGTACATAAACTCATTTCAGGAATTTCACTTAGTTATTAAACCCCATTTACTTAGTTTTTGGGAAATTTTTAATTTTCTTATACCTGGGTTCAAATTGAATTTATCTCGGATCACGAATATTGTTGCCTAACTAAAAGCTAGCTAAAAGAGAAAACATGAGCAGAAAACATCGCCTTTAGAAGATGGAAACCTCGAGACTAAATTCTATACCAACTTTGGTCAGCGTAGTATACGTAGAGCAGCTCAAAGTGTGGGATACTTGTGCCAAGTTGCAGCGTCTATCACACATATTTGGTAACGTTTTACCAAACAAGAAAGTGATACAAGCATAGATATACTCTTCATCTATAATATAGCGTAAAAACCAAAATCAAAATCACGGGACCAAAAAAAGGGGACTACGAAACGTCTTTTTTTCAAAGAATTTGTAGGTAAAATCTGCTTCAGCTATATTTGTCCCTTTCAGCGCGGCGCTTGGAAATAGGGATAGCAATAACTAAGCCAAATACCTAAATCAGGAGTATAGTACCCTCTTAATACTCGTATGATTGGCCACATTTTTATATATATTCTCAAGTTTATATGAAAGAAAGAAGAAAGAAAGTATAATAGTATAGTAGGACGTATTGTTTGTAAGGAACTGAATATAGGAAATAGGAAAATCAATAAAAATTCAATATTCATGATATACATTTTATTATAAAAAAATAAGTACTCTAAAATAGTTTTAGTCGACTGCGGTCGAAATAAACCTTTGATGCATCTTAAAACTAAAGTATACAAAACTATATACAACAGTCCTTTCCTGATACAATCTGAAGCATAAATCCCTTGGCATAGAGATCACACGAAATTACTAGTAAAATCAAGCATAATAGATATTGTTTAAAATATATATTATATATATATTTATAGTCAAATCTCTCAATTCAAGAAGATCAGATAAGTAACACTTACAACCGTCTGCATTTATGAGCAGATGTATGAGTGTAGGAGTCACGCAGCTATGTTTAAACCGTAGCAGATCGTGCCATATATAGCCTCTGCCTACCTCCACGAGAAAAGGCATGACGGTATGTTTGTAATAAAGACTAATAATACTATCATATCTTTTAGATCGATAACATAAACACAAATATTAAAATCATATTAAATAGATAATACATACCACAATTGTAAAACTACATAAATTGCTTATAATTGATAACTATTAGAATCAACAAGTGCATAAAAAAGTACATGTTGGAAGTAAAAGTTCGAAAATTTTGGAAAAATATTGAAATTAAAGCTCTTTTGTTTATAATGCTTCAATTAGTGCTAAAATTCAAATCATAGACTTCGTAATGATTGCACTTTCTTCCTAAGTTTTCTCGAATCTTCTAAACTTAAATCTGTCATGAAAAATATCGTGTACTACTTTGCTAGTACTAGAATATATTCTACTTCGAGTGTATTCAGAAAAGCTAAAGTAGAATCTATAAAAATTGTAATACAAAAGCCGTTAAATCATGGCCATATAGTATACCATACCATTATTAATTGGGGTTGGATTTAACTCTAGCTTCTTTGCTGGCAAATAGTTTGAGCACAAAAATAAACTTTTCACATATTCAGCCACCATGGTTACGGGTTAGACTTCTAATCGTGATCACGGTAGCTGAAAAGTCTCTAAACCGTTGGGATAGATATAAAACAAAATATAAAAGTGTCTTAATTCGTAGAAAATGGTTTAGAGAATGTTACGTGAAAATTTTTTTAAGGCTTATCAAACCATGTTCTTGTCACATATCCAATTTGAAGTGCTATTTCAAAATATAAAATAGATATATTTTGAAATATCATAATATATAATAGATATATTTTGAAATATCACTTCAAATTTTATTTAGTTTTTCGTAACGATAAATTTCATAACACAGATATAAGTTTCTCAAACACATTCATTTTTAATATCTAAACTTAAACTACATCACATAATACGTTTTGACTACGAACCTCATATCAAAATGACAATAACTGACTCTTGTTCGAGGGTAGATCTTACTTTTCCTGCTCTTTTCAACTCACGGTACCTATTCTATACCATACTTCTGCCATATATGGGCACAGTCTTCAACTAACTCCAAGTTATTAATCAATACTTTAAATGGCTACACAAAGGCTAAATATAAAGTAAACTCCTTTGGAAATCCAAAAAACTAAATTTAACGAATCAGATATTTTACGAAACATTCAATCACTTTCAATCACTATCGACTATGTCTGTAGACCTAAGCAGTGATAATATCGCTTTCATTTTCATTTTGCGTTTTCACTTGCAGTGAATTTTGCATTAGGCATTATGCCTTAAAACTAACTATAATAATATTTAGTTTCAAGACATTACATTTCAGTTATGCTTACTACACATGTCATGTAACGATTAATCGTACCACTTAATTTTTACACATAATTAGTGTCTCTACATGGTTCCGATAATCATGCAACGATTTGTCATACACATGGTTGATATCATAGTGAACCCGTTCTTTGAACGTTGAAAACTTAGTGTCTTTAGGGCGAAATAGAATAAAACTGTTTAAAAAAAATAACATCTAATATTATACTCTATTTTAAGTGAAATAAATATTCATTTCATTTCATGTCTACAGAGACAATATAAATCGGGCCCGCGATAAATCTGCAATAACATATCGCTGCGATATATCACTGCGATATATTGTTGCAATTTATCAATACGATATATCTTTGCGATGTATTATCACGATATATCGTTTAACTTTACAAAATGAGATATCGTTGCGACTTGTCGATACGATATATCGTTACATGTGTACTCTGGCTTTAAAAACGCAATACAAACAGGAAGGTGTAGCTGTAGGCCTAGTATTTTCGATCATATATCTACCACCGAATCATAGCTTCTTACCATCCATATTTAGAGGGCAATGCGTGGGCATGGGCGTGGACATCATGGACAATGGGTGAAACATGTTTGACAATTGGTACTGGAACTGGTGCTGGTACTGCATACGCTACTGGTTTTGGTACGGCCACTGGGTATGGGTGGGGTACTGGTACTCCGACCTATAATGCACAATAAAAAAATATTAAAAATCCTGTCAAGAGCGAGGTAAACTCGCACACTCAGGGTTTCGTATTTACTAGACAGATAAACATAAGTAACTGCATTCAAATAATCAGTATCATACAACGTAGCAATGCCGCCAGTCTTCTGGGCACATTTCCTGTCGACAGCGATGAGGAGCAGTATTTTGATGCTTAGTTTTTATATATAACTAGCTGACCCGGCAAACGTTGTTTTGCCATACTAAAAACAAAAAAGGTTTGAAAAATAGATGTTGGCCGATTCTCAGACCTACTGAATGTGCATGTAAAATTTCATAAAAATCGGTCAAGCCCTTTCGGAGGAGTACGGTAACTAACACTGTGACACGTGAATTTTATATATTTGATTTAATTTTTATTAATACTGTACATATTTACTTTTTATGTTTTAGTTTGTAATTATACATATTCCTTATTGTATTAAACATAAAAAAAAAACAATAATCAGTTAATAAGTTGTAAATAATTCATCAACTTAATTTTATGGTTGAAATATAGGGAATCGCCTACATTTCAGCTACTTCATAAGTAACCCGTAGGTTTTGATTCCCTAGCATAGGTCGAAAATTCTTAAAAATGGCCGTAATTCGGTTATATCTTCTAAATGCATAGATGTAAAAGTTTGATTGTATTTTTTGCAGCAAAGGACCGCATAGATCTACATATCGTATGAGTTTCAAGTATTATAGTACTTGTGTCACTATTATACTTATCATTGATTTTACACTTATTTCTTTCGCAAAACCTACATTATTAGAAACTATTGAAGGTATGACTTAATCTTTAACTAACATATTGAGCAGTTATTAATACTATGCCTATTAACCAATATTTTCACTAATATGACTTAACACGGGGTTTTTGCAAATATCCTAATTGTATAATATTACGTAGTCTCTTTGTTATAGATCATTAGTACACTAACATATTGTATATAGTTAAAAAAATATTATTTACTTAAATGAAATAACAATTTCAACAGCGTAAAAAAGGAGGAATAGTTAAGAAGTGAAGAAAGAACAAACACTATTTTACCGAACACAACATTATAAAGGCAGTAATTGCACCACCTATTTCCTCCCACGGGTGGTGTAAGAGATCTTAGCAGTAATCTAAGCTAGTAAGATCTTCTGTGAGACACTTAAATCTCCTGATTAGCCTTAGTAGCCATCCATCAGACTTTCTCAGTCCACGATGGACACTGGCCTCCCCTATTGAACGCCACAACACGTCAAAGTGCGGTATCATCATCATCATCATCATCTACTTATGTCCAGCAGGTTACTACGATCAGGTTTATATCGTCACCCTACCTTGTTGGACGCTGCGCTACGTTGCGTCATCTCGTGATCCCAAATAAATTTCCCCAGCCATTTTTAGTTCGTCGAGCAATATGGGCTACTAATTGTTACTTCAGCGTGGCAACCCACGCGTAGTAGAGTTTAAAAGAAGTTGTAACAAACTTACTTGTTTAATAACAGGGTATGGTACAGCATGAGGTACTGGTACTGGTACTGGTCTGTCAACTGGTACAGCTACGTGCTTCTCTACGGCCACTGGGTACGGTCTGGGAACTGGTACAGCATAGGGACGGTCTACTGGGTATGGGACAGGAACCTGTAATATAGAATTGTAATAGTTGAAATTTTATAATAAGTATTAGCCAACATAGATTTGAAAGACTTCAGTACACATACTATTTTCTGACTGATAAGAAGTCTTTTTAAAGCTGTAACATATCAATGTCTGTAAAGTCGAGATTTTAAAAATATTGTGTGTAGGGAAAAAAGATCGATTATTTTTTCTACTTTCAAGCAAGTCGTGTCTCAACGTGTGTATTTACTCGTATGTGAATTAGTTGAACATATAATTTTATGGAATTGCAGTTTTAGAAAGAGTAGTAAGTGTTCTTTTTTTACTTTGAAGTGAAAAAGTATAGAAATTAAATCGCGAGCAATGATAAATACATTTAACGAAGAAGTAGAAAGCAAATATCACTAAGAAGAATAATATGCTTTAGATTACAAACCTTAACGGGAACTGGTACGGGTCTGTCAACTGGAACTGGATAAGGAGCTGGCACAGGTACACCAACATGCTTGGTCACTGTCGTGTGAACATTAGCTCCCACAATAGCCCCAGAAAAAGCTTGCCCATAACCTTCGAGACCACCAATCCCTGCTGGCCCAACCACTCTACCTAAATGAGATGGTCCAAGAACAAGTGGACCGGCTGATAAAGGTGAGTGGCCAAGTAATACGTTATGACTTAGGGCAGCACTATGGCCCAAACCTAGGCTGTGTCCAAAAATAGGTGCACCGACATCGTAGTGGCCAACCAAACCACTTCTCTTTTGAATAACCTTAGATGGTTCTGGATCTGCCAAAACTGTGGCTGCGATGAAAATGACTGCGATCTGAAATAAAAGATTTATTTTAAGAATGGCTCTAGATAATGAGAAATGCAAACCGAGTTTGCTACCACAGGTATGCAACGTATTTCTTTCAATGACTGACTTAAACAAAAGAGGAGATTCTCAATTCGTCTGTATGTATTTTTTTACGTTTGTTGTCTCGTAACTTTTAATGATTCTGCTTTTCATTTGAAAGCTGGTGGTTCCTGTGTGGTCCCATTGGCACCAGGTCAGGATCTAATGGTTATCTCCTGTGAAATCGAGGAAAACACTCAAATTTCAAAGGCAAATGAAGTCGGTTTTACTTTTTTTTTAAACTCTACTGATGTTACTTAGAACTCGTAAGTACATACTTTGTGTATTTATTTTAATAAAGTGCTACATTAATTAACCTTAAAAACCTTAAATTCTATGTTAATATGGCTTTACTCAAATCTTTTTTCTCATAAATCTTATTTATGATACAAAAATAGAAGAGACAAGTTGTTAGATTATTTTTTGGACGTTCCCGGTTGAAAAACAAAATAGAGTTGTAGCTAGATTTGTGAAATTTTGTAGATCTATTAAGATTAACTTCTCGTATAGCATTAAATATCGTTCTTAATAATTCGTGTATACTTTGAGAAAGGTTCCAATCATAAAATTGTTCAATATTTATAAATAAACAAATGCAAATGAAGTGAAAAGTCAGAACAATATAAACATTGCCAAAATCGATGTCCGTACGACCAAACTGTCTCGACATGGCCACTACTCGATTACTTTTACTCGATTGCGTGATATGACTTCATAGATTATATTAGTATGCATGAAGGCTAGTAAAAACGAAATTACTTTGTCATCAGAATGTTAAGTGACCATGCTTTGGGTTATATACCACGTGAGGTTTTGAAAGGTCTTATTTTGATTTTGTTATCCACTAGAATTTTCTTTATTTAACCACCTAAAGAATAAATAGCAATAAAAGTAATGAGAGGTTCATCATAAAAAAAATTGCATTATATAAAAATAATTACGAAGCATTTTGTCTCGACGAATCGTAATACCCTAAATTTTTGCTAGTACCTAGATATTTTTTTTAGATACATAAAAATGCCTGACAAGAGTAAAACAAATAATAATAATAATTATGATGATAGTAATTATTCTGCGTCAATGAATCCAACTGCCTTATAATTTTTGGTAGTACCTAGATATTGTTTTAACATACATAAAAAATGCCTGCGCATTTGGCAAATTTAATTATTTATTTCATTTAAATAAAGATGAACATGCTACCACGGGACTTGCACATGGTCAATCGGTATAGCGACGGAACGATATTCCGATGTTGTGGGTTCAAGCCCCGCTTATGGTGATCATTTTACCACTTTAAGTTGATTTATTGATTTTTGACGAGCCTCGTTGATGAGTGGTTCATGTAACAGACTGCCGATCAAGAAGTCGCGGGTTCGATTCCCGTTCGGGCAAATCATTTGTATGATTTTTTGTACTGCGTCTGGGTGTTTCTATGTATGTATTTACAAAAGAAAAGTAGTATATGTATTCTATCCGTATTCTGGTACCCATAACACAAGCATATAAGCTTAGCTTGGGACCAGAGGACGCTGTGTGAAATGTCCGTGAATATTTATTTATTTATTATTTATTAAGTAAAAGCATAGCAAATCAATTGCAAAATGTATTAAATTATAACTACAGATTACAGTCTATAATTTTTTTGCAATTCGTGTACCTTTAAGACAAAGCAAACCTAGATGTAATTTGTCTTCCCGCCATTTTCTTAATTCAACAATTAAAAAGTGTTCATTAAAGATATGCTTACACAAAACCTATAGGTACATTATATTTGCTTACGTACAATCGAGTAAGAATAGTCAAAACATCAACATTAAATATGGTGAAGTTGATTTTGTTCGTGTGAATTAAATTTCATGTCTATATTAAGAGAATGTAAATAGTTTACATACAGAGTCGTTGTATATTGAAACTTGAGTATTGTCGAGTGGTTCATGTAACGGACTGCCGTTCAAAAGGTCGCGGGTTCTATTCCCGCACAAGACAATTATTTGTGTGATATTTATTAATGTCATACAAATGTTTGTACTGCGTCTGGGTGTTTACTATCTAATATAATAAAATATAATATATATGTACGCGTTCTCCATTATAGAACACGCTGTCTTTATTTAAAAGTATATCATTTACCGTATATTTTAAAAGTTATCTCGTTACTTACTTACTTATTACTAGACTTAGTTTTTAGAGATCCGTAACCAAATGGCAAAATGGGACACTAATATTGACATTTCGCTGTCTGTCCGTTTGTCACTAGACTGCATCTTTTGAATGTTACGACTAGCTGTTCGCTACTATTGGTCGCAGCGTGATCATATACAGCATATAGCCTTTCCTTATAAATGTACTATCCAACACTGCAACAATTTTTAAATTGAACCAGTGATTCCTGCGATTAGCGCGTCCAAACAAGCAAACAAACTGTCCAAATATAATAACATCACATTGCGACCAATAGCAGCAAAACATCATTGAAAAATGTTGCAAAAACGGGGAAATTTTCAAAATTCCACGGACACAAAGTTATGGGCAATTGATAGTATTAAATACAAGTTAACATAGTTATACTAGAGCAGTTACTATTACGTTATATAAGGGCTTATGTTTACGTCCGATCAATTCCGCTACACTCCTAAAATAATCAACTCCAAAGATAGTAAGATTGTATAATGTGTGTATGTGTTTGTTGCTCTTTCACACAAAAATGTATGGAATAGATTTTAATGAAACTAAAACAATGAACTAAAACAACGAAACACGCTAATCTCAGGAACTACTGGTCCGATTTGAAAAATTCTTTTTTTGTTGGTTAGTCCATTTATAGGGGAAGGCTATATAACATCACGCTGTGACCAATAGGAGCGAAGCAGTAGTGAAAAATGTTGCAAAAACGGGAAAATATTTCAAAATTCGATGCATACGGAGTCTCGGGCAACATGATTATATGACACTAAATGTTATCCACAATTTCGTACTTTAAGGGCCTACATCAATATTATCGTATATCATCGCCGACACGTACATATTAACACAGCCAGTAGGCACAGAAAATGAAGAATTAGGGATACTTTTCCTATTTACTCAAAGTCTACTAAATATATTTTAATTCTGATTTACGTGTTTCTATACAGGGTGTCCCAGAACTCAACGTCAAGCCGAAACGGGGTGACAGGATAGATCATAACCATCACGAGAAAAATCAGAAAAAAAATCTATCCCATGCAGTTTGGAAATTATGGGCATTTTAAGAAAAACCTAGAAATTTGGTCTAACTGTACCATTTTTCGGTTATTGTGGTTAATTTTTATTATTTTTGGTCATTTAAACTTTGGAACCGTAACCCTAAATAACATCTCGAGAATCACAGTCTAAAATAATGACACAATTACCCCAAGTTTCCTAGAATTTAGACTATTTGTTAAACTATGAATTTAAAATTTTCAAACTTTGTCGACTTTGAAACACCCTCCTTTAAAAAAAATGTACTAGAGTGCCTTGGCAAGTGCCATTAAGAGTTGGCGCATTTAATCAGGATTGTAAAATGGTACAATACTTGTAAGTTTCGTACTAAAAAAAACGAGTAAAAAATAAAAACCTCAAGTAACCCGATTTTTGCTAACCCATTTTACTCAGTTAAAATGTTTTTTATTCGCACAAGCCCTTGGTAGGTTCTTTATTTTACGGTAAAATGATGAGAGATATGGATAGTGGACATGTTTGCCATGAGCGAGCGAGACAGATAGTGACGCCACTTTTACCAAAGCAACAAAATACTAATAAAATAATGAAAAATGTTGACCTTGTTTTGTTTAGGTTTATTGGAATAAAAGTCAGATTTGAAAATAACATTTTTTATTAAAACAAATGTTCAAATTGTTTACCATCAGCTTCAACACACGCCCTACATCTTCTTAAAAAAGATCTACTTATTAGCCGGGCATATCCTCGAGAGTTGATGTCCTCAGCAGCTTGAGAAATTCGTTCACGCAGCTCGGCTACGCTCTCAATGGGCTTAGAATAAACTTTTTCTTTGAGAACGCCCCAATAAAAAAAATCCAGGGGATTTAAATCTGGGGAACGGGCTGGCCACGAGATAGTGCCTGAACGTCCAATCCACCTTCCCGGATATTCTTGGTCAAGGAAATCTCTTACTTGCACTGCGTAATGCGCTGGGCAGCCATCTTGTTGATACCACATGTGGCAACGATCTGTTAGTGGTACGTCCTCTAACAAACTTGGTAAATTTTCTCGTAAAAAATTTAGGTAATTCGTGCCATTCAAATTCTCAGGCAGCTCAAAAGGCCCAACTATTTTGCCGTTTAAAATTCCTGTCCACAGGTTAACTTTAAAGCGATATTGGGATCGGTCTTCTCGCATTAAATGTGGATTCTCCACATGCCACTCATGAAAATTGTGTAAGTTTATGTAGCCATCTTTTTTAAATGTAGATTCATCTGACCAGAGAATTTTTTGGATGAATTGGGGATTTTCATTATGCCTCTGTAGCATTGTTCTACAAAATGAAATCCTTTCAGGATAATCTCGAGGGAGAAGACTTTGAACTCGTTGTACGTGAAATGGATGCATTTCAGCTCTTTGTAAAATACGATGTGCTGTGCTTTTGGGTATTCCCGTTCTTTCTTCAATTCCACGAACGGAAATACTTGGGTCATCTGCGACCTCTTCCAACACTTCTTCTTCGTAAGGAAAGCGAGGTCTACCTCCAGCCCGTATTTGATTCGGGAAATGGCCGTCCTCTGTGAGTGAATGGTGCACATTAACAAACACGCGGTGATCCGGATAGCGCTCTAAATTTGGATATCTTTCACGATAAAGTCTAGCGGCGGCACTTGCGTTGCATCTGCATTCCCCATAAATGAGATGCATGTTCGCATATTCTTGTGAAGTGTAGCGCGTAGGCATAGTGATGAGAAGGATGTCAACACAAAAGTCCAATTCCAAAAGAGAGAAGCCAAAGTTGCCGGTATGTAATCAACAAGTCCAATTCACAAAAATCCAAGTCCAAAAAGAAAAGCCAAAGTTGTCAGTACTAAATTAACACAAGCGAATACGGAAAGGTGCGCAGTAGACGAATGAGCGAAATGTACTAACTGGTGTCAGACTGGCAGCGTAGCTATTTGCTTGGTATGGCGTCTGTATCTGTTTCATTCGCACTCGTTTAAACGATGCATCTCCGTCTCACTGCGTGGCGTCACTATCTGTCTCGCTCGCTCATGGCAAACATGTCCACTATCCATCTCTCTCATCATTTTGCCGTAAAATAAAGAACCTACCAAGGGCTTGTGCGAATAAAAAACATTTTTCCTGAGTAAAATGGGTTAGCAAAAATCGGGTTACTTGAGGTTTTTATTTTTTACTCGTTTTTTTTAGTACGAAACTTACAAGTATTGTACCATTTTACAATCCTGATTAAATGCGCCAACTCTTAATGGCACTTGCCAAGGCACTCTAGTACATTTTTTTTAAAGGAGGGTGTTTCAAAGTCGACAAAGTTTGAAAATTTTAAATTCATAGTTTAACAAATAGTCTAAATTCTAGGAAACTTGGGGTAATTGTGTCATTATTTTAGACTGTGATTCTCGAGATGTTATTTAGGGTTACGGTTCCAAAGTTTAAATGACCAAAAATAATAAAAATTAACCACAATAACCGAAAAATGGTACAGTTAGACCAAATTTCTAGGTTTTTCTTAAAATGCCCATAATTTTCAAACTGCATGGGATAGATTTTTTTTCTGATTTTTCTCGTGATGGTTATGATCTATCCTGTCACCCCGTTTCGGCTTGACGTTGAGTTCTGGGACACCCTGTATATAATAGTTACTTATGTTTTTAAAGTTATTTCATTAGTTAATACGCGATAATAGACCGACAAATGAAAAAAATAAAAAATTAGAGAGGTTGTTTCGCTAAGATTTTCTATCGAGAAAACTTTTTTGAATCGCGTTTCTGAGTTTATGCGATCCTAGATCATATATTGAAAAAACATATACTTAAAAATTAGAGCTCTAGCCATTCAATCTAAAGAAACAATGAAAACTTCGTACGTAGAAAAATGCACGAAGCTATTTTGGTATCCTCTTAACAAAATTATACAAAAAAAACATCCCCTTGAACTACTCTTTCTTTTAAAAAAACCGCATCGAAATCGGTAGACAAAAGCTGACATAAAGACATACATACAAAAATATCTACTTTGTTTTATAATAATTATATAACATATAGGCTATATCATCACGCTAAAAGCCTAGGAATTGGGCAGTAACTGTAAAATAGTTAAAATTTAACTTGTAGATTAGTTTTTAGTTTAAGCGCCTACATCAATATCATCGCCGACACGTACATATTAACACAGCCAGTAGGCACAGAAAATGAAGAATTAGGGATACTTTTCCTATTTACACAAAATCTACTAAATATATTTTAATTCTGATCCACGTGTTTCTATACATAATAGTTACCTATGTTTTTAAAGTTATTTCATTAGTTAATACGCGATAATAGACCGACAAATGAAAAAAATAAAACATTTGAGAGGTTGTTTCGCCAAGATTTTCTATCGAGAAAACTTTTTTCAATCGCGTTTCTGAGTTGATGCGATCCTAGATCATATATTGAAAAAACATATACTTAAAAATTAGAGCTCTAGCCGTTCAATCTAAAGAAACAATGAAAACTTTGTACATAGAAAAATGCACGAAGCTTTTTTGGTATCCTCTTAATTGTTTGTAGTTTTATAAAACATCGCAAAAGTAATACGAAATATGATGCGCTAAGAAGCTTTTCTAAGTTTTCTAAGTGTATTCTTATTAATTGGTACTTAAACAGTAGGTATATTATTTGGTATTTTATATTATTTTTTATTTATTTGGTATATTTTGGTATTTTATATTAGTGGGTTATTATTTAGTATTTAATAAAAATTAAAAAAAAACAGTAGGTAATAGAAAAAATTTAATCTGGTTAAGTGCGCGTTGGACTCTCCCACGAAGGGTTCTGTAACGATATTATCTTAATATTGACATATCAACCCCAAATAACCCCAAATAAAAATAAATAATGGGATGATGATGAGATTTTGACGGGCTTCGTGGTCTAGTGGTTCATGTAACGGACTGCCGATCAGGAGGTCTCGGGTTCGATTCCCGGTCAGGACAATACTTTGTGTGATGTTTATATTTGTCATACAAATGTTTGTACTGCGTCTGGGTGTTTATATGTATTATAAGTATGTATTTACAAAAGAAAAGTAGTATAATATGTATTCTATCCGTATTCTGGTACCCATAACACAAGCATATAAGCTTAGCTTGGGACCAGAGGACGCTGTGTGAAATGTCCATGAATATTTATATTTATTTATTTATTTATTATAGATAGTACGACGGATTCAGTTATGCCTTTCTTCTATTATTCCATACATCTATACTTAATATAATATTAAGCTGAAGAGTTTGTTTCTTTGAACGCGCGAATGACCCTCTGGTACGCTATGCAAAATTCTTTCAGTGTTGCATAGTCCATTTAGCGAGGAAGGCTATAGGGCATATAACATCACGCTGCAACTAATAGGAGAGAAGCAGTAGTGAAAAATGTTACAAAAATAATAATAAATAAATAAATAATAATATAACTTGGAAGATTTAATGACTCTATAAATAGGGATATAATTAAAATTCCAGTTTATATCTTAATGGAAATAATTTTTTCGGGGGTGAAATTTAACTAGAAATTTACCATCAATGAAACATCGAGGAATTTTTATCGATTTCAGAATCGAACCTTAGCTATATACGTTGTAACCTATTTTTGCAGCAGAGGCTTGACCACTATATCATGAAGGTATATTGTTTTTATTAATTAATTCGCGTTTATATGTCTTCTAATTGTTGTAAACGTGATTAGAATATTATTTATTAATTTATGATATTACAATAATCTCAGTATTTAATTAACACCACTTAGAACACCACAAAATAAAAAATAATATTAAATTCGAATTAATTTCAAAATTATTTAAACTTGGAATCACAATCTCAATATTTTTTTTAATTATATGAATTTAGATTTTTCAGTTCTTAAATCACAAATGAGACTTACATAGGACTTCATAGTGCCAAAACAAACACTGCACTGTTTCTAAACGAACGTTAATGTGTCACTGATATGTTTTGACCACCACAGACTACTTTTATATGGAGTAAAATGCCCCACTATTGTGCTGTGTTCTAGCCCCAACGTTATTTGCGACACTTTGCACATGCTGCGGTCAAACTGTTAGTTTTGACTTATGGTCATTTGTTGTTCGTAAAGTTGTACCTATTGTTTTGTAATTATCTTTATTTTACATCAAATAGCGCTATGTGAGTATAAATCTTCTATAGAGAAGAACCTAATTGACTGACTGACTCAATGAGTGACGTGAAAATACAGAGCCGAAATTATTGAAACTGGGTTGTACAAAAAACCGGTGAAGTACAAGCCGAACTTAAAGACGAAAGGTTTCGTATAGTTATTAACATAATATATTCGTCATACGGATAGACTATCTTTCTTTTTCCTTATCTTTCTGTACTAGGATATCTTTTGGTACACAACCCTAAAAAGCCCATTTCACACGTCTATGAAGTCGCGGGCATCAGGTAGTAGTAATAATAATAAAGTACTCACTCTCCAGCCCTTGTACGTCCCACTGTTGGGCACGGGCCTCCTCCACTTCGGGAGGGTTTGTGGTCTACAATGCCGCGCTGACAAGGTGTGTTGGCAAAGGTTTTAGCTTCAAGTTTTCCACCTCTTACAGTGGGTGTTAACTACTTATAATATCCTATCTGATTCTTACAGAACCCTGGGAAGAAATGGGGTGGTGACAGTTGTATTCTTGATACGTCGCTATTTGACATCACACCACACGGAACAATGTAACACACACTTTTCCAATTCAATTCATCTAATATAATCTCTCTCCAGCCCATTTACGTCCCACTTTCGGGCACGGGCCTCCTCCGTCTTGGAGGGATTATTGTCTACTGTGCCGCGCTGACCAGGCGTGTTAGCACAGGGTTTATTTTCGAGTTTTCCGTCTCTCACAGAAGATGTTGTCTGTGCGCAATATCCCGTAGCTGACTTTTACAGCACCCATGGGAGGAGATGGGGTGGTGACACTTGTATTCTTTAATGTCACACATTCAGGTAGAATCCTCCACTTCGGGAGTCTTTGTGGTCCACAATGCCGCACTGACAAGGCATGTTGACATAGGTTTTATTTTCATGTTTTCCGCCTCTAACCGTCGGTGTTCGCTACTTATAATCTCCTATCTGATTCTTACAGCATTCTGGGAAGAAGTAGGGTGGTGACATTGTGGTGGTGGTGGCATTCTAAAATCATGCATTCATTTGCAAATACATACCCAGACGCAGTACAAACATTTGTATGGCATTTAAAAACATCACACAAATGATTGTCCCGTGCGGAAATCGAACACGCGACCTCGTGAACGGCAGGTCGTTACATGAACCATTAGACCACTAAGCCCGTCCATAAAGATCATACAAATTAAAACATAACCATATAAATAACTTCTAGTTAAACTATTACTATTAATACTGTTACTTAAAAGTGCATAATGTAATATAACACGTTACTGTCACCGTTACCAAGACGTGATGTTATCTAACTGATACCAGTTTTTAGGGTTCCGTACCCAAAGGGTAAAAACGGAAACCCTATTACTGAGACTTCGCTGTCCGTCCTTCCGTCCGTCCGTCCGTCCGTCCGTCCGTCCGTCCGTCTGTCACCAGGCTGTATCTCAAGAATGGTGATGGCTAGACAGTTGAAATTTTCACAGATGATGTATTTCTATTGCCGCTATAACAACAAATACTAAAAATAAAATAAAATAAATATTTAAGGGGGGCTCCCATACAAAAACTTGATTTTTTTTACCGTTTCTTGCTCGATACTAATAACGTTGCCTTATGTTGCATAGATAATGGTACGGAACCCTTCGTGCGCGAGTCTTACTCGCACTTGACCAATTTTTTACTTAAACATTACTAATTATCATTAGATAGATTAGTCGGGATGGAACTAGGCAGTATATATTATGGTGTGAATGTGGTTACTGACTCATCTAGATACTAATAGAATAAAGCTGAAGAGTTTGTTTGTTTGATCGCGCTAATCTCAAGAACCAATGGTCCGATTAGAAAAATTATTTCAATGTTGGATAGTAAATTTATCGAGAAAGGCTGTGACTAACACCACGCTGTCACTACGAGGAGCAAATCATCAGGAAAAGATGTTGCAACAACGAGAGAAATTTTCTAAATTTCACGGAGTCGCAGGCAAGGCTAGTCTAGATATAATATAGTAAATATACCTATATGGCTGTATGTGAATACTGGGATTTATAAGATGTATAAATGTTTGTTAATTTTTCACGAAAAAACAATTGGAATTGTAATGTAACTTTAAAAAAGGAAATAAAAAAACCTAGTCTAACAGCCAAGTAGCAAGTCAGTTCCCAAAAATATAGGTGAAACCATATTTGCAAGTAATAAATAAATACCCAAGGACTAACAAATACTTATCTAGTCTTAAACAAAACCTAATGTTTATACTAATTGTATCGCAAAATTCATGGCACAATAGCAATAGTAAAAAATATAAGCATCATTTCCGCTTTAGGAGTAATAAAATAGTCAGGAAATGAGACATTTTTTACAATAAATCACAGACAAGTAAAATCATTCAAAAGAATTAAAACCCCCACTGAGTTTTCATTGTCCGTCCGTCTGTCACCAGGCTGTATCTCTGGAATGGTGATAATCCTACTAATATTATAAAGGCGAAAGTTTGTAAGTATGGATGTATGTATGGATGTTTGTTACTCTTTCACGTAAAAACTACTGAATGGATTTGAATGAAACTTTACCACAATATAGCTTATACATCAGAATAACACATAGGCTACAAATTGGCTGGACCGATTTTGATGAAATTTTATTTTATACAGAATTGTATGGCAAAACAACGTTTGCCGGGGCAGCTAGTAATAAATAATAAATATTCATGGACATTTCACACAACGTCCTCTGGTCACAAGCTAAGCTTATAAGCTTAGCTGCATATATGCTTGTGTTATGGGTACCAGAATACGCATAGAATACATAAATACTACTTTTCTTTTGTAAATACATGCTTCTAATACATAGAAACACCCAGACGCAGTACAAGCATGTGTATGACAATTAGAAAAATCACACAAATGATTGTCCCGAGCGGGAATCGAACCCTCTTGATCGGCAGTTCGTTACATAAACCACTCAACCACGAGGCTCGTCAAAGCTAAAGCAATAGCTAGAGTGCTGAAAATTTCGCAGTTTATTTATATCAGTTGATGCTACAACAACAAATACTGACCATCATCATCATCATCCTACCTTGATCTTATTGTTTAGGGTCCTGTTATTTAGTATTATTTGGGGTTGATCTTACGGATATATGATGATAATACCGATACAGAACCTTTCGTGTGTGAATCCAACGCGTACTTGACTGTTTTTTTTATACCGCTAAGACGACGAACAAGCTTATAGCCCGGGAATTTGAAGTGAAGCCAGGGCTGTTTCTAGAGTATAATTTATAATTGAAAGGACTAAAATGGTCACTAAGTTGTTTATTACACAATAAGTAATAAATTGCGAAATATTGCGGGAAGGTACTTTACCTACTTAGGTGCACTAGATGGTCCAGACGGAGGCTGATTGTTACGTAAACGAACTAGTTTAGATTTAGAACACAATATGGCGATACCAGAGACCGTTAAGACGATACCAAAATAGCTTCGTGCATTTTTCTACGTACGAAGTTTTCATTGTTTCTTTAGATTGAATGGCTAGAGCTCTAATTTTTAAGTATATGTTTTTTCAATATATGATCTAGGATCGCATAAACTCAGAAACACGATTGAAAAAAGTTTTCTCGATAGAAAATCTTAGCGAAACAACCTCTCTAATTTTTTATTTTTTTCATTTGTCGGTTTATTATCGCGTATTAACTAATGAAATAACTTTAAAAACATAAGTAACTATCATATATAGAAACACGTAAATCAGAATTAAAATATATTTAGTAGATTTTGAGTAAATAGGAAAAGTATCCCTAATTCTTCATTTTCTGTGCCTACTGGCTGTGTTAATATGTACGTGTCGGCGATGATATACGATAATATTGATGTAGGCCCTTAAACGTTATTTTGAGAACTTTGCCAAATTTTTTATTTCTTGTGGTTATGAGATAGGACTATATCGTTTATCTAAGTCTAATAACTATACTAACATTATAAAGATGATGAGTTGGTTTATTTGTTTTCCGAAACCCGTTTTGACGGGTTTCGTGGTCTAGTGGTTCACATAACGAACTGCCGTTCACGACGTCGCGGGTTCGATTCCCGCCTCGGACATTCATTTGTGTGATGTTTATAAATGTCATACAAATGTTTGTTCTGCGTCTGGGTGTTTACTATGTATAATAAGTATGTATTTAGAAAAAGAAAAGTAGTTTATATATTCTATCCGTATTCTCGTACCCATAACACAAGCATAATAAGCTTAGCTTGGGACCAGAGGACGTTGTGTGAAATGTCAAAAAAAAAATACCGCTAGTCCAATTTGAAAAAATCTTCCTGTCTTGGATAATACATTTTTTTTTATAAATATTCATGGACAGTTCATACCACGTTCTCTGGTCCCGAGCTAAGCTTATTATGCTTGTGTTATGGGTACCAGAATACGGATAGAATAATACATTTATCGAGGAAGGCTATACAAACATCATCATTTTGACGGGCTTCGTGGTCTAGTGGTTCATGTAACGGACTGCCGATCAGGAGGTCTCAGGTTCGATTCCCGGTCAGGACAATACTTTGTGTGATGTTTATATTTGTCATACAAATGTTTGTACTGCGTCTGGGTGTTTATATGTATTATAAGTATGTATTTACAAAAGAAAAGTAGTATATGTATTCTATCCGTATTCTGGTACCCATAACACAAGCATATAAGCTTAGCTTGGGACCAGAGGACGCTGTGTGAAATGTCCATGAATATTTATTTATTTATTTATTTATTACATCAGGTTACGACATAAAAGATTAAAAAACGGGTAAAATTTCTTAATTACATGCGCACGAAATCGAAGGCATCACAAATAAATGTTATCTTTGCTACCATACGAAACAAGTGGTTGCTCGCGTCTTAGAACGGATGGAATTTAGAAAAATTTCCCCGTTGTTGCAACATTTTTCACTGGTGCTTCGCTCCTATTAGTTCCAGCGTGATATTATATAGTCTCCTTCCTCGATATGTGTACTATCCAACACTGAAAGAATTTTTCAAATCACACAAGTGGTTCCTAAGATTAGCGCGTTCAAACAAACAAACTCTTCAGCTTTTTAATACTAGTATCATATTCTAATATTATGAAGCTGGAGAGTTTAATAATATTCATAAATATTAGTAAATATAGTAAATATCAACAAGTTAAGTAATCAATACTTGTTCGACATTATTGGTATCGAACAAATAAATCAATACATTACTCCTACAACATTCCTAAATATCCACATCCTAGCACTTAGCATATTGACACCATCTGAAATGAATTCAATAAATAACAATACATACATTTGAAAGGAACAGAGTTCCCACAGCTCCTTTACATTCAGATTTTATCATAAACAGCCGTAAAACGACCTATCTACACTACAATAAGTTTGTCTGGAATTTGAACCTAAACTTATTGCTTCAAACTTGGTTTTAAGTCTAAATATATATCGTAGAATGTATCGATGCTCTACTTTCTTAAGTTCCAAGGCTTTTATAACTTTAAGTTGATGTTTTGTCTATATATTTATTTTCTTTATTCCTAATACGGAAAATATCTATTTAATAATTAATTAGCAGACAATAAATATCATATTTATAACATTCAGGACATTTCTAAATTCCATACGTACGAACTCGCGGACAACAGCTAGTATAACATATTTTCACATAGTGACATAACTGCATACTTATGCGATTCTGAATATAATTTATATGTATAGACAAATATTGCACGCTTTATAATCTAAATATCTATTAAAGTTCTGAATCGGGTTATGCCATGGAATTTAGCAATGAGAGATTAAGATTAAACAAATCCTTATAGGACAAAATTACAAAACACAATGCACATAATATTCTTATGTATATATATAAGCTAGCCATGGCTTGCAATTTTATTTTTACATAATACTAGCTAACTCGGCAAACGTTGTTTTGCCATAAGAATTTTAAAGTGTGGACAACCCTTATCACTTAGGGGTATGAAAAATAGATAGTAGCCGATTCTCAGACCTATATTTTGTATTGATTATATTTTATATTGATTTACATTATTTTGTATTACATATATTTTGTATTGATTGTGTATATAAAATTTCATAAGAATCGGTCTAGCCGTTTCGGAGGAGTATGGGAACGAACATTGTGACACGAGAATTTTATATATTAGAAGATGTTCATTTTCATAAGAATCGGTCAAGCTGTTTTGGAGGAGAATGGTGACATACACTGCGACAAGAGACTATAACAATAACAATATTCTCTCTCTTTTTTTAACGCCCTACTGCACTGTTGGAGGGATATATAATGTAAAAAGACGCTCATTCAAGGAAAACAGGATCTGTCCTCGAGAAAATAAAGAAATCTATAATAATACTAGCTGCCCCGGCAAACGTTGTTTTGCCATAGGTACCAGCCATACTAAACAAAAAAGGTTTGAAAAATAGATGTTGGCCGATTCTCAGACCTACTGAATATGCATGTAAAATTTCATAAAAATCGGTCAAGCCGTTTCGGAGGAGTACGGTAACTAACACTGAATTTTATATATCCTTACTAATTTTATTAATGGCCTACATCAATATTATCGTATATCATCGCCGACACGTACATATTAACACAGCCAGTAGGCACAGAAAATGAAGAATTAGGGATACTTTTCCTATTTACTCAAAATCTACTAAATATATTTTAATTCTGATTTACGTGTTTCTATACATAATAGTTACCTATGTTTTTAAAGTTATTTCATTAGTTAATACGCGATAATAGACCGACAAATGAAAAAAATAAAAAATTTGAGAGGTTGTTTCGCCAAGATTTTCTATCGAGAAAACTTTTTTCAATCGCGTTTCTGAGTTCATGCGATCCTAGATCATATATTGAAAAAACATATACTTAAAAATTAGAGCTCTAGCCATTCAATCTAAAGAAACAATGAAAACTTCGTACATAGAAAAATGCACGAAGCTATTTTGGTATCCTCTTAATGCGAAAGTAACTCTGTCTGTCTGTCTGTTACGCTTTCCCGCTTAAACCTCTCAACCGATTTTGATGAAATTTGGCGCAGACAATATTTAGACCCTGAGAAAGGACATAGGCTACCTTTTATTACGAAAAACAAAATTTTCCAAATTCCACGCGGACTGAAGAGTTTTTGTTTGAATCCGCTAATCTCAGGAACCACTAGTCCAATTTGAAAAACATACATTTATACGTTAATCGAGGAAGGCTATATAACATCACACTATGACCAATAGGAGGAAAGCATCAGTGTATAGAAAATAAAGTTATATAGCTAGGTTAATGTTTGATATGATCTTACAGCTTTGACGTAATAAAAATACATATGTCTAACACTGTTACCGGGGCACAGATATTCTGTGTACCGGGGAAGTGATGTTTCTTGTTAGGAATAAACATAAATTCTCAGACACCATAGTTATGGGTGATCGAGTCTAGGACAAGTTTTTTATAAAATGTCTGTTTAGTGCTTACGCTGATACCTCATTCATAATAAACGAAGATAGACTAATTCTAGGAGATTATAGGGCTAACTACTTCATACAAAATTTCTATGTAGAAACTAATATTATACAGCTGAAGAGTTTGTTTGTTTGAACGCGGTAATACTCTAGTTCGAATTGAAAAATTTTTTTTGTGTTGGATAGTCCATTTATCGAGAAAAGCGATAAGCTATTTAATAAATAAAATAAATAAATAAATATTAATGGACATACAAAGTCCTTTGGTCCCAAGCTAAGCTTATAATTGCTTGTGTTATAAGTACCAGAATGCGGATAGAATACTTATACTACTTTTCTTTTGTGTATAATACATAGAAAAAAATTAGACGCAGTACAAACAATTGTATGTTAATTTTAAATATCGCACAAAAATGATTGTCCCAATACAATATCTCTCCGTGTGGTGACGGATTAAGAATACAAGTGTCACCACCCCATCTCCTCCCAAGGGTGCTGTAAAAGTCAGCTAAGGGATAATGCACACGGATCTTTTAAGGATAAACTAAAGTCCTGGCTCGTTGGGAAGGCATTTTACAATACTCAAGAATTTGTACCCAAAATTCAATAAAGAGCATTCTGCAGCTAAGCACCAATGTCGTCTTCTTGAAGTTTAATTTATTTTTATGGTTTTAACTATGGATTTTATAACGATTATAATATATAATAATTCATAATATTATTTGTCACTCGGGAACTGCCGCGGTAAAGCTATTGCATAGTATTTTTTATCAACTTATGCAATTATAATTATTTATTTATTTTATTTATGCAAGAATCTAAATACCATAAACTAAAATAAGATTAATAATCCTTATTTACTGATGCTTACATCTGTCCATTGTTTATTTATTTATTTTATTTTATTTGTTTAACACTTTAATGCTATTACATGCATAGGCGGGCTTAATGCCTGAGGCATTTTCTACCAGCCAACCATAGGGTGATGCAGAATTGGAGGAGGCAGGTGTCAAACATGGATATATTGACGTAATGATTTACATGACACATAATTACAAATATACATATTACACAGTTACTTAAATACATTGACAAACATATACATACCACACTATGTGTTTATGTGTTTATGGTAATTATGATAAAATAGCGATTGTCAATCAAATGTCAATAAAATACCAGCGCGAACAGCAAAACGGCGGTAGCGCCGTGTGTAGTATTTTTTAGTTACGCTATCTTTGTTACGGAATTTAAATTTCGAATTTTATGCATTTAGTCTCCACGCTCAAGGCCTGCGATAGAAGCTATGCAATCACTTAAAAAAACTCAATTTTCCTGCTAAGTTGTAACCACAGCCCTATAGTTAGATCGTATCAGTTAATGCATTTTCACCTGTCAATGACATAATCGTTAACAAAGTATGTATATGGCGGCTGTTTGCAGTCCGCCTGTGCTATAAAAATGTAAGCATTACTATAATATGACGTCATCTGCTATGACCAGAATTGCGTCATAATGATTTATGGTGAACACGTTTTGTATAAGGATTTACGGGTTTTTTACTGACTTGCTGATCGATGTAGTTACTGCTTTTAAGGGCCTGCATCAATATTATCGTCGACATGTACCTATTAACACGGATGTTTCGCCAAGATTTTCTATCGAGAAAACTTTTTTCAATCGTGTTTCTGAGATGATGCGATCCTAGATCATATATTGAAAAAACATATACTTAAAAATTAGAGCTCTAGCCATTCAATCTAAAGAAACAATGAAAACTTCGTACATAGAAAAATGCACGAAGCTATTTTGGTATCGTCTTAAGCTTGTAAATATACTTACTATACTTATATACTTGTGCGTATATATCTGTGTATGTATGTATGACATGTATGTATCTGTTTAATTGTATTGATTTACGTGTATCTCTATGTATGTGTATGTAATGTACTCTTTATAGGATTTATCTATGTCAATAAGTCTTTAACAACTATAATCTTTGATAATCTAGCTTTATTTGTTACAGTTCTACCTTCCCTTTTTCTGCACCACCCTATGGTTGACTGGTAGAAAATGCCTTAGGCATTAAGTCCTCCTTTGCATAGTTTAAGCATAAAGTGTAAATAAATAAATAAATAGCTTGCAATCTGATTCATTTTGTTACAAAGCTGTCTTCTTGTGTCCAGCGCATAATCAGTATTCGGGGCATGTATTGTGTATATATTATGCATGCGGTACTGACATTAACTGACTTGGGTGTCAACATCACGCGTCTATTGGCATAGCATAGACAGAAGTCATTAATAGTGACCATGTCAGATACTCAGGTATATTCTATTTCTGAAAAATTAAATGTACCAATTATAATATTCTCTAACACTTGTGCGACCCATTTGCTCAAACAAAACCATTTTTACGGATTTAGACGCGTGTATTTATTTCTACAAAGTCTGAATACAAAGACTGCAGTCTTCGTAACGTCGGGCAAAAATTTAAAACAAATAAACAAAAACAAATAAAGTTGTATATATTGCTGTTTACTTATCATGTTTGTCTTGTGGTTTATCACTTCACATCTCCAAAATATTAAGATCTACAGTAAAATCTGGATAATTGAGATTTGACTAAGTGGTGCAGCAACGAGGTCAGTATATTTTTCACAACTGCTGATAGGATGTCTAGGATTTTGTCGTCTCCCGAACAAATTCAGACAATGCTATTGCTATGAATATAGAAAAAACCCACGAATTCAAATATTTTTAATTTACGAAATTGCGCAAGTCATCTTTTATCGGTGTTAGGGGAAAAAAAATGGAATTTTGTTAAAATTGTTTCTACGTTATTAAATTATTTCCATTTTATTTCACTTCATTTCATTTTGAGCGAAAATTTAATGATATTTTTTAATAAAACCTACACACAACATCTCCAAGGTAAAATTTTCTCTTTTAATTTGAACCGCGTCCAAGTTCGTTAATACGCGAATGTGGTATTTCTACGTATTTGACCTCGACTTATGTAAGTACTACGTTGTATCTGTCATTTGGAAATAAACTAGGATGCAAGATACACCACGTTTAAGAACCAAGACGCGATGCCCATGCACGATTATACTTTTTTCGTGTTCTACTTTGATGAATTATCTTTGCATACGGATTTTTGGTAAATTAATTTCTATGATGGGTTTTTAAGAGGTAGGTAAATAAATAGTTTGCTGATTATAGTCACATGAATATAGGATCGGGACGTCTGTGTGGTGACAGATTAAGAATACAAGTGTCACCACACTATCTCCCCCAAGGGTACTGTACGAGCCAGCTAAGTGATATCGCACACAGATAACATCTTCTGTGAGTGACGTAAAACTCGAAAATAAACCCTGTGCCAACACGCCAGGTCAGCGCGGAATAGTAGACATACCATAATCCCTCCCGAAGTGGAGGAGGGCCGTGCCCAACAGTGGGACGTTTATGGGCTGTAGAGAGAGTATAGGATTTGATAAGAACATTCCATTTTTGTTCCTAAAGACATGAATGAAAGTAATTCAAGTTACCGATGATGTTAAGAGGGGCAGTTGTAGGTGGAGAAGATAAAAGTAAAACAAACAGGACTGCCTTTTACCTATTAGAGGCCCTGGGCACATAAATTAAGTACAAAAGTATGAAGAAGTAGAGACTGGGGTATGTGCCCAGTGTGTGGACAAGAAGACAGGCCTGAAAATCGATGTTAGAGAATGTTATATTTACTTATTGGAATAAATTTATTGTCTGTCGGCACCTTTTATCTCAACATAAATACAATTTAGTGTGCGTTTAGAATAAAATACAATACATTACTTGTTATACACTGCTGCTTAGAATGCGTCTACTAATGTAAATATTCAATGAAGTGGGTTAACGTCTGACACACGGAAGATGTTTGCTTGTTAGTATTACAAACACAAAGTAACACAATTGTAACGTTTTCGTAAGATTATAGTGTCTATGTAAATTGATGCATTTAGGTTTGCTTTTATTGTAGGTCAATTATTTGATCCGTTTAATAATAGATTAAGACGGTACGATACCAAATTATGCTCCATACAAAAGTATGGGTATCGTACTTCCGTTTTTTCTTCGCGAAAGTTAAACCGATTTTAATAGTTTTTGCGTTATATTATAGATAAAGAGTATATCTATGCTTGTATCATTTCTTCTTTCAAATTTCTTTTTTTCAAAACATAATAACTAAAAGAAATATGACGATCCGGAAAACCCACTTTGTTCGGTTTTCTTTAGATAAAGTTGCAGCGTCTATCACACAAATTTGGTACAGTTTTACCACAAAAGAAAGTTATGGAAGCATAGATATACTCTTTATCTATAATATAACGCAAAAACTATCATTTAACTTTCGCGAAAAAAAAACGGAAGTACGAAACGTCTTTTTTCAAAGAATTTGTAGGTAAAATCCGCTTCATCTATATTTGTCCCTTTCAGCGCGGCGCTCGGAAATAGGGATAGCAATACCTAAGGCAAATACCTAAATGAGGAGTACAGTACCCTCTTAAGAATATAAGTGTCATCACCCATCATTTTTCCATATTGTTTTAAGAGCCAGTTAAGCTATGTAAGAAGTTAAAATCAACTGTGAGGGATGGCAACCTCGACACTAAATCTCATGTTAACAAGTATGGTCAACGCGGCATACATATACCAAAACCTCTCTCGAAGTGGAGTAGGCCCGTGCCCAGTAGTGGGAAGTAATAGGCTGAGAAGATTAGAAGGTTGATGTTTCGCAATAAAAGTACTGGACTCTATTACTGAAAAGTGATTTTTTTTAACAATTAGATCGCGCTAATTTTACAATATATTTTACCAATCAATTTCATCGAATGTGCTTACATACATCAAAAGTCGTAGTACCTACGTACGAATGTTAACGGCTATGTATTTACTTACCTAGTTCTGCGAGGTTATTAGTGTTTGTTTTAGGTAACCCTGCATCTTCTTGTAAGTCTCTATGTGATAAATTAAATTACGGTGGAAAAAGTGATTACCGCAAGCGGGGCTCGAACCCACGACCTCGGAATGCCGTTCCGTAGCTCTGCCAACTAAGCTTATTGCGATCGTGCTTTCCAGTAATCAAATTTGACCACCGGAATCGTCAC
This sequence comes from Orgyia antiqua, assembly GCA_916999025.1. NCBI lineage: Eukaryota > Metazoa > Arthropoda > Insecta > Lepidoptera > Erebidae > Orgyia > Orgyia antiqua. Next base: position 13,858,748 of record OU779869.1, read on the forward strand.
TCGATTGAGTTTATATCGTATTTCTACGTGCAACGCCATCTATCAAGAATGCTTTGCAACATCTCAGCCAACCACCTAGCATTCTTTACAGAATACAATTGGGTTGAAAATAATGACGCGACGTTCATTACTAAAGTAATTTAATAATTTTGCAATTGACATGCTATGCCTTTACTTAATAAATTAAATTACGGTGGAAAAAGTGATTACCGCAAGCGGGACTCGAACCCACGACCTCGGAATACCGTTCCGTAGCTCTGCCAACTGAGCTTATTGCGGTCGTGCTTTCTAGTAATCAATTGCAAAATTAATAAATTACTTTAGTCTCTATGTGATTTTATATCTCCATACCTACGCAACGGATTTTGATGCGGTTTTCTTTAATAAATAGAGTGGGTCAAAGTCAAAGTCAAAGTCAATTTTTTTATTTCAAGTTGGCATGTTTTACAAGCTCTTTTGAAACGTCAGAAACTAGGTGTCTGTTCCAAACGCGAATCCTATGGAGAAGAACAGACAAGAATCTCCATGGATTTTTTTTTTCATTTCAGTTCATTTCAGGTCAAGAGGATGTTTCTTTTTGTATAATTTGTTAAGTTGTGGGTCTTAAATTCCACGCATGTGAAGTTTGGTAAACATGAACGGACGTATAATTTTAATTGATAGCTTATAATCTTCTTCTTCTCCTTCTTCTTATATATAAAAATCAATTGGTGTTCGTTAGTCTCACTAAAACTTGAGAACGGCTGGGCCGATTTTGGTGATTTTGGTCTTGAAATATTCGTGAAAGTCCAGGGAAGGTTTACACGGTGACAAAATATGGGGATTTAAAATTCCACGCGTATCGAGTAGCGGGTATCAGCTAGTATGTAATATAGCTGGTGATATTATATCATAGAGTAAACAATTCCCCTATTATATAAGTATTAAGTAGTCGTCTAGGTTGTTACATGTTACACCCGGTCTAGAACTGTACCTAACATAGTAGTAACTTCATCTAGACTTATCATAGACATCGACTTGAATTACCTACGTGGAATTATATAGAGCTGATAATATGCACTTAACTACTTAATTGTTTTTTTTTTTATTAATATTTTATGATATTTAACTTTATTTCTTTTGAAATTAAATTAAATTTAATTAAATTTTTTTAACCTTTAAAAAGTATATACAATTAAAAACTAAAATATAAAAAATGAAATATGTACAATATATATAAAAAAAACTACTTAATAGGCTATATAGTATTATATAGTTAGGCTTCTTACAGGGTTGTATTTCCTTGCCACTTACCATCAGGTGGCATGGAATTAAGTGCCAACATGTTTTTATTTACAGCCAGTATTAATGAAGACTAGTTTCCTATTAGTGAAAAATATCCTAGGATCAGACTTTCGCAGATTACTTATCATGGATTTATTAATAGTATAGTTAAATTCATGCTCGAAATGCTGTTTGAGAACAAATATCTATTAAGTCCGCCTTTGTACACTCTGTGTATGAAGTATTAAATAAATAAAAAAATAATAAAAATGGATCCATAGAAATAGGTATGTTTATCGATACTGTCTAATATAGAAAGAAAGAAAGGAAGAAAAAATATTTATTTCACACTCACGGTGAGGCCATACAGGGTATAGTACACAAGTTAGTAGCTTATTATATAATTATTATCTAAAACTAAACAAGATGAAGTACATAAAAGTAGTCATAAGGTGGTTAACCCATCCGTAAGCGGGAAAAAGGTACACCGCTCAGCAAAATGTTATAAGGGTGTCCATGAAACAACCTACTCGTAACAGCGCTGATTTTATGCGGTATCCTAACTGACTTACATTATAAACACAAATATCTGTACTAATATTATAAAGCTGAAGAGTTTGTTTGTTTGTTTTTTGTTTGAACGCGCCAATCTCAGGAACCACTAATCCGATTTGAAAAATTCTTTCAGTGTTGCATAGTATATTTATCGAGGAAGGCTACAATATATAACATCACGCTGCGATCAATAGGAGAGAGATATCAGTAAAAAATGTTGCAAAAATGGGGAAAAGTACACGCGTACGGAGTCGAGGGCCACAGCTAGTTTTGTAATAAATAGGATATTGTCTCTGCTTACCTCTCTGTGACTAGAGGATTTATTTACATTCAACTATCTCCATTATATCTTTAAGTGATATAAAAATGATAAACTGACTAGATAAAGCAGATAAGTTACGAGTAGCTACTGATAGATAAAAAGAAAGGTGATAAAATGTTATAGGTGCTGCCTGGATCTATCATCGTATGCGTATGTATAAAACAATGGACGCATTATCAGCGGTCCGATTGTGGATGTCGGCTCTAACCTTTGAGTAGTAGTAAGATTAAGAGGGTACTGTACTCCTCATTTAGGTATTTGCCTCAGGTATTGCTATCCCTATTTCCGAGCGCCGCGCTGAAAGGGACAAATATAGATGAAGCGGATTTTACCTACAAATTCTTTGAAAAAAGACGTTTTGCAATTCCATTTTTTTTTCGCGAAAGTTAAACGGATTTTAATAGTTTTTACGTTATATTATAGATAAAGAGTATGTCTATGCTTCTATCACTTTCTTTTGTGGTTAAACTTTACCAAATTTGTGTGATAGACGCTGCAACTTTATCTAAAGAAAACCGAAAAAAGTGGGTTTTTCGGATCGGCATATTTCTTTTAGTTATTATGTTTTGAAAAAAAGAAAGTAATAGAAGCATAGATATACTCTTTATCTATAATAAAACGCAAAAACTATTAAAATCGGTTTAACTTTCGCGAAGAAAAAACGGAAGTACGATACCCATTCTTTTGTATAGAGCATAATTTCGTATCGTGCCGTCTTAAGTAATTTAGGAAAGTCGTTACTTCTTATAAAACAATAACTCGTCCTGAAAATGAGCGTCGGATATGCTCGAAATCGGACATCATCGATCCTAAAACAGTGAGTGTTAGCCGGTAACATAATATTTCTAATTTAAAACAAAATAGTTATTTTAATATGTATGTTGGTTGCTTATATCTTCAAAATTACGCAACGGATTTTGATGCGGTTTTTTGTAATAGAAAGAGTTGTTCACGGGGATGGCTTTTTTGTACAATTTGTTAAAGTTGCTCAAAAACCATAAACGCGGGTGAAATCGCGGGTATAAGCTAGTGTTGTATAAACTATTTTCGTGTAAAAGTAAAGTATAGGTTAAACAAAGCGGACAAACGAAATTGATCAATTAAACTAATGGTCTTGTTCTTAATGACTTATCGGAGGTTTAAAAGTTCACTAAAATGGGTTCGCGACTATTGTCAAAACTTGTTATTCAGAATAGTCTTTTTACGATAAAACGTTTATTATCGCTCCGATAAAATCTCCGTTTAAACCTCCGATAAGTCATTATGAATAATCATAACTACTTAACTTCGTTCGTTACTATAAAATAAAAGAGGTTTAAGTGAAAACATTTTATTAACGCTTGATTTAAAGGATCCTAACTTCCTAATCCTAACTAATTTACAAATGTGAAAACCAGTTGATTTGATGACACTATAGAAATTTTGACGAGCTTAAGTGTTAATGTGTCGAACAAAACAATAGCGCGATTTAAAAAAATAGGTATAGCGCCATCTATCGACTATCACAATAAACTTCTGTTTGTTAAGGTTTGATTTCTAAATTTCACGCGTACGAAGTCGTGGGTAACAGCTAGTTATGTTATAAAACTAACAAACAAACACAAAAAAGGGATCTAAAATTCCTAACAAATAAATGCGCAACTATAAACTAAAAAATAAAGGTAATAACATCTCTATATAAATCTCTTGCAGCTTTCATATACAGGTTGTTTCCGCCACAAGGCATACTCGTATGTTGTTATAAATACCATTAGTGTCCACACTTGAGCACTTTCTTTCCTTTACTCAGATCAACTGTACATATCAGTAAATAGAGGAAAAATGTTTCGATATTATTTTGTGAGTTATATTTTAATTATATTAATAAGGTTTTCTAAATAAATGTAAGCTTGTAAGCTTTTAGATTCAATCTTCCTCTATAAATGTACTATCCAACGCTCAAAGAATTTTTCAAATCGGACTTGTGGTTCCTGAGAATAGCACGTTCAAACAAACATTATTTTCACCTTTACAATATTAGTAACTATAGATAATGCAAAACAACCCTTTAAAATGGTTTTAAAAATGTTTAGTTTAATCAACTAACCACTCGATGGATAGCGTTGAACAAAAAGATCGATGTGGTGTTTAACTTACATTGAAAAAATTGTAGTAGAAGATTTGGTAAAACCATGATAGCTCAGATGGGAGAGCAACGGAACGGTATTCCGAGGTCGTGGCTTCAAGTCCCGCTCATGGTGATCATTTTGTCTACTATAATTAAGTATAATAAGTACAAGCATAGCAAGTCAATTGCAAAAAATTGTGTTTAATTTAGATATGTACTTTTTTTTTCAGTTATTATTATTGGCCTGTACCAACTACGTCAGCAGCGAACAATCAAAAAGAAGCGCATCACATTATCCAATTCACCACTCATATTCAGAATATCAGAATCACGTACCGATACCCGTACCACAACCCGTTCCAGTAAGTGTACCTCGAGTGGTACCATATCCGGTACATATTGGTGTACCGGTTGATAGACCACGTCCGGTACCGGTACCAGTACCACAACCGGTACCTCATATAATACAACGACCTGTAGCTATACCGGTTAACAGACCGTACCCTTATCCAGTCCCTCAACCGGTACCTATACTGATTACCCAAGGAGTGGGTATTCCAGTACCCCAGCCTTATGCTGTAAGTGTTCCATCTCCAGTACCAGTGGCAGTTTCTGTCGGCAGTGGAATTGGAGGAATCGGTGGAATTGGTGGAATCGGTGGGATAGAGAGAGTTAGTGGAATTGGAATAGGAGCTCATAACATTGGTGGACTGGGTCATAGTATTTCTGGTGTGCATGGGTTAGGTTATGGCGAGCATGGGTTGAGTTATGGAACGCATGGGTCAGGTTATCATGGGCATAGTTCAGATTATCATGATCATGAATAGTTTTGTAGTCATTTTATTTATTGTGTTTATGTAATTTTGTAAATATATAGATATAGGTTAGGTTTCTGTTTGACGGTATTCGTAGTCTAGTTGTTCATGTAACGGACTGCCGTTTACGATGTACGGATGTATTTCCCGCACGGGAAACATCAAAACGCACAATCATTTATGTGATCTTTATAATTGTCATACAAATGTTTGTACTGCGTCTGGGTGTTTCTATGTATTATAAGTATGTATTTACAAAAGAAGAGTAGTAGTATGCGTATTTTATCTGTATTTTAGTACCTACCCATAACACAAGCATATAAGCTTGGCTTAGGACCAGAGGACATTGTGTGTAATATCCATGAATATTTATTTATCACTAGCTGTGCCCACGACACTTGATTTGTTTTTAGGCCTCTAGATGGCGGTCCAAGTAACCAAATTGAGAAATATCGTAATATGTAAATATCTCTTGATTGAGTGGACCGATTGCGATGAAACAAAGACTAAGTAATACTTTGAGCTATGTACAATTTTTACGTATAACATTTATATTTATAAGTGTTGTATATTTTACGTGATGCGTGCACAGACAAATATCTAAACAGACAAACAGACAAAAATTACAAAAATGCTGGAAATGGGTCCTGTTGGTTGTCCTTTAATCGTCTGACAATTTTTTTTTTAAATATATTCAAGGAACAATTTTTTTTTCTATAGATTTATTATATTTATAGAAGATAGGTAGATAGATTCTGTAAAATGTATCATTGTCATCATCGTGCATCATATTTTAATTAATCATTAAGCATAGTTAATAAACATTTATTTTGCCAATTTATTGTTTAATTTCCTTTTTAAATTATCCGTATAAATATTAAGATAATATAACCTGGTGCTTACCAGATAAAGGTATACAAAAAACCCAACTACACATTTTTGCAACCGGTTTTCGAATAGACCTCTAGAAGTTTAACTAAAACTAAATTTTTTCATAATTTTCCAGTAATATCGCTTATTTGGTTACTACAGCCTCTGAAAATGTGGTGCTACGCTATGGAAATAATTCTATGTATATTAAATATAATTAAATTTGTTATGTCAACATTAGTTTAATAATAATAGACATTTATCTTTTAACAACATGTCATTAGACTTAACCCAAACAATATTAATTAATCTATACTGCTATACTGCTGCTAAAGCTGAACAGTTTGTTTGTTTCTTTGTCCGAATGCATTTATCTCAGGAATCACTCTACTGATTTGAAAAATTCTTTTGATTTTGGATATAACATTTATCAAGGAAGGCTATAGGCTCTATAACATCACGCCGTGACTAATAAGTCTAATAACAGCGAAGCATCAGTGAAAAATAAATAAATAAAATTATTTGACGGGCTTCGTGGCTTTGTGGTTCATGTAACGGACTGCCGGCACACTGCCGTTCACGAGGTCGCGGGTTCGATTCCCGCTCGGGACAATCATTTGTGTGATGTTTATAAATGTCATACAAATATTTGTTCTGCGTCTGGGTGTTTCTATGTATTATAAGTATGTATTTACAAAAGAAAAGTAGTATATGCAGTATATCCGTATTCTGGTACCCATAACACAAGCAATGCTTGTGTTATGGCTGCATATGCTTGTCAAGCATATAGCCATATAAGCAAGCTTAGCTTGGGACCAGAGGACGTTGTGTGAAACTGTGAAATGTCCATGAATATTTATTCATTTTATTTTTATTTCATGCGGTGAAGTCGACGACGTCACTGGCCAGTCACAGATGCTAACGCTAAGTCCTAACTAATTAATAAATGTGTAAAACAAACCGATGGCGCAATAAAGATTTGGACGAGCATAAGTGTTAATGTGTGGAACGAAACTATAGCGCGATTTAATAAACTATACAACGCCATCTATCGAGTTATAGAGTTCGTTACTTCCGTTAGTTAAGGGTTGATTTGTATATTTCACAGCTAGTCATTTATAAAAGTGTGACGTTGGCATAAATCTATGGAGTTTTAAAAACGAAAAAAAAATTAAAAGTAGAAAGAAATTTATCTAGCGTTTTTCAAACGATGTGTGATATGTGTCAGATCACTTCCAAAATGGAGGAGGCCTGTGCCCAATAGTAGGACGATAACGAGCTGTAGAGAGAGAGAGAGAGAGAGAAAGATTATCTTTTTATCACCGAATTAATAACCTCTGAACTAAACCTATTTTCTTAATCTAAACATATTATTATTTGACCTAAATTTAATCATATTACGTACTTTTTATTTGCTTGATGTGGATATTTAAATCCCTGTTGTTTCACTTCTGATGCCCAACCCGACAAATAAATATTCATGGACATTTCACAAAACGTATTCTGGTCCCAAACTAAGCTTACACTCTTGTGTTATGGGTACCTACCAGAATACGGATATACTACATAAGCTACTTTTCTTTTGTAAAAACACCCAGACGCAGTACAAACATTTGCATGACATTTATGAATATTTCACAAATGGTTGTCCCAAGCGGGAATTGAACCCGCGATCTTGTAAACGGCAGTCCCTTACATGAACCAATCCATCACGAAGCCCGTCTATAACGAAGTAATAATAGAAAGTATCAAATAAAAATGTGTTTATTTTCTTTATTTGTAAGACTCATTACACTTTAATACAAAACATTTCATATTTTCTTTTGTCTCCAAGACCATTTATTAATTAATTACATACAGTCGTTTATCGTAAAGACCTATAATCGTTTCGATTATCAATGCTAATATTATCATTACTGCCTCTAATTTGATATTCCCTGATAACATATCATCGTGTCATGATTCTAGCAGTTTAATATAGTTAAGCAAACTAAACGGCCGGACTGTGATACAACGCAGATTAGATTTTTTTTATACTCTAAATATAGTTACAGTGCATTCAAAATGTATTCAAGTAAGTACTATTACTTATTTATATTTAATAAACTGATTATTCCATTAATCAATCAATACCTAATTCGAATCAAAAAAGGACATAAATCAATCACGCATGGTATTCTTTTATACTTTTAAATTTTTGAATTTGGAATTTATTAATTTGGATTATTCGTGTTATTACACTTTATTACGAGGTAAATATTTTTTTAAATTTCTAATCTTATGTTAATCTTTGTTAATCACGATAACTATGTCAATTTGTTGACAAAGTGATTGATATTTTTTTAGCTTTTTACTTTTTAAATATGCCGTTGACCAAATTGTATAATACAAAAACCATGAGCTTAAAGAAGAAATTATACGTATTGTATGGGTTAGGCAACAAAATAATTAAATTTTACAAGTACTACCAAATAGATAGTGAACCTTATTTACCTACTAAGGTCATTTATAAGAAAGCGTCTAAAGTGATAAGATAGCCTATTACAATATTATTGTTTCCAATGTATTTATTACTACTCGTTAGTTTGTTGGATGCTTAAAATTGGACTCTAAATCATTTAAACATCATTCATGCGCAATATACGTACTTTACACGAAGAAATCTCTTTGTTAACTACTCATCAGTTCTGTGACTTGAAAGTTATTAAAGAAACGAAAAGAATTGACGAGCGTCATGGTTGAGTGGTTCATTTTTAGGGTTCCGTACCCAAAGGGTAAAAACGGAAACCCTATTACTGAGACTTCGCTGTCCGTCCGTCCGTCCGTCCGTCCGTCCGTCCGTCCGTCTGTCACCAGGCTGTATCTCAAGAACGGTGATAGCTAGAGAGTTGAAATTTTCACAGATGATGTATTTCTATTGCCGCTATAACAACAAATACTAAAAATAAAATAAAATAAATATTTAAGGGGGGCTCCCATACAAAAAACTGATTTTTTTTACCGTTTCTTGCTCGATACTAATAACGTTGCCTTATGTTGCATAGATAATGGTACGGAACCCTTCGTGCGCGAGTCCCACTCGCACTTGACCAATTTTTTAAGCTATTGCATAGCTTCTATCGCGGGCCTTGAGCGTGGAGACTAAATGCACAAAATTCGAAATTTAAATTCCGTAACACAGATAGCGTAACTAAAAAATACTACACACGGCGCTAATGCCGACAGTAGTAACAGTAACGCCGTTTTGCTGTTCGCCAAGTGACTCATGTCAGTTTTGGCCTTAGTTTTTATTTTATTGACATTTGATTGACAATCGCTATTTTATCATAATTACCATAAACAATGGACAGATGTAAGCATCAGTAAATAAGGATTATTAATCTTATTTTAGTTTATGGTATTTAGATTCTTGCATAAATAAAATAAATAAATCATTATAATTGCATAAGTTGATGAAAAATACTATGCAATAGCTTTACCGGGGCAGTCCCCGAGTGACACACGTCTTTTTTTTTAATATAAATAAACGGACGTAGTGGACTGCCGATCACGACATCGCGGGTTTGATTCCCGTCCGGACTATAAATTGTGTAATATAAGTGTGTAATATTTATAATTGTCATACAAATGATTGTACTGCGTCTGGGTGTTTCTATGTATTTTATGTATGTATTTACAAAAGAATAGTAGTATATGTCGGCGAGAACGCCAAATTAAACTTTTCATATTTGATTGTTTAGTAATTAGGGTTCCGTACCCAAAGGGTAAAAACGGGACCCTATTACTGAGACTTCGCTGTCCGTCCGTCCGTCCGTCCGTCCGTCTGTCACCAGGCTGTATCTCAAGAACGGTGATAGCTAGAGAGTTGAAATTTTCACAGATGATGTGTTTCTATTACCGCTATAACAACAAATACTAAAAATAAAATAAAATAAATATTTAACGTACCATCGGTCAGATAAAACGGTAAAAAAATCATGTTTGTTGTATGGGAGCCCCTCCCATACAACAAACATGATTTTTTTACCGTTTCTTGCTCGGTACTAATAACGTTGCCTTATGTTGCATAGATAATGGTACGGAACCCTTCGTGCGCGAGTCCGACTCGCACTTGACCATTTTTATTTATTTATTTATATGAGACTAATTTTAATAATAGCATTAGTTTAGTAGCGTAACACAATAGATTAACACTTATTATTTTAACATTTAAACACTACAATAATTTTTTTACAATCAAACATGGTTGCATCTTTTTACAAAACTTACGACCATGACGCCATCTTGCAGGGAAACAATATATTGAATTCTCTTATTACAAACTAATTAAATATATACAAAATCAATTATTATCAATACTATCAATATTCATTATAATTAAGTTTATTATTTTTAAACAATACCAAATGACATAAAATATAGAATTTGTGTTTATATAAAATAAGTTAACAGGTATTAATTAGTCTTTACTATTTCGTATAGATGGCGCTCAGTTCACAATACTTTTATCAAAACAGGAACTTTATTAATTATAATGACAATAATATATTGATAAATAACTTAAAATCTAACAAATTAATTTAATATTAATCATTAATATAAATATGGCCAATAAATATAGTAGGGCGCCCATATACATAACTTAAAATCTAACAAATTAATTTAAAATTAGACATTAATATAAAAATGGCAAATAAATATAGTATGGCGCTCACTTAAACGTATTCTTAAATATTATATTCATGGACATTTCACACATCGTCCTCTGGTCCCAAGCTAAGCTTATTATGCTTGTGTTATGGGTGTTATGGGTGTTGTGTTATTCTATCCGTATTCTGGTACCCATAACACAAGCATATAAGCTTAGCTCGGGACCAGAGGACGTTGTGTGAAATGTCCATGAATATTTACTTATTTATTTCTTTTCTTATTTTAACCGACTCAAAAAAGAAAATGTTTTATTGAGCAATATTTCTAATGTTTTGTTTGTTTAAAATGGTTTTGTCACCGATCATTCTGTTTCAAGGGACTAAGCTCAAAAATTACATCTGACGTTATTCATTATTGCCAGCACCTGACTAAAGAAGCTGTATTATTTATCATTATACATAAAAAATACCTGTGGTCTACTGGTTCATATAACAGGCTGCCGCTCACGAGGTCGCGTGTTCGATTCCCGCTCGGGACAATCATTTGTGTGATATTTATAATTGTCATGCAAATGTTCGTACTGCGTCTGGGTGTTAACTATGTATTATAAGTATTTATTTACAAAAGAAAAGTAGTATATGTATTATATCCGTATTCTGGTACCCATAACACAAGCGTATAAGCTTAGCTTGGGACCAGAGGACGTTGTGTGAAATGTCCATGAATATTTATTATTTATTTATTATTATTATAAAGATTTTATATTATATCTCTCTATATACATATAAAGGAACCAACACAAATAAAATTTCTTATTCCTAGATCCTGATGCGAGCGATTCCTCACTATTTACATAATTACAAAATAATCATCATCATCATAACATCACGCTTTTTTCAAATGGGGGTAGGCAGAGACTATAGAGTGCCATTTGCTACGATCCAAACATACTTCCTTGGCTTCATCCACACTCATAAATCTGGACATACATGCCCGACGGTTGTAAGTGCTACGCAGATTACAAAATTACACCAAATTAAGAGGATACCAAAATAGCTTCGTGCATTTTTCTACGTACGAAGTTTTCATTTTTTCTTTAGATTGAATGGCTAGATTTAAAGATTTAGATTTAGAGCTAATTTTCAAGTATATGTTTTTTCAATATATAATCTAGGATCGCATAAACTCAGAAACGCGATTGAAAAAAGTTTTCTCGAAAGAAAATCTTAGCGAAACAACCTCTCTTATTTTTTATTTTTTTCATTTACGGTCTATTATCGCGTATTGACTAATGAAATAACTTTAAAAACATAAGTAACTATTATATAAAGAAACACGTAAATCAGAATTAAAATATATTTAGTAGATTTTGAGTAAACAGGAAAAGTATCCCTAATTCTTCATTTTCTGTGCCTACTGGCTGTGTTAATATGTACGTGTCGGCGATGATATATGATAATATTGATGTAGGCCCTTAAACAATTCGCCATATTGTTAATTTTGTAATCGTATATCCATTTGGATAAAACATCAGATCAAACGTATGTATCTTCAAATAAACGATAGATAAGGTAGTTTGTGAATTGTGATAAGATAACATATTTTTATTCACGAGTCTTTGTTGAAATTTCACGTGTGATATAAATGATATACTTGAATATGGCCTTTCCAATGCCAATGTATCATAATAATTAGGTACATATGCACTTAGAATATTGGTTGAAAGACTTTGATCCTCCTCCTCGTAAGCTCACTAACGTCCTACTGTTGGGCACCGGCCTTGTCCACTATTCCTCCTCTTCCACTAGAGGGATTATGGTCTAATATGCCGTGGTGACCATGCGTGTTGGTTGTTGGTTTAAGGTTTAGTTTCAACTTTTCCGTCTCTCACAGAGGATGTTATTTGTGTACTACCCTGGGGAGGAAACCGGGTTATGACCCTTGTATTCTTAATCCGTCACCACGTAGGTCACAGAGACATAAATAAAAAAAAGTTAGTTGCGTCACAAAAGTAAATTATTTATTTATTTATTTAAATACTTTATATACATAGTAGGTACAAAGGTGGAATTAAGAGGATACCAAAATAGCTTCGTGCATTTTTCTAGGTACGAAGTTTTCATTGTTTCTTTAGATTGAATGGCTAGAGCTCTAATTTTTAAGTATATGTTTTTTCAATATCTAATCTAGGATCGCATAAACTCAGAAACGCGATTGAAAAAAGTTTTCTCGATAGAAAATCTTAGCGAAAATACCTCTCTCATTTCTTATTTTTTTCATTTGTCGGTCTATTATCGCGTATTAACTAATGAAATAACTTTAAAAACATAAGTAACTATTATATATAGAAACACGTAAATCAGAATTAAAATATATTTAGTAGATTATGAGTAAATAGGAAAAGTATCCCTAATTCTTCATTTTCTGTGCCTACTGGCTGTGTTAATATGTACGTGTCGGCGATGATATACGATAATATTGATGTAGGCCCTTAATACTAAAGACATTTTCTACCAGTCGACCTTTGGAGATATAAATTATATGTATATACCAGAGATTGAAATTAGTAGAGTTGAAGTATCACAATGTTATGGATTTCCACTTTAGTGCTAATGTGTTTTTAGAGCCAGATTATTACTCTTTCTAGTCTTTAAGTATGATTCCCAAATCTAATTATGGGCATCATTGACTTTGCCTAAGGCAAACGATGAAATCGACAAAAATACTAACCATTTTCCTGTGTATTATAAGTATGTATTTACAAAAAAAGTAGTATTTGTATTCTATCCGTATTCTGGTACCCTGGTAATACAAGCATATAAGCTTAGCTTGGGACCAGAGGACGTTGTGTGAAATGTCCATGAATATTTATTATTATTTATTATTTCAGCGAAATATGGTTTTCTTCTTGGACAGCTCTGAAAAATATAATTAAAACAAGAAGAAATCTAGGTAGACCCAATCAGATTCCAGATACCTCGTTAAAAGAGTATCTAGAAACGTTTATATCATTTGACTCAGCAATCATCTCATCTCATCATCTATCAATAACACTACGAAACCCTATTAAATATTATGTTATGGTAATGCACGATCAAGTAAAACAACAGTAGCATTTATTATCATTATGATAATATATGTTATCTCTATTTGATGTAGTTTGTGACTCAGTTGAAGAATTGAATTTTGGCTGTATTGTTGTTTCCTAGACGTGTAGACGCCACCGTATTTATTTTTCTAATTATTTTTTGTCTCAGTGGTGATTTTTGAAAAAAGAACGAAATACTATTTTATATTGCTGGCCAATTAATTTGTTAAAAAAAAATAGGTAACAATTATTTTTTATTGTTTTTAAATTCAGTGTTTAATCCTACTACTTAATACACATAAAAATGTGACTGTGTAATTCTTGATTCTTTACGCTTAGAAACCTGTGACGATTTCGATGAATTTTGGTACGAATGTAATCGACGTGTGTTTTAATTTATGTTGTGTGATATTCCTTAAAAAATAGAGTACTCGTGCTATCAGTTATAATTCCCTTGTTGTAAAAATTGTAAATTGTACCACTACAATTTTCTTTAAAGTATAGTGTTCATATCACAACAGCTGTGAAATTCCAAGAACATCGGCAAAAAAACTCTAATTAAACGCGATAAAACTGAGAGACTAGTTTAAAATAAGACAGCTTTAAAAGTGTGACCTGCGAACACCATTATATTTATCATTCTCTAGTGATACTTTTCAGTTCTTTCTGAAACATTACGCTTGAGCTCCCAGAAGTGAACAATTTACTGAATGCTCGCAAACTGGACCTTTTAGGCTTATAAGAATAATCCGCTGCATTAAGAAGCTATATTAAAATATTTTTCGTTTCTTTTTCAGAATTCCCCTTCTCAATGGAAAATCTACCAAGACAGAAAAATTTTGGGTGCTTCTCACTTAAATTTGGCTGCATATTCTCAGCTTTACTTCTTATTGTGAGTATTAACAACTCTTGGTAAAGTAAATATCATAAAATTAAAAAAAAAGTATGATTACAGGTAAAAATAATATTTTTTTTTATTAATTTATGGATTTTCGTCGATGTATTCGTTTTCTTCATCGGTATTAATCAAGTAAATGGCATGTTCATCTTCAATATCGCCTTCTTCGTCAGTTTCTGTTTTTGTATCTTTACTAGCTGATATCTGCCAAAGTAACCACAACACAAACTCCATATTCGCTGGTTGTTCTTACCTGTATAGGAGACATGTACAGAGAAAATTTGAACCTTTATAAAATGAGGTATGTCTGGCCGACGCACGTTGGCTCTTAGGCCAGTAGGTAGGTAGGTATCTAGTATCTATCAATCTATTAATCTATGTAACGCAATTTTTCAAAGCGATTTTCACCCACTTGCTTTAGTCGGATTGATCTGAAATTTTGCACACCTAAAAAGGACCAATGACAATACAATAATTAAAAAAATATATTCAGGATTTTCAAGCGTGTTTTTTTTTGTTTTTGATCTAAGAAGATTGTTTAGTTAAGTTGAATTGTGCACGTAGAATAGGTACCATTGTATGTTTACTGTCCACATCAATCAGTTATCAATAACACTGGTCCACAGGCTGAAAGTTACACAGCAAACTGTGGAGCGAGCTACGCTAAGGGTTTCTTTGAGGGTCAATGATGTTTTGAGAAAAGAAGCATTTTTAAATATAATATTCTTTTAATTTGGGCCATAACACGTGAACAAACTCATGCGTACCTATTTAAAGTAATTAAATATTATATTTAATTGATAAAACACGATTTAATAAAAGCCTCATTGGTCTATTTAGTTTTGTCTTAAACTATTAATTATTTAAGGTTTAATCAGTTTACAAAATTTAAAAGTAATTCGACTATTTGAAGAAACTGAAAATCTAGTTAAAAACTCATTGAACTACAGTCAAAACATATTGCGCTTTTTTGGCATCGAATCTATCGATGCCAAAAAAGCGCTTTTATATGTAGAGTCATTCACTATATTACTTTAGTTTATTTAGAGTATATTTTAAGTAGCTGTTTTATTCATTAATCTATTTGTACACTTTAGGCCCACTTTATTTTAGCGCCTATTTTTTCCATCCATCCCATGGTTGCCTGGAAGAGATCACATTATGTGATAAGGCCGCCATTTGTATCCAGTGTTATGCTTTTCTTTGTTTGTATCTTGTAAAGTGTTAATCTATCTACTTACCTATCAATTCTGCTTACGTCATAAGTCATAACTATAAGGAATATAATATTATTTTATTTCAGTTATACTCGGTACTGGCAATAGCACAATGCACAGCAATATTGACGGTAATGTCTACAAAAGACACAGAAACTACCGGCTCCTATATGATAGTGATCACAATCGGACTCACACACTGTGTTACCATGTTCTTTACTACTGTGATGCTTGTTGGGACTATCAGGGTAAGAATTTTGCACATTTTTAAACATAATATAAGCTACTAGCAAATGCTTGTAGTGGAATTAAGAAAATATTCCGCGCTTTTGCAACATTTTTCACTAATGCTTCGCTCCTATTGGTCGCAGCGTGATGTTATACAGTCTAGAGCCTTTCTCGATAAATGAACTATCCGACACAAAAATAATTTTTCGATTCTAACCAATTTTTCCTGAGATAAGTACGTTAAAACAAACAAACAAAAATACTCTTGAGCTTCATAATATTAGTTTATGTAACTATTTAATGTGGCTTATCCTAAGGATTACAACATAAGACTCTATAAAAAGGGCCTTAAAAATTCCTACTGGCCTGGCAAGGCGAGAGAGTCATTCTTGGTGTTGCAAACATGAATAGGCTGCCCTAACTGCTTACTATCAAGTTGGTCGCATGCTCATTTGTCTCTAGAGGTATACAAAAAGACCAGCTTATGTATTGTTACCTACTTACCCAAAAAAAGTAATACATTTCGTTCGCTCTACACTTTAAAAGTTTGGGGGCGCTTTAGCGAGGTTCGCAACAGTCAGCTCGAACTTTGGGGCTCAAGAGTAAAGTAACACTACACAGAAGTTGTCAGCAAAAATTTGGACTATATCTGAGCCACCGCCGATTAACTCTATTGGCCAGGTCTCTCTTCCGCTTCGATGTATTTGATTTTTAGATTTGAGGATTTATCCTCAAATCTAAAAATCTAATACACATACAAAAGAGTTTTCGAACCTAATTGGTCCTTAGCTGGTTATAGATCTCTGGGAAATGATTTTGATTACAGTTCTTGTATTCTTAATCCAAGAACTGACACACGAAAAATAAAATGTTACTTTATTGCATGATTTAACAGGGTCTATAAAATATCTCTTATAGTGTCATCCTAACAAAGTTGATAACTACTATTTATACTCTAACCATTTATCAACATCCGTGAACGAAATGAGGCCAATTTTTATTGTATACATATGCTTTTGCCAACAGAAATATTTTATTTTACTATTCTGTGATTAATTGAAAAGAAAAACATTATACTTTCACTAGCATTCAATGTTGGATACTATATTTTATAGAGGAAGGCTATATGTTATATAGCATCGCGCTGCGTTCAATAGGAGCGAAGCATTAGTGAATATTGTAGCAATAAATGTGGATAATTTGCTAAATTATACGCGTAAGTCGTAGAAAAAAAAAATTAAAAAAAAATTATTACAATATATAAAATATTGTAATTTTTTTTTAAAAATAAAAATAAAAAATATATAAAATATTTTAATTTTAGGAAAAATACCAACTGATGAAACCTTGGATTTTGTGGACATCCTGTCAGATGATGGCTTGCCTCTTGTTGTTCGTCTTTTGGACAACAATGAACATGATCAATCACGTTGAGATCTCAATAGTCGCGTATTTTGTCGACTTTTTAACATTATGTAAGTAAATAATTAGTGATTGATATTAAAGTTAGTAGGACTAATTTATAAAAATAAGTATTTGAGGAAGAGTGTTCGGCGTATGCGGAACGTGAACCCACGACCTCGGAATACCGTTCCTTATTTCCGTACGGAATGGTATTCCGAGGTCGTGGGTTCAAGTCCCGCTTGCGGTGATCATTTTTTCCACAATAATTTAATTTATTAAGTAAAAGCATGGCAAGTAGTAGCAAAGCAAATAAATAACTTATAGGGGAAGGTTCTTAAATCCTCAATTTTGCACTACAAGTATGCAGTAAGCATTGAGCTGCCACCCGTCCGGTATCCGGTATTCCTCAGATTTGCCCTGGTATAAAGGGCGTCCAGGAGTTAACAGGACGTTAATGGGCTGAAGAGAGAGCAAGCACGGACCTCCTCCACTTTGGGAGGGATTATAGTCTACTCTGCCACGCTGACCATGCAGGCGTGTTGGCATAGGGCTTAGTTCGAGTTTTCCGTCTTTCTGAGGATGTTATCTGTGTCGCCCTTAGCTGGCCTTTACAGCACCCTAGAGAGGAAATGGGGTGGTGATACTTGTATTCTTAATCCGTCATCACACGGATATGTCGCTTTTGTTAGTTATTTGTAATAAATAAATAAATATTACAAATAACTAACAAAAGCGACATATCCGTCTTGAAGAATGAGCGGATGTCCTGGTATGGGCATGTTATGAGACGAGAGGAAAGTAATGTCGTTAGGAGAGTTCTGAGTATAAATATGGAAGGAAAAAAGTCTAGAGGAAGACCTAAGAAAAGATGGATGGACTGTATGAAAGAGGACATGAAGGAAAGAGGAGTTGACACAGACATGACGGCTAATAGAAGACTGTGGAAGAAAAAGACATGTTGCGCCGACCTCAAATAATGGGATAAGGGCAGAAGGATGATGTCAGTTCCAAGGTGGCCAATGATTGCATTAAACGGTTGACTGGTTTAAAACAATGTCGTGTAGTTAAAATATTTAAGTTTATGTTTTATCCAAAAGTGGTCCGCTTCTACATGCTGGTGCTGGTCTCCAGTTACTGCAAGGAACTAGAAGAAGATGCCGGACACGAGAGACTTAAACGTCTCACTATGGATGAACCATGTTATAGCGCCGTTTGAAGTTGATATAGCAATCATTACAACAAAACTTTTGCTATTTTTGTTACAACGCTTTCGTATTTATTTATACAATTACACCCGTTACAGCTATTTTAATAAAATATATAAATGTAATTTAATAAATATAAATGTAATTTAATAAATATAAATGTATGTAATTTAATAAATATAAATATAATTTAATAAAATATATATGTAATTTCATGAGAGTAATAAAACAATACATGACCTAAGTTTAATTACTAGTTTTTACTTCATTATTTACCCCTACACTGCTTATAGTTATATGTATAGTCCCGGGTTTATGGTTTTTGTTTTGGTTTTTATCTAAAGTAGCCAATCTAATAATATTTCATCGATTTTTACTTCGAAATTGGAGACATTTACAATCACAGCCTTCCCCAATCTATTATCTATACTGATATTATAAAGCTAAAGAGTTTGTTTGTTTAAACGCGCTAATCTCAGGAACCTCTGGTCCGATTAGAAAAAATATTTCAGTGTTGGATAGTCCATTTAGCAAGGAAGGCTATAGGCTATATAACATCGCGCTGCGACTAATAGGAGAGAAGCAGTAGTGAAAAACGTTACAAAATCGGGAAACATTGTCTAAATTCTACGCGTACGAAGTTTCGGGCAACAGCTAGTTGGATGTAGGTACTACTGCTAAGGCCATTAATGTATAAAGTCCCACTCACACTATAGAGCCGCCTACTTTTCAGCAGGGTAGTCTTCTACGTCTCGCTGATCAAACATGTTGACAAAAGGTTTAGTTTAGAGTTTTCCGTTTCTCACAGAAGAATTTGACTGTTTATAAAATATCCCTTGGTTGGCTCTCATACTATTCAGGGGGAAGAAATGGGGTAGTGACACTTGTATTCTCAATATCCATAGAAATAAATGAGAACCATAGAACGCTCGGAAACCAATGCTCAGGTATATAAAAAAGTCAATGAAATAAAAATAATATTCATAAAAATATAATTTCTGTATTAAAATATTTTTTTACACTTAATTTAGGTACAATTATCATTCAAGGTAACTTTGATGTCTTAAATTATTTTTATCTGTGTAATATCACATAAAAATTTCTAAGTAATATTGTACCTGTTTTGTTAACGTGCTGTAGTTATTCGTATTACAAGCTTTGATATATCTATTTGTTTATTGTTAGTAGGTACTTTCTTTTTGTGTGATTTCTTTCTATTTTTGCGCAAACTTTGTTGAACGCCAGACGTATAGGAACATCGTGAATTATTTCATAGTATCAAAAATATTATGAGGATAGCTTTAGTGCTATCTTCAAAATATTATATGAGTATAAGCACAGGTATAAGTAAAGTTTTCTAGAAGTCTTTACTTATTATAAAACAAAGTTGGTATTTTTGTACGTTCGTAATGTTTCTAAATCTTCAAAACTACTATAGCGTGGATGTTGATTTTGATGCGGTTTTTAATAGAAATAGTGGTTCAAGAGGATGGGATATTTTCATGGTTTGTAATGGAAAGGTTTGGTTTTCAAATTCCACGCATTGCAGGTAACAGCTACAGCTACTCCCCTGCGATTGAGTAAATTCCAGACATAGAGAATAGAAAATATCAGACTATATTTTTTAAATACGTTTGCGTAAAATTTTAAGTATTTAATGGTTTATATGCTACTTATGGCGAATAATGGTCATAAAAAATATTGGCCATTAAAAATTTAGCTAGCAAAATCGTGATATTTTTCTTTCTTTTATGTGTTATGAACATGTTTCTTTTTAACCTCCGGTGGATAAAAGGGGTTTTAGATAAAAGTTTGTAGTTTTACTTTACACTTTGTTTTAACTTATTTTAGCATTTGTCGAACTTTGTTTAACTCAATCAATTATAAATAAGAAAAAATTATAACGGGAAAAAAAATCACTGTACACAATTGCTTGTGCTATTTTTTTCTTAAATCCTGACTTTTACTTAGAAACTCTAGGTATTTAAGTACCAATTATTTATCACAATACATAACAATTGTTTGATACTAATATAATTAGTGTAATTTAACACGAATTATCCTCCCTGTGGTGACGGATTAAGAATACAAGTGTCACCACCCCATCTCCTCCCAAGGGTGTTGTAAAAGTCAGCTAAGGGATATTGCACACGTATGGCATCTTCTGTGAGAGACGGAAGACTCGAAAATAAACCCTGTGCCAACATGCCTGGTCATCGCGTCACAGTAGACCATAATCCCTTCCAAAGTGGAGGAGGCCCGTGCCCAACAGTGGGACGTAAATGGGCGGGAGAAGAAGAAGAAGAACACGAATTATGCAATAGGTGTAATCACCTACAACTAAATGTACCTTTGAAACTCTCTCTCCTACTTAATTCTATAAACTTAAACCTAGTTGAAACTAAATCATGCGTTCTCTGTCTCTCTTGAATATTTCACTGTGCCATCTCTTTCCATCTTCACTATTGAACTCCATATTAAGATCACCAGGTACATTTGTAGCACTGAAAATAAGAATATGTGAATTAGAAGAAATTGGGTTTTTCTTTATAAGAGGAATATATTCACATTACGCTGAGCAGACATCTTTCGACTTTTTCTAATCATTAGGTAGATGTTATCTGCTAAGATTAGGTAATGGGCGGGAATTAAAGCCGCAACCTCGTGAACTGCAGTTTGTTATATGAACCACTAGATCACAAGGCAATACTGCACCCTTAGCAGAACATGGGGTGGTAAATATCATAGTCTATATTTAACTTCTAAGTTTACCGTTAAGAGGGCACCATACCAAATTATGCTCCATACAAAAATATGGGTATCGTACTTCCCTTTTTTATTCGCGGAAGTTAAATCGATTTTAACTGTTTCTACGCTATATTATAGATGAAGAGTATATCTATGCTTGTATCACTTTCTTCACAAAGATTTTGTAGGTAAAATCTGTTTCAGCTATATTCGTCCCTTTTAGCACGATGCTCGGGGATAGGGATAGCAATACCTAAGGCAAATACCTAAATTAGGAGTACAGTAGATTCATTTCTCGTTTCAATAACTCACCCTGGCGACAACGCCGACGCCCCTAACTAGGTTATATACTTTATACATATCTCAGTCTACTGCTGGACATAGGCCTGCCTCATTGAAGGTCACAAGGCGTGGTTTTCATTCAATCAAGCTCGTTAGCTAGCGATTATACAGCTATCGGTGTTAAAGAAATTATTTAGCTCTAGAGACCTTACTAAATATAT
Organism: Orgyia antiqua; assembly: GCA_916999025.1. Taxonomy (NCBI): domain Eukaryota; kingdom Metazoa; phylum Arthropoda; class Insecta; order Lepidoptera; family Erebidae; genus Orgyia; species Orgyia antiqua. Next base: position 13,880,621 of record OU779869.1, read on the forward strand.
TTTTTCGCGTTACAATAATTTTGTTTGACTTACTCAGTTGGAATAACACAAGGAATAGCTCGCTGGCGGTCTCTTTGGTCAAAAAAGCGAGGCTGTATATGAAGCCGAAGATTGAGTAAATTATCTCGAAGTACAGATAAACCTTCATTAGTAGCACGTGTTTCTGTAAAAAATAAGGTAAAAACCTAAATATGCAGAACAAATCATAGCAAGAAATCATATCAAAGAGAATACGCAACAAATAAAAAAAAAATCCCCGTTTTTGCAACAATTGTTACTTATTTTCCGCTCCTATTAGCCACAGCGTGGTGTTATATAGCCTATATCCTTTCTCCATAAATGTACTATCCAACACTGACAGAATTTTTCAAATCAGACCCGTTCTTCCTGAGATTAGGTCGTTCAAACAAACGAACTCTTCTGCTTGATAATTATATCTAATATATAAAATTCACGTGTCACAGTGTTAGTTACCGTACTCCTCCGAAACGGCTTGACCGATTCTTCTCAAATTTTGCATACATATTCAGTAGGTCTGAGAATCGGCCAACATCTATTTTTCAAACTTTTTTTTTTAGTATGGCAAAACAACGTTTGCCGGGTCAGCTAGTCTTATATATAAAATTCACGTGTCACACAGTGTTAGTTACCGTACTCCTCCGAAACGGCTTGACCGATTTTTATGAAATTTTACATGCATATTCAGTAGGTCTGAGAATCGGCCAACATCTATTTTTCAAACTTTTTTTTTTAGTATGGCAAAACAACGTTTGCCGGGTCAGCTAGTCTATCTAATATATAAAATTCACGTGTCACAGTGTTAGTTACCGTACTCCTCCGAAACGGCTTGACCGATTCTTATGAAATTTTACATGCATATTCAGTAGGTCTGAGAATCGGCCAACATCTATTTTTCAAACCTATTTTTTTTTAGTATGGCAACACAACGTTTGCCGGGTCAGCTAGTAATTATATATAATTGTTTCACCGCGTGACAATCTATACTACTGTATAGATTGTCACGCGGTAAAACTCTGTAAGCGTAAGTTCAATTCAGTTTTTTTTTACGTCGGGAATGCATCGACGCACTTCGCCTGTACAGTTGAAAGGGCAGCCTTCGGGCTTCGTGTGGGATTCCTGGCGGCGGCCAGACTACCCGCCCAGAAACCCGGCCGTTGTAATCACTTAGGTATTCCACGACCCGAAGTTCAAATTAGTTGGAAATCGGAACATGTGTCAAAAGACTGTAATGTTTGATGACAGACAAACATTAGAACCTTGAAATTAATAAAAGTAAAAAAAACTCATACTTACTCTATGTAATGCCACGATAAACATAATAGTCATCATCAACTCCACAATTAACGCTACAGTATCAGCTATTAGTCTGGCGTATTCCGAGGCCAAGGCATTCTGGTCTGATGCCGAAGCATGTCTTATGTATGATATGTAGAGGGAAAGGAATGATGTCACTACTACTGTCAGCGCCTGAAATTAAAAAAAAATTGCCTATATAAACAAAATGGATTTATTTTATTTTAATATAGGGCTTGTTAGCTTTTCGATTATATCGAACTGCGAAAGCAGGTTGATAACAAAATTAAAATGTATCTATAATTTTATTTCTTCTATTAAGTAGTTATACAATTTTACAAAATTTCAGTTAAATTAGTTGCCCAATCAGATGTGGTTTCAGTGAGTGTGGGACAAGTTCTACCAACATCTATGTCTTTCAGAGGACTAGAAGGTTTGACTGTATTTCCCAACCTCGGAACTAAACCTAGGCCCACACATTCACATTGTTTTGGGTTAGATATAAATATAGTTGAAAATGCTGAGGAATTGAGTAATAAATGCAAAGGAAATTTTGAGTAACACGGTAACACGTAATGGCAAGAGTTAGTCGTTACTTGTACAATGGTATGAACTGTGCGTACACAACTAAACTTAACTAAAAATCTACTTAGGCCAAAGACTACAAAACACGCTTGAAAATCTTGAATATCTTTATTAATTATTGCATTGTCATCGGTCCTTGTTAGGTGTGCAAAATTTCAGATCAATCCGACTACAGCAAGTGGGTGAAAATCACTTTCAAAGATTCCGTTACATAGACTAATACATTGATAGATACCTACCGAACTAATATAAGCGTTAAAATGAAAATAACTACAATATATTTTGATTATTTCGCTATTTTGTTGTGCACATATATCGTTAGTCTATTATACACATTTTTTATATTAAGAAAGTTCTGTTAACATTGCCGAATTGTGTTATTGACATCATCAATTTTAATTTTTTAGTTCAGTTTAGTTGTGCACGTAGAATTAGGACCACCGAGTGATGTGATTATACGTAAGATTTTGTTTCGAATACCACAATTTCCAGAAATCAATCAGTGTCTTTGTGTATCTGCCATTAATTCCAATCCTTTCGTGATCCATCAAACAACTGTCTTACTGTCTAAGTGAATACTACAATAAGATTACAAATACCTGTCGTGTAAGCTGATCAATTTGACTGATCGTCAAACTAATTTGGCCAGATTGTTCTATCACTATTTGATTGTGATCGGAAAGCTCTGCAAAGTCCATTTCAGTCTGAGTCACGGACTGACTTGTACTTGGCAAAGAATTCATCAATAAAATTTTTCTTCTTGACATTTTTTTTAATTCACTAAAGTTATTTATGCAGCAAGTCAGTCAAAATAAACGATATTAAATAATATTTTCAAAATTACGATCACTTATTTATAATGTCACAAAATATTTAGCATTTATTTAAAAGAATAGCACGAAAATCTTACAAAAAGAAAATTGAAAATGGACTAAAAATATAATTTAAATCAGACTACTGCAGAGATAATAATTCACAAACACAATAAACGATTTATAAAAATGTATGCTCTATATGAATTATTTTTATCAATTTTGTTTTATCTCTGTATGGCTTTTCCTTTGCTCAACTCACGACTTTTGGTTAATCATCTAATGTGACTCATAATTTAGATGGATTTTTAAACTGTATTTAAATGTGATATCTCATAAGGAAATATTTGTCTTTGCAAAAATATATAGTTTAATGCACTGACGCTGCAACTTTATCTAAAAAAAATCGAAAAAAGTGGGTTTTTCGGATCGTCATATTTCTTTTAGTTATTATTAAGCATATTAAGCATAGATATACTCTTTATCTATAATATAACGCAAAAACCATTAAAATTGGTTTAACTTTCGCGAAGAAAAAACGGAAGTACGATACCCATACTTTTGTATGGAGCATAATTTGGTATCGTGCCGTCTTAATAAGCTGTAGATGCTAGCATTATCAGGAATCTGGAATTCCTACAGGCACAAGGACAATGCTCATGCATATAAAGAAAGAAAGAAAGAAAGTTTTTATTCCTCGCCCATGGGGACACAGCAGATTACATAATTTTACAACCAAAATACATATACGAATATAAAAAAACCTGTCAAGAGAGAGGTGAACTCGCACACTTAGGGTTTCGTACCTACTAGATATATAAACATAAGTAACTGCATTCAAATAATCATTTAATTAAACTCAAAACAACTCACCAACTTAATTTTGTAGTTGAAATATAGGGAAACGCCTACATTTCAGCTACTTCATAAGTTGGTATTAGTATCAACACTTTTTTACTTGTGATGTGATGACAAATTATAAGGTTTTGGATTTTTCCCTATATCAGCACTATATAGACTTGACGTATGCCAAATTAGGAAGAATTAGGGATATTTTTTTGTTTACTCAAAATCTACTAAATATATTTTATCTCCGGCTTACGTGTTTCTATATATAATAGTTACTTATGTTTTTAAAGTTATTTCATTAGTTAATACGCGATAATAGACCGACAAATGAAAAAAATATAAAAATAAGGAGAGGTTGTTTCGCTAAGATTTTCTATCGAGAAAACTTTTTTCAATCGCGTTTCTGAGTTTATGCGATCCTAGATTATATATTGAAAAAACATATACTTAAAAATTAGAGCTCTAGCCATTCAATCTAAAGAAAAAATGAAAATTTCGTACGTAGAAAAATGCACGAAGCTATTTTGGTATCCTCTTAATATTTGTTTGGATGTTGTGAGTGCAACAACGGGTTAGGATTTATGTTAGTATGTTTATGACTATGTGTGCGCTCGCTACCTTTGCAGATGTTACCTAAAAAGAAAAAAACGCGTCTTACTAATCCGATTGGTTTATTATTTAAGTGCTTTAACTGTAAATTACGTTAAGAAAGGGCAAAGTGTGATATTTTTTTAATATTTTTGTATTTATTTTAATTATTATATCGCAAATTGCTAAAATCCTTTACACAATGACAACTAAATGCTTTAAAATTGCTCTTAACACATAATAATATGAATATGATAATTTGAATGATAAATACACAAAATATGTTTGTTGTCTCCTAAATATATGTTCATGTTTCAAGGTTAAATATTAATGACGTATTTGTTATGATGAATTGGAACATTATTATTCTCATATTTTTGTTTTGCACAGATTTTATACATGCTAACAGCTGCCGAATGTAGTCATTTGTATTTTAACCATATTTTGTTAATTAGAAAAATCGATAAGTAAATAAATAAATAAATATTCATGGACATTTCACACAACGTCCTCTGGTCCCAAGCTAAGCTTATATGCTTGTGTTATGGGTACCAGAATACGGATAGAATACATATACTACTTTTCTTTTGTAAATACATATTTATTATACATAGTAAACACCCAGACGCAGTACAAACATTTGTATGACAATTAAAAACATCACACAAATGATTGTTCTGACCGGGAATCGAACCCGAGACCTCGTGATCGGCAGTCCGTTATGTGAACCACTACGCCACGAGGCCCGTCAAGTAAGTTTTAATAATCTACATATTTCAAAAACTAAAAAAAACACGCTTGAAAATCCTAAATATTGTTTTTAGGGTTCCGTACCCAAAGGGTAAAAACGGGACCCTATTACTGAGACTTCGCTGTCCGTCCGTCCGTCCGTCCGTCCGTCCGTCCGTCCGTCTGTCACCAGGCTGTATCTCAAGAACGGTGATAGCTAGAGAGTTGAAATTTTCACAGATGATGTATTTCTATTGCCGCTATAACAACAAATACTAAAAATAAAATAAAATAAATATTTAAGGGGGGCTCCCATACAACAAACATGATTTTTAGGGTTCCGTTCCCAGTATCTCAAGAACGGTGATAGCTAGACAGTTAAAATTTTCACAGATGATGTATTTCTATTGCCGCTATAACAACAAATACTAAAAATAAAATAAAATAAATATTTAAGGGGGGCTCCCATACAACAAACATGATTTTTAGGGTTCCGTACTCAGTATCTCAAGAACGGTGATAGCTAGACAGTTGAAATTTTCACAGATGATGTATTTCTATTGCCGCTATAACAACAAATACTAAAAATAAAATAAAATAAATATTTAAGGGGGGCTCCCATACAACAAACATGATTTTTTTACCGTTTCTTGCTCGATACTATATAATAACGTTGCCTTATGTTGCATAGATAATGGTACGGAACCCTTCGTGCGCGAGTCCGACTCGCACTTGACCAATTATTTAATTATTGCATTATCATCGGTCCTTGATATAGTGCAAAATTTCAGATCAATCCGACTACTGCAAGTGAATTAAATCACTTTCAAAGATTCCGTTACATAGATTAATACATTGATAGATACATGCTGAAGTTATAATATAAGCGTGTTAAAAAGGGAAAAACAGCCCGGTCAGGATTAATTTGGACGGCGCAATAAAGGTTCCGTAGCAGTAATATACAATACTTGGTATTGCTCGCGACTTCGTACGCGTGGAATTCGGACAATTTTCCCCGTTTTTGCAACATTCTTCACTGATGCTTCGCTCCTATTTGTCGCAGCGTGATGTTACGTAGCCTATAGCCTTCCTCGATAAATGTAATAAGTGGTTCCTGAGATTAGCGCGTTCAAACAAACAAATTCTTCAGCTTTACAATATTAGTATTTAGTCTAGTATATAGTAGTATAGTATTATATATTTTAGTAATATTAGATAGATTCGTCACAGGCGTTCCATCAAGTAACACTTTAAACATTTGTTGTGAGGAAAATCCCTAAAATACTTATTTGATTCTGGATTTTAGTACAATTTTATCTGTCTAGCTCATACCCTCTAGTAATAGGCACTATTACCAGCACTAGGCCGCGATACGGCACTTTTTCCACCACATTCAGGGTTTTTTTTATAATTATACATGCACATTGAAGAACAGTGAGATCTATTAAGATTTCAATGTTCTTGTTTATACGGAAATCTGGAATTAAAAGACCGAAAGTCGGTTAAATAGTCTGATAAATATTATAGGTCTAGCATGTTCAAGTTCTGTATGCAAGTTTCCAGTATATTGCAACAACAAGTGGAGCATCGACGGCCAGGTGTTCATCGTTGTGAGAAATGCAAAACTGCTGACGACAATACCAAGAAGACACTGCTGACGGCAATACCAAGAAGACACTGCAGCCAATCGATGAGGAGGCCCTCTCTTCACCGAGCTTCATTTTTTGGTAGATCATTATTTATCGATATTCAATTAGGTAATAGATAAGATTATGTAAATTTAAAAATGTATTTTTTTTCAATTATAATAGTGTTAGTTTCCGTTGTTGAGTTTTATTTGCCCCCTCTGCTGCCACCAAATGTAATTAGCATAATATCGTTATCGTGTTTGTTTATATTTCCTAAGAATCACAGCTCTTGTCGATGTCAAAGTTCAAAGTATAATGACCCAGAGATAGTAACATATCAAACACAAATAATTATTTGGTATAATATTGTTTAATTATAATTATCAAACTAGATAATGGTACCGATTTCAATACATTTATAGTAATTGCCCCGCTCCATGGATTTTAGCGTTATAATGTATATTAGTCTGTGTGTTATGCAGATCTATAAGTTTCATTAAAATCTATCCACATTGCTCGTAGGACTGATGATCGATAAAGGAAGAAAAGTCCGAAGTAGCGACCACGTACCAGACGATGCAGCGTTAGGCAAAAGCGTTAGGCGGCCCTCGACAAGGTGGAACGACGATATCATCAAGATCGCGGGGATCCATTGGATGCAAGGGGCACAACACGCGTTGTTACTGATTTATACGGCCGGCCGCCTGCCCGACGTCAAACCTCCTCGAGTATACTCTATGTTTATAATATTAGTAGATAAAATACGTAATTACCAAATTAATGTAGGCGAATGTGATAAGCCCTTTCCGTAGTGGGAAGCAGAAGCAACATCTTGTTAGAATTGGTATTTCAACAGAATCCTTGATTTTGTGCCTGAAACAGAAAATAATTATTATGAGAACATCATACTGTTATTTTGAATCTCTCTCTCTCTCTCTTTCTTTCTCTCTCTAGGCCAATAACGTCCCACTATTGGGCACAGGCCTCCTTCACTTAAGGCTGTTGCGTAGGTTTTAATTTCAAGTTTTTCATATTTCAGAGAGGGGGCTACCGGCTTTAAGTATATCAGTATGTCTCTTCAGCAACGTAGGGAGGAAACGGGGTGATGACACTTGTATTTTTAGTTCGTTACCACACAGATATACATGAAACTAGATGTAACCAGTGAAATTGCATGGCAATTTAGGGCTGTATTTTACCTACTGGAGACCCTGGGCGCATTAGCACAATGCACCCGGGATCGTCAACAAAGACCAGGATAAAATTCTGCTAATATCTTTTAGGCTATACAAGCGTGATGATATACTTTAAAATGCAGTAATACATTGAATTAATGATGTGCAACTGATGTTAAGAAAGCTAAAGACAAAAATATCATTCGTTATTTGGCAAAATGCCATTGTATTATAACACGTTGAGCCAAATTTGTATATAATTATCTTTATTTATTTACATGCATCGATGCTGTTGGTTTTTCATGGTTATAAGGTATTGGTCTTTTCAACAGATAGTATATTTCTCTACGTCTTAATGCAAAAACGGGGCATTAGGTCTAGGTCTTATATAAATAACCCTGTATGAGTATAAAGGAATCCAAAAATATATTTATGTTGAGATCGTATCAGATGACGTTCCGATGGGAAAAAATATACTTGTGTCCTAAATGTGTAAAAAATAAGTTTTATTGAAATCATGAAATATTATAATAAATTACCAAAAGTATTAATAAAATTACATAAAATCTGTTGTCTTAATTCTAAAGTTACACACCACAAACAACAGAGCAGAAAAATTGGTTAAGTGCGAGTGGGACTCGCGCACGAAGGGTTCCGTACCATTATCTATGCAACATAAGGCAACGTTATTAGTATCGAGCAAGAAACGGTGAAAAAAATCAGTTTTTTGTATGGGAGCCCCCCTTAAATATTTATTTTATTTTATTTTTAGTATTTGTTGTTATAGCGGCAATAGAAATACATCATCTGTGAAAATTTCAACTGTCTAGCTATCACCGTTCTTAGGATACAGCCTGGTGACAGACGGACGGACGGACGGACGGACAGACGGACGGACGGACGGACGGACAGCGAAGTCTCAGTAATAGGGTTTCCGTTTTTACCCTTTGGGTACGGAACCCTAAAAAGGGTGTTATGATATGTGTAAAAGATTAACATCTTCATCGATACTCTTTGGTTTCTACACTAGGCTAGGCTAGGCCTGTCTAAAGTTTAATAGATGTAAGTTTGTCAAACTTTGGTGATAGGTCAAAGATACGCTTTTTGGGACAAAAGCGAACATTTTTTCACAGAGCTCAATAATACAAATTCACCTAAAATAGTGTGATATTATTGTATCAAATCAGGTAAATGTACTTTACTAAATCGTACATATAATTCGTCTGGTGCATCAATAGATGTTTGAGTGTAAATAAAGCCAAGGAATCTCTTTAGTTTTTAGCTGATGGCGCTATATAGTATCTGCCGACTCCCGTGGGAGAAAGACGTGACGATAATGATGAGAATTCGTCTAAAATATCTGAACACTTAATTTTCAGTTTAAAATAGAAATCAGAACAGATACTAAGAGTTATATTAATTATATACACTTATGTAAGTGTATATCTGTCGTTTATAACTGGTGTCCGACTTGCATTGTATTGTGATAACTATGTGAACCCGGTCACGAGTACTTTAGCTATGTAATCATTATGACAATACGACAATACATTTGTGCTTCATCAAATGGTTAAAATATGAAGCAATATACTAATATATGCGATGTAATGTATTATAAATATTTTATTTTCTATTTTATTCTTTACTAGCTTTTCCCCGCAACTTTATATGCGTAGTGTGGAGAGTAAACCCTTACAATTTTTGCAAAAAAGCTAACCTTTTGAACCATTTTATCTAGTCAAAAAATTACATGAATATCCGTTAGGTAGTTTTAAAGGTCTGTGTGGTATCTAAGAATACAAGTGTCACCACCCAGTCTCCTCCCCAAGGTCCTGTAAAAGTCAGCTAAAGGATATATTACACAGATGAGATCATCTGTGAGAGATGGAAAACTCGAAAGTAAACCCTGTGCCAATACGCATGGTCAGCGCGGCACAGTAGACCATAATCCCTCCGAAAAATGGAGGAGGCCCGTGCCCAACAGTGGGACGTTAATGGGCTGGAGAGAGAGATATATATATATATAGAGAGAGAGAGAGAGAGAGTTTTAAAGAGTTAAGCTCACATAATTACAAAAATAACTTAACGTAGTAATAATAATAAGTAACTTTGTGCTGTAATAAGTAAAGACACGGTTTTATTTTTGTATTGTTTCGATATGATTCTTTCCGTAACCGTGTTCTATCTGCAAATAAATAAATAAATATTCATGGACAGTAACACAACGTCCTCTGGTCCCAAGCTAAGCGTATTATGCTTGGGTTATGTGTAACAGAATACGGATAGAATACATTACTACTTTTCTTTTGTAAATACATACTTATAATACATAGAAACACCCAGACGCAAACATTTGTATGACAATTAGAAAAATCGAACAAATGATTGTCCCGAGCGGGAATCGAACCCGCGACCTCTTGATCGGCAGTCCGTTACATAAACCACTCAACCACGATAACGCTATATCCGTGCTATATTAAAACAATTCCTTTCCCAATAACCTACTTGGTATGCATTTAATCATATATTCAATTTAATATATTTGGCATAGAATACACCAACAACCACCGCGATGTCTATTCAAGATTCTATCCATTATACGGTTGCCTGGAAGAAATCACATTAGTGATAGGGCCGCCCTTTGTACAATAGCTTTTAAGACTGTTTTTTTTAAATTCTGTGCTAAATTGGTGTTAATAAATAGTTATCTATCTATCTATCTGTCTACTTCTTTAAAACTTAAAGAAGTTTGTTGTTTGTGAAAACGACTATATTCGGTCCGAAAATACTATATCTTATTGTACGATGGCTAAATCTATATGTACTGACATAACATATATCTACATATTTTTTTAGTTCAAAATCTAACTAAACAGGGTTGATAATCCTGAATAAATTTTAAAATTACTGCATTGTCATTGGTCCTCGTTATGTCTGTATCAAGATCAATTCGTCTATTGCAAATGGGTGAAAATTATTTTCAATAATTCCGTTACATGGCTTTATACAATGATAAATACGTACCGAACTAATACAAGAAAAAAAGGGGCTGATAAATAAAACAATATCTCCATTTGTTTCTGCGAATATCTAATGTATAGTTAACTATAATAATGTTTTGATAAATAAACGAATAAAATGGGTAATTGTTTAAACGGTTATCGGAAATTCTGTACGGATGTTCAGTTGACACTATTGATAATATTATCTAGCTACCGGATACTTAAAGGACAAACAGATATAGTTAATTAATGAATTGTTTATGACTAAAATAATAATAAAAAATCTGTGGGATAGTAGGGCCTCGTGTGTAGTGGTTTGTGTGTGATATTTATAAATATCATACAGATGATTATACGGATGGTTTCTATGTATTATAAGTATGTATTTATATAAGAAATAGTGTGTATGTAGTATATCCGTTTCTGGTACCCACAATTCAAGCATAGAAATATAGCTTACTTTGGGACCAGAGGACGTTGTGTGAAATGTCAATAAATATATTTAATAATAAAAAAACAGAATTTGGCAGATTCGTAAGAGATGGCGTGCCAGTTTATTTGCACGTGCTGAACACACGTGATCGCACAAGGTTTTGTTTCAGGTTTTCCATCTGAGATGAGATGGAAAACCGAAAACAAACCGAAAACAACCCGAAAAAAGGCTTTTACAGAACCCTGGGCAGGAAATGAGGTGGTGACATTTCTAATGCATCACTATGACTTGACACATACTAATTAATTTCGTAGAGACGTAACCCTAATTAAAGTAAAGCTTAAATAAAGTAAAGATTAATGGTCTTATTCATAATGACTTATCGGAGGTTTAAAAGTTCGCTAAAATCGGTTCGCGAAAATTGTCAAAACTTGTTCTTCATAATACCTAGTCTTTTTACGCTAAAACGTTTATTATCTCTCCGATAATATCTCCGTTTAAACCTCCGATAAGTCATTATGAATAATACCATTAATCAACAACTTTAGAGTTTTCTGTTCCATAATACGGGACCTTGAGATTTTGCTGTACATCCAACAGTCTATCACCAGGGTTTATCTCTGAAACAGTGATAGCTAGAAAGCCAAAAATTTCACAGTTTAAGTTATGTTATAAAACAAATACTCACCATCATTCTCCTACCTTTATCCCATTATTTGGCGATCATGGAGAATATATTACGATAATATCGGTACCATTTTACCTTTTGTTACGGAATTCTAAAACTATCCATTTTTCAAGAAGGTCAAAGGGCACCACAAACAGCATATTACGATATTTTATTATAGCGATATATAGATGTATATAGAAAAAAGACGAGGCGAGAAACAGACAGATCTATAACGTGTTAATATACCGAGATATATTTATACTTATGACGTCACCGACAGATATATCTTTGTCTTTCTCACCTCGTCTTTTTTCTATATAAATCTGTCTTTTTCTCGCTATATCTTCTAATATATAAAATTCCCGTGTCACAGTGTTAGTTACCGTACTCCTCCGAAACGGCTTGACCGATTTTTATGAAATTTTACATGCGTATTCAGTAGGTCTGAGAATCGGCCAACATCTATTTTTCAATCCTTTATTTTTTTTTGTATGGCAAAACAACGTTTGCCGGGACAGCTAGTTAATATATAATATTATTATTAATATGCCGTTTGTGACGCCCTTTAGTAGCCTGCTATACATTATTACGACATACTTTTCTCGACAGATTAAAGTACCTCATTACTTTGCTTACGTAATTCTGTTGCGCTTATAGTAAGCGGTTACGTCTGTACGGTGTATCATAATCAAGTATTTGAAATATTAAACATTTCGATGTACACAGTAATCATTATAATTGAAGAAAATGTCGATAGTTTAGCGATTATTTAGTTTTTCAACTAAGGAAATTATTTAATATCTCCATTACAAATGATTAGAACGACAATATTATTATAATTATACAAGCTGATGCCCTTTGATGAGATGAGATGCTTTGCACACAGATAACATCTTCTGTGAGAGACGGAAAACTCTAAAATAAACCCTGTGCCAATACGCCTGGTCAGCGCGGCACAGTAGACCATAATCCCTCCCAAAGTAGAGGAGGCCCGTGCCCAACAGTGGGACGTAAATGGGCTGGAGAAGAAGAGAAGAAGAAGAAGCTGATGCCCGCTACTCCGCGTGGAATTTTAGACCATATATTTTGTCACCGTTTAAACCTTTCCTGGACTTTCACGAATATTTTAAAATTACCAAAATGGGCCCAGCTTTTCTCGAGTTTTAGCGAGACTAACGAACAGCAATTGATTTTTATTGCTAAACAACATTTGCCGGGTCAGCTAGTCTTATATATGAAATTCACGTGTCACAGTGTTAGTTACGGTACTCCTCCGAAACGGCTTGACCGATTTTTATGAAATTTTACATGCGTATTCAGTAGGTCTGAGAATCGGCCAACATCTATTTTTCAAATTTTTTTTTTATTGTGGAAAAACAACGTTTGCCGGGACATCTACTTATGTATAAGAAATAGTTATTATATTAAGAGGATACCAAAATAGCTTCGTGCATTTTTCTATGTTCGAAGTTTTCATTGTTTCTTTAGATTGAATGGCTAGAGCTCTAATTTTTAAGTATATGTTTTTTCAATATATGATCTAGGATCGCATAAACTCAGAAACGCGATTGAAAAAAGTTTTCTCGATAGAAAATCTTAGCGAAACAACCTCTCTAATTTTTTTTTTTCATTTGTCGGTCTATTATCGCGTATTAACTAATGAAATAACTTTAAAAACATAGGTAACTATTATGTATAGAAACACGTGGATCAGAATTAAAATATATTTAGTAGATTTTGAGTAAATAGGAAAAGTATCCCTAATTCTTCATTTTCTGTGCCTACTGCCTGTGTTAATATGTACGTGTCGGCGATGATATACGATAATATTGATGTAGGCCCTTAAATATTATCGTGGATTTTTAAGCTCGTCTGTAACCGTCTCCATAGGTATGTAGAACAAATTAAAACTTCCCACTTATGTTATATTTATGGACTAAAACAAACAGAAAACCCGTTATAATATTTGCATTATGTATTTAATATTATTTTTTCGTCAGATAAGGCCATTAACGTTCCACTTTTGGGCACGGGCCTATTCTACTTTAGAAGGATTTTTGGCTATGCCGCGCTGTTTAGGCGTGTTGGCGAAGAGTTCATTTTGAGTTTTCCGTCTTTCACGGTTGATATTCAGTGGTGAAAATATTCCTTGGCTCTTACAGCACCAAAAGGTAACTCAACTCAATTTTTTATTGCAAACTAAGTGTGCTTCATGGTGGTAAAATACATAAAAAGTGCTATTGACTTACGCCTTTTACAGGCATCGTGATGTTAGTGTATGTTAATAGTTTGTTAGTGCTTAGCTATTTGCCTATTAATTTACTTTGACAAAATATTACTTAGGTAGTCAATTTGACAAATTAGAAAAAATCGGGTGATGGCACTTTTATTGTTAATCCATCACTACATGGCCCAGAGTGTAAGGGAAGTGCAGAAGACTGGTGATATGTCCTGCACATCTCACATGCTTAATACAATAAATAATACAATTGTCGAATTATGTTCTACATGTGATATTCTGAATTGTAATGCTAGTGTTTTGGTTTTACTGTAAGCTTGCATGTAATTAAATAAATAAATAAATAAATGGGAAGCAAGTCAGATGACCACACACAATTGTGCAATTCTTGCTTTAAGCTATTTGTCAATGTTCCCACGATACATAATAGCAGTGCACATGGTTCATAATATACTCAAGAATAGCTACTTCACATTGTTATAAAACTATGTATTAATTCCACTTGTAATTACGAGGACGTCTAGTGTATAATCTAGTTGTTCTATCTATTACTAGTCTAGTAAAGTAGGAAATTGCAGCAAAACTAAAAATATTTATTATATACTAGCTGTGCCGCGCGGTGTTACTCGCGGTAAAAAGGATAAAAAATCAGCCAGTAAGAGGTGCTTTTTACACTTCTTATCCCACGGGAACTTTTGCATTCTTTCAGGATAAAAAGTATCCTATATGTTATTCTGATGTATAAGCTACATTATTGTAGTTTCATTAAAATCCATACAGTAGTTTTAGCGTGAAAGAGTAACAAACATCCAAACTTACAAACTTTCACATTTATAATATGAGCAGGATGGTAAAATCTTGGATTTTTTTTATTTTTTTTTCATTTTAGTATACACTTATAGGTCTATTTACTTACATTTTATAAAATTATTACAACAACAAAAAATACAAAAAAAAAAATATTTTTTAGTTATTTTGTATATTTAAGAGGATACCAAAATAGCTTCGTGCATTTTTCTATGTACGATGTTTTCATTGTTTCTTTAGATTGAATGGCTAGATCTCTAATTTTTAAGTATATGTTTTTTCAATATATGATCTAGGATCGCATGAACTCAGAAACGCGATTGAAAAAAGTTTTCTCGATAGAAAATCTTGGCGAAAGAACCTCTCTAATGTTTTACTTTTTTTCATTTGTCGGTCTATTATCGCGTATTAACTAATGAAATAACTTTAAAAACATAGGTAACTATTATGTATAGAAACACGTGGATCAGAATTAAAATATATTTAGTAGATTTTGAGTAAATAGGAAAAGTATCCCTAATTCTTCATTTTCTGTGCCTACTGGCTGTGTTAATATGTACGTGTCGGCGATGATATTGATGTAGGCCCTTAATGGCAACACGTCTGAGGGCTAAGCTGCTATTACAATTTTGTCACAATCATCAGTTACTGACGCCTTTATGGCGAATTTTATCAAGTTTGGTAGTCTACTCTAGTATAAATGTCGCCATTATGGCGCCATAATGGCGTCAGCGACTGATCATTGTAACAACATTGTAATAGTAGACTTGAGCCCCTGGTCAGCGCGGCACAGTAGACCATTAGTCTTTCCCAAAATGGAGGAAGCCCGTACTCAACTGTGGGACGTTAATGGGCTATAGAGACAGAGAGAAAAAGAGTTATGAGAGCATAATTTTTAGATTTAATAAATGTTTTAAAGGCCGTAAAAATAACATGAAAAGATTCTGTTATATAGATAAATAAATCACGGGGCAACGTGTTTGTTACCATGTATGTATATAAACATTAAAAGAAAAACACGCAAAATGAATGAAAATTCAAGAAATTTTATTAATAAAACATGCTAAATTCACTTTCTTGTCTAAGAATATTAGCACAGACTCCATATAATAATAATAATAATAATTCATTTATTTAAGACCATAAACAGCCCAAATTGTTAGTACTTATACATAATTTTATCTTAAGAATAATGTTAGTACATATAATAACTACTTATATTTATTACATTTAAATTACAGAATATTTTACAACTTACTATATATAGACGTTAGTTAATAGAAAACTGTTTTCTTATTCATTTATTTATTGATTACTTTCATTGGAAACAAACACGCAAACTACTACGTAATAAATAACCGATTGCAATGCAACTCATAAACATGACCGACACAAAATGATGATAGTATATTAAGGAATGAAGGCCGACAATTAGGTGTAATTCAACTGATGAACGCAAACAGCAATTGTTAACAAATTGTTAGTACACATTTAATGGGCTAACCATAAACGCTACTTTAGACAACACTGATGAGCTTGGAAGTGCAGTGGCAGTTATTTAACGGGTTGTGCATCAACCGTCGTGGTTTCGATTCCTATAATAAACAATAAGTATACGCAAAGCCTCGATTTTACTAGCTATCAAAATGAACGAAGCAAGCCCTAACATTATCCAACAACCAGATTATTTTTGTAGCACACTTTACGTCTACAAGCAATCTGAGAAATAAATTGTACATTGGTGCTAATTTTCTTGCGACACAAACTTAACTTTTTTGTACTTAAGAATGAGGCTGTGAAATGCAATATTTATTTTAGATATCTTTTAATGAAAATCGTCATTCTCGTTATTATCACGTTATTTGGGGTCGGCGCAATATGACTCCATGGCTTCCAAGTCTTGCTAATTTTTACGACCGAACCCCACTTATTTAAACGTAAATAATTAATCACGTAAGCCATATACCATTTATAAAAAAGAATTATTTTCTTTTACGTTACGATAATGTGAATGAATGTGGCAAAAATCAATAAATTAAATTTATTGATTTTTGCCATTTTTGCTTTGCTTTTGAATGTATTTATTTATATTTTTGTCTAATTTTCCTGTTCGCGAACTTCCCCAATAAAAAAAAATACATTGACTTCCCCAAAAAAAAATTACAACGCGACAACTGAAAATGAATATTTGCAAATGAGTTTCCTTGTAGTAGTCAGACTGATCTGAAATTTTGCATAATGTAAAAAAATGTTCCTGATTTTTGAGCGTAGTTTTTGGACCGCATTTTCTTAATTAAGAAATGGTGCTAGTTTATTATTAATATACTATTACAGACTCGTCAAGTAAGCTTAGTATTCTTCAAGAAACAGGTTAATAATATAATTACACAGTAACACAAGAACTTGTTACTGACGTCATCATAAAAAAGACGATTCTAAGAAAGAATCATGCGCATAGGGCTGTCATCTGTCCGGGTTTCTCCAGACTTGACCTTAACCTTATTGAAAGGGAATCATCCCGTGGAGAGTAAAAACATAAATAAATAAAATATTACGATGTTATTCCGTTTGGTAATGAAATAAGAATACAAGTGTCACCACCCCTTTTCTTTCCCAATGTGCAGTGAAAGCCAGCTAAGGAAGGTATAGTACGCGTCACTTAAAAAGAACGCTGGAAGAAAGTGGTAGGGGCGTCTTTGCACATGGGTACACTCTCACACGAAAGTTGGTCGAGAGTCGAGATTATAGTCTACTATGCCATTGATCAGGTTTGTTGGCATAGAATTTCTTTTCGAGTATTTCGTTCCTCACAGAGGATGTTATCTGTGTATAGGTCGCGTCATGTAAAAAGAACGCTGGTAACGCAACTGGTCAAGCTGCGTTGCTAGCGTTCTTTTAAATGTCCTGGAATTTTGCCGTTTTCATCCGGCATCAGCTTATTTAGTTGTTGGCAGCCCTACATAGATGTAATACATACTATATTATATATGTTTAAAAAGTAAACTTGAACTACGATATTTGTTAAGACAATTTAGAATTGCTATCCTAATAATTTGTGTAAATATCAGGACCTAGAAGTAGACTCTTATTTCAATAAATTGTTTCGAAATGGGTCTTTTGGTGATTAGGTTATGTAGTATTTATTTAGTGTAGGTAAATGTTTATCAAAATATGACAGTCTAAAGTTCTTCTTCATTAGCTTCATTAGTTTTAATAATCACGTTCGTCAGTTTGTCAGGTTGTTTTTTAGTTTGTTTTTCTTTGTATTATACATAAGATTTCGACTAACTAAATATTCATAAATCTATACCTATTCGTAAATTATGAGTAGGTATACTAAAAATGTCAATCTTCTTTTCAAGTCGAGTCTTTTCTAAAATCCTCATTATATTATTACCTTGTTGCCTACAATGTAAAAGGAGCATGCTAACTTTTAGGTTTTAGGCTTTATTAGTTTCAGATAATCAGTCAGTTTTAAATAGAGAATGTTGTATAAATGAGTGCATTAACTAATAATAAAGAACAGATAACTCACGGGAACTATTAAGTAAGTCAGTTAGTCAATCTGATCTATAAAATATTCAAGATTCATCGTTTCTACCATATCTCTACTTTCCAACGTCTCACGTATTTAGAATGAACTGCCTATAAGTAACCCTGTCACAATGAAAAGTATTATTTTTCTAGTGAAAATAGTGTTAATAAAAATATCAAAAAGTTAAGTTGACGAGTCAATCACATATTAATAAGGTCTATTTTTAATGACTCTATCAAATTCAAATACAAAACTAAGTTAGCCTTTCTTTTAGGACGCTACAATGGTGCCGATTCTGAGCGCACAACTAAACTTAACTTAACTAAATAATAATTGGTCAAGTGCGAGTCGGACTCGCGCACGAAGGGTTCCGTACCATTATCTATGCAACATAAGGCAACGTTATTAGTATCGAGCAAGAAACGGTAAAAAAATCATGTTTGTTGTATGGGAGCCCCCCTTAAATATTTATTTTATTTTATTTTTAGTATTTGTTGTTATAGCGGCAATAGAAATACATCATCTGTGAAAATTTCAACTGTCTAGCTATCACCGTTCTTGAGATACTGGGTACGGAACCCTAAAAATCATGTTTGTTGTATGGGAGCCCCCCTTAAATATTTATTTTATTTTATTTTTAGTATTTGTTGTTATAGCGGCAATAGAAATACATCATCTGTGAAAATTTCAACTCTCTAGCTATCACCGTTCTTGAGATACAGCCTGGTGACAGACGGACGGACGGACGGACGGACGGACGGACGGACGGACGGACGGACAGCGAAGTCTCAGTAATAGGGTCCCGTTTTTACCCTTTGGGTACGGAACCCTAAAAATTAAAAGTGATAGCGTCATTATCACAATTCGGCAATGTTTACTGAAGTGTCTTATTATTAAAATTGTGTATTATAGACTAACGATTCATTGTAGTGCATTTAATTCATACAATTATAATAAGCCGATGATGTCTAGTTATTTGGTCCAACCCGGGCATCGAATCCATCAAATGTTACAAGACAAAGCAGAGGAAGTTTACGTAATATATTTCTCCGTTAAATAAAACACAACTGAATTTAGACCAAACTATTGTTAATTTTCATAGTGTTTGCGTGAACAATTGTCATGTCTGAGAAAGTACATTGTGTTACAAACTGTTTAGCAAATGTTTGGATTTCCGTCACCGTTTAACACTTTCTTTTGACGAAAGTGTTACAAGTGAACAAATGAACCAAATATTTAGATTATTAAAGAATATCGGTGGCAGTTATTTGGGTATCTCTATCTCTCTTCAGCCCACTGCTGGGAACGGGCCTCCTCCTCTTAAGGGTTTATGGTCTACAATGCGACGCTTAGCAGGCGTGTTGGCACATAGATTAGTTTCGAGTTTTCCGTCTCTTATGTACGATAAATTCTGTGTACATTAGCTCTTACCTGGCTTTTACAGCACAATGGGAAGGAAATGGGATGGTGACACTTGTATTCCTAATCCGTCACACCGATATATATTAAAGCGATTTGTTTTGAATATTCTGTCTCTAACAGATTTTATTTGAATATGATAGGTAACCCCTAGCTGGCATTTAGAGCACCGTGGAGAGAACTGGGGGTAGTGACACTTCTCTTCTTAGTCACCATGGAAAGATCAATAGTCGGGCAATCCCTATAATGTTATTGACATACAAAATCATTGTAATCGTAAATGAATTCATATAAAATGGGTACAATGTACGCACACCGTTAACAGACAGCTACTTAAATATTCAAAGCGCGTTGGTAGATCGTTTTAAATAACGGGACGACATTTTTATTAGTAAATCATTTGAATTGAATGTCTATCTACTATTGCTAATATTATAAAGCTGAAGAGTTTGTTTGTTTGTTTGAATGCGCTAATCTCAGGGACCACTGGTCCGACTCAAAAAATTCTTCCAGTATTGGATAGTACTTTTATCGACGAAGGCTATTAGGCTATATAACATCACGCTGCCACTAATAAGAGCTAAGCAGTAGCGAAAAATGTTCTAAAACTGGGAAAATTTTCTAAATTCCACGCGTATGGAGTCGCGGACGACAGCTAGTACTATATTATAAAATCTAAGGGTGTGGCCTATCGGAAGTGTAACTGGTTTGAGTTCATGAAGTCGCGGGTTTTATTCCCGTTGGACAGTTTTGTGATGAACATAAACATTGTACAGATAAATAAATAAATAAAATATTCTCGGACTTTTCACACAACGTCCTTTGGTCCCAAGCTAAGCTACTAGATTGTACTACGTCTACTTCTAAGTGTTTTCTAGCTTTTCTATAGACGGGCTTCATGGTCCATGGTGACCATGGGGACTGCAATGTCTTCGAAACGTCGGGCTAAAATTTGAAACAAATATACACGTCTAAATCCGTAAAAAGTGGTTTTATTTATTTATTTATTCCTTCTTAGAGACGGATTCCGCGGACGTTAACAGGCTTGAGAGAGAGAGATATGGTAAAATTACAGTTAGTCAGTATTACATTCTGTAATGTTCCATTATTGCAAATAGTATACTGGGATTAGTGCATGCACATAATGATAACGAACAAAATATAATAAGTTTTTGTTTGAGCGTGCTACGGTCTGTTAGTTTAGTATTAAAACGAACCTTGGCATTATACACATAGTTATCACAGAATTAAATAATTGTTTGAGTATATTAGGGTTGTCGAAAATAATATTATTATTGTTTAATAGTAATCGAGTTCAATCAAGCTCTCCGTGTGGTAACAGAGTAATAATACAAGTGTCACCACCCCATTTCCTTCTAAAGGTGCTGTAAAAGCCAGCTAAGAAATATTACACTGATAACATACTCTGTAAGAGACGGAAAACTTGAAAATAATTCCTATGTCAACACCCTTGGTCAGCGCGGCATAGTCACCCTCCCAAAGTGGAGGAAACTGGAGAGAGAGAGAGAGAGAGTAGAGTAGAAAATGACAGTCTTTTTAAGGCACAATATAATAAAACTGGTCTATTACGAGATGGACTTGCACACGATGAGTTCCGTACAGTTATCATAATGTATTTGTCAAACCGACCCTTAACAATGGCATAAAGGCAAACTAAATTATAGTGGAAAAATGATAACCATGAGCGGGACTTGAACCCACGACCTCGTAATACCGTTCCGTTGCTCTCCCATCTGAGCTATCATGGTTCCCGCACATGTTTACCAAATCTTACACTACTATTTTCTCAATGTGAGTTAAATATTGCGCGATGTTTTGTGTACAACGCCATCTATTGAGCGGTTTGCACCAACTTTGTGAAATAATGACTGTACATGTATTTCTACATTAATTTATTAATTTTTGCAATTGACTTGCTATGCTTTTACAAAAGTTTATTTAGTAAAAGCATAGCAAGTCAAATGCAAAAATTAATACATATAATAATGACGAGAAGTTACTATAGCATCAACTAATATCATACACTGTGAAGTTTCCAGCTCTCTAACTATAACTGATCCAGAGATACAGCCTACTAACAGACGGACGGACGAACAGCGAAGTCTCAATATCCCGTTTTACTTTTTGCTAAGGAGCCTTAAAAAAGGAAACCTTATATGTTCGATGTCCGTCTGTCTGTCAAATTATTTTCATCTTTATTTTCTATTCTCCTATTAGAAGCAGACAATTTCGACATTTTACTTATAGAAACTATAAATGTTGAATTACAGCGTAAAAATCCTATTCAATTTAAATTGCAAGAGCCTAAATGTTCTTGCTTGACGCAACAGTGAGATTTTAAATAATTTTCTTATTATATTATTAATTTTTACTTGTTTTACAGAAGATATGTAGGTACAATTAAATATTTAACTTTCACTTTAAAAACAGTAGTATAATAGGCATTAATAGGCCTATTCAGATAAACAGCGTCACACGTCAAAAGTTGGCTTATTGTGACACCATCAACAAAATAATGTTAATGTCTAAACAACTTTCACTAAAACGATGAGTTTGACCTCAACCTTCTAACGTAATAGACACAAAACGGTATTTTCTTTTATATTTTTGCCAAACTGTGCCGGAGGGTTAAAGTATTTTGCGCCAATTTTACGTGTACATACGTAACTCTGATGGACCAACATCAAGGGATGGAAATGGATTGGCCACACCTTGCGGATTCCAACTATGTTCCTAAAAAGGCGATGGGTTGAAACCTACAAGGACGGCGGAAGTGCCGCCGTTCTAAGCAGACCTGGTGATGCACACTTGCAGACGAGGTGAAGAACATCGGAAATACTTGGAGTGAGCTTATAATGGAGTATTTTTAATAAAAGAGTTCAACTGACTTCATGTGCTTTTGAAATTTTAGGGTTTTCCTCAATGTCTCAGGAGATAACGATCAGATCCTGACCTGGTGCCATTGGACTAAACGGGAACCAATAGCTATTAAATAAAAAAATGAATCATTAAAATCGCTATGCCCAATTAAAAGTTATGAGGTAACAAAGATAAGAAAAAAACAGATGAATTGAGAACCTCCTCCTTTTTTGAAGTCGATTAAAACGCGAAGCCTAGGTAAGATTGAGTGCGATTAAAAATCTCTACCAATGCAATGCAACGGTGTGAATTAATAATATTTTACAAAAGAATTAACATCTAATATGTGACAACCCTAGAGATAGATTAATTTTTATTGTCTTCCTCGTAACAGTATATTATTTTGTAGCATTCTCAATTATAATTATAAAATGGCTGATGAACGCAACATTCTTTACAGTGCGAGGTGTTTTGGCGAGGTTTTGATATCAAACCAAAGGTCTCTGTCAATGTCATGACTTAGAAGTTATCCTGCGTGTTATATAACAGTAACGATGCAATAACCAGTTTTAGTCTCAGGTTTTAGTTAATATTCTTTAACACTTCTACGGACACACTTACGCATATATTTGATAGTCTCCGTAACGTTGGTATAAAATGTTAATCAAGTTTTACGCGTATAAACCCGTAGAAAATGGTTTTATTAATTTTAGTTATCCTCTCAACTGGCACTTGACCTTAACCTATAAATACCTGATTAAAAATGTCTAGTTTGACGTACGGACGTCAGACTCTCAGTAACAGAGTACCCCTTTTAGACACGCTTTTATTAGCTTTGTTCGTATCTATCCAGTGGCGTGGCGTGTCTTGGTGGGGCCTGTATAAAAATTTATTTGGAGGCACTTATGAATGGTAAAAATTTCGCACAAAAGAAAAAAAATGTGTGCATAATATTGATACAAATATTTATTCATCATGTGTCACTAACTAATATTGCACGCATATTAATATGCGTGCAAAATTTTTCAAAAAGGTTCAGTCCTTAAGGACTGAACCAATGCAACAATTTAAAACTAGATTCTGGATATTCTGGATCAAATTAGCTATTACCTTTTTTTTAGTTTTGTGTCTTCTGACGGTGTATTCATAAAAAGCTAAAGAGTTTGTTTGTTTGAACGCGCAAAACTCAGGTACTGGTTCGAATTGAAAAATTGTTTTTGTGTTGGATGGTCTATTTATTTAGAAACGCTTTAGGCTATTTAACATCACGGTGCGGCTAGTAGGAGCAAAGCTTAAGTAAAATTTGTTGCGAAAACGGGGAAAACTTTCTACATTCCACGCGTACTAAGTCGCGGGTAACAGCTAGTTTATAATACTTTTAGCTATAAAATAACATTTTTATGGCGACCTGTAACAGTTTTATTTGTTTTAGAGGTGGAATAAACAAATACATTGTCATGTTTCGGTGCGTTAACACGACATTGCGTTACTGGCCTACTTGATCATTGAGGCTATAGATGATTTTACTTAACAAATAACAAACGCATCATTTTCAAATAATATTTCTCAATATTAATGGTCTTATTCATAATGACTTATTGGAGGTTTAAACTGAGATTTTATCGGAGAGATAAGAAATGTTTTATCGTAAAAAGTCTATTATGAATAACATGTTTTGCCATTTTTTACGAACCGATTTTAGCGAACTTTTAAACCTCCGATAAGTCATTATGAATAAGAACATTAGTATTAAGAGCTCAGTTCAAAATTATACAGTTTCTTTGGTTCTTGGTAAGGAATTGGATATGGAAAAAAATATTTTTTACTCGCTAAAAACGGTTTTATTCAACATTTTCGGACAATTCCTCACTAAGTTTATTCTCTGAATCTCGAAAATGGCTTCAACGATTTTCATGCAATTTAAAAGGCAGGGATTTCAAGGCTGAGTAAGCGATTTAGTTTAAAAAACACAATTAAGTGCAAGAGATAGTAACAAGTGTAGCTCGTTGGTCTAAGAAGGTGCTAAATATTATTACAGCATTTGGCAACCCATTTGATTCTTAATGAGAAAGAACTAAAATATTTAAGGTATTTTAAGTAAGAAAATAAATAATCTTCTTCTTCTCTTCTTGGCCCATTAATGACCACAACTAGGCACGGGTCTGGTATTTCTGGTCTACTATGACATGTTGAAGTAGTTCCAAGCTTTATCCATATTATATTGTAGTCTCTAACAATCGGCTGGTTTTTTACGTGTGTCGGGGTTTGTGTGGGATTCTCGGCCTGTTGGTCGGACTTCCCACTAAACCCCACGGTGTTCCTCTTCTCCCTTAGCCGGGCGATGATAGTCACTCAGGTTACAATGACCCGGCCAAACAATCGAATGGTAGAGAACTAGCGAAATTTTTGATAAATTAAAAAAAAATACCAGTTGAATATTGTATAAAAAGTTTATCACGTAAATTAAACAAGATAAACAAACAAAATGATGTCATGACCTGAAACTGGTTTTGTGAAACAAAACATAAACAAAAGGTTCTCAGAAATTTCCAATTGACGTATTTTATCATATCATAAACGAATTATACATAAATATTATTCGTGTGTTGACGAATTAAGAATAGAAATGTCACCAAACCATTTTCTTTCTCGATAGCTAGTTCTCAGAATAATTAAACATAGCAGAAGGGACCAGGGATAATGGTAAGAAATCCATCCTGCTTGGCAGTATCGCTAGTCGATACAAATTATAGATCTAACTCATTCTTTCCCAATTAATCAGGTCAATGCATATGTTAATAGCGTTCAGTTAGATATTTTCTTTAATAGCAAACAACAGTGCCGTTCCTTATTGGCTAATTCGTTTTTTGACGTCTGATCCTGTGTGCAGAGCTGTGTATTCCTGTTTTTATCTTTAAGTATTTCTTTTTAGGGTTCCGTACCCAAAGGGTAAAAACGGGACCCTATTACTGAGACTTCGCTGTCCGTCCGTCCGTCCATCCGTCCGTCCGTCCGTCCGTCCGTCCGTCCGTCCGTCTGTCACCAGGCTGTATCTCAAGAACGGTGATAGCTAGAGAGTTGAAATTTTCACAGGTGATGTATTGCTATTGCCGCTATAACAACAAATACTAAAAATAAAATAAAATAAATATTTAAGGGGGGCTCCCATACAACAAACATGATTTTTAGGGTTCCGTACCCAGTATCTCAAGAACGGTGATAGCTAGAGAGTTGAAATTTTCACAGATGATGTATTTCTATTGCCGCTATAACAACAAATACTAAAAATAAAATAAAATAAATATTTAAGGGGGGCTCCCATACAACAAACATGATTTTTTTACCGTTTCTTGCTCGATACTAATAACGTTGCCTTATGTATATAATAATGTTGCATAGATAATGGTACGGAACCCTTCGTGCGCGAGTCCGACTCGCACTTGACCAATTTTTATTTTTCTCTGTAAATGTATATCTGTGCTTCTTTGTTTTGTTTGTAAACCTATTGTTTTCTCTAACGAAAGAACTGTGTTATCTGTGTGGTCTTTACTAATCACTACATCTTTTATTTGTATAATTTATATTATTTGAGTTGTTTTCCTATGTCTATCTGTGGAAGCTTCAAAAGGCTTATTTAGATAATATTGTAATCTAGCTATATTTTATTGTACAAGCTGCTTGCTTTCCAAAATAAATAAATAAATAATGTAGCCTACCGAAGATTTTAATATTTTTTAAATTTTGGAGCATATTCAAAATATTATAGAGAAGAAACATTTAATAGCTACTATTAAATGTTTCTTCTCTATAATATTAGTATTGAAATTTGCCTCCACAAAACTCTTTATTGAGGGCTACACCACAAGACATATCTTAACAAAAGGCGCTGGAAAGAAATGCGTGGAAAAAAGGCATGCTGTGACCCCAAATAATAACTTATGGGTAAAAACTAATTAAATTAATAGGTACACTAATAATTGTCTGTAGTAAAATTCAAACCCACGATCTTGTATAGAAGATAACACGTACGGAACAAGACAAGAGGAAAACATATTGAAAAAATTGGTCAAGTGCGAGTCGGATTCGCGCACGAAGGGTTCCGTACCATTATCTATGCAACATACGTTATTAATAAATGAGCAAAAAACACACACAATACTTAATTAATCACGTTTGTTGTATGAGAGCAAGAAACGGTAAAAAAAATCATGTTTGTTGTATGGGAGCCCCCCTTAAATATTTATTTTTTTTATTTTTAGTATTTGTTGTTATAGCGGCAATAGAAATACATCATCTGTGAAAATTTCAACTCTCTAGCTATCACCGTTCTTGAGATACAGCCTGGTGACAGACGGGCGGACGGACGGACGGACGGACGGACGGACAGCGAAGTCTCAGTAATAGGGTCCCGTTTTTACCCTTTGGGTACGGAACCCTAAAAACGTAAAATCTAAACATATTTTTTGCTATTTTTGTCTACTATTTGTTATTTTTAACCTTTATAATTAAAGGTTACATATTTTTTTTATGTATTGTTCAAAAAGATTCATGCTTCAGTGGATACTATTAATAAAATTTACAACTAATTGTTTTTATAATGGCCTTGCAAATATATTTCCGAGGTCTGACATTACTTCCACAATTAGCTAAGGTATATTGCATTCGTTTACAATTCGTCTGAAAACATCGGTAAAATACGATTTGGATTCTTAAACGAAATTCTTAAGAGGGCACGATACCAAATTATGCTCCATACAAAAATATGGGTATCGTACTTCCCTTTTTTATTCGCGGAAGTTAAACCGATTTAAATTGTTTTTACGCTTTATTATAGATGAAGAGTATATCTATGCTTCTATCACTTTCTTTTTTTCAAAACATTAAATATTAGTACCATTCATTTTTGGTTTAAAGAAACAACTAATACTCTATCGTAATAATTATAAATCACATCTATTTATGAATAAGAAATAATGTTATTGTTACTAATGTTCAAGAAACTGGGTTGCGGACACACCATATTAGTCAGAAGAACTACTTTTAAATATCTTTTTGAAATATTTTTATAAATATTATTAAAAAAAATTAACTTGTGCAAGATAGACAATAGTCTGAGGTATGTTTTAAAATTAATTGCTGACTGATTTGTCAGTTAGTTACAGAAATAAACCTCAAGACATCGAAAATTTAGGGTTCGGAGAATCACTCATATCTAAAAGAAATATGACCATCATATCAATCACGTTTTTTTTTCGGTTTTCTTCAGTTAAAGTAGCTGCGTCTATCACACATATTTGGTAAGGTTTTACCAAAAAAGAAAGTGATAGAAGCATAGATATACTCTTCATCTTTAATATAGATCAAAAACAGTCAAAATCTGTATAATTTTCGCGAAGAAAAAATGGGACTACAAAACAAAACGTCTTTTTTTCAAAGTATTTGTAGGTAAAACCTGCTTCAGCTATATTTGTCCCTTTCAGCGCGGCGCTCGGGAATAGGGATAGCAATACCTAAGGCAAATACCTAAATTAGGACTACAGCAGTCTTCGCAGTCTATTTAGAGATTACTTTTTATTTGTGTAAGTTTAGGTACTTAATAATATGCTTGAAATATCTTCAATACATTTTCAACACGCTATCATTGCCTTGGTACGTTTCTTTAGACATTTCACACAACGTCCTCTGGTCCCAAGCTAAGCTTATATGCTTGTGTTATGGGTACCAGAATACGGATATACTCGTAACACATATACTACTTTTTTTTTGTAAATACATACTTATAATATATAGAAACACCTAGACGCAGTACAAACATTTGTATAACAATTAGAAAAATCACACAAATGATTGTCCCGAGCGGGAATCGAACCCGCGACCTCTTTATCAGCAGTCCGTTACATGAACCACTCAACCTCGAGGCTTGTCATTATTATGTTGAACATAGTTTAAAATAACACGATATGTTCAAGATGTATAAATCTGTACATTCGCCATTACGACATACGTTAACAAATGCCAGATGCACAAACTGAGCATCGAATCGACCTCCGGGTCATTGTATTTTTACATTAATTCCAACATTTCATAATACATTTACATAATGTTATTTCTATTATTACTTAGTTTTGGTTGAGAATTATTTTATTGTTGACTTTTTAACTTCGCAAATACTAGGGAATTAAACAACTATAACATATTAATTATACACCTAATAATAAGATATTTAATTTAAACAAAAAGAAAAAAGGTTAAAATTAGGCATCAAACTTCGCACAAAATCTTTAAAGATTTTTAAGGGCCTGCATCAATATTAACGTCGACATGTACCTATTAATACAGCTAGTAGGTATAGAAAATTAAGAATTAGTGATATTCTTTTTTGTTTACGCAAAATCTACTAAATATATTTTAATTCCGGTTCACGTGTTTCTATATATAATAGTTACTTATGTTCTGAAAGTTATTTCATTAGTTAATACGCGATAATAGACCGACAAATGAAAAAAATAAAAAATGAGAGAGGTTGTTTCGCTAGGATTTTCTATTGAGAAAACTTTTTTCAATCGCGTTTCTGAGTTTATGCGATCCTAGATTATATATTGAAAAAACATACACTAAAAAATTAAAGCTCTAGCCATTCAATCTAAAGAAAAAATGAAAACGTCATACGTAGAAAAATGCACGAAGCTATTTTGGTATCATCTTAATGCGTTCTTTAGTTGCAAAAAGCTCTCTCTGTCCAGCCTATACTGCTGGGCACGTGCCTTTTCCACTTTAGGATTGTTTGGGATTATAGTGTACTATGTTGCACTGACTTAGAATTTTATTTATTTCCGAGATTTCCATCTCACACAGAGAAAGTTAACTGTTTGAATACCTAGCTTTTACAGTACTCTTGGGATAAAAATGGGGTAGTGTCACTCGTATGTTAAACCAACACACATTAGAACTATTAATATATTAAAACCACATACTCCAGTAGCACACAATTATGTTCATTATCAGTTCCCTAGGTTTACTTGATAACGTGAATGTTTAAACTAATGCATTACAATAGACTATAGCACATAACACAATATTAAATCTTATTACTAGTTGTTAAAACGTATTCTGCTATGAAAAGTTGTTCGCCAGATTTCTAGATATACCTAACTCTATGTAGTATATTATAACTATGACGTATTGTTTAATTTTAGAAGAGTGCAAACAGCGGTTAGTTCGCGTTTTTGTATGGAGTAAATATTTATACTTGTAATACTTGTATCATCACGCTTGAAGATTTCAGGAAGGCAGAAGGGTATTTTGACTATTTAATCAACCTCTTAAGAGGGTACTGTAGTCCAAAGTGTAAAGGACGCTGCAACTTTATCTAAAGAAAACCGAATAAAATGGAATTTTTGGATGGTCATATTAGGTTATAGTTATTATGTTTTGAAAAAAAAAAGAAAGTTTTAGAAGCATAGATAGATAAGACCTAGAATATTTCAGATACTGCGAAAAAAATCGTTCCTCTGGAGGCAATGGTGCCGATTCTGAGCGCACAACTAAACTTAACTTAACTAAAAAATTAAAATTGACAGCGTCATTATCATAATGCGGCAATGTTTACTGAACTTTCTTATTATTAAAACTGTGTATTATAGACTAACGATTTTAATTAATATAAATGTGTACAACGAAATAGCAAGTAATAGCTATATTGACACTACCAATTTTCATTTTTAAGTTAAGTTAAGTTTAGTCGTGTACCTAGAATTGGTACCAATATCTACAAAGAAAACAGGGGACTACGATGCCTATATTTTTGTATGGAGCACAGTTAGTGTCGTGCACTCTTAATATTGCGGGAAATGTAGATAGAGTCAGTAAAAATATCGGTCAAGTACGAGTTGGACTTGTACTTCCATTTTGTTTTCTCTCTCCAGCCTTTTAACGTCCCACTCTTAGGCAAGGGCCTCCTCCACTTTGGGAGGAGACCAGGACCAGGCGTGTTGGCACAGGGTTTATTTTCAAGATTTGCGTCCATCATGTAGAATGTTTATTTGAGTATAATATTCTTTATCTGCGTGTTACAGCTCCGTACGAAGGAAAAGGGATGGTGACACTGTTATTCTAACTCCGTCACCACATGAACAAGCAACTGTAGGTGACGTTAAATTCCAATAAATCAATAAAGATATTTTTCAAATTAGTCTAATATTTTTCTTTATTGTGTAAAACATCTGTTTAATGAAATATTTTTGTGTTATTGAATATTACTAACGTAGGTATTAGTTATTGAGTAAATAAAAGGGTGTACCGTAACCAAATTACAAGGTTATCACATATTATATATACATAACTTAATTTATTTTACCAAACACCTAATAAGAGGATACCAAAATAGCTTCGTGCATTTTTCTATGTACGAAGTTTTCATTGTTTCTTTAAATTGAATGGCTAGAGCTCTAATTTTTAAATATATGTTTTTTCAATATATGATCTAGGATCGCATGAACTCAGAAACGCGATTGAAAAAAGTTTTCTCGACAGAAAATCTTGGCGAAACAACCTCTCAAATTTTTTATTTTTTTCATTTGTCGGTCTATTATCGCGTATTAACTAATGAAATAACTTTAAAAACATAGGTAACTATTATGTATAGAAACACGTGGATCAGAATTAAAATATATTTAGTAGATTTTGAGTAAATAGGAAAAGTATCCCTAATTCTTCATTTTCTGTGCCTACTGGCTGTGTTAATATGTACGTGTCGGCGATGATATACGATAATATTGATGTAGGCCCTTAAATGAATTAGATACGGTGGTATCAACATGGCATGTTTTTGTATTTTTGTAACAACTTCAAAAGGGTCAAGTGCGTAACATTTTACAGGTCGAGAATTCATAACCAGATGTATGAGTGTAAGTGAAACCAAGGAAGTATGTCTGGATTGTAGTAGATGTCGCTCTATAGTTTCTGCCTACCTCCATGCGAAAAAAACGTGATGTTATAATGATGTTGAAGTGGCACATATTAATATAGCAGAATTTTATTACGGAAAATATGGAACTAATCTAAAAACTAATATGAAGATGGAAATGAATTATATTTTTATTTCTAGCAATAGCAGAAGGCTGACAAAATATTCTAAATACACTTCTGCCTTCTTTAAATCTTCAAGCGTGATTATTCACAGGTGTAAAATTATTTATAGATCAGATATATGGTCGCATATTTGCCTACAGACATTTTTCAGACATAAATGTCCGTATTTTGAAAACACTTACACAGCTGATTTCGAAATTGAGATCGCAAAGCGAAGCGATAACAACATTCATAATCATCATTTTGTTAAAGTTTTAATTCAAATACTAAGTAAGTGAATTATATTTTACAGTGAATAACTTAGATCATCATTGTGAACATAATATTTTTTTCATTTTTTTTTGTGTTTACTCTGCTACTTGGTGATCTGTGAGTGTCACAATAAGCCAATTATGTTTATTATTTACAAATTTCGTATTCATCAATGTAATTAACAGCAAAAAGAATTTTCTTGGAAGTTCGCTTCAATTCTTTTAATCGAATCTCGCCATTAACATAATTAATGAGTCAATTTAAAAAGTAGTAGTTGATATGCTATTTTTTTCAAAATTTTTATGTTTAAAAGCTCATTTTTGTAAAAATATTATATTATTTACGTATTGTTTTATAGGTATCAGCGTAATATCTACATAATTGTTACATAAATAGGTAGGTACCTAGGTAAATAAATACTGAATTAGTTAAGAAACTAAATTTTTACGTTCATAAAGCATTTTAACTACAATCTTAATAAAAAAATAGTCGTGCAAAGTTTTGTTTTTGTTTGAGATCCACAACAAGTTTTCAAACTTCAAGGTTAAATTCTTAACTCTGATTGCTCTTCAATTTCCAAGAAATATTAGGTAGGGCCTCGTTTACATACGTAACCACGACCTACATAATTCACTACATAACATAAATATGCTTACAAACATAAATAATGGAAGAAAAACGATATTAAAATATGTTCATTTATAAATTTTTGCAATTGATTGCTATGCTTTTACTTAATAAACTAAATTATAGTGGAAAAAATGATTACCATGAGCGGGACTTGAACCTATAACCTCTATGAGATTTAGCAAACATATGCAGGAACCATGTTAGCTCAGTCGCTATGCACAATATGCATATTGCACATAAATTGGTAGAGCCGTTTCGGAGGTGTTTGGTAAATAATGTTTACAAACACTTCGTTAAGAGAATCTTATATAAATTTATCAAAGCAAATCAACAAAAACAAACAAAAAAAAATTCTTTTTTATCAAAGCAAATCAGCCTTAGATTAATACTATTGTTCTATAAAAAGAACTTTGATAGAAATATTAGATTTCATTGTGGTGCACAAACGTATCAACATGTAAACCCGACGTTTTATCATTTTGAGAATTAAAAATTTTTTTTTTTAAATTCATTAACAGATGCACACAGACTAATTAAAACTAAGCATATTCTGAAAAAAATCTCAATGGCGTAATTAGGTGACGTAAGAAAAATCTTACACACAGATAAATCACTACTTTAGATATAACACAACACACACACTATGGAAAATAGTATAAAACTTTCACACTGGTACACTTACATTATGTTATTATTGAGTGTGGCTGACATATTTAGCGGAGAGATGGCGCGAAAATACACTCGCGTTAACGTATTGTACGACACTGCGCAAGCGCTGATAGCGAACTACTACAGTGTAAACAAAATACAAGATGTGTTAACTCATGCTTGCCAAGATCTAAGAGGGGGTAATGATGGATGTTTTTAACCCTTAATAACAGGGATGCCATCTACGACTGTCACAGGATGTTAAGGGCCTACATCAATATTATCGTATATCATCGCCGACACGTACATATTAACACAGCCAGTAGGCACTGAAAATGAAGAATTAGGGATACTTTTCCTATTTACTCAAAATCTACTAAATATATTTTAATTCTGACTTACGTGTTTCTATATATAATAGTTACTTATGTTTTTAAAGTTATTTCATTAGTTAATACGCGATAATAGACCGACAAATGAAAAAAATAAAAAAATTGAGAGGTTATTTCGCCAAGATTTTCTATCGAGAAAACTTTTTTCAATCGCGTTTCCGAGTTGATGCGATCCTAGATCATATATTGAAAAAACATATACTTAAAAATTAGAGCTCTAGCCATTCAATCTAAAGAAACAATGAAAACTTCGTACATAGAAAAATGCACGAAGCTATTTTGGTATCGTCTTAATACGCGATAATAGACCGACAAATGAAAAAAATAAAAAAATTGAGAGGTTGTTTCGCCAAGATTTTCTATCGAGTAAACTTTTTTCAATCGTGTTTCTGAGTTTATGCGATCCTAGATAATATATTGAAAAAACATATACTTACTTAAAAATTAGAGATCTAGCCATTCAATCTAAAGAAACAATGAAAACTTCGTACTTAGAAAAATGCACGAAGCTATTTTGGTATCCTCTTAAGAGAGGACTACAGCCCTAATTTATGTATTTGCCTTATTATGTATTGCTATCCCTATTCCCGAGCGCTACGACAAATTCTTTGAAATAATGACGTTATGTAGTCCGCTGTTTCGTTCGTGAAAATTAAACCGACATATTTTTTTTTACGGCATATTATAGATGAGATGATAGAGTATATCTGCTTCTATTAATTTTTTTGGCTAAACGTTACCAAAATTTGTATGATAGACGCTGCAAGTTCATCTGAAGACAACCGAAAAAATAAACTGAATTTTCAAAGGGTCATATTTCTTTTAGTTATTATGTTAAAAAAAAGAAAGTAATAAAAGCATAGATATGTAAGACCTAGATAGTGTGAGGAAAAAGTCATTGCTCAGGAGGTAATATCCACGAATAAAACAGGGGACTACGATGTCCATTTTTGTATGGAGCATATACGTTACTTGACAATTGAAATACTTTTACTTGACAGCAAAGTCTCCGGCATTTCGGCAAAAATTTTGAACAAATCCGTAAAAAGTGGTTTTATTTAAACAAATGAGTCGCGCAAATGTTAGAGAATATTAAGTATGAGTCTGTTACAATAAATATTATTATGTTACAACTTAAAGATAATAATATAACTATTACAAAAATATTATGCAAATTGAATATTATCGCTTATGTGAAAATATTTTTAAGAACGTCGGCAGTGAAGTAATGAAGATGTATTGCACATAATATATTATATTGAAATAATAACATAACACCCGATCACGTAATTTTTTCTGTTATTGTAGAGTAGGTAATCAATATTATGATTATAATATCCTGCATTTATTTGAATCCTGCATTTTATGAATAAATATAAGAATTGTGCTGTAATAAAATGCATTATTTATACTAAACCAGCTAATGCCGGCGGTTTCTCCCGCGTTTATAATTATTAAGGCCCCCCTCCTCTAAACAAATTATACAAAAAAGCCATCCTCTTGAATGATCTAAGCACTGGCCGGCCACACACACTCAATCTATCACAAAAAACCACATCAAGGGCCTACATCAATATTATCGTATATCATCGCCGACACGTACATATTAACACAGCCAGTAGGCACAGAAAATGAAGAATTAGGGATACTTTTCCTATTTACTCAAAATCTACTAAATATATTTTAATTCTGATTTACGTGTTTCTATATATAATAGTTACTTATGTTTTTAAAGTTATTTCATTAGTTAATACGCGATAATAGACCGACAAATGAAAAAAATAAAAAATTAGAGAGGTTGTTTCGCTAAGATTTTCTATCGAGAAAACTTTTTTCAATCGCGTTTCTGAGTTTATGCGATCCTAGATCATATATTGAAAAAACATATACTTAAAAATTAGAGCTCTAGCCATTCAATCTAAAGAAACAATGAAAACTTCGTACGTAGAAAAATGCACGAAGCTATTTTGGTATCCTCTTCACTTAAGGACATAGGTACATACAAAAATAACGACTTTGTTTTATATTACGTAACAATGACTTTATTATACGTAATAAATAAATATAATTAATAAAATATAAATATGATTGTAATAAAGGTCTTTAACACCGTTAACTTTAAAATAATTAAATGAATATTATTGGACAATTAAAACAACGTTACCTTTGAGCCGTTTCTTTAATCATTAGTATGACGCCTGTAAAATTAATACTAGCAATGTGCATTTAAGAAGTTTTGTATCAAATATACAAAGGCGCATACGCTTTACGCTGATTAAAATGGGCTGTGGTTTTCAAGCTAATTAAAAAAAGAAGGTATAATAATATTACAAGTATATGTTGGATTATTTATTTATTCCTTAACCTAATAATTACATTTTTGAAAGATTACTATACAAACACATTCACACATATTATAGGAAAATGAATTAAAAAGCAAAAACTTAAAATAACAAAATAATAACAAATAAAGTTAAATAAATAAATACACATAAAAACTAAAACTCAAATAAGTTTATTATTAACCTGTGTAGATATATGAACTTTTTTTTCAATCCAATCTTAGTATATTAAATTCACCTGTCACGGTGTTTGTAATTAAACTCCTCCGAAATGGCTCAACCGATTTTCGTGAAGTTTTGTGTACATATCTGTTAGGTCTGAGAATCGGACAACATCTATTTTTCATCCCCCTAAATGTTAAGGGTGGGTCCACCCCTGACATTTGTATAGCATATCAACGTTTGCCGGATCAGCTAGTAACTATATAGAAGTTTTTAACGTAACCAGAAAATCAAACTCAAGATATACGAGTATGTGGTACAAGGCAACATAACAAGCCATTGAGCTTAGAAGGTAATAAATAAAAAAGGAACAAAGTCTGTAAATAGTAAATGACTTCCAACGAGCAATTTACAAATTCACAAGACGTACCTTCGTCATCATTGCTCTTCACATAAAGTTCATGACGCGCCATTCTTCCTGCTGTTTAAATAGGATAATAGCTAATAGGGTTTACACAACGCTATAAGTCATTTGTCGTTCTGTATTATACTAGACATCCCAGCAAGTGTTGTTCTGCCAAAATTAATAAATACATAGCTAGCTTCCATTAAAAGATAGATATAGACACAACTAAAATTAACTTAACTAAAAAATGGAAGCTGATAGCTTCATTATCACAATTTGGCAATGTTAACTGAACTTTTTTATTAGACAATTTGTATATTATAGACTTACGATTTTACTTAATAAAAGTGTGTACAACGAAATAGCCAAATTATCAACAAAAACCATAGTTGTTTTTATTTTTTAGATATGTTTAGTTGTGCACGGAGAATTAGTACTAATTTCACCCTAATATGTTGTTTTGTTATTTTACATGAACAAGGAATCGTTTTCGAAAAAAAGCTAAAATGCAGAGTGATTTTTTCCGATGGTACCAATTCTACATGTATAACAAAACTTTACTAAAAAATTTAAACTATTGTTGTATTTTGAATAATTGGCTATTTTGTTGTGCACGCTTAGGTATATTAATTAACTAGCTGTTGCCCGCGACTCCACCCGCGTGGAATTTAGAAAATTTTCCCCATTTTGCAACTTTTTTCACTACTGCTTCAGTTCTACTGCTCGTAGCGTGATTTTATATAACCTAAAGCCTTCCTCAATAAATGTCCTATCTAACGCTGAAAGATTTTTTCAATTCGGCCTAGTGTTTCCTGAGATTAGCACGTTCAAACAAACAAACAAATATAGATATCTTTATTCTATAATAATACAGATTTTCTAATAATGTCGAATTGTGTTGTTGACACCATAAATTTTCATTTTTTAGTTAAGTTTAGTCGTGCGCGTAGAATCGGTACAATTGTCGTCATATTTCAATCAAGAAATATAAAAATCTAACAAATTATATCTCTATTTCAGGATGGATCTATATATTGGTGAAAACCATGTTTAATGCGTATTTCTGCGCCACGTGTGTTCAAAAGTTCAGAAAATTATATTAAATTGTATTGTTTTAACTTTTTTAGGCCTTTATAGAAATAATTAATAGGCCATCATGTTATATTATCTTTGTCTCCAAAGCAAAGACAGTCTATCACTTCTTGTCATATCTGGTGGAGTGTAGTCATGATTGACTTACAAAATTTAAAAAAAAAAAATTCTAACGTGATGACCCTACATTAAAATTTAATGGATTTAGACGAGTGTACTTGTTTTAATTTTTTTCATAAAAAAAACCGTGAAAACTAGTTTTATTTAAACGAATGAGTGGCGCAAGTGTTAGAGAATATTGTGATAACCCTATTTTTTATCCAGATAGCAACTTCGTATTCGCAATTCCAGACATATATTGTACATAGTAAGAGGAATACAACTTTAATAATGTAGAGAAGACTATAATATTATAGTAAAGATACCAGTGATTAGAAAAATGAAAATAGAAGTACCTATAGTCAGAAGATGTTGCGGCTGGTTGCCTGTGCGTCGGGGAATCATAATCTTTGGTTATCTGAATCTGGTTAGTAGTATTTGTTATTGTGAATTAAAAGTGTGAAGTGTCTTTAAGTTAGTTGTTAATTATGGTCTAGATAAAATTAATCGGTATCATTCTTAAACACCCACAACAATGTAAAATATTATCGGAAAAAAAAATGAAGAGGAGAAAAAAAGGGGAAAAAGAAATCCATGGAGTTTCTTGTTTGTTATTCTCCATAGGATTCGCATTTGGAACAGACGCCTAGCTTCTAACGTTTCAAACAAATAAAAGTTGTAAAACATGCCAAGATGAAATAAAAAATTTTAACTTTGATTTTGAAGTCAATATTTGTTGTGCTTAAAAGATACTATGGCGATTTTTATCTCTATGCTTGTTTCATACTTTATGTAGAAATCGGCTCTCCTAATTATGCGGTGCCTGGTGTCTTATGGCCTTATTCATATTGACTTATCGGAGGTTCAAAGGAAGATTTTATCGGAGAGATAATAAACGTTTTATCGTAAAAAGACTATTTTGAATAACAAGTTTTGACAATTTTTGCAAACCCATTTTAGCGAACTTTTAATCCTCCGATAAGTCATTATGAATAAGACCATTTGTTGTAAAATTCTCCTTCTCTAGTAGCCTGTTTATCCTATTATGGTGCTTAAGATTAATTTGAAGGTGGAAACTTATTTGGATTAGTATTTCGTGCTTACATCCTATTTTTTTGTGGTATTCTGTGTCATAGATTATATACCCCAACGTGCCTTCGAAATTTTTACAAAAATATTTGTACAACGTCTGGTTAAAGCTTATTTGAAGAAGTAACTAAGTTTAACCTAGGACAAGAAAACGTTTAATTTATAATATAATTAATTTATTGCATTCCGTAATGTTTATTTTCTTTGACTTTATTAATAGTCACTTTAATTTCTAAGTTTTTGTTATTATTCATACACACGTAGGCAGTATGTGTATACACTACACATTCGTGCACATACTCACACACACACAATTTAATTATTAACTAGTATTTATTTATTTAATTTATTTGCTCAGCGACATTATTCTTTCCTGGCACCAAAATTGTACAATGTTCTACTAGATATGAAAAAAAACGTTCCTGAATTTAACCTACACAAGTTTAAAAAATATGCTATCAATTGGATGAAAGATTTGAGTTATCAAGAAGTAGAAAATCTCCTATTGGTTACAAAATGACATAATAATTATTCACAGCTATAAAACAATTTTTTAATTTAAACAAAATTTGTTATAGAAATGAGGTATAAAAAGGAAAAATAATAAAATTGTCTACCAGTTCCGTGCCCCTAGTACAGTAGCTACGAGTATCTACACATAGTCCTATATTATTAATTAACCTAAATAAACAACCAAGCAGCCCAAATCAAATAATTCCATTTTAATTTGTTATTGCTATTACTTTTTTATATTCTTACCTGATTATTATATAAAAATTTCAATCTTACCTATTCACTGTTAGTTATTGTTAATCAAAATATTTATGTTGCATAATTATTGAGATCTTTAATTTATTTGCATGAACTAACTATATTTAACTTATGTAATTTCATTGTAAATTATTATTTTGTCAAACAAAAATGGAATGACTTATGAATTAAGTGTTGGGGAACGAACTGTTTCCTGGGATATAGGTATATACTTAGTCCGGGAGGCAGTGTTCAAATGAATTGTAAATCTATTTTTGTTATCAATAAAAACTTATTATTAAAACTTATTATTTATAACGAACATTACACGTCATATACATACAAACTTACATATCCATACTAGTCAGGATTTTTTTACGTTTTGTTATTGTTTAAGGCTATAACAATATTCTTTGGTGTCCTACACTTCTTATTATGGCAAATAAATGGTGGTATGAGTGCTCGGTTCGCTATGTACCGTGGAGTTGTACTCGAGACACACATCATGTTCACTATTATCTTATACATATTGGATGCTATATTTAATGTTGTTCTCATCGTTGGAGCTCATAAGGTAAGTAAATTATTAAAGTCTGTCATGTCAGCATATTGCAGTCCATTGATGAAGATATGACTCTCCCAATACGGGATACAATACAATGTTTTTTTCTGCGTCTGGGTGTTTATATGTATTATAAGTATGTATTTACAAAAGAAAAGTAGTTTATGTAGTTTATTCGTATTCTGGTACCCATAACGCAAGCATATAAGCTTCGCTTGAGACCAGAAGATGTTGTGTGACGTGTCCAAAAAGGTTCCCTAATGATTGACCAAAAAATTATTGACAAAATGATCATTTGACAAACAACGTTTCACCAAATGATCATTTGACAAACAACGTTTCACCAAATGATCATTTGGCAAACGATACATTTGACATAAGTATCATCTTACAAAAACTTACTTAGCAAATGATCCATTAGCAAACACTACACTTGACAAATGTGTAAAGTATTCAAATGTCAATTGACCTTTTTATCATTTCACCAAATGATTTGTTTCGTAAATTAAGTTGTTTTAAATGTATCATTATCATTATTACTGGGAGAAATCTGTTTAATTCTATTGATTTACGTGTATCTCTATGTATGTGTATGTAATGTACTCTTTATAGGATTTATCTATGTCAATAAGTCTTTAACAACTATAAACTTTGATAATCTAGCTTTATTTGTTACACTTCTACCATCCCTTTTTTGCACCACCCTATGGTTTACTGGTAGAAAATGCCTTAGGCATTAAGTCCGCCTTTGCATAGTTTAAGCATAAAGTGTAAATAAATAAATGCCCTAAAGTCATTTCTGGTAGTTTGGGGTTAAAATTCTAACCTAACCTAATTTAAAAATCTAATTAAATTGATATATATCTCCAAAGACGAACGGGTTAGTAAGTAATTATTTTGCAAATAAATTAAAATATAATTTATTTTCATTCTATCTATCTATATATGTATAATAAAATTTATATCAATTAATACTTATAGTATTTTCTTTTTACGAAAATCCAGAGCCAGTGGCCTTGTAAAAAAAAATATGCAAAAGATGGTAATTTTAACAAGAATACCAAATTTTCAGACCAATAGTACATTTATCGGATAACTCAGTTGCCAAATGTTAGTTTTGTAAAGTAATCATTTGTAAAATGTAAATTTATGTGTTGATTATTGAGCAAAATAAAATATTTGTAAAATGATCAGTAGTAAAATAATCAATAGGCGAATTCATTGTTTTGCCAAACGTTGTTTGTCAAGTGTAATTTTGCCAAATGACTTTTGGTCAAACAATAGGACACCTCCATAAAAAAACAAAATAATAATAATATCTAGATGGCAGTACACAAAACGTTATACTTGAGTTACTTTTTCGATTATCCTACGAGACAACTGCTTTTCTTTGGCTTAAAAGAAGCCTTATATCTGGGATTTAAGATATCTTTGAATCAAATTTAATCCAAAGATGAAAAGCTCTATAAGGGATCGAGTAACACACAAATATGAATAAACAAATATACAAAATTTCGCCTTTGAAATATTAAGAAGAGACTACAGCTCCGATTTAGTTATTTGTTAGGTGGATTGGACAAATATACTGAGTCAGATTGTGCCTACAAAATCTTTGAAAAAAGACGTTTCATAGGCCGTTGTTTTCTTTGTGAAAATAAACCCATTTTTATAATTTTCACGCCATATTATAGATGATAAAAATATATCTATGTTTCTATTACTTTCATTTTTGGAAAAACCTCACCACATTCGTGTTACAGAGGCTGCAAATTCATCTTGAGACAAACGTGATAAACGGTTTTTTGGTTGGTCATATTTCTTTCGTATTTTGGAAAAAGAAATTAATAGAAGCATAAGACCTAGATACTGTGAGAAAAATTCATTGCTTCTAAAGTGGCAATATCTACAAAGAAAACAAGGATTACTAAGTCCATATACTTCTTTTTTTTATCGTCCCTCTTAAAGTTATTTTCTAATTATCTGTGTTATAATTTTCTTTATAATTTTCAGAAAAACAGCAGTTTATTGCGAATATATTGTTATTATCAAATAACAACAATGGTAGCTAATTTCTTTGCAATGTTCGTGACGTACAACGACATCTTTAAGCTCACTTGGTTTGCAACTTTCACGGCACTTTCAGAAGCTTCTGTGGCTTTCTTAGGATTTGGTGAGTATACATATATTTTTTTGAGGAAAATTAATAATATAAGTGATTGTAGTGAAATCACATTGAATTTTTCATTGAATGATGATTTATTTATGTAACTTATATTCAAACCAATTGTTATGAATACAATATTTTTCATAAAACACTATTAACCTTCAAAATGCGAAAAAAACTATCTGTGGCTCTTTCACGCTAAACATACTGAACTGATTTCAATAAAATTTTGAGCACAGCTAGTTTAAGGCCTGAGAAAGGACATGAGCTATATTTTAATGCAAAAAAGAATGTGTAAAAGAGTCTAAAATACAAACGAGACGTGAAAAAGCATCTTGTGGGCCGGCAAGGTGAGGGCGGCTAGTGCATTGACACTGTACTAGCCGTCCTAACATTTGGATCTAAGCTATAAAGAAACGTGAATATCCGCTAACAACAGCTAGTTAGACATTCATTAGTTTTTGATAACTAGTTTAAAATAAATAAATATTCACGGACATTCCACACAACGTCCTCTGGTCCCAAGCTAAGCTTATATGCTTGTGCTATGGGTACAAGAATACGGATAGAATACATATACTACTTTTCTTTTGTAAATACATACTTATAATACATAGAAACACCCAGACGCAGTACCAACATTATTTTGTATGACAATTAGAAAAATCACACAAATGATTGTCCCGAGCGGGAATAGAACCCGCGACCTCTTGATCGACAGTCGGCTACATGAACCACTCAACCACGAGGCTCGTCTCAGTTTAAATTACTAATTTTTCTTTACAGTAATACAAATATACCTTTTAGTATTGGTATACAATGAGCTTAAAAAGCAGCGGTATAAAGAAGGAAGGTCAACATTCACCAACCAAATAGCAGAAGTTTATGTTGAACCTATCATTGAAGATAGAAGAAATTTACTGTAGTATAGAGTGGTATATATACAGTCTAAACTCTGA
The DNA here is from genome assembly GCA_916999025.1 of Orgyia antiqua. Lineage (NCBI taxonomy): Eukaryota > Metazoa > Arthropoda > Insecta > Lepidoptera > Erebidae > Orgyia > Orgyia antiqua. Next base: position 13,923,923 of record OU779869.1, read on the forward strand.
CAGCGTGAAAAAGCTAGCAAAACCATGTTAGGTTTCAGAAAGCATTTCGCGGCACTTATGTCCAATTGCAGAATTTGTTTCTTTACTTATCAACAAAATCGTTATTTTTAAGTGTAGCCACATTCCAGTACCTTGTTATGGTTTGCCACAGCTTAAATAAGTAACGATATCTTTTTTAAGAAGTACAATAAATTTGGAACATTATTACCGTAATTTATGTATAGCCATTTAAGGATCAACTCATGGTTGAAATTTTAACATATTGTTTTTGCCTAACATTTTGCTCTCACACTTGTATGTATCGATAACAGCTAAGACTAATTGCTGTTAATGACATGGGTTTGACAACTTCAAGTAGCGCGCCCCTTAAACATAGCGTAATTGTTACCTGTCTTATGTAATGTATGTCCCTATGTGAGCTTATATCTTCAAAACTACGCATGGGATTCTGATGAATTTTTTTTTCAATATATAGAGTAGTTAAAGAGGATGGATTTTTTGTGTAATTTACTAAGGTGTGGTTCAAATTCTACGCGTACAAAGATGCTTTAAAAAATTAAAGGTAGGGAGTACATTCTGATGGTCAATATAACATTAATTTAAAACAAAACAATGTTATCAAAACTTTTATTGTAAATAACTTAAAAATAACGATTAGTTATAATTTTTAATTATGACACAGTTTTTTATAACTTTATTCCTAAATACGCTAGCTAATAGACTACGCGTTACTAAGGCTAAACTTTTTGTTTAAATAATACAATATTCTGTTGTAATGATTAGTATATTATTCTGTATTTTGTATTCTGGTACGATGGGTACCAGAAAACGGATATACTTTTATCAATACATAATTACATATAATTCTCGTGAACTCAGTCCACTTGAACCACTAGATCACGAGGTCTATTTTTTTTTTTCGTATTTTTTATGTATTTTATATTAAACTTCTTATTTACATTGTGTTTTTTTTTAATTTTTATTTAATTTTTCAAGGGCTTCTACTTGCAATTTGTACTCTACTATGATCGCGTCTTCCTTAGATTGAAATTGTACTTCTTTGTTTTGGATTTCGACGTTGTTACTGCGTTTAAATATTTCACTATTCATCAACATTAGCAGATATCCTTGTACAACTGAAATATTAAAATTAAAATATAATTAGTCCACCATTTTATGTCTAATTAAATAATAGATTATGCTAATGTTTCACAAATATTCATAGTTACAACCTCGCTCCCTCGCCCTGCTATAAACGTTACGATACTTACATATTTCAATACGCTTCATAAAATTATTCAGAAAAGAAGCTATAAGTCTATAAAATTTTAATAAAATCTATTTAGTAGTTTTTGCTTGAAAGAGCCATAGACATCAATGTTATATCCATAAAGCATCTAATCTTACACTCTTACAAATTTCCGTTTTTAATTACAGCTTTGCTCCTTAATTTTAAGCGTGATGCTATATAGCTTATGTATTATTCTATAAGAGCTATATATCTGCAAAATTATATATAAATCCATCCAGTAATTTTGGCGTAAAAGAGCGATAGGTAACTTTTGCGTTTTATAAGTTTGGATCATAATAGATGACGCTCTACAGTCTCTACCTACCTCCATAGGAAAAATGATGATTTTATGATGATGATGATTACATAAGTAAGAATAGTATAATAAAAATAATAATAGTTTAAAAAAACTAAAAAACACGCTTTATTTAATCGAATTATTGCATTGTCATCGGTCTTTGACAGGTGTGCAAAATTTGAATGGAATCTGACCGTTTAAAGTGGGTCAAAATAGCGTCCAAAGGAGTCGGTTACAAACATACAAACATACAAACAAACATACAAACAAACATACAAACAAACATACAAGTGAAGCTAATATAAAGCGTGTAACAAGAACTTACCTAAATTAATTAAGAATGTAGAAATATTCAATAAATCGTTCATGAAATCGAATGTCCTAGTATGTTTACTTAATTTATAAATACTGTCTGCGCAGATGTATATAAAAGTAAGAATTGATAGAATGAATATTATCTGGCTGTAGCGATAAAATATGTTTAGTGGTTTGATCTTTTTCTGGAAACAAAGATAAAATTTATAAACACAATCATAAAATAGTATTTTAATTTTTAGTTTTTCGTATTACGTGGTCGTTTCTTAGGCAGAGGCGTATTTACTCTAGGGCCAAAGGGGCCATGGCTCGGGGCGGCCAGCCTGAGAAGGGCGACGAAAGCCTTCGATAATAAAAATTTTGCTCTTTCTCTATTGATTTATAGGGCGGCTAATTAAATTGGCCCAGGGCGTCAAATAAAATGGCCCGGGGCGCTAATTTTCAAAATACGCCTCTGTTCTTAGGGCCAATCCACACGGCGCATTGTGTCGTGTCTACGTAGATATATATTATACCTATAGCACCAACTATAGGTATAATGTATATCTACGTATATACGTAAAATCCAATGTCAATGTGGATTTTAGAAAATTTACTCCGTTTTCGCAACTTTTTCACTGATGCTTTGCTTATATTGGTCGCAGCATGATGTTCTATTAGCCGATAGCCTTATTTAGTCTACTGGTGGTAATAGAAAAAATAATTTATCAATTAGAACCAGTAGTTCTAGACATTAGCGTGTTCAAACAAACAAACTCTTCAGCTTTATATTATTAGTATAGACAACGCATAGCCAATTAGCCATACGAGCGCTTCGCCATTACGGCGAGATTAAGCTCACAGCTTATACAGCGACACTCCCGCCCGCTTTGTCTCACTTGCGTCGACGCAGTGCATCGTGTAAACTATTTTAATAATATTTTTCTATGTTTAATGACGCATTGACAGCGCTACGTCGACGCAACGTGTAGTCAACGCGCCGTCTGTACGGGAACTTATCTCGATATCCCACTTACCTTGTAGTATATTTGTCAAAGAAAATAGCGTAAGTAGTTCCAAATGGTAGTCTATTAAGAGTCTAAATTATTATTGTGAGTACCTGATGGCATCCAACGATGAAAATTATATTCAATATTAAGTCGGCCATTACTGCCAATGTGGCAATGCAATTAAATGAGAAATATGTAGTAGTTAACATATAGCTCCGTATCTCTGAATTATTGATGAACACAAACCAATCCTCGCATAATTGAAACAGTAGGAAACAGGTAATTAACTGCAAAATAAATAAGTATATCGATTAAAATACTTGAAACGCTAACTAATCTTTTTATTCTTAGCTCCGTAACGTCCCACTCTTGAGCACGGGCCTTCTCTACTTCGGGAGGGTATTTGACAAGCTATGCCTGACCAGGCGTATTGGCATATAGTTTAGTTTCAAGTTTTCCGTCTTCTACAGAGGATGTTATCTGCATATCCTTTGTTGGCTCTTATATCGTCACACTAGAGAGAATGAGAGATGAGAGAAATGATGTGGTAATACTTATATTATCAATCCGTCACCACAAGGATATAAATTTTCTTCAATGCCAACTTACTTAACATCTGAGCACGTATTTTCTGTTAATTGTGGTACGTGGAACACGTGTGTTATTACCAGAGGTCGGAATTAGGAAGAGTTATTCATGTACTTACACTGATTTCATACAGCGAAAGAATAAAGTGGATATGCCTCAAATCCCGAGATTAATGTGAAAGAGCAGAAAAATATCCCGTGATTTTTTAAATAATAATTTGATAGCGACTGATTCAGTAAGAAAAGTATTCGCTCGTATTTATAAAATGCGTATGAGAATTTGCTTAAGAGGATACCAAAATAGCTTCGTGCATTTTTCTATGTACGAAGTTTTCATTGTTTCTTTAGATTGAATGGCTAGAGCTCTAATTTTTAAGTATATGTTTTTTCAATATATGATCTAGGATCGCATAAACTCAGAAACGCGATTGAAAAAAGTTTTCTCGATAGAAAATCTTGGCGGAACAACCTCTCTAATTTTTTATTTTTTTCATTTGTCGGTCTATTATCGCGTATTAACTAATGAAATAACTTTAAAAACATAAGTAACTATTATGTATAGAAACACGTGGATTAGAATTAAAATATATTTAGTAGATTTTGAGTAAATAGGAAAAGTATCCCTAATTCTTCATTTTCTGTGCCTACTGGCTGTGTTAATATGTACGTGTCGGCGATGATATTGATGTAGGCCCTTAAGATATCAATAATTTGTATTGTGAATTAATGAAAACTAATAAAAATTGTAAGTTAATTATCTTTGTTTTATTTGTCTATTTCTGAGGTTTTTATTATTTATTCGTTATATTGTTGGCTACACGGGATTGTCCATTAGAAATCCCGGGAATGTCAAAGTCAAAGTCAAATTTTTTTATTTCTAGTTTGCATGTTTACAAGCTCTTTTGAAACGTCAGAAACTAGGTATCTGTTCCAAACGCGAATCTTATGGAGAAGAACAGACAAGAAACTCCATGGATATTTTTTTTTTTCTATTCTCTTCATACTTTTTTTTTTCAATATAATTTTACATTGTTGGAGGGGTGTGAGGATGATGCCGATTAATGCCACACTAATGATGAATGATGGTCCACATTAATATCAACATTTCGATGCAAGTACATAAATAACTCTACCTAATTCCGACCTATGGTTATTACAGAGTTTTCAACCTCTTGCAGCACAAGATTTATGCGCCTTAGCGGCTTTTAAAATGAATAAAAGGGATGATTTAAAATCTATAATTCTTAAATGAAATGGGATAAGGGTAAAGGGAAAAATATTTTTATTGCTATAATTAAAATTAATTAGGTAGTTATTACATTATTTGTTTTCAATTCCATAATTATCTTGTAAAAAGCGGAACAGATTTCAATGAAATATACACAAAAACGTTACTTTCTGATCAAAATCAAATCAAAATCGTCACAGCACTTTTTGAGTTTTTCTAAGCGTACTCAAACCTAATCTAATATATAAAATTCACGTGTCACAGTGTTAGTTACCGTACTCCTCCAAAACGGCTTGACCTATTCTTCTCAAATTTTACATACATATTCAGTAGGTCTGAGAATCGGCCAACATCTATTTTTCAAACTTTTTTTTTTGTATGGCAAAACAACGTTTGCCGGGTCAGCTAGTATCCTTATAAAATTAATGAAATTAAATAAACAAATTCTTACCATTCTGATATAAGCCCAAACTAACAAACCAGGCCTCAGAGGAATACAGAAACAGCATTTTTTGAAGATAGGTACGTCAATATTCATCTTGGTTTGGTAAATACACGAACTTGCGACGAAAATCTGATTAATTTTATTTGAAATAAACTCGATATACGACTATATACTTGTAGGAGCTAAATACACTGATAGCCGACCTCTGATGTCAACATATAACTGTGCTTGGAACAAACAAGAGATTACTTAAATACTTCGTCATTATGTTATGACTGTTTAATTTGATATCTCTAGAGATTAGAAAAATTCCCGCAACTGTCCGTGGGTTTTTACATCTCATAATTACTTAGAAACAAAGCAATAATAATAATAGACGAATATACCGAAAGACCAAAAATGGGAATTATCATATGAAATTACGTAAGATAATTCCTATTTCTGGTCTTTCGGTTATGTGTTATTTGGTCTACTACTATAATATCGATATAGATAAAAAAATTTAAGTTCTTCTACAACACAAAAGATGTTAAAGCTTGCTTAGCTGATTTTTTACTTGAAGAAGTTTAAGTTGCAAATTCGCCCATTCATAAATCTAAAATTATCATTTACCTTGACTAAGAGACATGAATGACCACCCATTGATGAAAATAGGGTGATGACAAAGAATAAAACACACTAAGCTAACTACTTTTTAATTAGTTAGAGCCCGCGGTTTCACCAATTACCCCGCTTCTCCGCTTCTAACGAGTTGTTATCAGAGAGTTGTCATTATATATAATGTATATATAATATATGTATATGTAATAGTATATATAATGTATGTATAATGACAACTCTCTGGTTGTTATACAGCCTATGTTTAATTCTCATCTATGAGCTATGCAACTGTTATGTTTCATTTAAATCCATTCAGTAGTTTTGGCGTGAAAGGGCAACAAGCAAACGTCCATTCATAATAATATTATTATGTCTATAGATTCTTACAATTCTTCAAGTCTATAATATTAATAGGATACAATCTATTCATCTTTCATTTTTCATTCTGTTCTGGTACCCATAACTCAACCATATAAGCATAGCATGAGACAAGAGGCCGCTGTGTGAAATGCCCATGAATAATTAAGTATTTATTGTTCTGTTTTGTGTGGTGATTGATTAAGTCTTTATTGTGGCTTTTGGCGTAATAGTACAGTTATTGCAACGATTGAGTTTAGTAGAGTTTGTACCATTAAAGTGTTGTGAATATTCTTTCAGTGGGTAGTGTGAATCGTAGCAGATTGCGCTTCAAAGTCTCTGCTAACATCCATGGGAAAAAGGCGCGATGTTATGTTTATGTTAGTTTTTCTAGCAAATATAAAATTTGCATATGATAATAGTGATTTTGTAAGTGATTTCCACAACTTTAAAATCGTCGTTTTGATCTGAAATCTTTACTTATGAAGGCTCGCCGAAAATGCAATAGTTTAAGTTTTTCAAGATTATTTATTAACTTCTTTGACTGGCCTCGTTGTGTAGTGGTTCATATAACGGACTGCTGATCATGAGGTCTCGGGTTCGATTCCCGGTCAGGACAATCATACATATGTCACAATATGACATCATGCATAGGACAATCATCAATACAAATGTTTGTACTGCGTCTGGGTGTTTACTATGTATTTTAAGTATGTATTTACAAAAGAAAAGTAGTTTATGTATTATATCCGTATTCTGGTACCCATAACACAAGCATATAAGCTTAGCTTGGGACCAGAGGACGTTGTGTGAAATGTCCATGAATATTTATTTATTTATTTATTCTTTGGTAGCTGTATTTTAATCTACGTATGTAGTGATGTACCCACTTCCAGTAGTCGGATTAATCTCAAATTTGGGAAATTTATCGAGAACTACATAAAATGAAATCATTTAAAAAATCTGGGAATTTCGGTGTAAAATACTAAGTAGGTTGATACGTGCTTCTAGTTATTAAAACTTAAAACTGAGTAAATATTATTGTAATGGACGTTACAAACAACATTATCAGTTTAATCGTTCTTGGAATAAATTACAATAAATATTTATTATCAGCTCGCAGCTTGCAGACGACGTTTATGATAGCTTATTAGAGGTCCGTACCCAAAGGTCAAACAACGGGAGTCTAATTTCTTCGCACTCTATATGTCCATCCATCTCTCACTGGGCTGTATATCAGGTTAATAATACGTGCAGTGACGGATTAAGATTATAAATGTCGCCACCCCATTTCTTCCCCAGGGTGCTGTAAGAGCCAGCTAAGGGATAATATCAGAAGTAAGTTCCTCCAAAGGTAAACTCTGTGCCATCACGTCTGGTAAGCGAATAGGCTGAATACGAGAAGGATGTTGGCGAAAAATATGTAAATTTATTATAATTTTAGGAAATAGTAAAAATAATTGTACTTAACGTGGCGGCTGACACGTAATATCAAGAAGTTGAAAAGGGAATTTTGTACTGCTTAGAGCTGGTTAATTTTATCAGCTTTTAAATTTATCATTATTTCGTCTACAAGATCGTTATAATTCGTAAGAAAACGTTGTGATATTTGTAAATTTGACATTGGCACAGACTGACTGATAACACGGCCTTAACATGATTCTAGTAACACGGTCAAACTGATGATTGGGCGATATAGACCCTAGATATGAGCGGATAAAGCTTAGAGCATGTATCTTATAAAATAGGGCTATAGGGTAAGCATAAAGATAGGGCTATAGGATAAGAATATAGCTACAATGAAAGGCTGTAATTAAAACTATAACTTTAAGTAAAAACTATCGTTAAAACTATAGCTTTTAACTATAGCTGTTATCTTTAAGGGGTAAAGATTTAAATAATACCCATGATCATTATAATATATTTAACATCACAATATCATACCATCATAATCATGTCGTCTAAGCGTACCATCAAGTTATACAGAAAACGTTTGTTGTATCAGAACCTTTTTAGAAATTTATTGTATTCAGATTTTTAGAGATACAGCCTGGGGACAGACGAACGAACTGCCGAAAATATTTGTATGCACATACCTTCTGAACGATACCACTAATTTGGAGAAATCTTTTTTTATTGTGTTCCTTGTTCAGGACAGTATTTAGGATAATTTGTATATAAATAAATATTTTCAAAATTTTCTGGGGATAATAAGTCATTATGATTTCATTTTCAATACTTTTATGTTAGAAATCCTTTACACATCATCATTCTTTTACTGGAACACTTTGGTAGTAAATCCAGATAATAGCTGTAAGTCACCACGAATCCGTACACTTCCAAAACTAAAATTAAACAATTACTAAGTATTGTTTTGATTTTAGTAACACATGTATACTAATATTATAAAGCTGAAGAGTATGTTTGAACGCGCTAATCTCAGAAACCACTGGTCTGATTTGGTAATATAACAAGGAAGGCTATAGGCTACATCATGCTGCGACTAATAGGAGCGAAGCATCAGTAATAATTGTTGCCAAAACGAGGAAAATTTTCTAAACTCCGAAGTAGGTGAAGACCCAGTGGTAGTTCTAGATGTTCAAACACCTTCGTGTAGAGAATACATACATACCTATACAACATTTCATAATTTAAAAAAAAACCCGTGGGTTAAAGTGGTTACAAGCGAAAAAAATTAAACAGTTTGGTAGAAATTTCTGCAAAAACGTATAGGGACACTTGGACACTTGCCACATGCTAAATTTTGTTTCTCTTTTTTTGAAAATATCGAGAGGATATTTTGCCAGAAATTTCTGGATTTTGCCGTGTTTATCTACCGTCTGTTATTTAGAAAGTACTTATAGTAGCCATAATCATAAGCGAATTTCGTATTTAGCGCTAACAAATGAACAGAAAGACTACAACTACTACTTAAAACAATAGGACTCTGTTATCTAATATGTGAAGAAGTGTACTTACTAATGATAATCATAAATATCAAATACCATCCAAGATGTGGAACATCAGTCAGAGCCATCATCGATAATGCAACAAGCTCTATCACCCAAGTAACAAACCGACATACTAAATAAGACTTATTCCGACGTTTGGAGTACTGAAAAAAATATTTATTAACAAATACATAATACATTGGTTTAGTTTTATGGAAAAAATATGTGACAGACTTATAAACGCACACACAAGTAAGCAAGGTTTTTAATTGTGGTTTATAAAAATATAGGACAGCAGTGAAGCTGTTACTAAGGCATATTTGCTGCCAGAAAACCTATTCCAATAGAGTATAATTATCTTCGTCCCTGTCCATAAATGAATGTAATGAATGTTGGCACAATGATATTTCAATGACACTATTATAACCACAAAAAATTAACAGTAGACTACCAATGGCCATGGTTTGATCATTTGATTTGGTCATGTGGAGAGGATGGAGGACACGGCGGAGGTAAGGGGGAATGCCGGGAGAGGACGTCCTAGAAAAATATACTCTGATGTCATCGCCGGTATACTCCAAAAGGGGCAAGTGCGTAGCACTTACAACCGTCGGGCATGTATGACCAGATGTATGAGTGTGGATGAAGCCAAGGAAGTATGTCTGGATCGTAGCAGATGGCGCTCTATAGTCTCTGCCTACCCCCATGGGAAAAAGGCGTGATGTTATGATGATGATAATGCAATCAGTTATTGCATTTGTTGATTGCATAATAGCGAATTTTATCAAGTTTGGTAGTTTACCGTAGTAGGCAAAACTTTATAATTTGCGGGAGGAAGACCTTGGTGTCTGTAACACAGTTTACACTAGCACAGACACCACTGTTAACTCCAAACTTTCACAATATCACAAACTTAATTGTATAAACTGACATCAACTTTGGATAATGTTGTAATTTACCTTTTTTTATAAAATAAATTGAATTGAATCTTTAAAGACTTGCCTCAGCTTTTCTAGACTGTCACTGTTCTACTAATGCCATGCTACGCTGACTAGACGTGCTAGTATAGGATTTAGTTTTGAGTTTCCTTTCTCTCACAGAGGTTTTCTGCTTAAATTCTTCGTCAGATCTTATAGTTCTTTGAGAAATAAATTGGTAAAAACCCTTGCATTCTTAATCCGGCACCTATACCTGGTTATATTATGTTTTTAAAATATTTTGGACATTTCACACAATATTCTCTGGTCCCAAAGTAAGTTTCTAAATATTTCTATGCATGTGTCATGGGTACCAGATACTACATATACGGGTTTTTCTCTGTAAGCTCGTACAGGTTCCATACAACTGATGTCCCGGCACTTATTTTTAATATTTGCCAAAAAAAAGTGTCCTATTTCGAAGAAAATAAATTGTTATTTTAGTAAAATAAGGAGGCCCACTGAAATCACACGTATTTTTCAAGTTATTAACGGTTTTCCAAATAATCATGACAGGGGAATGTTTCGGGCATCAGGGTACTGTTTTTAACATGACAGGGGATTGTTAAAGGAGACAGAGGACTGTTATATTTGAAAAAAAAGTAATTTTACATTAAACAATCATTTATTATTTTAATAAAATATTTTCGCATCATAAATCAACAAAATTTCTTTGTAAAAAAATTAACAGAAAACCTAACTTTCTTTAAACATTCATATCAAAAATTAAACCTTAAGTGCTAGAAACATTTTTTTCTTACTGACATCAATATAGTCTTATTATTATAATATTAATTATTAAAATTATTAAATGCTATGCATTCAAATACTCATTATTATTAATTGTAATTATAATATTAATATAAAAAATTAAACTTATGTGCTAGGAACATTTTGTACTTTCTGAGATCGACAGTGTTAATATTATAATATCAGTCATCATATTAGCTTTATATAGTTTCATTAAAATATTACTATCTTTATATTATTAATTAAGAAAGTCTTTACTCTCAAATTCAATTTCAAGTGAGATCTTTCATTGAATCTTTAAAATATTACTAAATCAAATAAGGCACATAATAAATCACAGTAAAATTAAATTTTAAAAAGTTAGCGCTCGAAAACGTCTACTTCAGTAGGAAACTGGTAAAATATTCTCTTTCCCTTCAAAATCAAGTCAGGATTATCCAACTTTAGGACAACTTGATCAAATGATACGTCTGAAATGTCTCTGTCATCTATTTTAAAGAGCTGTGCTTTTTGGTCACAAATCTTGAGGAAAGTAACACGTAAGTCGTTTTCATCATCGTCAATCTCATTAATTACAGCAGCATAACGATACTCTACATTTTTAGTTGTATATTTCACAAGAACATAATCTCCTGTATTGTAAAAGGAATTCCGAACGCTACTAATTCCTGGTAAAGCATCATCCGATTTTTGAGGTAAGTGAAGTGAAGTGAAGAGCCCGGAAAATTGGTCATAGATGTGTCCAAATAGCAGCAGGTGAATGGGATATGTTCTCGGAGACTGTGCAAAAAGAAAGGATGGAATTTCGTAAGTAAACTACTACGGTATGCAGGCTCAGCTGTGCACGAGATCCACCGAAATGAAAGGCCTGAATTTCCTCAGCGTACTTAGTGCAGTAATTCTCACTAAAATCGACGTGTATCAGGACTTCATCACCTTGTAAGTTAGATTTCAAATCATTCATGGCTTTATATTGGTGAACTATATTTCGCTGGTGATCAAAAAATTTGTCTAAATCTTTCTGCAATTGTGTTATGAGCTGTGTTGGATGTACTTCAAATGTTTTTTTCAAACATTTGGTTACTAGTCGGGGCTTTTTCGTCTTAAAATCTTGTATTTGTTGTCTTTCTGAAATCCACATTTTATATTTTATGACATTTCTGTTATCAAATTCTTTATATGTCGGGTTCTTATTAAGGCAACTACGACAGGATCTGGCCAAACAATTCAGATTGTACCGGTCGCAACATAGCTCTTCCAGCAACTTCTGGTGGTTGTTGTAAGTCAATATGTGTGCAGTATGAAGTGCGCTGAGCTTCATGTCTATGTTGCTGTGAACTATGCAAAGACATGTATCGCGGTTTTTAGCGTTTGATTTCACAACCCAAAATGGACGGAGTCGGCAAAATGTTTGATAGCTAATTTTAAAGTTCCCAGTAATAAACTTTTTGTAAAGATTAAAAACTGTGTCAAGAAGATATCTTTTCTGCTTCTTCACAGCTTTCCTAGTTATATATTCTTTTTTACCGGCTCCCATACGGCTATTACTATCATCTTCAAAGAAATTGTGAACAGCTCTTTTATAACTTTCAGGTATTTTACATCGTTTCACTATAGGTACATCTAAGCCAGATTGGATTTTTTTCCAGGCCTCGACAGCAGTTTAATGTCTTTAGGTATCCATCGCCTATACTTTTGAACAATACAACCAGTAACAACTTTTTTAAAGATTTGTCTTTCCTTCGTACGTTTCAATGTAGAATAATTTTCTTTCAACTGCTTATTAATGACGTCGCCAAACAACGCTTTCTTGACTACTTCTTTTCTTTGATCAGGCTCGTCTAACATTTTTAAAATCTTTGTCTTAGGTGTATCTTCAACGATCTTCTTCATTTTCTTTTTAAATCTAGCTAACCTCTTCTTGTACTTCTCAAGCTTTGTCTCTAAACGAGCAATCTTTTCATTTTTTTTCCTGTTAAACTTCTTACGTCGCCTTGTGGTTTCTTTTTTTCTTTGTTGAAGACTAGCACTGGAAACTGCTGGGCTTGGAGCCGAAGAAAATTGCTGTGGGTTTGGAGTGGCGGGTCTTGTAGGCAGAGTACCTGCTTCTGGGTCCGATACTGGCGTATTTTCTCGTATAAAAGTATTAGTGACACTTTTCAGTCTTTGTCTTTTGGTTCGGTACACGGTACAGTGTTCTTTCCACTTCTTTAAGGCAGCTCTGTGCTCACGAGGTGTCATGTCCTTAACTAACTTTCGCAAACCTTTTTCTTTCTTATTTTGATACTTCAACTTTTCCTTCTCTCTCATTTCTTGTCTCTTTCGTGGGTCATTTTTTCTTTTTTCATATCGTAGTCGTTCTGCTTTTCTCTTCTTCTCTAGTAATTCCTCTCGGGATAACTTTTTCTTACTAGGAGCCATATCATGTATTTTCGGTCGGCCTGTGTAAAATAAATATATGTTCATAAAGAAATATAATGCTAAGCAATGATACATTGATGATTCCTATTGATAAAACAGACTAGCGGATAAATTAACACAAACAATGTATAAAACAATAACCAATACACCAAATACACAGTCCCCTGTTATATAAAACAGTCCCCTGCCACATTTTTTGACAGAGGACTGTTGTCAGGGGACTGTGTATTTCGAATAGATGTCGCAGTATTTAAAAAACGGATGAGTAATAGTTTGTTTAAGAACCTACCGATTAATTTAGACAGAAATATCAATATAATAAACTATATTATATCAAAAATTAAAGTAATTAACATAATATTATCACTTACCAGAGGACTGTGTGTGGTACCAGTCCAAACGCGTGTTCACCACACAAATGTCACTCACACACTAGACAAGATGGCGTCTCGCCATCGCTTGCGGCATCGTAGCTAACTTCACATCGGTAGCGTTCGGTTTCACTTAAAACATCGCTCCTAAATATTACAGTTTTATTTTACTATGGATTTAAATTTTTGGCAGGGGACTGTATAAAAATTTTGGGGACAAAGTTTGCAAGTGTTTACTAAATAATAAAATTCGTAATGACATCTTGTTTTTTTTAAATATATTTTTTAAATACTTTTTATTTATCATAATTACTGCCAAATGTATGTAGCTTTCAATAACTTTTTCGTAAATCTAATTTCTAGACAGCAAGACAATGATGGGGACAGCCAGGGGACTGTATTTTTAGACCTTCGAACGCGTTTAGAAAAAAAAATTAAATAGTTATGGTGCTTAAAACAATGGGCCCGTAAAGTTTTGCGATTAAAGTTTAATTAGGAGTACTTTTTTTTTAAATAATCAAATTATTTATTGAAAAAGTCGGTCGGGACAGCCAATTACGAGCTTACAGAGAAATGCCCATACATATTTTTTGTAAATACTTTTTTATGATACCTACATAGAAACACCCAGACGCAGTACAACCATTTATATGACATTGATGAATACCACACAAATGAGAATCGAAACCGCCGAACCGTAACTAGATATACAACTTAAATTAGAATTAAGCTTACACAATATATTCCAAAACCAAGGTATATAGTGAACATTACAAGAATAACTTCCGTAACGATTAATATAATAAGAGCAAAGAATGTAATGACGCAGTTGCTCTCTCCATCTGATTTTAAAGATTGCGCTTCAGAATAACAACTAACTTCAAACATCTTCAGTAGTTTTTGCGTGAAATGTAATAAACATCCATACATAAACTCTCACAAACTTTCGATTTTATAATTTCAGTAGAACTGTCCTTTGCTAGCCCCTTTATAAAACTAAAAACCGATTTTAAAAGGCAAAACAATACAAAAAAGTTGTATAAATTTTCCCGAAAGATGCGAAGGGGAGAAATTTGGCACCACTTTAAGTTTACAAGAAAATTGTAAACTCAAAGAGGTGACAAACACTATTTATTAGACGGGCCTCGTGGTGTAGTGGTTCATATAACGGACTACCGATCATGAGGTCTCGGGTTCGATTCCCGGTCAGGACAATCATTTGTGTGATGTCTGGGTGTTTACTATGTATTATAAGTATGTATTTACAAAAGAAAAGTAGTTTATGTATTATATCCGTATTCTGGTACCCATAACACAAGCATATAAGCTTAGCTTGGGACCAGAGGACGTTGTGTGAAATGTCCATGAATATTTATTTATTTATTACATAAGTACAGTCTAAAAGATTTAATGAAAATAACACGTCTACTTTTAGGCCCCCTCCCTATTATTTCATCTATAAATTTATAAATAAGACAAACATTCAGTCGCATTCTGCTTTTTATGTTAGAATAAAGAATATACGTAATCTCCTTAGACGCTTGATGCTCTTGAATGTCCTGCAATACAGAGCATAGAACCTGGACTATCGAGAAAAAAATCTAGATGTATAAGGAGTTTAATAGTTTAGTCTGTGAGTTTAATTATTAAAATTATAGAATATAGAATACACTTTATTGTCCACCACAACATATTAGGTTACATGTCACTTATGTAACGAAATTGAATTAAATCATGTTTAAATGGCGGTCTTAGCGCATATTGCGATCTCTTGCAGACAACCTTTGGACGGACTCAGTTGATCTGGTTCTCGGGTAAAGTGGTGTACCAAATACTTAAAAAACAAGAGAAATAAAATTATGTGTTGAATAAAGAAATGAAAAACAAAGAACGATATAGGTATTCCATATACCTCAATGGGTACTCCTATATCATTAGCGATATCCTTCAAAAGTGCGTAGCATTTACAAACATCTTAAATGTATGACCAGATGTATGAGTGTAAATAAAACCTAGAAAGTGTGTTTGCATCATAACAGCTGGCCCTTTATCCTCTCTACCTACTGTGAAAAAAAAATGTGATGTTGATAATTACAAAAAACATTAAAAACTACAACCAATAAATAAAAACCACATAATATTCTGAGTAATTCTACAAATTAGTAATTACTTTAAATTTATTCAAACAAACAAAAATTGATAAATATCCAAGTGTAATACATTGACGTTTTTTATTTATATCCGTTTAACATTTCTATAAGAGAGTAGCGATGTACGTTGTTCTGTGTGTTGTTACACGCTTTATATTAGCTTCACTTGTATGTTTGTTTGTATATTTGTTTGTATGTTTGTTTGTATGTTTGTATGTTTGTAACCGACTCCTTTGGACGCTATTTTGACCCACTTTAAACGGTCAGATTCTATTCAAATTTTGCACACCTGTCTAAGACCGATGACAATGCAATAATTCGATTAAATAAAGCGTGTTTTTTTAGTTTTTTTAAACTATTTTTTTTATTTTATTTATAAACACGAATAAAGGTTATCTATCAATGTTATTTTTACTTGTTATAAAACAAAGTCAAGTCATATACCCATGTGAGCTTAAATCTTCAAAACTACGCAACGGGTTTTGATGCGGTTTTTAATAATAGCTGGACTGGTTCAAGAGGGTAGCTTGTTTGGATTTGGATATGTTGTATATTTAAGAAGAGGGAGCTGAATAACTGGAAGTGCGGGTGAAATCGCGGCTATTGCCTAGTTTTATAAATAGTATCACAAAGCTGCAATACCACACCAGGCATCACATTTCCAATAACACGCACACGCTACGCAAGCGTGGAGAGTAGGCGTAGCTTAAGATAAATTAAATAAAAATAAATAAAATTATTCATGGACATTTCAGACAACGCCCTCTATCCCAAGCTAAGCTTATTATGCTTGTGTTATGGGTACCAGAATATGGATATAATACATAAACTACTTTTCTCTTGTAAATACGTACTTATAATACATAGTAAACACCCAGACGCATGACAAACATTTGTGTGACGATTATAAATATCGCACAAATGATTGTCACAAGCGGGAATCGAACCCGCATCCTCGTGAACGGCAGTCCGTAACCTGAACCACTAGACCACGAAGCCCGTCAAATTTAAATTTATATTGAGAGTTAATCTACAACTATAAATCACTATCACTAGACGTTATCACAAATGAACCTGCAGACAATAAACGTAAACAACAAGTTGGAAAATTTTCCCAGTTTTTACAACAATTTTCACTAATGCTTCGCTACTATTAGTTGCAGCGAGATGTTATATAGCTTATAGCCTACCTCGATAAATGTACTATCCAACACTGAAAGAATTTTTCAAATCGGAACCCCTGATTTCTGAAATTAGTGCGTTCAAACAAACAAATTCTTCAGCTTTATATAGTATAGATTTCAAAAATACTGAGAGACATAATCGGGATACTGGCTTACAAAGAACAGTAATAATGATTAACTGTGATGTCCGGTCTTTAAGCAGACATAGGTCTATATTAGATAAGTACGGAGCCAAATGGCTTGATTCAGTAACAAGATAGTCAACGGGGAGTGCACACTGTATGCTTTTTATGAGAATTTCTTTTTAAAATCAGTTTATATTTCAATATGTATTGTGAATGCCCTATACTTGGACGATGTTGTTTTTGTGTGCCTCTAAGAAGAGGTATATTGGTCTTTGGATATTTAAATCTTGTGAGTTTGTTTTGTTATTTTTACATTACGTGATTATGTTTGTTGTTAGTTTAAGAAAGTGAATTTGTCTCGGAAAGTCTGACACGACACGACACTAAAAAACAGTTATAAATTTATGCACGTTTAATTATTCTGCAATACTTACGTTTATACTTCTAAACTGGACCAATATTGACGATATTGTTGAAACTGAATGCTTTACAATTGAAAGAATAATCCCATGATAAAAAAACCTTGGCTAAATTATAATTAAATCCGAAATATTCTTAAGCATCTTCATACATAACAACACACCTTTTTATCCATGGGAGTAGGCAAAGACTAAAGAGCGCCATCTGCTGCGATCCAAACGGGTACACTACAAAAATACGAAAAACTTTATTCCGAAAGTCACAAATACGAATTTCACTCGGAATTATGAAAATCGGTAAGATTTTCATAATTCCAAATGGTTCAAAATTCCGAATATAACATTAACTCCGATGTATCATTACTCCGATTTTCATAATTCCGAAACTTCAATATTCCTAACGATTATAATTAATATTCTCAAAATTCCGAACTTCAAAAGGCCGAATAATAAAAAACCGAATTATTGGTAATTCGAAATACGTAATAAATAATATAATATAAATATAATATATATTGTCATTTAAAAATATGATTGTTTACTTTTTAATAAAAGCATTTTGTATCGATTAAAAATATTTAGTTTCCTTGGTCACAGTCCTAACATAACCTAAGCGATGCATCAATAACATAGGGGATTTGCAGCATGCAAACAAGCAGGCAAGCACGAAACACGCATGCAGGCAGCATGCAAAATGCACACAGGCAGTATACAAGCATGCAGCATGCAAACAGCCATGCAGCATGCAAGCAGCCATGCAGCATGCAAGCAGCCATGCAGCATGCAAGCAGCCATGCAGCATGCAAGGTGCCATGCAACATGCAGCAAGCATTATTATGTCACGGCTCCGGCGCTGCGGGGTATAGGCGGCCCCACGCAAGCTTATCGTCGCTAATGACTTGAAGGCTCGCCGTAGCGGTTGAGGCTGGCCGGCTCTGCCGGCCAGTAAGCCGTAACAGCGCCGATAAGCAGCCCTGCAGCATGCAAGCAGCCATGCAGCATGCAAGCAGCCATGCAGCATGCAAGCAGCCATGCAGCATGCAAGGTGCCATGCAACATGCAGCAAGCATTATTATGTCACGGCTCCGGCGCTGCGGGGTATAGGCGGCCCCACGCAAGCTTATCGTCGCTAATGACTTGAAGGCTCACCGGCGCTGTTTCGGCTTACTGGCCGGCAGAGCCGGCCAGCCTCAACCGCTACGGCGAGTAGGCACTTGCTCCTCAGCTCGCGGGCCGTCACACCCCTTCGCGCCTTAAATTGCACTCTAGGGTAGGGCAAACAAGTCTACGTAAAATCGGCTTTGCAGCGATGCGTTTAGTCTATGCTAGTGTTAGAGACCGGCCCCACCAGAGGCGCTGGACGACGGCGGCGCGGGGGCGACGGCGGCGCGGGGGCGACGGCGGCGCGGGGCGGCTCGCGAAAGAACAATTACCACTGACAAATTATCATTCATTCGACATTATTATTAACTTACCGGCATTGACTACGGCTTTGTACATAAAGTTATAACATTACAATATTTTACAATCACCAGCGACTTTAATTTATCTACAGTCTACTTATACAACAACACTAGTTTTAGTTCGGACAAATGAAAATCGGAAAAGTAACAAATCGGATTTATGACTTTCGGCAAAATGTTTTTCGTGACTAGACATGACAATTTTTCGGTATTATGAAATTCGGACTTTTGAAAATCGGGATTTCAAAATTCGGAATAATGTTTTTCGGAATTTCGGGGTGTTCCCGATCCAAACACACTTCCTTTCTTTAAGTATTCTCATCGAATCTATTGTCTTAGCTAAGTGGCAATGATCAAAATTGCTTTTTCTTTTCAGTTTTCCAGTATTACAATGGTTGGTATATACAGTTATTTAATTCACAAAGAACTAGAAATGTTTTCAATTTACCATGGCGCCAGTTTCTATATACCGGGAGGGATTTGTATCGCCATCTACTGTGTCGAAACGGTCTTCGACTCTATTCTGATATATGGAGCGCATACGGTAACATTATAACATTAATATTATTTTATTGCATTTTAGGTTTCACTTCTGCATGAAACTCTACAGATATCTCATTGACTAGCAACGCCCAGCAGTAATTCCGTAAAGGAAGGTTTATAATCATAGCGACTTTTATTTTGACGCCAACGCCATCTAGAAGTCTGATATTGGAATTATTCGATTATTTCACGAAAACACAGCGTTATCCCAGAATAAAAAAGTAGCTTATAGGTTAATCTAGAAAGTATCTTAAAACCCCAATTTCCATTTGACTCCGCTCTTGGCCATTTAAGAATGTAAGGGTAATTAACACACACATACACAAAAACACATACGGTGATAACGTGATCGTACGTTCTATTTTTAAATTTAGTTGAATTTTATCGGATGTTTTACGAGTTTACATTCTGTATCGAAGCTTATCCGGTTCGTCTCCATGGTGTTTGAAATAGTGTGGAACGACCAGCACTTACAATAGGCGAGTAATTTCCATATGATAGGGGAGTCCATATAGTTCAATTGTTGTGAATAACTTGTGTGTCTTTGAGTACTAATATAATACAAAACTCTCACGCCAAAGTGTTCAAAGAACTTCTCCACAATAGTTTTTATCCCGTTGGTGACAATTCAGTAAATGTTTCTTATTCATGTATGTATTTATTTCTCTAAAAGATGTTATATGCTCACACATAGACTGCAGTATGCTCACATATATTATATAAATCGCTCCAGGAATTATGGAGAAGTATATATCTTTTTTGGACTTGGCTAAAAATAAATAT
The DNA here is from genome assembly GCA_916999025.1 of Orgyia antiqua. NCBI lineage: Eukaryota > Metazoa > Arthropoda > Insecta > Lepidoptera > Erebidae > Orgyia > Orgyia antiqua. Next base: position 13,944,170 of record OU779869.1, read on the forward strand.
GCACTGATAGCAGCAAACGTAAGTAGAAACTGATAATCACACGTCCATTCTCAATTCACACTGACATAATATTTATTTTTTACCCAAGTTCAAAAAAGAAAAAGCTTCTCAAATTAATCGTAATATTTTTACTCCATATTTACTGGAGCGATTCGTCAAATTCATTTAAATTTATTTCTTTGTCGTTTGTCTCATAATTTTCAAGTCAGAATCTTATGACGAATTTTTGGAGGAATCAAGGGAATTCGTCAAATATGACTTGGGAGTATAAGTATATTTTGTTCTTTCTCTGCCTATAAATAATCACAACGTGTATGTAATTTTCAGAAACAAATGATGTTTATTAAAGCGTTCTACTACTTCGCGTTGACATCAGTCATCGCAACAGTTCTTGTACAAATAATTGAGATGTGTGTTACACCGTCCAGTTCAACCCTCGTACCCATGTACTTAGAAATTTTACCGATTATGTTCGCATCCATTTGTAAGTACTTATTTTTTATTTATTCATTCATCAAATTGTTCCGAATTTTGACACTGCTGCTGCGTGGCAGGCGGTGACAACTAGCCTGCCAATCCTTGCTATGCTGTTCGTCTTTCTGGTGTTGACCTTTCTCAGAATCTAGGCTATCTGTATACCAAATATCATTTATATCGATTCAGTAGTTTGAGCGTAAAAAGGGGACATGCAGCCAGAGTAGAGATTTTCGCTTTTTTTATCTTTCCACAAATGCAGTTGTTACCGTGCACAGATTCGCAGATTTTTTAGTTAAGTTTAGTTATGCATATAGAATATTTACCAATGTATGAGTGTAAATGAAGCCTTGGACGTGTGTTAAAATCGTAGCAGATGTTTCTCTATAAATTCTGCCTAAGCCCACGGGATGAGCCTCGTGGTTGAGTGGTTTACGTAACGGACTGCCAATCAACGTCACGGTCACGGGTTCGATTCCCGCTCGGGACAATCATTTGTGTGATTTTTCTAATTGGCACACAAACGTTTGTACTGCGTTTGGGTGTTTCTATGTATTATAAGTATTTATTTACAAAAAAAAATTTTGTATATATATTCTATCCGTATTCTGGTACCCATAACACAAGCATATAAGCTTAGCTTGGGACCAGAGGATGCTGTGTTCAATATCAAAAAAAGCGATTTGACGGTATGATGATGATAATAATGAAATCTCATTGCAGGTTTGGAAGTATATCTCATAATATTGATAAGGAGTCTACTCAAAAAGATGGATGTATCTTCAGGACCCAATGTATATGACAACCCTTTACAGCAAGTTGTTTATGAAGGAAGAACTGAACATAATGGCGGAATTTATGAACCAACAGTAGTGCCTGTGAATATTTAAATATATGAAGAATAAAATATTTTATTATCAAGACGCTTAATTCTGGATTCCTAATTTATATATAATTTTTTTATGTTTATGGACATTTTACACAACGTCCTCTGGTCCCAAGCTAAGCTTATATGCTTGTATTATGGGTACCAAAATACAGATAGAATACATAAACTACTTTGCTTTTGTAAATACATACTTATAATACATAGGTATTTATCTGATGTTATGTAACGTGTCGCATCAGAAAGACATAATTTTTCAAACATTAGTTCAAGCCATTACAACAAAGCAAATCAGAGAAATGTGTCATGCATATTTCTCTGATTCGCTCTTCTTTCTTGTAATGGCTAAATAATATAAATACGTCAGGAAATTATGAACCTACATCCACTTCCAATTAAACTTTTGTTGTATAATTTGTACACAATTTTGCTAAACTAGAATTAAGTATATAGGATCTAAGTCAAAAAAGCCAAGTTACTATTTTATGCACAGCACGCTTAGCTACCATAATAATATGCTATCTTTTAAAAATCTCTTTTAACTTAACTAAGTGCTTATTAGTCTTGCTAAATTTTGAAGACACTGCAGAGAAAATTAGTTATGCCAGTCACGCTTTTAATATGCCAAAATCTTAAGTAAACCTATTTTGATGTACCTACCTAACTACGATATTTTCGAAATGTATGTACATAATGTACATACATATTGTTTTATTTCTAATGCTATTGTTTGTGTGTGAATAAATAATCTTCTTAGTAGACTGAATTAGTTAAGATTGTGTGAGGATGGTAATTTAATGATATATACTTTAAAAAAATATATATTTATTATATAAGCCATTAAAAAGGAAATGAAACTCTTTAAGCATTTTAGCATTTTTCTTCAGGATATTATCGTGCGTACCTTTTTATACTATGTAGCCACTAATTATTGTTTAAGAGCTAGCCCAACATCGACTATAAGGGCCTCGTTCACCATCTTCAAGTAAAGCGTTGATTAGTTACTTATCGATTAGCGTTAATTGTCAAGTAATAGTTACGAGTATCTTCTGTCAATTTCAATTTTTTAATCTTAAGATTACTGCTACTCGAACGTCGTGAACGTCGCACGTGTAGTTACTGGTGACTTTAACTAGCGATTAGTCTACTTGGCGCTTTACTTGAGAATGGTGAAAGAGGCCCTAAGCCTAATAAAAGTCTCATCTAGTTATCATCACTATGAAAGTCGATGTGGGCCCAGCTATTACTAGTAAATAGTATAATATTTATTTCTAAATAAATATCTATAAGTAAATCATAAATTCTTCTGTAATCTGTGCTTATATAAGTTGTATATATTAAATTTATTGAAATATAATATTGGTTATATTTTAAAATTGAACCTTTGTTTATCCAAAGGTTCAATTTTCTAATTTTCTAATCTTTATAGTAAAGTAACACGGTCTTGCCTTGAGAAACACACCCATTCTACCAATAACTTGATAGGCCGTCATAGCTCGGATAAAAATCATCGCAAGTTATATGCCACGCTAGGATAAAATGGATAGATGAAAGTTCTCAAAGATACTGTTGTCGATTCTATTTAGTTGTAAATATAACTTAACTAAAAAATTCAAATTGATATCGTTATTATCACAATTTGACAATGTTAACTGAACTTTGTTATAATAAAAACTGTGTATTATAGACTAACGATTTTAAATATAATAAATATATATAAATGTGTACAACGAAATAGCAAGTAAGAGATATATTGACACTATTAATTTTCATTTTTAGTTAAGTTTAGTTGCGCACGTAGAATTGGTACAATTGCCTTTTGTATGAGTCAGAAACTAAACTAAAACGAAATCAACTGTGATATATATTGTATTAACTTCTGTTAGGTTAAATAACTACCGATACATTTATACTTGTTTTAATCACTGTTCTGTTAAATACATTTTGAAGTGAACTCATTGACTAAATTAACACCGAAGTGTGTACTCTTCATTACTAAGCGAATATTTTTTCAGTAATTTTTTAAGTTGTTTAGATTTTAATCAAAAATGCATTTTGAATGTGTTAAGTATACACGATTTTTATTTTTTTTGCAGTCTGCAGTCCACCTGTATGGTTACTCTTGAAAACAATTCCGATCCATTAGCATTGGGATTATGACGTTTCATCACGTTTCGTACTCTTGTGCACAACACTAGCGCCATATTGTGTTAATACTGAGCGGATATTGAGTGAACTAAACATGATTGGTCAATGTCGCCAAAACCGTACTCTTGACGCCTTTTGACAGCTCCGTATTGAAATAGAAATTGCGTTAGAGATTGGGATTAGCACAATAACCAAAGAGTAACTTTTTTGAAATTGAGAAGGTGATTTCGATTGATTTTACTGTTTAAAGGTGTAAAGTAATATACAAAAATGGCTTGACTGTCTCTTCCATATCTCATTCCTCGCGCAGCTTATAGAAATGAGTTGAAACAACGAAGATATGACTGTCATTATGCACATTATATGACCAATGATTTTGCTATGGGTGACGATGAATTTACAGTTAATTACAGCGAAAGCAGAGTTATTTTACGAAATTTAATTAAATTGGCTTGACCTTCTAATTGTGAAATATTAGGCGTGAGGTTTATGATGATAATGTTCTATATTGTTTTACTAAATGGTGTACAGTAAATAATGTAATAAAATAAATAATATAATAAATGATGATGTAAATAAAAATAAATTGTATCAACCGTCTATTTATCTAATACTCTTACAGGAAAATAGGTGCCTAGGTATTTATTTATCCATTTATTTATTGCATTCGTGTTGTTCACAAGTTGGTACATAACATAATTTTTAAATGGACTGAAACATGAGCCCTTAGGGCACAGCAATATGGCTTCAAACTAAACAATTAGACTCAAAATAAACATAACATTTACCTAATCATAAATCTTCTAAATAGTAAACTATTCTCATACTATAGTACTCTCTATTATTACTACTTCATTTAATAGACTAACTATTATTTTAATAAGTGACCTTAACATCTATCATTTAAAAAGTCATTAATACTATAATAACATTTATTAACTAGGTATTTCTGTAGCGTTTTCTTAAAATCTATTATCTATACCCTATTATCATTATTTACATTTTTCATACAGTCAAGTATTTTGTTACATATTTTTATGCACATCTTATATAAACTAGTATGTACAAAGGATAGCTTGTAAAGATAGAGAACTAAATAAAAACTTCCTTGAAGTATAGTTGCTAAAATTAATATTATAAACATACCTTTATGCTTTATGTTGCTTTTTAAACTTAAAATCTCTGGGTTTAATTTGTAAGTACGAACATCCATGCACATGATTCACTGGCATCACAATCACTCAACAAATAAAACACTTCACTTAATTGAGACCGTTGTCCTTGACTTGAAAAGATTTCTTTCAACAGGGACTCAAGAATATAAGCAAACAAAGTTTTGAAATTCGAATCTCGCGCCTTATCAACACAATCACAGTACTTTTTAAATTGTAGATAAATGTAAGCAACGGGCGGACCTTATACAGCCAAGCCAACATTATTTTTTTACATAATTGAGGTCTTTTGAGGTAAAATACAATGAAATATTGTCAATTAGTTTCTATTTACGCAATTTTAAGGTGAAACTACCTTGAAATAACGGTATTTTATTTAAATTTTACTAGAAATAGTTAAACAACAGTTTATCGATCCCTATGCCACAGCACTACGACAGATGTTAACGCTGCTAACTTCACGTCGAATGTAGCCAATTATTGAGTGATTCAGATGTTAATCAAATAACAACGTTATTGTGTTCAAGAGTAAGACTTTAAGGTTATCCTTGGATTTGAATTGGAATTATAGTGGTATTGCGATTGTTTTCAAGAGTAACCCTACTGATGTTAAGACGATACCAAAATAGCTTCGTGCATTTTTCTATGTACGAAGTTTTCATTGTTTCTTTAGATTGAATGGCTAGAGCTCTAATTTTTAAGTATATGTTTTTTCAATATATGATCTAGGATCGCATCAACTCAGAAACACGATTGAAAAAAGTTTTCTCGATAGAAAATCTTGGCGAAACAACCTCTGAAATTTTTTATTTTTTTCATTTGTCGGTCTATTATCGCGTATTAACTAATGAAATAACTTTAAAAACATAAGTAACTGTTATATATAGAAACACGTAAATCAGAATTAAAATATATTGAGTAGATTTTGAGTAAATAGGAAAAGTATCCCTAATTAAGTCCATTCCACTCTAAGTGGACTTAATGTTCTTGAGGTAATAATAAAGATCTATAAACATAATTCTTCATTTTCTGTGCCTACTGGCTGTGTTAATATGTACGTGTCGGCGATGATATACGATAATATTGATGTAGGCCCTTAAGTGGAAGTGCAATCCAAATGCGAGGGCGGCTACTACAGTGTATATGCACTAGCCGCCCCCGCCTTGCCGGCCCGCAAGGTGCCTCTTTACGCCTCGTTAAAAAGACCCCATTTCGTAACCAGACGGAAAGACGTGCGCAGGTAGAGAATTCCACATGTTATAGGTGCGGCAAAGAAATGAGTCACCAAATTTCTTGGTGCGACAAGATATGGTGGCCACAGTAAAAGGATGACATTTGGGGCCAGCGCGTGTGGTACAAAGATGAAAAGGAGAAGGAGGGACTTGTGAAAAGAGTTCGTCAGAGCACTCGCCCTGATGAATTTTATAGAAGGCGCTAGATGCTGTTTTGGTATGCCTCTCAGAATAGGCATCTTGATTTACGGATACATATTACATACATTTTGTAAGTATTTTTTTTTTTTAATTTTGCGTTTTAATTAATAGGTACATTATATTTTTTTAAGATTCCGATATGCTGACATAGAAGACAGAAAGAACTGGACCAATTTAGACACAAATAATTCTTATTAAGCTAAAGATTTTTCGATCCCAAATGTCCTCAAAGCCTATTGCCATAGACTGTTATATTTTTCTGAGGCCAATAAAAACAATAAGTATAAAGTATGGGCCTTCTTTTAGTGGGAGTATAATATTAGACCTATAAATAACTCAAATCAATTAACACATTTTCTGTACCTACTAATAATAGAAAGCTGAAGAGTTTGTTTGGACACATTTATCTCGGGAACTACTGCTTCGAATTGAAAACTTATTTTTGTGATGGATAGTCCGCTTATCAAGGAAGCTTTTAAGCTATATAACATTACCCTGCGACTAATAAGGGCGAAGCGTCATTGAAAAATGTTGCAAAAACGGAGAAAAGAATCGATAATTGAGGGCTTCCGTTGTGTGCGCTGCGGTAGTGTTTGGTCTAAAATATTATGACTAGCTGTTGCCCCCAACTTCGTAAGGGTGGAACTTAGAAAATTTTCCCCGTTTTTGCACATTTTCTCATTTTTCACATTTTTCTCTGATACTACGTTCCTACTGGTGGCAGTGTGATGTTTTAAAGCCTGTAGTCCTCCTTGATAAATGTACTATCCGGCACAGAATTTTTTTTTAAATCGGACCTGTGTTTTCTGAGATTGGCGTGTCAAACAAACAAACTCCTCAGCTTTAGTAGCCTATGTGTTATTCTGATTTACGGGTACGTGTATAAGCTATATTATTGTAAAGTTTCAGTAGCTTTTTAATTTGCTAATATTTTGCTACCCCTGTGCGTCCATGCCTACTATGAGACCTCACAGTGACGTTTGTGAATACGGCTGTTATTGTGTAACTTATTTTAACATGTAATACCTAATTGTAATACCACTTGAATTGCAATAAAGAACTGTAACTAACTACGCAACGAATTTAGATGCGGTTTTTTTTTTAAATGATGGAGTAGTTCCAGAGGATGGTTTTATTATAATTTCTATTTCTAAATTCCACGTTTACAAAGTTACGAGCAACAGCTAGCTTATTATATAGGTAATAGTTTTAAACTCTGTACTTCCATTTATTTATAGGAAAGGTTTTCGAGACAGCCATGTAGAATTAGATTTCACTCATTTCCTCCCCAGGGTGTTGTAAAAGCCACTACTAAAATACACTATACACAGAGATCATCCTCTGTGAGAGACGGAGAACTGAAAACTAAATACTATGCCACCGCACCTAGCTTCTGACGTTTCAAAAGAGCTTGAAAAACATGCCAATCAGAAATAAAAAAATTTTTCCTTGACTTCGACTTGGCACCGTGTCAGCGTGTTACCATAATTTCTCTCAAAGTGGAGGAGACTCGTGCCCAACAGTGGGACGTTTATAGTCTATTGCCCATACGGCTATAAAGTTTCATATTTTTAGTAATTTTTGCGTGATAAAGCTATAAACATCTCTATGTCATGTATATCTATTCATGCATACATTATTACAAGTGGTTATAAAGATTGTATAGTTTCCGATTTTAGTTTAAGAGCGACTTTATCCAATTAGGATATCCTGTAATGGTAGCTGTTAAGATTATAAATAAATAAAAGAAGTTCTTTTAATATTAGAAGGATTAACTCTTCTTTCTATCATATTCTCATTCACACAGTCCATCCACTTTTTAGGTCTTCCTAGACCTTTTTCTCTCCTAACGATATTACTTTTCTTTCGTCTGATTACATGATCATAACAGGACAGCTGCTTTTTAAGTATTTCGATCACTGGTATCACTTTCATAGTAACTAGTATTCTGTAAGTGTAACTAAAAACACAAAAACAAAGGATAATTTTTAATACTCTTATCCCTAATTTTGTTGTTATAACATGTTTATATCGAAACATACGTCACTTACGTTTAATGTTGATAAACTTTCGTGAACTATGACCACAACAAGATCTTCAATTATGGATACAGACAGATAATGAGAGATAATAAAATGTATAAAAACATTTGCCTACTTTATAGATTTAACTGGCTACACCCGAGTGAGTTTCTCACTTGAATATCAAACAGAAATCAATACTAATCCTCATTAGTACTCTCTCTCTCTCCAGCCCATTTACGTCCCACTGTTGGGAACGAGCCTCCTCCACTTTGGGAGGGATTATGGTCTACTGCACCGCGCTGACCAGGCGTGTTGGCACAGGGTTTATTTTAGAGGTTTCCGGCTGTCACAGAGGATGTTATCTGTGTTCAATATCCCTTACCTGACTTTTACAGCACCCTTAGGAGGAGATGGGGTGGTGACACTTGTCCCCACACGGAATCACTAATACTAATAACTAGCTATTGCACGCAACTTCGTTCGCGTGAAATATAAAACAAAACTATAAAAATTCAGCCTCTCGAACTATGTTATAAGAATAACATAGACGGAGGAAATGTATCTAGCGTAGTCAAGAACTCGGGAATTAGTTACAGTGAGTCACATTTTAATGATTGGGTACTTTGTTTTAGTAATTTCGTGTCTTTCATTCAACCCTTGATTCTTTCCAAATACAGGGTGTGGCGTAAATGGTGGTCCAACGCTAAGGTGGTTATAGTTCAAGTATTCACCTATCATATAAAAAAAAATTAACCATTATTTTTTATATTTTTTTTTATTAATATTATTTTTTTTGGGCACTGGCCGTGTAGTACATTTTTTTTACACTACTCACATCTAAAATGCATGATTTGTTAAAAACGAGAAATTAATTTACAGTTTTTTTTTTATTGGTTTATATTTGGGGTTTACATGAAAAAACGAAAATGCATGTGCTAGTGCTAGTACTCGCCCGTACAACACAAAAAACACACTCAAAAAATAATATCATTTGTCGAAGTTATCAAATATTTATCGATTTTTTATAAAAAAAAAAAAAAAAAATATTTCCGAAACCAATGGCTAAAAATGGTTATTTTTTTTTTATATGATAGGTGAATGCTTGAACTATAGCCACCTTAGCGTTGGACCACCATTTACGCCACACCCTGTATAGTTTTCAGTTTCTGAAGCAGCCTCTGGCTGTTTGTGGTTTGTGGGCAGGAAATAACTCAGAATTAATTTCTTTTCTGGATAATTATACAACTTAAAAATCTGTGTGATTTTAAAACTATTGAGAATTTAATCGACGGGCCTCGTGTAACGGACTGCCGATCACTACGTCGCGGGTTCGATTCCCGCTTGGGTCAATCATTTGTATGATATTTCTAAATGTCATACAAATGTTTGTACTGCGTCTGGATGTTTCTATCTATTATAAGTATGAATTTACAAAAGAAAAGTAGTATATTATTATATATTATATCCGTATTCTGGTACCCATAACACAAACATATAAGGCTTAGCTTGGGACCAGAGGACGTTGTGTGAAATGTCCATGAATATTTATTATTAAATAGTAGGTACAATACAGACATACTTCAAGTCACACAGACTTTTAATTTTAATTAAACAACAGTAGCCGTGCTACCTTTGCACGTTCTCAGAATATTGCAAGTGCAGCGTCGATGACCAAGTGTTCATCGGTGTGCATGATGCAAAACTGCTGACGGCAATACCAAGAAGACACCGCAGCCAGTCGATAAGGAGCCCTCTCTTCACTGAGCTTCACTCTTTGGTCGATCACCGATCAACTAGTTATAGGATAGATTAAGTATAATATTTTAAAATGTAATATAAATATTAAAAATGTAAGTGTTAGTTTGCATAGTTGGGTTAGGTTAGGTCATTTGCCGCCTCTCCCGCCACAAAATGTAATTGCCGAAAGTACGTATATTTAAAAAGCTTGTATATATATAAAAAAATACGGGTTTTCCATAATAAAACCCAGATATTAGTAAATCGGAATACAAAGTTATCAACAACAATAACTATTATGTCCGGTACTGTCAGACAAAGGTCTATATTAGATAAGTACGGAGCCAAATGGCTTGATTCAGTTACAAGATAGTCAACGCTGAGAGCAGACACCAACTGTTTATAAAAATATTAGTTTATTATCCACAATGTATTGTGATTGCCCTATACTTGGACGATGTTGTTTTTGTATGCCTCTAAGAAGAGGCATTTTAACATTTGGATACATAAATCTTGTAAGTAGCATTTTATTTGACCTTTCAATTTTTTTCAATTTGAACCAGTAGTTCCTGAGATTGGTGTGTTCAAACAAACAAGCTCTTCAGCTTTATAATATTGGTATAGATTGACCTACTAGTCTTTTGTTTCTAACAAATCAAAGGAGAAAAAGTGGTTTTGAAACCACGACCTTTGCAAATCCATTCCATTGCTAACAATAAAAATGGTTGAAATCTCAGCCGTGATAATCGCTTTTTCTGTTTTATTTTATTAAATAGTTATATTTAAGTCATGCAATTCTATCCAATCATACCTAAACATTTGCCAATATTGAAATGTATTGCTGGGAAAAAGAATAATGCGTGTTAACACAGCTTACAACTTATGCTTTGAGAGAATACTATGATCGATACTGAGACGAATGAGTTATTATTTTGTACCATAAATTTCACAACCATTTGTCTTTATTGTCTCGTACAGTCATTTTAGTGAAATATTTAATATCCTATGTTATTTCCAGGACTTTAAAATTATCTCCATACCAATTTTTGTGCAAATCCATTCGGTAGATCTTGCGTGAAACGTCACAAACAAACTTAGTTTCACTTTTATGTATTCTTCTAATATATAAAATTCACGTGTCACAGTGTTAGTTACCGTACTCCTCCGAAACGGCTTGACCGATTCTTCTCAAATTTTACATACATATTCAGTAGGTCTGAGAATCGGCCAACATCTATTTTTCAAATTTTTTTTTTTTAGTATGGCAAAACAACGTTTGCCGGGTCAGCTAGTATTATTATATTATCTGTCGTTTAAGTAATCCTTTCTTGTACATACAAACGGATAATATTATAAGTAAATCATGTTTAGGAATGTATAACGAAAAGTTATATAATAAACGACGGCACAAATTTATCGATTTGTTAAGTCGAATGATAATAGTGTCCGCCCCCTTTCCGGGTAGATATTTAATACGCATTGTTTTGATTTGTTGGGAATAACACGTGACATCATGTAGCTCATCTACTCTTCCCAATGACATATCTATGTATAAAACTACCATTCACGGTATCGTTGTAATTCTGCCTGCGCTAATTAAATTTTTCTTTTTAAAACTAGAGACAGGTCAGTGTATGAGCCTATATATTGCATTATAATAAAATTAATAATTGTGTTTTACATTCGGAAGAAGAAGAGCTGGAGATAGTCTTAATAAATGGTATGACAATGGTACCAATTTTACGTGCAAAACAAAACTTAACTACAAAATGTGCTGCCAATGTGTGTCTATGACTATCAGTGGCGCAATTGGTTAATATTTGCAAAAATTTGTTGGGAAATCCATACGAATAATAATAATAATAAATATTCATGGACATTTCACACAACGTCCTCTGGTCCCAAGCTAAGCTTATATGCTTGTGTTATGGGTACCAGAATACGGATATAATACCTAAACTACTTTTCTTTTGTAAATACATACATATAATACATAGTAAACACCCAGACGCAGTACAAACATTTGTATGACATTTATGGATATCACACAAATGATTGTCCCAACCGGGAATCGAACCCAAGACATCGTGATTGGCAGTCCATTACATAAACCACTCCACCACGAAGCCCGTCACGTCACGAAAGACTTTTATTTTATTTTTAGGCCTGTTCTTGTTTTCCACATCATTGATACGGCTAATATTTCGATAACTACGCCACTATACCACATTATAAGTAGAAAACTTCGAATTAAACGTGTTGGCTACAGGACAGCTGTTCGCCATGATATAGTAGACCAATTACTCTTCCAAAGTATAGAAGGCCCTTGTCTGAAGACGTTTATGGCTAAAAAAGGTGTATAATAAATTGTGTATTTCGACTTATTATATCGTACATTCTTAACTGTCGGGTGGCGGATTAAAAATACAAGTGTCATCACTCCATTTCCTTTCCTGGGTGCTGTAAAAGCCAGTTAAGGGATATTGTACACAGATAACATCCTCTGTGCAAGAAGGAAAACTACAAACCCTAGGCCAACACGCCTGTTCAGCACGGTAGAGTAGACCATAAACCGTTCGTTAGTAGAGGAGGCCCATGCCCAGCATTGGGACGTTGATGGGCACGGGACAGAGACGGAGACATGAGAGAGAGACATTTTTAACAACTTTTCTAAGCAAATTTCTTTACAAATTCCAGTTCTTCAGTGCCTTCATGATCGGTGCCTATAGTTACGCCGTCCACTATGCATATGACCTAATAACAATATACCGAGGAGCAAGTGTCTTCATCCCGGCAGAAGCTTGTGTTGCTATTTACTGCTTGGAACTAGTCTTCACGGCTCTATTGATTTATGGAACACATATGGTAAATAAAAATTGCTGAAACTGCTTTAGATTTTCAATAGGTCGATAACACATACATATTAATAAATTTAGTGAAGGATTAAGACTACAAATGTCACCATCCTATTGCCTGCCTATACCCGCGGTGCTGTAAAAGCTTGCTCAAGGATAATTAAGGAGATAAAATGCTTTCTGAAAGACAGAAGTCTTGAAACTACATCTTTCACCAGCACGTCTGGTTGGCGTCATAATAGACCAAATGCTAGATACTGTAAAGCTTCTTCTTTACATTCACTTTTATAAATGAAAAACTTTTAGCATAATTAATTTGTTATATTTTTTATAATATAGAAAAACTATTTTACAATCATTTTTCAACATCCTCTCTTCATGTCCTTTTTTCATCTCCCAAAATTCTTTTCTTTTCATTTCCAAATTTTAAATTTTTTATTCCTTTTTTAAAAATAAATCTTAAGTGGCCTGTATCATTGTATAGGTTATATTCAATGATCACAACCTTTACATTCTCCCCCCCTTAGAGGATAAAAAAAAATTTTTTTTCCAAAAAAAAAAAAAAAAACATTTTTTTTCTAAGTTACAAAATACTGGACACCCTACCTAAGGTTGGAAAGCATGATAACAAACTAGAATGAACCAGATTAGATCCAGCTAGGACCTAGCTTTTCGAAGCAATACATTTCGAAAAACTTGAAAAGCAAAAAACCAACCAAAAATTGCCTTTCTAATCTTAGTTATCCGAACCACACTAACTACGATGCCCTTATATCATATCACTCTTTTCATAAAATATTAAACTACTTCATCTTTAAAATTTATTTATCCAATAATAAACAAGAGTGATAAGGCATCCTTAAAACTATCACACCAAAACACAAAGCATATATCATCAACAATCAATCAGAAAAATGTTCATCACCAAACAATTAATGCTCTTATAAAAACTATCGAGCTTCAATTATGAGGTCAGCATCATAGATCCGAAAGATATGCTAATTTAACAGCTTTCCAGCTTAATGAGAAAATTTACATAAGAAACCATTATAATTGACAGAATCCAGAGATTATCAAATTAAAATTTAAAGTATGCTCAGATAATACTCAACCTTCTTTTCAATTATTTAGGTATAATTTCTACTAAGTAATCCTGAATGCTCGGGAATGACCAATTTATTCCACATTTAGAATTCCTTCTCGTGAGATAAATTTACCAACCATTCTTCTACCACAAGTAACGTTTTAAATAATCAATCATTCTATTATCTAAGTAATTATAAACTATTCGCTAATCATTATTATCTAACTATTACCCAATAAATAAAATAAAAATATTATCAGCAACCTCTCACTATAATACAACTTCTTTCAATTTTCAACCTTTCACATTTCTCTCCTAATGAACAAATACTTTACTCTAGCACCTACTTTCCTAAATCCTATCTTATGAGTTCTATCTCTAAAATGCGTTATATCCCAAAACAGGATTCCATGACAAATAGCCTATGGCCTTACCATGTTGCATTCAAAGATATTACCCGTTGATACGACTCATCCAACTAACTCTACCAAGCCACTACCTTCGACATTATAACTCAATACAACCCATTATTATACCTATTAATCGCTCTACCTTAATACTATAATCATAATCTAGTACGAAATACTCACTATCTAATTACTATGTTAATATATTTATCTCACATTTTTAACTAAACATTCAAAATATAAATATGAAAAAATAATTAAATTTTTGATGTGGTTCCTTTTCATTGCATCTTTCTTATGTACAAATTTGCTGACGTCATTATGAAGTCTCGCCGATCCCGAACAATATGAAACACACCTGCATATTCAAATTTTTCGTAGACTGCATCTCAACATCCATAACATGTGTCTGTAGAAGGCCTGATCCCCTATCAGCTACCTCGCTGAACTGGACCTTCCTCAGTTCTGGCGAGTGGGAAAATTCGGCTGTGACCGTGTGTTCTTCTCTGATAGTTAATATTTATCCTGTGTCGACCCTTTGCTCGTCAACACATCCCTGGGCGTAGGAGCTGGTTTACCAATCGGGCCGCTATACCCGGCGCGCCTCCACCAATTGTAAAGCTTCTTCTTTACATTCACTTTTATAAATGAAAAACTTTTAGCATAATTAATTTGTTATATTTTTTATAATATAGAAAATCTATTTTACAATCATTTTTCAACATCCTCTCTTCATGTCCTTTTTTCATCTCCCAAAATTCTTTTCTTTTCATTTCCAAATTTTAAATTTTTTATTCCTTTTTTAAAAATAAATCTTAAGTGGCCTGTATCATTGTATAGGTTATATTCAATGATCACAACCTTTACAATACCATCCCAAAGTGGGATATTAAGGGGCTGAAAAGATACATTAATGCCCGTTTTCATCAACGACCCCTAAATTTTAAGTAGCCCTTAAGCGAATTTAAATGACACTTTACGCAAGTTTTATTTTCACCAACGTTTAAGGCCCGTAAATATAAGGAATCCCTTAACAGTTTAAGCTCCCTTAAACGTTGGTGAAAATAAAACTTGCGTAAAGTGTCATTTAAATTCGCTTAAGGGCTACTTAAATTTAGGGGTCGTTGGTGAAAACGGGCATAACTCCCCAACGCGACAACATCGTGACTATGTCACAAAGTGCGACTAGGGCTTTAGGTCCACCCTCTCTCTCTCCAGCCCATTCAAGTCCCACTGTTGGGCATGGGCCTCCTCCACTTTGGAAGGGATTATGGTTTACTTTGCCGCACTGACCAGGCATGTTGGCACAAAGTTTGTTTTCGAGCTTTCCATCTCTCACTGAGGACGTTATCTGTGTACAATATTCCTTTGGCTAGCTTTTACAGCGTTCTGGGAACGCAAAGGTGTGGTAATACTTGTATTC
This sequence comes from Orgyia antiqua, assembly GCA_916999025.1. NCBI lineage: Eukaryota > Metazoa > Arthropoda > Insecta > Lepidoptera > Erebidae > Orgyia > Orgyia antiqua. The sequence continues at coordinate 13,959,813 of OU779869.1, forward strand.
TTAATCCGTCACCACACGAACTATGCCCATTTAACATAGTGTTAATTAGTTATAGCAATATGTTAGATTTAGGCAGTATTTATAAAGGCGACTACGAACTAATAATTACATAAGAGTCTAAACTGAACACTAAAAATAGATTCTCTATTTCGGTGTACCGAATGACTCATCAATCATCATGGCTACGAAGTTATCGTCTTCGGTTATATGTAGTTTAGTAATTCTTCTTGAATCAACTGAACCACTCACGATTTCAATACGCTGATTACTTAAACTATGTAATAAAATTTGAAATGAGATAGGTGAGAGAATCTGTTCTCCTTAGCTTCATTTGTGTTAGACATAAATAGAAAAGTTATTTGTCAGAAAAAGTTAACAAACGGACTTACTTGTATACAACTTTTCAATAGAGATAAAGATTCAAATTCACTATTAGTAATATAGCTACTTAGAAAGTTCCAAAGTATTTAGCTAGTTTCTTTTTTGGCTATTAATGCTAATAAAAATAATTTAACTGAACGAAATGTCTAGGAATTGTTTAGTTATACTATTTCTCTTAATTAAAATAAGTACTAACTTTGCGGACCTCCTTGGGATAGAAAAACAATATTTTCTAGATATAGACGTAATATAGAGCCTCTAGCACTTTAGGAAACTATAACTTCCTATTAATGAAAGAATTTTAGAATCGAACCTCTACTTTCGTTGATAACCCCCTACATACGAGTACATATTACAAATTTTACCTATTGGATGCAACACTGCCACGCCTCGAAAGACGGCAGGACGCACTCCGACGAGGTTGGCCAACAGTCAACCGGTGTTTGCAAGCTTTATTTATTATTTATTTTATTCCTTTGTTTATTAAACATCCCATCTTTTTACATTTTTAAAATGATTATAACACTACATACATACAAATGTAACAATTAACATATAAAAGAACAAAGAAAAATATATTATATAAATAATAGTTTAAGCTTTCAGCTTTTTCTCGACTTTTTGTGTCGGTTTTTCATAAATACCCCGTCCCGTTTCCTACGGGAAAAGATATATCTATATCCCCACTACCTCATTCATACTCCCTATTTCCCTACCTCTCCCTCTACCTCGTCTTCTGCCTCTTACAGTGTTTATGTTGTGTGTGTTTGTATAGCTTGTGTTAGTGTGTTGTGCTTCTTGTGTGTGTAGCTGGTTGTGTGTTAATTACGAGTATATATAAATAATAAGTATTATAATATTAATATATTAATATTATTATTTATTTATTTATTTACTATGAATACACCTTATTGTACACCATACGAATAAAATTTATAAGAATTTATATTTATAAATATAGTACAAGCGGCGGCTTTATCGCTAAAAGCAATTTCTGTTAGGCAACCTTTGGATGGAGATCTTGCAAAGAGAGAAGAGCAATAGGTCTTTATTTATTACTTCTTTATTAATCGTATAAATAGATATAATAATTTACTAATTATTATTGTTTCAGAAAAACATATTATATACAAGAATATATTATTATTTCGCAATATTAACAATAGGTGCTTCAATACTCATTCAAATTATAGAATTTGCCATAGCACAGTCACAACCACGATGGATGTCTATACACTTTGAAGCAGCACCTATTATGCTGGCCTCTATTTGTAAGTACCATACCACGCTGGATGCCAGCGGCATAGTCGCATTTTTTTACGTAGTATTATACAGGCGGAGGAAAGATTTGCTTAAAGCAAGCAACGATAAACCCCATATTTTTGCATGCTTTTAAAGAAGCCTACCTAAGGTGCCAATTCTACGTGCACAACTTAACAAAAAAATAAAAACAACTATTGATGTATTTTGATTAATTGGCAATTTTGTTGTGCACATTTATATTAATTAAAATCTTCTATCCTCCTCCTCGCATCGTATTCTTTAGGGTTGAGGGTCGTGACTTCGCTTTTATGATGTTTCGCCATATGTTTCGATCTCTGGCGGTGCGTAGAGCGTTGTGCACGGTTGAATCAAGAGCCGTGCGGATCTGGTCAGACCATCGTATTGGGCTGCGTCCACGAGGCCTTTTTCCATCTACCTTTCCAGTCACGATGAGTCTCTCCAGATTATTGTCATTTTTTCTGGCAATGTGACCGAAATATTCCAGTACCTTGCGCAGGCATTCAGATGACAAACGTGAAGTAATTTGGAGTTCCTGCAGTATGGAGACGTTGGTTCGAAATGCTGCTGAAAATCTTCTATAATAAATAGTTTCTATAACAAGAAAGTTCGGTTAACATTGCCGAATTGTATTATCGATACTATCAAAATTCATTTTTTAGATCTATACTCTATACTAATATTATAAAGCGAAAGAGTTTGTTTGTTTGTTTGTTTGTTTGTTTAAACGCGGTAATCTCAGAATCCGCTGGTCCGATTTAAAAAATTCTTTCAGTGTTGGATAGTACATTTATCGAGGAAGGCTATAGGCTATATAACATCACGCTGCAACGAATAGAACTGAAGCATCAGTGTAAAATGTTGCAAGAAACGGAGAAAAAAGTCACGCGCGCGATCTTTAAATGAAAACGCTGCCTTATCCATGTGAGTTACAACAAAGTAATGTATGAAGAAATTGTTTGTTACCTATAGATCTTTAAAAAAGTCCGCGAGGCCATATGTCTATCTTTTAAGGAAAACCCGCTGTACCCATAAGAACGTCAACAAAATTATCAAATACAATAGGATGTTTTCAAAAGCTATTTATGTGTATATAGTAACATTTTTTATCAAATTAAATACCTTAGTTAGCTTACGCATTTAATATAGATAATAACTGCTCTTTACAGCATGCAATTTAAATGAATATCTTCGGAGATATGACGAAAAAAGAATTACGCGTGATAAAATAAAGTTAAACTGTTCGCTGAGCAACGAGAACGTTTCCCCGGTCATCTATCTATACTCCATTGTTTCGATGTATGGTTGAATGTATGAATGTAAGGATGTTTGTTGTTCTTTCACGTAAAGACTACTGGATGGATTTTCATGAAACTTTGCAATAATATAGCTTACATATCAGATTAACACATATGCAATAATTTATAAAGATACTATGTGTCACGGCGTCTTAGTGTGTGTAAAAGTCAGTATTGTACAGGTTGTTACGCTGCTCAATCCCCGACGGATCAGTGTTGAGTTGGTCTTTAAAGGCGCCGGCGTCATCGTCGGCGTATGGTCGTTACGCTGCTCAAATCCCGACGTATCGGTGCTGAGTTGGTTTTTATAGGCGTCGGCGTCGGCTTCGGCGTTGTCGTCGGCGCCGGCTTCGCCGACGCCTCCGGCGTATGGTCGTTACGTTGCTCAAATCCCGACGTATCGGTGCTGAGTTGGTTTTTATAGGTGTTGGCATCGACAGCGGCGTCGGCGTCGTCGTCTGCGTCGGCGTATGGTCGTTGCGTTGCTCAAATTCCGACGTATCGATGCTGAGTTGGTTTATATAGGTGTTGACATCGGCGTCGGCGTCGGCGTATGGTCGTTACGCTGCTCAAATCCCGACGTATTGGTGCTGAGTTGGTTTTTATAGGCGTTGGCATCTACAGCGGCGTAGGCGACGACGTCGGCGTCGGCGTCGGCGTCGACATCGGCGGCGGCTTCGGCGTCGTCATCGGCATCGGCTTCGGCGTCGGCGTCGGTGTCAGCGTCGGCTTCAGCGTCGGCGTCGTCGTCGGCTTCGGCGTCGGCGTCGTCGTCGGCTTCGGCGTCGGCGTCGGCGCCGGCTTCGCCGACGCCTCCGGCGTATGGTCGTTACGTTGCTCAAATCCCGACGTATCGGTGCTGAGTTGGTTTTTATAGGTGTTGGCATCGACAGCGGCGTCGGCGTCGTCGTCTGCGTCGGCGTATGGTCGTTGCGTTGCTCAAATTCCGACGTATCGATGCTGAGTTGGTTTATATAGGTGTTGACATCGGCGTCGGCGTCGGCGTATGGTCGTTACGCTGCTCAAATCCCGACGTATTGGTGCTGAGTTGGTTTTTATAGGCGTTGGCATCTACAGCGGCGTAGGCGACGACGTCGGCGTCGGCGTCGGCGTCGACATCGGCGGCGGCTTCGGCGTCGTCATCGGCGTCGGCTTCGGCGTCGGCGTCGGTGTCAGCGTCGGCGTCGTCGTCGGCTTCGGCGTCGGCGTCGTCGTCGGCTTCGGCGTCGGCGTCGACGTCGGCGCCGGCTTCGCCGACGCCTCCGGCGTATGGTCGTTACGTTGCTCAAACCCCGACGTATCGGTGCTGAGTTAGTTTTATAGGTGTTGGCATCGACAGTGGCGTCGGCGTCGGCGTATGGTCAATAGGCTCAAAAACTGCTAGACCGTTTTTTAAAATTCTTTCACCATTTGAAAGCTACATTATCGGCGCTTAAAATAGGCTAGATTTTATTTTGGAAAAATTAGGGTTCTGTAAAATAATTGGGTTTTTCGGAAAAAAATCAACTAAAAGAGTTAACTGTTTTGCGTACGCTGCTTAAACTTTTAAAGATAGAACAACAAAATATTCTATTTTTTTATTTATTTATGAGATTTATTTATTTCAAGGAAGACCAACAGCTTCTCAATCAATATGAACAAAAAAGAAATATTCATCAGCAAGCGAATTATAGGTCCTCACGGATAAAAAATTAAGAGCCATGTTTATGGTATTATAAGGGTGGGTGTTTACTATGTATTATAAGTATGTATTTAGAAAAGAAAAGTAGTTTATGTATTCTATCCGTATTCTGGTACCCATAACACAAGCATATAAAGCTTACCTTGGGACTATAGGACATTGTGTGGAAAATTCTTATTTATATACGCTTTATTATAATGAAGTATTTTTATTTATTCATTTTGCGATTAACTTTAATTGAGAGAACAACAGAACGTTATTCCGAGGTCGTGGGTTTAAGTCCTGTTTATGATAATTCTTATTTTGACAATAATTTCAATCAAGTGTTATTCGCCGGGAAGGTGAAGCATTTTTCTTGATGGCTTCGACTGGTACAAGGAAAGAAATACGTGATTATCACCTGTTCTAGGATTGTTGTAATTTTACTACCTCGATTTAACTCATTAAATGCAGTGATTTCAAATTCCATGTGAAGAAAGTCGCATTCAATAACTTAGCAACGGAAGCAATTCTGTCTCTCTGTGACTCTCTCTGTGTCGCGATTATCTGCCCAAAATATTAATTATACCTCGCTCTTGATAGGTTTTTGTTAGGTAGGTTACCTAACAAAACCTATCAAGAGCGAGGTATACTGGAACGTTTAGGGTTCCGTACCTACTTGATCGAAAAATATAAAGAACTAGATACAAATAACCAGTTAATTAAGCATATAGCAACTCACCAACTTAACTTTGTAGCTGCAATAAAGGGGAGCGCTTACATTTCAGCTACTTCATAAGTTCGTATTAGTTTTTAGCAAATCTTTCATGTGATGTGGTATTTAATTATAAATTTTTTGGATTTTTATCAACACTATGTAGGCTTGGACCATGCCAAATTTCAAGTCTCTAGGATAGTGGGAAGTAACCTGTAAATTTTGATTCCCTAGCGAAAGTGGAAAATACTCAAAAATGGCTGTAGTTCGGTTATATCTTCAGAATGCGTAGATCTAAATTATTGGTTGTATCTTTTACAGCAAGGGACCGCATAGATCTACATTTGGTATAAGTTTCAAATTAACAACTTCAGATGTGGCTGAGTAAAAAAAAGTTTAACGAGTGGATAGACAGACAGACGGACACCGTATTAAGAGTATAAGGGTTTGTACAAAGACCTAAAAAGGCATGATGAAGCTCTGAGATATCATCTACTAAAATAACATTGGGGCCGTGTGTGTTACTTCTTTAGAACTGTGCAAGAAAAGAGGACCACACTAACGATTTACTAATTAGCTGTAAAATGGCGTTATTGTTAGTTCATTTAATTTTTCGTTTCTTAATTCCACGCGTATGAAGTCGCGGGCACTGCTAGTTAGTTTATATAAATTTATAAATTTTTGCAATTGACTTGCTAGGCTTTTACTTAATAAACTAGATTATAGTGGAAAATAAATAAATTAATAAATTAATGTAGAAATATATGTACAGTCATTATTTTGGTCCAATTGTGTTCTGTAAACACTAAACGATCGATTGATCGAGTTGGTGCAAACCGCTCAATAGATGGCGTTGTACACAAAAACATCGCACGATGTTTAACTCACATTGAGAAGATTGTAGTGGAAAATTTGTTAAACATATGTAGGAACCTTATTAGTTTAGATGGGAGAGCAACGGAACGGTATTCTGAGGTCGTGGGTTCAAGTCCCGTTCATGGTAATTGGTACATAAATCGGGTAAAAAGAAAGAATGATTGGATAGATGTAAGTATGTAATAATTTTACGATATTATTATGACCAACTAAAGTTAGTGTCGAGATATTTTTAATAATATAAATAAATAAATAAATATTCATGGACATTTCACACAACGTCCTCTGGTCCCAAGCTAAGCTTATATGCTTGTGTTATGGGTACCAGAATACGGATATACTACATAAACTACTTTTCTTTTGTAAATACATACTTATAATGCATAGTAAACACCCAGACACAGTACAAACATTTGTATGACATTTATGGATATCACACAAATGATTGTCCTGACCGGGAATCGAACCCAAGACCTCGTGATCGGCAGTCCATTACATAAACCACTCCACCACGAAGCCCGTCGATAATAGTCTTTTTACGCTAACACGTTTATTATCTCTCCGATAAAATCTCCGTTTAATCGTCCGCATAATATAAATAAAACCATTATAAGCTATTAAGTTTCCTGCACTTGCGTTTTTAATTGTTTACACTATAATTTAGTTTATTAAGTAATAATATAGCAAATTAATTGCAAAAATTAATAATTTAATGTAAAAATATAATAGAATCTGTAATCTGTAAAAATATAATAGCAGATGGCGCTCTATAGTCTCTGCCTACCTCCCTGGGAAAAATGCGTGATTTTATGATGATGATGATGATGATATAATTTTTTTTTTTTTTTTTTTTTTTTTTTTTTTGTGTTTACTCTGCTACTTGGCGATCTGTGAGTGTCACAATAAGCCAATATTATGTTTATTATTTACAAATATCGTATTCATCAATGTGATTAACAGCAAAAAGAATTGTTGGAAGTTCGCTTCAATTCTTTCAATCGAATCTCGCCATTAACCTAGGGACATCATGCCGCTTTAAGCGGTTATGTGACACGCTTCCAGTGCCCTGTAGTTTTGAAGCAAGCTCATTGACATGAGTTGAAATTCTAGATTGATAGTTTTTGCTGTATCTGGCAATCTCCTGTTTGACGGTCCTGATATTTAAATCCTCATATATGTGTTTGTTACTGACATAATACGGTATGTTTAGCATGGCTCTTAATGTTTTGCTTTGAAATCGTTCGAGAATTTCAATATTACTGTTGCAGGCAGTCCCCCATAGCTGGATACCATATGTCCATATGGGTTTCAGTATGGTCTTATATATGGCCATTTTGCTTTCTTGCGATAATTTTGACTTGCCACCCATCAGCCAGTACATTGATCTGAACTTTGTATCTAGTTGTAACCGTTTGGTCCAGATATGTTTTTTCCAGGTCAGCCGTCGATCAAGATGCATACCAAGGTATTTAGCATGCTCAGCCTGGGGTATTTCTGTGTTGCACAATTTGATGCCAGGACAAGTTGGCTTTCTGAGCGTAAAGGTTACATGAATGGACTTGGTTTGATTAGCCCTGATGCGCCATTTGCCCAGCCATTCCTCTATCCTATTGACGTGAGCTTGTAATTTGGCTGAAGCCTCTACTGGGTCTTCGTGGACAGATAGTATGGCGGTATCATCTGCATATGTAGCAGTTATAGTGTCACTTTGAGTAGGTAAATCTGCGGTGTATAAGAGGTATAATAGAGGCCCCAATATACTTCCCTGAGGAACACCTGAGTGAATATCTTTTAAGGGAGCAGTCTCATTGTGGAATTTCACCTCAAAGCATCTATCATGGAGATAGGATCTCAGAATGGGAAAAAAGGAATGTGGAAGTAGTTCTTTGATTTTAAATAGTAACCCATCATGCCAAACTCTGTCAAAAGCTTGGCTAATGTCCAGAAATACTGCAGAGCAGAATTTTTTACATTCAAGAGCACGGCCTATAGTATCTGTAATGCGGTGGACCTGTTCGATTGTTCCGTGCTTCTCTCGAAAGCCAAACTGATGAAGTGGTATAACCCGCGGTATATAATGCCGCATTCTGTTCATTAGGATTTTTTCTAGTAATTTACCCAATATGCAGAGCAGACTAATTGGCCTGTAGGAGCTAGGTTCCTGCAGTGGTTTTCCAGGTTTGGGTATCATTATAACCTGTGCAATTTTCCACTGGGCTGGATACACTTGCAGTCTAAGACAGGCATTAAATATCGCTGTAATGTGGATTACACCTTTTTTTGGAAGTTGTTTTAGCAGCTGCGCGTCAATCAGATCGTAGCCAGGCGCTTTACCATTCTCCAGATTTAGGATTTCTTTCCATACTTCATTGGGGCTGGTGCTTTTTAATGGCATACACATTTGTAAAGGTGCATTAAGGTATTCGCAAACCTCGCTGTCATGATCAGAGTTCTTACTTGCTATAGGTTCGAATACTGATCGCAGATGTTCAGCAAATACCTTGGCCTTTTCAGAATCCGTTCTGGCCCAGTTGCCTTCCGTGGTTTTTAGCGGCGGTATATGTGTTATAGGCCTTTTGAGGTTTTTGGTTATCTTCCACAGAGAATGTTTAGTATCTACGTTAGGTGTAAGTTTTGCAAGTTGGCTTTGAAGTCGCTCATTATTTGCTTGTTTGATCATGTGCTTCAGATCCTCAGATGCCTTGTTGAAAGCCTTTTTGTCCAGTGGATATCTTGAGGTCTGCCAAACTTTTCGCAGATGCCTTCTTTCAAGTACTTTATTTTTTATCTCTTTAGAATAGACAGTTGTTGTTGTTGCGTTTCTTCGTCTCAACAAGGGGGTTGAATCCTGGGCCGCTTGATGTATAAGCTTACCAAATGACTGAATTGTTGATTCAATCTTATCCGCACAATTTATAGACTGTTTTAAGTTTATACATTCATTTATTGTAGCACTGTAGTTTTCCCAGTTAGTTTTGTGGTTATAAAGCCGTTGGGGATATTCAAAATGTACAATCTTGCACTGGACATTCATTATGACAGGTGTATGATCAGATGAGAGGTCAGTACATTCTTCTATTCTTATTTGATTCTGAGAAATATTTTTAAGAATATAAAAATCTAGCAAGTCTGGTACCTTATTTGCGTCGGCAGGCCAATATGTTGGTGCACCGTGTGAGGCACAGTGAAGGTTGAGGTCATTCACAACTGTATATAACTGTCGTCCTCGTGAAGTGGATAGTCTGGATCCCCAAGACACATGTTTGGCGTTCCAGTCTCCGCCGCAAATGTATCTACCACCCAACGTTTTGAAGTACGCTTTGAAGTCGTTGCTTGAAATAGTATGCCTTGGGGGGCAATATATGGCAGAGAGCGTTATTTCTTCTTTACCGTCCTGAATTCGGATTGAAGTGGCTTGTATCTTGTCAGTTTTAAATGAGTTAAGAAAATAATGTTTAAGGTTTTCTCTTATAAGAATAGCCGTGCCTCCGTGGGAGTTGCCGGACGGGTGGTTTGTAGTATATATTTTATAGTTTTGCAACAAAAAGTTACTTCTAAGGGAAAATCGCGTTTCCGAAATTAAGGCCACATCAACTCTTTCAGATTTCAGAAACAGTTCAATTTCTAGTCTACGCTCAGTCAGCCCGTTGGCGTTCCAAGTAACTATCCTTAAATTTAGGGGTTTTTGACAAGGCTTGTTACAAGTTGGATCATACGATCCATCATGTTGTCTAACATAATATTCATTATGTTTTGAAATTTGTCAAACATTACATCTAATACCTCTACGAAATTGTTTGGATCCTTGATGTCACTTCTTAGTTCTGAAATATTTGATTTTGTAGCTTGAGCATATGTCATGTTGTATTTAAATTGGTTGTCGTTTTTATTGTAGTCGTTTATTTTTATGTTTCCATTGGGGTTAATATTTGGTTGTTTCTTAATTTTATCTTCCACAATTCCTTTTCTGCTAGTTTTGTCTCTCATAATGAGGTCTTTATACTGCTTATATTTTGCGCAGCCTTTATAGCTTGCTGGATGTTTTTCCTGACAATTGGCGCAAGTTGCTTCAGTGTCAGGTTTCTTCAAACAGCTAGTTGTAGGGTGGTCTTTGCCGCATTTAACGCATCTAAATGGCCTATTACATTGGTTTTTTGCATGTCCAAAACGTTGACATCTTTTACACTGTAAAATATCGAACTTTTTGTATGGCGCTTCAACCGAAATTTTGATATGATTTAAGTTTTTAATTTGGAAGATTTCTTTGTTATTATGTTTAGGCTCTAAATCCACGTAGAAAATAGGCATTGGCTGTCTTGTGCTTCTGTGTTTAATATTTGTAATTTGTCTGACTTCATGACCTAGTTCGAAGAGTTCTTTCTTTATTATTTCCGTGTCTTCTGATGAATGTAGTCCCCGAATAACCACTCTGTAGGCTCTTTCGCTTTTTAATTGGTATGTATAGTGGCTGATGTCTTTTTCTACAAAATTAGATCTTATGCTTTTATAGGTTTCTACATCTATTGGCATTACTTTTACTATATGACCGGATCTTAGAGTCATCATACTGTATTTCTCAGTATCAACAAATGTAGAGAGTAGTTCTTTCAATTTTTTGATGTCTAATACGCCTGTCACAAATATGGGTTCTGGTTTTGGTGGTTTAGGCTCTTTGATTTTCTCAGACTGTTCCATATTATCTTCGGTTTCTAAAATTTCGTACCTGTTTTGTGTCCTGATTCCATATTTTGTTTTCAATACTTTGTTTTTGCTAATCTTATTTTCTGGACTTGCTTCAGCTTTTCTTTTTACAACTGCTTGATCATTTTGCCATAGTCTGTTAGGATTTATATTACTTTCATCTGTTATCAAGGCTTCTTTGTTCTTTTCTATACTACTGTTGTTAGTTGATAGCTTTTCAGCTGGTAGCGTTCCTAGAGAGTGACTTCGAGCGTGCTTAAACATACTCCTCTGAATAGTTTGCTGTAACATATTTGAGATTCTATTTTCTTTTTCATTATTCATATCCATTAAATTCCCACGAGTTGGGTCGATCTAAAAAGTCACTTGGGAGGTAACGCCCATTCCCCCAAGAAGGCTACTACAACGACGTTTGCCAGGTCCGTCGTGGTTGGCACTCGCGACTAATCGCCCATTAGCCATGCATTCCTTTGGCGTGTATCCCACCGTAGAATTGGGGTGATTTTTATAGAGGTTATTCTTCCTCTCAGTCCGGGCAATTAAGCCAAGGCTCCCGGTCGCTAGTTAGCGGTTACGGGTGTGGATAGTCAGTTTCTAGTAGGTATCCACTAATAACCAGCTTGTTAGGCTAGTTTTATCGGGTCAGATGACTTCGACTCGATTATTTCAGAGGAAAAAGGCCTTCTCTGGCAGTAGATGCTATCTGCAGTTGCGTGTGTGAACTTTACTAAAGAATAAAGACGAAAAGAGTACGTATAGTCCTTTTTTTTTTTTCAAAACAAATTCCTCCTCACCTTGGTAGGGGAGGTCTTGGTCTTAATGAATTTGTTAATTGATGGTTTTGTTTCGAGTTTTCCGTCTCTGGCAGTAGATGGTATCTGCTTTGTATGTCCTTTAGCTGGCTCTTACAGCACCCAAGGAAAGAGATGGGGTGGTGACAAATGTATTCTTAAGTCCGTCACCACACGGACGATGATATAATAGAAATGTTTTGTTACAGGTATTGAAGTCTATCTTATTTTACTAGTAAGGAGTCTTTTAAGAAAATTGGACGTGTCCTCAGCACCCAATGTTTATGATAATCCATTGCAACAGATTGTTTATGAGGGAAAAACTGAGAATAATGATGTTTATGAACCTACTGCAGTTCCTTTAAAAGACTAACTCCATAATATTTGTGCTAAAAGACATTTGGACGGGAAAAAGACCTTTTATATAAGAATTTTAGGAAAATCGGAATTTTTAAGAAACCGCAAAAAGTATATATTATAAGATATTTGAGGAGATTCCTCGAAATTTCGGTTTAGAAAAATCTTTTTTATAATTCAAAGAGCAAAAGACTAGGTCTGATGTAGTATGGTCAAAAAATTTTGATCAAAGGATATATTTTGTGGCTTTCGGACTATACATATTATTTTGTTAATTTTAAATCGGTTTTATAACAGTAAATCAAAATTTATAAATATTTTTTATAAGAATTCTCCAATAGGCTCAAGTTCTAGAAAAATTTTGTTAGGGTATTTATTACTCAAGCCAAAATAGAAAAATATTAACATGGTAGAGTACAACGTTCATAAAACACTAGAGTTATGTAACCGTATGCTTATAATACAAGTATTATAAGCATACGGTTAAGTAGAGCTATTTGATTCTCTTTATTTAAAGCTCTATAATTATAATAAAATTAACAATGATTTTGTATAGAAACAATTGTATTTTTGTAAATAATGTATATAAAGTTATAAATAATTTATTGTGACTAACATACAATAAATGATATGAAACGCTTATTGTATTTTAATTGTCATTATTATCATTTAGTGGTTAGAAATGTGTGAATCATTAATTGCGAACGAAATAATATTAATGGCAATTTCATAGCCGTCAACAATATTAAAAATTATCTTCAATACTTACCTAATGAGTTCTTACTTAGGTCTTTTATGAATCCATCCATCATCAGCCCTTCCCTGCCCACTGCAACATGCCCCCTACTCCCCCCATAGAAAGCCACAATGCGCGTTCCTGCGCTAAATGCAACCAGCGGCCGTATTATGAGCTCTTATTCCCAGGCCGTTTACGCCGTGAATGGAACTGCCCGGCAAATTCGTAATATGAACATAACTCCCAGCCATCCGGTTCGCTAAAACAGTCATAGATTAATATGTTTATAGTAAAGGTACAACTAAAAGTTTAAGTACTAACGAAAATTTTTCAACTAAATGTTTTATTTTTACCATAATACATAATTTAGTCAGGCAGTGTACGGCCTGCTTGGAACTTGCATGATTTTTAAAAAGCTCATAATACGCCCGCAGGGCTCCGAGTCCGGTATCACAATGGTGTCTCAATGGCATCACAATGACACATTATAACCTCAAAAAATTAACAATAGACTACCAAAATTGATAAAATTCGCCACTAAACAATTAGTTATTTAGTGTTGTTGCAAAAAAATGCAATAACTGATTGCTTAGTGGCGAATTTTATCAATTTTGGTAGTCTATTGTTAATTTTTTGAGGTTATAATGTGTCATTGTGATGCCATTGTGACACCATTGTGATACCGGACTTGGGGCCCAGGCGCCCCCGCGGCCCCGGCGTATTTGACGATATCGTCAATCCATCTTGTTGGACGCTGCGTCGCCCGGTGCGACTACGTACGCGACGACGACGCACGCAGCGACGACCGGACTCGAGGACGTTGCGTCCTCAACGGTCGTCGAGTCGTCAAGTGATAAAGTTTAAAATATAATTTTGTAATAAGAAAGTTCAGCTATCATTAGCGATCATTTTTGAGATCACTTAAGTCGATGGTACCAATCTCAATTTATTCCGGCGTTCCCGCTGAGATTTCTTAGTTTATTTTTTCATTTTAAATTATGAAACAATTATTTACGTAAAACATAACAAAAACAACGCAAATTTTCCCTATTTATTGACCCTTTTAACAGTTACATGTAATTCGAGGAAATTTATAACATATAAAATAATTGAATGGTTTTATAGAGATAAATGTTTTCCTGTAAACAACTGATCATCAATAATTATTACAAAACCAACTGTTGCCCGCAACTTCGTATGCGTCGAATTTAAAACCAAACCTTATCAAATTATACAAAAAAGCCATCCTCTTGAAGCACTCTATCTATTAAAAAAACACCACATTAAAATCTGTTAGGTACTTTTGAAGATATATGCTCACATACGGACATACATACAAAAATTTATTTTATAATAAGTAAAGATTTAATGATCTTATTCATAATGACTTAACAGAGGTTTAAACGGAGATTTTATCGGAGAGATAATAAACGTTTTATCGTAAAAAGACTATTTTGAATAACAAGTTTTGACAGTCTCACCCGTGACCATTTTGGCGCGACGTTTCGGAGACTTTGCAGTCCAAAGTCTCCGAAACGTCGGACCAAAATTTAAACAAATATACGCGTCTAAATCCATAGAACGTAGTTTTATTAAAACGAATGAGTCGAAAATTGTCAAAACTTAATATATTCTAACACTTGTGTTAGAATATATTAAGTTTTGACAATTTTCGCGAACCGATTTTAGCGAACTTTTAAACCTCCGGTAAGTCATTATGAATAAGACCATTAGCAATTACTAACTTCTGTCTGAGACTTCGTGCACGTGGAATTTAGTAAACTTGACCTCAAAAATTAGATTAACAAGTTCTTATAACAACCAGAAACTACTACTTTAAAAAAAGGTGTCTAAATTAGTCTACGGTGTATTATTTTAATTTAGGATATCAATTTATGTATTTAAAATACTACTATTTCGTCTTCTTCTTCTCCAGCCCACGTCCCACTGTTGGGCACAGGCCTCCTCTACTTTGGGAGGGATTATGGTCTACTGTGTCGCGCTGACCAGGCGTTTTGGCACAGGGTTTATTTTCGAATTTTCCGTCTCTCACAGAGGATGTTATCTGTGTGCAATATCCCTTAGCTGGCTTTTACAGCACCCTTCGGAGGAGATGGGGTGGTGACACTTGTATTCTTAATCCATCACCACACGGACTACTATTTAATTCTTTTGAATTCAGGTAAAACAGTTTAGTACCTAATTAAATAAAAAAGCATGTATTTTTCGTACATTTACTTTTATAATTAAGTTTTACTTTAAAATATAATAATAAAATAATAATTTTACTAAATATGTAGCGTAGTAATAGAGTTAATTGTTTTTCTTATCTTTTCACCTGTGCTTGTTCTATTTTTATCTTTTGTCTTTGTTGAGTTTGTTTTAGATGCGGAATTTCCATCAGTAACTTCTTCATATGTATGTGGTCCTCCTTTTACGGTTTCTGTTAGTCCATTAGTTTCAGTAGCTTCAAGGGCCATCATACTTTTCGTTTTAAGTTCAATAATCTCACTTCTTACTAGTAGTATAATGTAGAGCTGTGATCCTAAAAAAATATGGTAATTATTAGATTATTTCGTATCTTATCACTATGTTACTAATTCTATTCGACGTGCACATCAAAACTTAAATAAAAAAAAAATTGCTTGTATCAAAAACACAATTCGGCAGTTAACTGAACTTTTTTATTATAAAAGCTGTGTATTACAGACTAACGATTGTAATAAATATTAATGTGTACAACGAAATAGCAATCTTTACTAATACTAGCTGACCCGGCAAACGTTGTTTTGCCATACTGAAAAAAAAGGTTTGAAAAATAGATGTTGGCCGATTCTCAGACCTACTGAATATGCATGTAAAATTTCATAAAAATCGGTCAAGCCGTTTCGGAGGAGTACGGTAACTAACACTGTGACACGTGAATTTTATATAATACTAGCTGACCCGGCAAACGTTGTTTTGTCACACAAAAAAAAAAAGTTTGAAAAATAGATGTTGGCCGATTCTCAGACCTACTGAATATGTATGTAAAATTTGAGAAGAATCGGTCAAGCCGTTTTAGAGGAGTACGGTAACTAACACTGTGACACGTGAATTTTATATATTAGAAGACTAGCTGACCCGGCAAACGTTGTTTCGCCATTCTAAAAAAAAAAAGTTTGAAAAATAGATGTTGGCCGATTCTCAGACCTACTGAATATGTATGCAAAATTTGAGAAGAATCGGTCAAGCCGTTTCGGAGGAGTACGGTAACTAACACTGTGACACATGAATTTTATATATTAGATAAGAAGATTATAAAGCTAAAGAGATTGTTTGATCGCGCTAATCTCAGGAACCACTGGGCCGATTTCAAAAATTCTTTCAGTGTTAGATAGGGCATTTATCTAGAAAGACTTTAGGCTGTATAACATCACGCTATGACCAGTAGAAGCGTAGCAATAGTAAAAAATGTTTAAAAAACGGGGAAAATTTTCTAAACTCCACGCAGACGGAGTCGCAGGCAACAGCTAGTTGATACATAATAATATATTGGCACTATTAACTTTCATTTTAAGTTAAGTTTCGTTGTACACTTAGAATTGGTTCCATTGGCTTGGATAGAATATTCTTCAAATCCTCTTTCACACTATCTATCTATCTTATCCTGGGTCTACCTATGGCCATAGCCATCTAGCTCTTGTTAGTCCATATATCCATCAACCTTTCTCAGTCCACTGCTGGACATAGGCCTCCCCCATAGAACGCCACAACGTGCGGTCTTGCGCTAACTGCATCCAGCGGCCCCCGGCGTATTTGACGATATCGTCGGTCCACCTTGTTGGGGGCCGCCCCACGCTGCGTCGTCCGGTTCGTGGTCGCCACTCGAGGACCTTCCGTCCCCAACGGTCATCAGATCGTCGCGCGATGTGGCCTGCCCATTGCCACTTCAGCGTGCTAACTCTTCGGGCTATGTCGTATACACCAGTCCTTCTACGGATCTCCGCATTCCGGATCTTATCACGTAGGGAAACACCGAGCATAGCTCTTGTTAGTATATATATTTATTTAATAAACTTGGAGCGAATCCAAAACTTTTGCATCAGGTTTATATATGGACTACGCAAGTATGACCATGTCTCAGAATTTCGTGCTAAACTCCAGTGGTTACCCATTCGCCTTCGACGGAATACTCATATACTTGTCCTTCTCTATAATATATTATTTAGTCCCACTACCCCTAGGTATCTCAAAAACCGTTTTAAGTTTCTTCACGACACACACACGAAAAGCTTGAGATCATCGGAAAACCCCATTCTAGCTATACCTGCCCATTCCACCAAGTTTTATGCTAAATCATTTACTGTCGAAGTAGCTCGCCTATGGAATGAGCTACCTAAAAATATAAGAAGTGCTCAATCAGTAGCTACTTTCAAGAAAAGGGTAAAAGAGTACTATCTATCACTGACATAGTATAAATAACGTGGTTAAATTTAAAATAGTTTAAAAAAACTAAAGCTTTATATAGAAAACCCAACTAAAAATAACAAAATAGAAAAAAGAGTTTCTCTGGAAATGCGCGCATGCGTTGTTCGCGTACTAGCCCTCTCTCTTACTCTCATGCAAAGGATCCGGAAAGAGATTAATGAATCCTGGCGAATCTAACCAGGATAATCGGATATTTTAATCGAATTATTGCATTGTCTTCGGTCTTAGACAGGTGTGCAAAATTTGAATAGAATCTGACCGTTTAAAGTGGGTCAAAATAGCGTCCAAAGGAGTCGGTTACAAACATACAAACAAACATACAAACAAACATACAAGTGAAGCTAATATAAAGCGTGTAAAAATATTATTTTATACTCTTAAATCTCCTGAGTGTAGGCATATTTGTTTATGTATTTGTGTAAGTATGTGTATAGGTATGTATTTGTGTATGTGTATTTGTGTTATGTATTAAGTTTATGTAAGTATGTAAAGCTAATCTTTGTAGGTTAGAGTACACCACATAAAGCCCTCTCTTTGACCAAACGTAGTCCATCCAAAGGTTGTCTGGAAGAGATCGCAGCATGTGATAAGACCGCCTATTGTACTATATTATTGTTAACATAGAATAGGCTACTGTAATGTAAAATGGTGTACAATAAAGAGTAATCTATCTATCTATATTTAAAAATAAGAATTTTATTTCCTATAGCTGCTTGCAAGACGTATATGTATTTAAGTATCGTAAATTTATGAGGACATCCAATTTTAACTTGCTAATAACTAAATAGGATCGATCTAAAATTTTGGAAAGAAAAGTCAAGCGGCATAGCAAAAACATACTTACCAAGGTATAGAATCAGAGCAGTCATGTCAAGCAATAATATTTTAAGATCAAAACTGGAGTAGGAATAAACTAAATCCCTTACTGTAAATAGTATTCCAACAAAACCTACAAACGCCACGAATATCCACCAAATAACATAAAACACGCAATATTCTGTCAGAAGAATTACATTTCTCTGAAAAAGAACAACATTCATTAGTGCTGGATCTTAGTCAAAAAATACGCTTCAAAATCATGAATATTTTTCTAAATTATTGCTTTGTTATGGGTCCTTAACATGTCTGCAAAATTTGAGATCAATCCGACTGTTGCTCTCTCTCTCTCTCTCTCTCTCCAGCCCATTACGCCACGGGCCTCCTGCACTTTGGAA
Organism: Orgyia antiqua; assembly: GCA_916999025.1. Lineage (NCBI taxonomy): Eukaryota > Metazoa > Arthropoda > Insecta > Lepidoptera > Erebidae > Orgyia > Orgyia antiqua. Next base: position 13,978,293 of record OU779869.1, read on the forward strand.
GGGATTAAGGTCTATTGTGCCGCACTGACAAGGCGTGTTAGCACAGGGTTTATTTTCGAGTTTTCCGTCTCCGACAGAGGATGTTATCTTATAACAATATCCCTTAGCTTTTCGCGTACTTAATTGTTCGCGTACATTCTTTGCCAAGATAGGATATGTAAGTCACTTGCGGGCCCATGATCGTAACCGCACAGTGCCTGCCAGCTCAACTTGAAGCAGTACGTGGGATAAAGTTACCGTGGCAAAATCGGCATGGAGGTCATATATCCCTTAGCTGGCTCCAGAGGCGTATTTACCCTAGGGCCATAGCGCCATGGCCCGGGGCGGCCAGCCTGAGAATGGCGGCGAAAGCCTTCAAGTTTAAAATGTTGCGCTATCTCTATTAATTTATAGGACGGCTAATTAAGTTGGCCCGGGGCGTCAAATCAAAGGGCCCGGGGCGCTAATTTTCTAAATACGTCTCTGGTTGGCTACAACCGCACCCTCGGGAGGGAAATGGGATGGTGACACTTGTATACTGAAGCCGTCACCACACGGATCAGCCGTATGCAGCCGACTGCTACAAGTGAGTGAAAATCACTTATAGCAGTACATAGATTAATACATCGATAGATACGTACGGAGCTAATAAAAGTGTGTTAATAAACTCACCTTCATAGTAGCACATATAAGTATAGCATGTTGAGCTAAATCAATAATAATTAACGATAATATAATGCTGAGTAATATCACAACATTTCTAAATTGAGGAATAACGTGGTCTGTGTTGTGTATAGACAATATTCCTCGTATTAAAATTACTTTGAAAAATATTAATAAGCCAATGTCCACGATCTGAAAGAAAAAAATATAATTATTATTGGTATCACAAACGGCATATTACGATATATTAATATAGCGAGAAAAAGACAGATAAATATTAATATACCGAGATGTATCTCTACTTATGACGTCACCGACAGATATATCTATCTCTTTCTCACCTCGTCTTTTTTCTATATACATCTGTCATTCCTCGCTGTCTAATATATAAAATTCTCGTGTCACAATGTTTGAACGTGTCAAAATTTATTTATTTGTTTATTTATTTATTTTATACTTTATTGTACACCATAAAACTTAATTAACTAGACATTTCTTAAATTAACACAGTACAATGGGCGGCCTTATCGCTAATAGGGATTTCTATCAGGCAACCTTTGGATGGAGACATGCCTGCAGGAAAGAGTGGTAGTTGTTGGTGTACTAGAAGTTATTATAAACTACATATAACGCTAAATAAATATAATATGTATAAACACTTAATCAAAATAATATAAATACACATACATATACAAATACATATACAAATACATACACAATAATAACATATGTTGCGGAATCATGACTGCATTTCTAGATAGTCATTTTGGACCCTTGATTTAAATGAAGCTGGTGTCTGAGATCGTCTAAACGAATAGCTGTGACGGTGAACGATTTACCATAGAAATTCGTGGAATGCGCTGGCATTTCGAATCATCGCAGCAATTTCGAATCCTCTGATGATCTAAGGTATCTATTGAGAGTGTCATAGATGTACTCAAAACGACCTTTAAGATAAGAGGGAGTGGTGGGATTGAATAATATATTATATAACAGTGAAAGAAGGTGAGCATTCCGGCGATAACGTATTGGTAACCATTTGAGCTTTTTCGAAACTGGGAAACGTGATCATATTTGCGCAGACCAAATATAAAACTTATACAGACAAATTTATATATATTTATTTATATAAATATGGAAATAAGGATTATTTCCTCGCTATCTAATATATAAAATTCTCGTGTCACAATGTTTAAACGTCTCAAAATTTATACAACGTGTTTCAGAAAGGTGTAGTCATATTTGACCATCGTTACACATGGCCGGTGACTAGACACTAGGCATGGATGAAATTACAAATACTAGTTATATTATGACTTTTATGTGTTCATACAAATTGAATTTATTTATTAAATCAATCAACCTTGTTTAATTACAACACTACTATGAGGTCATCTTTTATCGTAAGGTTCAATCGCATTCAATAAACCGTAAACATCACACAATTGATGCGTTTCTGGTAGTTATTTAATAGTAGGCTATAAAAAAAAAATACTTACCAACTGTATTTTTCTATGTGTAACTGTAATATTTATAATATTTAAGGCCTATCTAATGCAACTTTAAATTATGACTACACCTTTCTGCAACACGTTGTATAATACTAGCTGACCCGGCAAACTTTAATTTTGCCATACTAAAAAAAAGGTTTGAAAAATAGATGTTGGCCGATTCTCAGACCTACTGAATATGCATGTAAAATTTCATAAAATTCATTCAAGCCGTTTCGGGGGAGTACGGTAACTAGCACTGTGACACGTGAATTTTATATATTAGACTAGCTGACCCGGCAAACGTAGTTTTGCCATACAAAAAAAAAGATTTCAAAAATAGATGTTGGCCGATTCTCAGACCTAGAGGATATGTACACAAAATTTCAAACGTTTGCCGGGTCAGTGCCGTTTGTGACGCCCAATGTTTATAGGTTTATTTTTTGGTGTAAGAAATAAAATGATTAAATACAAAAATTTTGCCAAATATAATATGTATGTTTCTTCCTTTTTCCAGCTCAACAACGCCCCACTGTTGGGCACGGGCCTTCTCCACAGAAAGTTTGCGGTCTACTATGGCGCGCTGACCAGGTGTGTTGGCATAGGGTTTAGTTTCGAGTTATCCGTCTTCCACAGTAGTTGTTAACTGCTTATAACATCCCTTAGCTGACTCTTACAGCACCCTGGATAAGAAATGGAGGTGGAGACACTTGTATTCTTAATCCGTCACCACACGGAACAATTAATATGTTACGTATTTTAAAATAAATTAATTAACCAATTTGAACCATCCCCATACAATCAGACCAGTGGGAACAGTTCCAAAGAAACAGCATGTTTTGAATGCTGGTGGTTTGAATCGCATCTTGAGTGTGTGCCAGACTTATTCTGTTTTCCTTTATAAGAACTCTGTAAATAAATGAGAATTAAAAAAAAAAAGTTTGTGTTCGAGGGGTTTCGTCGCTTTCTCAGGAGTTAACCATATCCTGACCTAGTGCCGATGGGACCACGCGGGAACTACCAGCTTTCAAATAAAAATGAATCATTAAAATCGCTTCGTCCTGTTAAAAATTATGAGGAAACAAACATAAAAAAATTAATAAAAAAATCATACAGACGTATTGAAAACCTCCTCCTTTTTTGAAGTCGGTTAAAAAGAATGTCATAGTATAGTTTAGCTACAGTATAGAACAATCATAGAGTTCCTAAACACTACTTGTTTTTTTTTTGTAGAAATTAAATGTAGAGGCAAGTCTAGTGATTGGTCTGGCTAGAGCGCATACATACATAGTTTTTTAAAGGAAATATATAATAATTTTTTTATAAATAAACATGGCTGTTGCCCGCAACTTCGTACGCTTGGAATTAAGAAACTAAACATATTTATACAAAAAAGCCATCCTCTTGAACCACTCTTTCTATTAAAAAAAACCGCATCAAAATCCGTTGCGTAGTTTTGAAGATAATATAAGCTCACACTTACATGAATGACGACTTTATTTTATAAGAAGTAAAGATAAAGATATTCATGGACATTTCACACAACGTCCTCTGGTCCTAAGCTAAGCTTATATGCTTGTGTTATGGGTACCAGAATACGGATAGACTACATAAAATACCTACTTTTCTTTTGTAAATACATAGAAAACACCCAGACGCTGTACAAATATTTGTATGACAATTATAAATATCACAATATTGTCCCTTGCGCGAAAAGAACCCACGACCACGATTACATGAACCACTAGACCACGAAGACCGTCGCAAACTTTCAAAGCTTTGAAATCTTACAAAACATTTTTCAATTTTTACTTATTCACTTTTGTTTGTCTATAAGGTAAATTGTTGTAGAACGGTAAAATATCAAAAATACCTAATATTTTTGCGCACTGTAAAACCACAACATGGTTTATTAAAATACCTAATTGTTACTTCGCGATGTTCGCGTAACCGCGATAAATTTTATAGAGTTACATAATTTTTTTTTTATTTTTTTTATTTAGCTTGGGTGGGCAAATGACCACACTGCACCTGATGTTAAGCGAAAGTGTAATCCAGACATGAGGACGGCTAGTACGTTGTCAGAGTACTAGCCGCCCCCACCTTGCCGGCCCACAAGATGCCTCTTCACGCCTCGCTTGAAAGACCCCATATAGTAGGAGTAAGGAAAATGGTGTGCAGGCAGCGAGTAACATTAATATTTATTAAGAAATACAATACGTCACGAAATATCTATCTAATCTATCTTTCTATAACCCTAGATAGTAAAAAACCAGGTCAATATGAGTAGGGCTCGCAACGAAAAAAAAAAGCCACGAAGGGTGCCATACCATTATAGACAAAGATCACAGAAATGAAATCAACTAAGTAGGTATATTGATACCAATTCTACGTGCTCAACTAATAACTTAACATAACTAACTAATGAAAACAATTATGGTCTATGTTCGAGCTTGATCACCCCAACGCAGAGTTGACCACACTGGGGAGCCATCTCGCTCTCTTATCTACAACATTTCTCCTATACCGAACTATGTATATCAATTTATTAACATTTCATTTACAACTGTATCTTTTCTCCTATATTTTTCTCCTGTACCTACAGTATAATTTACTAACTACTGAAGAATAAAATATTTATAACAAGAAATAAAGCAGTTCATTGAAGTTTTCCTGATCCCAGTATACAAAATTCAAAACACCAAACTCGAGTCATGAGAAGCCATCACACAACAGAAAGTTGGCTCGACAGTCTATTTTCATAAATTGGCTATTAAATTGTGCACATTCATATTAATTAAAATCGTTAGTCTATAATACACAGTTTTAATAGTAATATTTACGCTTTAGTTAATTAGGATTAAGTTTTGAAATCAGTATTGGTACATTTATTTACCTCTGAATGCGAAGATTTGATTAAAATAAATATTATACGTAAATGTACACAACTGGTCCAGGAAAATGTCAATGTTAAACTGAGGAATAACTAGGTATATAATAACAAACATATTTATAACTAGCAATACGACCCAACTAACGCAACGTTGCACAAATGACGTCACAAATTAATAATAAATATGTACCATTGTATGATATGACTGAAATAATAAAATATAATCATTTTTCTAATACTTGCGCGACTCATTTACTTAAATAAAAAAACTTTTTACAGATAAAGACGCGTATGTTTGTTTTAAATTTCGTTAAGTTTCGAAGACTTTTTAGTCACCATTGTTACGTTTTATCCTACTAATATTATAAAGGCGAAAGTTTGTATGTATGGATGTTTGTTACTCTTTCACGTAAAAACTACTGAATGGATTTGAATGAAACTTTACCACAATATAGCTTATACATCAGAATAACACATAGGCTACAAATTGGCTGGACCGATTTTGATGAAATTTTATTTTATACAGAATTGTATGGCAAAACAACGTTTGCCAGGGCAGCTAGTTTACATATACGAGTAAAACAAAGTCGTTATTTTCGTATGTATGTTCCCATGTGAGCTTAGCCGTCATGTCTCTGTCAAGAGGAGTTGACATAGACATGACGGCCAATAGAAGACTGTGGAAGAAAAAGACATGTTGCGCCGACCCCAAATAATGGGATAAGGGCAGGAGGATGATGGTGATGTTCCCATGTGAGCTTATACCTTCAAATCTACCCAACGGGTTTTAATGCGATTTTTTTAATAGATAGAGTGGTTCAAGAGAATAGCTTAATTGTACTATTTGTTGAAATGTCCATAAATATTTATTTATATTGTGAAGCCTATGCTTCACATAAACCTTCTTCTTGCAGAACAATTCATTTATTTCCCTTCTAGGACTTGTTACATTTATAAAATAAAAATATTTAAGGCTTTATAAATAATTGTATTCTTTTTAAATTCATATTTGTTTCACAGTGGTGTCGATTCTACGTCTACAACTAAACATAACTTAACTAAAAAATGAAAACAACTATTGCTGTATATTGATTATTTGGTTGTTTTGTTGTGTAATTTTATATTAATTACAATCGTTAATCTATAATAAACAGATTTGCTAACAAGAAAGAATCGTTAACATTACGGAATTGTGTTATTGACACAATCAAATTTCATTTTTTAGTTAAGTTTAGTTGTGCGCGTAGAATTGGTACCAATATCTATTTTTACATCATCTATAATGTCCTCTCGAATCCCCAATCCTCTTTTGTTTTTGTTTCTATCTTAAAAAATTTATTACTTTTCTTTAAAAATAAACCATATGTGGTCTGTATCATTCAATAGGTTATATTCAATGATCACGACACATAGTTTAGATTAGTCTAGCTTTGACATTAAGAATTGAGGAAAATAGATAAATATAAAAAACTAGCTGTTGCCAGCGACTTCGTTCGCGTTAAATTTTGGATGACTTGAGAGCCAAACCCAACTATTAAACTTTAATTAAATGTAAAGATGGCCGTAAGACTATAGATAAATAGTATCTAATGAGTGAATATACAGTTATTAGAGAATTGACCATAATTGAACCGAGATAATACAATATAAATACATTTTTCCTACAATAATATGGATATTTATTGACGTTTTTCCTTTTGTTAGTGCTTATAACTGTGCTGTATCGAAACTTTTATAAATAGTATTTAATTGTTAGTATGTTTGTACGTAAATAAATAAATAAATAAATAAATAAATAAATATTCATGGACATTTCACACAACGTCCTCTGGTCCCAAGCTAAGCTTATATGCTTGTGTTATGGGTACCAGAATACGGATATAATACGTAAACTACTTTTCTTTTGTAAATACATACTTATAATACATAGTAAACACCCAGACGCAGGACAAACATTTGTATGACATTTATGGATATCACACAAATGATTGTCCTGACCGGGAATCGAACCCGAGACCTCATGATCGGTCCATTACATAAACCACTCCACCACGAAGCCCGTCATAAAAATATAAATATAAATAAATTATGAAGGTAAAATAGGTGGTATTGTAGGAGTATTACGGGCTTCGTGGCGTAGTGGTTCATGTACTGGACTGCCGTTCACGAGGTCGCGGGTTCGATTCCCGCTTGGGACAATCATTTGTGTGATATTCATAAATGTCATACAAATGTTTGTACCACGTCTGGGTGTTTTCTATGTATTTTAAGTATGTAGGTATTTACAAAAAAAAAGTAGTTTATGTATTATTCTGGTACCCATAACACAAGCATAATAAGCTTAGCTTGGGACCAGAGCACGTTGTGTGAAATGTCCATGAATATTTATTTATTTATTTATTGATCCTATACCTTGATCACAAATAATGGGGATAAGGGTAGGAGAATAAGGATGATTAGTATTTGGAGTCACTATGGTCACGGGTGTGAATGAGCTCTAAGGTGTCCTCTACAATCAGTTGTCCTCTGTGGTTTTATTTGAGTAAATGAGTTGTACAAAGTGTTAGAAAAGGTTTATGTAACGGAATGCCAATCACGAGGTCGCCGGTTCCATTCCCGTTTGGGACGATCATTTGGCGTCTGGATGTTTCTATGTATTAAAAGTATGTATTTACAAAAGAAAAGTAGTATATGTATTCTATCCGTATTCTGGAACCCATAACACAAGCATATAAGCTTGGGACCAGAGGACGTTGTGTGAAATGTTCGTGAATATTTATTTATTTATTTAATACGCGGGTCAAAGCTAGTCAAACTGATAGAATACTAAACAGGATATCCTTATTGTAAACTGTCTGAACTTATTACAATGTAAACTGTTTATTGAACGTCAATAACTGTATCAGCGTTTATTTTATGTATTTACATAAATTTTTGTATTTCGCGTTTTACATACAAAAAGGTTGTGTAGTACGTAAAGAAAATAAGTTTATGTAGTCAGTGTTAAATAACAGGTAAGTAAAATATTTATCTAACTGTGACCCGCAGTCTTACGGATTTGTTTTTCAGCCTTTTATTCGAAATTTTTCTTTGCCTAAGAACTAACTCGTACTTTAAGAAATCTTTACTTATTTTATAACAAAGTTGTTAGTTTTATATGTATGTCCTTATGTGAGCTTATATCTTCCAAGATACGCAACGGATTTTCATGCGTCTTTTTTTAATAGAGAGAGTGGTTCAAGAGGATTACTTGTTTGTATGATTTGTTAAGGTTTTCCACTCGTATGAAGTTGCGGGCAAAAGCTAGTCTATAGATATCTTCTTCTATATCTATATATCTATAAACATATAACAAATCTGTAGAAAATAAATATTGTACATTGAATATATTAAAAAAAAATTGTCAGATGGGTAGAGGACAACCAACAGAAGCCATTTCCAGCATTTTTGAAATTTTTTTCTGTTTAGATGTTTGTCTGTGCACGCTTCACGTAAAATGTACAACACTTATAAATATAAATGTTCTACGTAAAAATTGTACACAACTCAAGGTATTGCTTAGTCTTTGTTTCATCGAAATCGGTCCACGCAATCAAGAGATATTTACATAATACGAAATTTCTCAATTTGATTACTTGCAACGCCATCTAGCGGTTAAAAAAAGAATCAAAAAATTGATTAGGTTGATCGGAAAAAATTCGATCCACGCGGACGGAGTCGTGGGCACAGCTGTAAATAATAAATTGTAAGAAAGCGTGCAGGAAATCAAAATACCTAGACACAGACAGCAGTGGCAAATACATAGATTTATTATGAGTTATTTCCCTAAATAGTTTTAGGTCATATTTTATGGACAATTAATATTACAGTTTGCTCCAGTTTACATAAAAAATCATATCGAACCAGCAGAAGGATATAAAAATGGTTTACGATGTACCAACAGTAACACGTTGCTGCCTAGTATTTCCATTAAAGCCTGGTATACTGATCTATGGGATTATAAGATTTGTGAGTATACTATTTAATAAATTAACTTTAAAGCACGAAGAAAGTGGTCAAGTTAACCTGACGACAGCTTTATCAAGGTATGTACTAGGTAGCTGAATAAATAAAATCAATAATAGGTAGCTGAAGTGTGGAAACAATAACTTGTTTAGTTCAAAAACAATAATTTAACAAAATAATAACAAACAATAACCATTTAATAACAATTTAATAACAATTTACATATAATTTTTTTTTTTTTTTAATACTGTACATATTTCCTTTTTATATTTTAGTTTTTGATTGTATATAGTTTTTAGAGGTTAGATTATAAATTAATGAATAAATAAATAAATTACCGTAATTGAAAAAAATAAAAAACGCTTTAAAAACCGGAATATAATTTGACTAACTGTACCCCGCGGTGTTACCCGCGGTAAAAAGGATAAAAAATCTGTTCGTTTTGTTAGGGAACCTTGCATTCTTTCGGGATAAAAAGTAGTTAGTATAATTTAATCCGGTACTTAAGCTACATTATTGTAAAGTTTCATTAAAATCCATTTAGTAGTTTTTGCGTGAAAGAGTGACAAAATCCATACAAACTTACACGTTTATAATATTACATATTAGGATTAGGAATTTGGATGAGAATTGGGGTTATTACATTGTCATCAGTCCTCAATGTGTGCAAAATCTCTGTCACCAGTTGTATCTCTAGAACGGTGACAGCTAGAAAGCTGAAATTTTCATTTTGTGTAGCATTTAACAACATGGATATTTTAGGCATTATTTGTGTTAAATTAAGATTCATTTTAATTGTTCTTGGTAACTAAATTCGGACTAATCTTTACATATTATAAAACAAGCCTCGTGGTCGAGTGGTTCATGTAGCGGACTGCAGATCAAGAGGTCGTGGGCTCGATTCCCGCTCAGGACAATCATGTGTGAGATTTCTAATTGTCATACAGATGTTTGTACTGCGTCTGGGTGTTTCTATGTATTATAAGTATGTATTTACAAAAGAAAAGTAGTATAAATATGTAGTCTATCCGTATTCTGGTACCCATAACACAAGCCAATTATAATACATAGAAAACACCCAGACGCAGTACAAACATTTGTATGACATTTATGGATATCACACAAATGATTGTCCCAAGCGGGAATCGAACCCGCGACCTCGTGATCGGCAGTCCATTACATAAACCACTCCACCACGAAGCCCGTCAATATTATTTATTTAAAGTCGTTGTTTTTGTATATATGTCCCTATGTGAGCTTTTATTAACACGCTTATACATATAAATATACATGGACATTTCACACAACGTCCTCTGGTCCCAAGCTAAGCTTATTATGCTTGTGTTATGGGTACCAGAATACGGATATAAGGCATAAACTACTTTTCTTTTGTAAATACATACTTATAATACATAGTAAACACCCAGACGCAGGACAAATATTTGTATGACAATTATAAATATCACAAAAATTATTGTCCCGAGCGGGAATCGAACCCGCGACCTCGTGAACGGCAGTCCGTTACGTGAACCACTAGACCACAAGGCCCGTCATACACATAAGTTCAGTATGTATCTATCAACGTATTAATCATGTAACGGATTTTTTAAAAGATTTTCACACACTTGCAGTGGTGGATTTACTCTAGGGGCAGTCGGGGCTAGTGCCCAGGGCGGCAAATTTTTTAGGGCGGCAAAATTTGGAAAGTGGGAAAACTTCTATGTTTATACTTAATTTTCGTCGAAATAGTATTGTAATTTACATACATAATAAAATATGTATTTTTACTTTGCCATAGAATTCCAAGTCATCATATATGTAAGTATACAAGTTATCGTAAAAAAAGGCGGCATATATCATAGGGCGGCATTTTCGTCAGTGCCCCAGGGCGGCACAAATTTTAAAACAATAATTTAAAACAATTAAGATTTTAAAGCGTGTTTTTTAGTTCTTAAACTAAGTAAATTATTTTGTAAACTATGCAACGATATTGATGGTTTTATTTTTAATAGATAGAATGGTACAAGAGGGTTGCTTTTTTTCATCTTCAGGACGAGTGCGCAGCGGCGTCTGCGACCTTCCGGCGTGCACTGCGGGCGACAGCTCGTACAGCCCGGAAGCCGGAAGGTCGCAGACGCCGCTGCGCACTCGTCCTGAAGATGAGCATCGGATATGCTCGAAACCTGGGTCGACATCTTCGATCCCAAAACTGTGAGTGTTAGCCGGTAATATAGTATTTCTAATATGACTCAAACTCACGAAAATTTCAATACGAAAATATTAGTGTATTTATATAAATAGACTATTTTGTTGTGCAAAGGGCATAGCCAACTTTAGGCCACCTTTAAACACCACTTTAGCAAGAAAAGATACATTACATTAATTTTGTTATTTAATCATATGAATTTTTACGTATATTTAAACACCCGCCACTGAAACAATTTATGCTTCCTATAAAAAAAGTATTTTTGTTTGAAAATCCTTACAAAAGTCGCGTAGCAAAATATTGTTAGTGCTTAAAACTTTATCCTGAGTTTTCTATCTTTATAAAATAATTTTATGCACGCATAAAATATGTATTTCGTAATCAATAATGTGGTTAAAAACATTTTTAAAAGAAAAAAGTAAATCAAATGTATAAAAAATGTAATGTCAAACAGTCAACTTCACGTGTTTCTATTATTTCCTGATGTATTACGGCCTGGCTTTGTTATATGAACTTGATTATAATTTACACGTTTGACTGGACGTATATATTTACTCGGACTCGGAAGGTAAATTTTGTTTATGTTTTAATAAATAACGTAATGGCCGAAATGCTATACAACAATATTGTTCTACTTGCATAGTTGGGACACGCACCATAGGTTGTTGTGCCTACATTATGATAGTGCTCAGGTATATAGGTAAGTTATGAACCCAACATAACACCTTCTACGACAATCCTGGAAGATATTTTGATCATTTTTGAAAGTGATGAAAATATAGATATATGACATAAAAAACTGCTTATTTTCATGTTTATCCCATATGTATAATTAAATAAAAGATGATGAAAACACATTTCTTACCATGTTTTACTACAAGCATAAAAATAAATTAATACTTGATTTTCCTTGCTGCCGGGCACATTATTAAACCTAAAACTGTTTTTTTTATTTTCTACTTATTTTAAAGTAATAGCGGCATGTTAAATATGTTTTTCAGATATCTGATATATTTAAGATTTTGAAATGCATAACAAATATATCAGTATTTGCTGTCCATGTGTGGCCCCAAGGAGAATGAGCATTTCCCTTTATATTAATTAAAATCTTTATTCTAATTATAGAATAAAGATTTTAATTGAAGCAAATTTTCTTGATAAAAAAACAGTTTTTAATTTTTTTATCAAGAAAGTTCTGTTAACATTGCCGAATTGTGTTATCGACACTATCGAAATTTCTTCTTAAGTTTAGTTTACCTAGTTGCGTACACAGAATTGGGACCAATTTATTTTATTTTCAGATCATCGCTGTCCTGATAATGTTCTTATATGTTTACATGTTTATTGTATGCAACATGATTGCCGAAATACCTTTGGTTATTACAGTGACTATAGAAATAGCGGTTATACTTGATATAACAACTATGATATATTTTCTATATGGTTATAGTACAGTAAGTATATATCTATGTTATATTTCCGTGTGGTGACGGATTTCCGTGAGGTAACGGATTACTTAAGAATACCAATGCCACCACTTTCCTCCCGTGGGTCCTGGAAGAGCCACCTAAGAAATATTGTACATAGATAACATCCTCTGTAAGAGACAGAAAACTCGAAAGTAAACTCTGTGCCAACACGCCATTATCCTTCCTAAAATGTAGGTGGCCCATGCCCAACTCTGTGACATTAATGGGCTGGAGAAAGAAAAGAAGATGTATATATCAACGAGGTCGCGGGTTCGATTCCCGCCTAGGACATTCATTTGTGTGATGTTTATAAATGTCATACAAATGGTTGTTCCGCGTCTGGGTGTTTACTATGTATTATAAGTATGTATTTAAAAAGAAAAGTATTTTATGTATTCTATCCGTATTCTGGTACCCATAACACAAGCATATAAGCTTAGCTTGGGACCAGAGGACGTTGTGTGAAATGTCCATGAATATTTATTATTATATATCTTTCTTTTTAGGGCGCCGTACCAAAAGGTAAAATAATAAAAAATATTTTAAAGAAATGATGAACTTACTTTATGATATCACCTAAGTAGTCTTTGATTATTTAGATTTCTTAGGAGAAAAACTCGAAAATAAACCCTGTGCTAACACGCCTGGTCAGCGCGGCACAGTAGACCATAATCCCTCCAAAGTGGAGAAGGCCCGTGCCCAACAGTGGCAGTGGGACGTAAAGTAAATGGGCTGTAGAGAGATTAACTCTATAACTGAGACTTCGCTTTTAAATAAACGAAATAAGGGCAAGAAAATGATGATGATTAGTATTTGTTGTTATAGTATCAACTGATATACTTAAACTGAAATTTTTAGCTGTCTATCACCCCAAATTCAAGAAAAACCATAGACTTAGTATACATAGCCTTCTAGAGAGAAATAGCCTGGTGACAGACGTACTGATAAACAGTGGAGTCACAGTAATAGATCCCATTTTACTTTTTATTACAAACGCGTAAATACATTAATTGCTAAATATGAGTTTTTTTTTTCAGAACAATGTAAAATACTTGGCAAAGTTTTATCCATTCTGCCTATTTACGCTAGCATTAAAAGTACTAGCGTTTTTCATTCTTGCCATGGTCACTAAGACGGTGTTAGTGACACCTTATGTCGTATGTTTATGTGAGTACCGAATAAGCTCCTATAAGAAAAAAAACACCCAAGTACGAGTTTAACTGGCCCACGAAACGTTCCGTACCTACCTATTACAATAACCAGGTTTTATTTCGGGAAGAATTTTCCGTTCTCTGATTGCACCTAGATTTTTACATAGTCATACCGTCACGCCTTTTTCTCATTGTGGTAGGCAGAGACAATAGAGAGCCATCTGCTACAATCTAGACACCTATTTCTTGGGTTCATTCACACGCATAGTCTGACTAAATAACTTTTAAGACGCTACTTAAGTCATAAATATAAAAAAATTTTAGGTATTACGTATTGGTTAGTGGATGTAAGGATGTTTGTTGCTTTTTAACGCATAAACTACTAAATATATTTTATTGAAACTTTGCAGATTGATAGATTTTTTACCTGCGTGAATCTAATAAAATTATTGAATATTTTTCAGTATTAGATCTCTACATGATAGTTTTAATAAGAACTATGATGATACAAGCCGCAAGAGATGAAGGACATTGTGAATTTGTTAACAAATTAGCCAACCCTGACCAGATCGTTAACATCGAAGTTGTCAACGATTCGATTCCTGAAAAGTACAAAAATAGAGTTTATTTAGTAAGTGATAGGTATATTTATGGTTTTAAAAATAATGAAGAAATTTTTAATAAAAATTTTATTGGTGAAGAACAGAAAAGTGTTGAGAAGAATACGAATGAAGAGAAGATGGATAATAATGGTCTAGCACATCCGATTCCTCCTATAACTGTCACTCATATCTAAATATTTTAATATTTGGCAAAACTTAAAAAAATAGGTACTTTTTATTAATAATATATGGACTTTTCTTAAAATTTTTTTTATTTATGGATATAACACTGCCTCGCCTGGGTGGCAAGAAACACTCCAACGAGGTTGGTTTGGTAACAGACAGCCGGAGTGGTGGAGCTTAATGGGAGAGAAACCGACGGACTATACGGGCATTATATAGTAAGACCGCCTTCTGCATCTGGGCCATCACTGATTTACTGTTGACGCGAGCCTGTCTAGGTGTTGTGAGAGGCTCTTTGGGACTAAACCGGTCACATATACAACTATCGGAATTATTTTTTTATTTACCTTCAGTAGTTGAAATTATAGAAGGGTTAAAAGCGTCATTAAGTGGTTCGTGTAATATAGGTACTCTCTTTACACAACCATCCAGCAACCCTTCTCTATTCTCTGCTGGACTTAGGTCTCCTCCATAGAACGCTACAATGCGGTCCTGTGCTGTCTTCATCCTGCGGATTCCTGCACATCAACAGGCCATCTTTACGAGGACACCCCGCATAGAGTCGACGACGGGGGACTCATTGTAAATTTTAACACAAAGTGTTAGAAAATGGCTAAATCCTAATAATGGCCTCAAAGAAAGGAAAAGGAAAGACATATTTGAAGACATAGGTTTTCTTTACAGTAATGTTTGAGAGTTATTAAATGAATACCAAAAGAAGTTATGCTGATTTTTTTACTAATAGTCATAATTATTTTATAATAGTCTCTTCATCAATAGTCAATATAATATTTGTCATTTAACGCCACCTCTTACAACTTAACAAAAAGTCAGTGTTCAAGTAATTAAGATAAACTACGGTAGAGGACGCTAAACACAGTTTTTTTAAAATATCACAATTTTTGATAGTATGTATTTTAACAAAATATTGTTGTTACAAATCAATTAGATAGATAACTCTTGTACACTTTACAGACATTGAAATAACGATAACAATCTTAAGACTAGGAACAAAAGGCAGCCTTATCAAATAAAGTGAAAGAAAAGAGGGAAAGAGAAGTAAATAAAATCAGATGTGTTTGCAGTGTACAATGTATACATGTTATGTCATGTTAATGAAAGAAGAAAATAAATGATACAATTATACATATATATAGATAGACAGTAGAGTACAAATTAATGTGTAATTTGAATTTCATATATCATTAATTTACACATACCTACATAGTTAATTTTAATACGCAGGGCATAACGTAAACTTTAAAATATCTCACATAATAGTTTAAAAATCTAAAATATTATAATAAAACCTGTCAAGAGCGAGGTAAACTCGCACACATAGGGTTTCGTACCTACTAGACATATTATAAACATAAGTAACTGCATTCAAATAATAATTTAATTAAACTCAAAACAACTCACCAACATAATTTTGTAGTTGAAATATAGGGAATCACCTACATTTCAGGTCTATGCCAAATTTCAAGGCTCTAGGGCAAAATGCTAATGTCGAAAAATTCTTAAAAATGGTCGTAATTCGGTTATATCTTTTAAATGCGTAGAGGTGAAAGGTTGACTGTATTTTTTGCAGCAAGGGACCGCATAGATCTACATATATTATCGTATGATTCGTATGAGATTCAAGTTGACCTTCAGCCGTTGCTGAGTAAAAAAAGTTTGACAGACGGACAGACAGACAGACAGACAGACACCGGAGTGCTCCTATAAGGGTTTGTACGAAACCCTAATAAAAACAATATAGAATCAAAATCAAAAATCATTTATTCGCGTAGGCATATTCTGTTTTTGCCAAAAAAAATAAGCTCCTATGATATATCCAAAAATTTTTTTCCCTACCACCGGTTCAGGACTTTCAATCCGCTGAGAAGAACCGGCGTAAGAAACTCTGTAGATCTTTTGTCATAAATAATCTTTTTTTTTAAATAATTATTACAATAGTTCTTACAATTTATATAAATTACAATTGGCATTGTTCATAATTTTTGACCTGCTGTTTTTATATTTTTTTTATACTTATAGATATTATTTTAAATGTTGTGACGTCATCGTTGTACGCAATCTGTGTATTGACTTTTCCTGATAGACTTAAGACAGATTGCGATACATCTATTCAAAGTTGCCAAGTTGATATAATAGGCCAATTTCAACTCCACCACAGAGAAGTATATCCCTCAGAACGCCTTAATATTTAAAGTCCTTCATTTCAAGGGCAAATATAGATCATTTGCTTTTTTGGAAAAATAATCGTTAATTAGCAAATTTTCCGAAAAAAACTAATGGATCATAATCAGAAACTCTATTCCCTGACATGGTTTTTGAATTAAGAGTTTTAAAAAAATATGAACAATGCCATAATAATATGTGTTGCTCTGGAACCATTTACTCCCAAACTTTATTGTCATTAACATAGTCTGAAATTTTATAATACGCCTTTTTACATGATTCAGACTTTACAAAATAATTTTTTTTTAAATAATTATACATATATGTATTACAATTTTGTTTATAACTTAATTATACATAAGAGAGGTTTACTCGCTACTTTTGATCACACGCACAGTTCGCCAGTTTTCTTTTAAGTTGCACCACAATTTTAACTAAATCGTTGCACTTTTTTGTTAATCTAATATTACGTCTTAATAAATCATAGTTTTTTATTCTTAGTTTACGCTTAGCGAGTGATATTCTTCGAATTTTTAATTTTAAATTAATATTATTAGGTTTTTCATGTTCAGAAACTACATCAGCCATATTCACTTCAACTAAACTGCTTGGTGAAAACATATGGTGTTCTTCTTTAAACTGTAAATAAATAATTGCTTAGTTCAAAAACTAAAAAATATGATTGAGTAATAAATCGAATAAAATAAATAATCGTGGTGGAATAAGTGATCACCGCAAGCGGGACTTGAACCCACGACCTCGGAAGGGTTCCTCGGAAAGGACCTCGGAAGGGTTGATTTATTAAGTAAAAGCATAGCAAGTCAATTGGAAAATTAATAAATTACTTTAGTAATATGATTGAGTATTAAAAAAAAATGTTCAACCAACTTCATATTTCTTTGATATTTGTGGATATTTCTCGATTTCTTAGGTGATAACCATCTGATCCAGAACTGGTGCCAATAGGGTTACACGAAAACGACCAGCTTGCAATTAAAAAGAGAATCATTAAAGTCGCTTAGCCCAGTTAAAAGTTTGAGATAACAAATAAAAAAAAACATACAGATGAATTGAGAATCTCCTCCTCCTCGTGGTCGAGTGGTTTATGTAACGAACTACCGATCACAAGGTCGCGGGTTCAATTCCCGCTCGGGACAAGCATTTGTGTTATTTATAATTGTGATACAAATGTTTGTACTGCGTCTGGGTGTTTCTATGTATTATAAGTACTATGCATTTACAAAAAAAAAATGTTGATGTAACATAATCATAACATTACGCCTTTTTCCCATGGGGGTAGGCGAGACTATAGAGCGCCATCTGCTACGATCCAAACATACTTCCTTGGCTTCATCCACACTCATACATCTGGTCATACATGCCCGACGGTTGAAAGTGCAACGCAGTAGTTTATGTATTCTATCCGTATTCTGGTATCTATAACACAAGCATATAAGCTTAGCTTGGGACCAGGGGACGTTGTGTGAAATGTCCATGAATAATTACACTCCCTAAGTAGAGGAGGCTTGTGTCCAACAGTGGACATTAATGCTTTGCGAAGAAGTTGCATATGGTTCTATATTCTATCATCCCCTCGCGCATAAAGTTCCCTCAGATATAATTCAGTTCTTACCATAATAAGAGGAACAGCTGTTTTCTTCACTCTTCGCACGTTTTTCTCAGTGACATACATATCTTCAGGTAAGAAATGATTAGAGCATATTGTGGTATAATGTGTTGGCATCCAGTCAAACTCCAACCTCTGTTGTCTGATTACTTCCACCCATTTCTGTCTCATTATGAAATTTCTTGGTAGTCTGAAACATACAGCTGCAATCTTCATAACTACGTGACGTACTTGTTAACTAAAAAATATTAAAATGTGCCATGAAGATAGGTCTGCATCTCCACCCCATTTACGTCTCACTGTTGGGTTCTTTTTTGAGAGGGTTAATAATAATAATAATAAATATTCATGGACATTTCACACAACGTCCTCTGGCCCCAAGCTAAGCTTATATGGTTGTGTTATGGGTACCAGAATACGGATATAATACATAAACTACTTTTCTTTTGTAAATACATACTTATAATACTGGTGACGCCGTTTGTGATTACGCCAGTATAAAATATAATTGATTATTCTTCTTCGGTAAAAGTGGACTGTATGTGATAAGCGTGGTCGTTAAAGAAAAATAGATGGAAAGATGGGATGCATAGCATCTAGGTACCTTTATTTCTCGGTCTTCGTTGCTTGTATCTCGACCGGGGTCTTGGTGACTGCCTTCTTCCTCAATCTCTCTTCTCAGAACAAACACACACTCGCGTGACGTAACACAGGTGCACCATATAAGGAAAGAGTTCATAAAAATGTTCACGAGTAGTTTATATAAGAGATTGTAGTCTCTTTGGCGATTGCGGGTCACAAAAAGGAAATTTCTTCCTGGCGGGTAAACTAGGAGTACATTCACAAGAAGCTTGTACGACTTCTGGCGGGAACTTCCGATGCGTCCGGAAGCGCGGCGGTTACGATCGATACATGTAATATCTCGATCGATGTCAAAGGTGTACTAATTAAAATTTGCAACGATCCTTTTCTGGAAACGTCGGCGTCGGTACGAACCGGCGGAATCTCATTGGCTCTCTATGTCGTGATGCTATGCGTTGTTAGGTTGGTAGTAGGAAATGACCACAATATAAAAAGTAAATTAATGTATTAACAATTATAAAATATACTGGCGTTACCATATCCACCCCCCCTTAATGGGTCACCATTAAACAACAAACAACCATAAGAGACAACAAATAAAGTGCGGGAAATGCAATTATATGTTAAGCGAAGCGGTGCGATATTACGCTGAATTACAACTAAAGTGATGCGACATAATATATTACTAGAATTGCAATTAAGCTTGCGGTAATGATAAATAAATTTGCGGTACATAAACAACTAAATTTACTATGAAAAAATTAACAAAAAATTTGCGGTATATTGCAATAACTAATGTAATGATAGCTGTTAGCAATTATTGATTAGGTAAAGGACATAATCGTACGACCGGGCGGAGATATGTTCCCTTGACGGTTCTAACGGTACAAACACGAACTACGTTATCCTTTGAAGGATGGACACTCTCTACCACAGCTAACGGCCACGATAAAGGCGGTGCATTATCGTTCATAACGATTACAACCGTGCCAGGAACAATAGGTACACTAGGAGTGTTCCATTTCTGCCTGACTTGTAATTTATGTAAATATTCCAGTCTCCAGCGGTTCCAAAACGCTTGGACCAGCTTGTCTAATAGCGTATGCCTATGAATCAAACTTATATTATCAGCTTTGATGTCAGGCGCGGGTAATGATAATAAAGGCGCGGTATTTAAAAAGTGACTCGGTGTGAGAGCAGAAGGCTCAGCGGGATCAGAGCTCAAAACTGTCAGCGGTCTAGAGTTGAGTAAACATTCAATTTGAATAAGGACAGTAGAGAGTTCTTCGTACGATAAGATTTGTTGACCGATGACGCGGAACAAATGTGTTTTAATTGTTTTAACCATGCTCTCCCAGGCTCCCCCAAAATGTGGAGAATTGGGACAAATAAACTTCCATTTTATGCGACTCTCCGCGAACTCTTCCTCTAGCTTCGAGCGGTATTCATAATTTATAAATTTATATAAATCGCGCAAATACGCATCAGCACCCTTATAATTGGTCGCGTTATCTGAATACATAATCTGAACAGGCCCTCTGCGGGAAAGGAATCTCTTCAGTGCAGCTAGAAAGCTAGGCGTGCTGAGGTCCGTGGCGACTTCTACATGTACAGCACGTGTTGTGAGACACGTAAAGATACACAAATATGCCTTCTCACTGCGAACACCTCGACGACGCACAGGTGTATAGGCTATAGGACCGGCGTAATCGCAGCCTGTATGTGTAAACGCCTTTACTGCCGGCTGAGTGCGACAGTCAGGTAAGTCTGCCATAAGCGGATATGTAGAACGCGGTTTAGTTTTAAAACACGTGTTGCACAAATGTATTCTCTGTCGTATAATACGACGTGCGGAGAGAATCCAAAACCTTTGTCTTAACAAAGACATTAAAAGTTCCGGTCCGGCGTGATAATTTTTAATGTGATAATAGTCAATGATCATGTTTACTATATGGTCACTGCGCGGTAATATAACTGGGTGTTTCTGAGAAAATCCCAGTGCGGAATTGACAAGACGACCTCCTACGAGAATCAATCCGTTGTCAATGAAGGGTCTCAAACGATTGAGAGCCTGCGAACAAGGTTTATTATTTATAATATTCTGATGTTCCTCTGCAAAGTGCTGGCTTTGCAAGGCGCGAAGAATTTTGTTTTCAGCGAAGTTAAGATCATCAGCAGTTACAACAACACTGCTACGACGGGGCAATAACTTTGCAAATCTAGAAACATACACAACAGTACGGAGTAGTTTACTCCATGAGGAAATGCGAGAAGAAAGTTTATATAAAACGCATTGTTTTATAGGCATGCATACAGTGTGCGTAAACATCTTCTGTTCCGGAATATCGTGAACAGATTGACCGTCAAGACTAGTCAGCGGCCAGTGAACAATATCTAATGACGCCCACTGAGGCCCATGCAGCCATAGCCGATGAGAGATTAATTTCTGTGGTGTAATGCCACGAGAAAGAACGTCGGCAGGGTTATCAACGCCTGCGACGTGATAGAAATTATGAGCGGATATGTTTTCCGTAATTTTAACAACCCTGTTTGCAACGAAGGTTTGCCATCTATGCGGTGAACTCCTTATCCAATATAACGCTACTTTTGAGTCAGTAAAAGCGTACACCTGAATCGGACAGATGGATGAATAACTATCTAGGACTATGCGTAGTAATTTTGACATTAGAAGTGCGCCACAAAGTTCGAGACGAGCGATGGTGAGTGGTTTAGATGGAGCGACCTTAGACTTGGCGCATACAAGACGCACAGTGTTTCCTGAAGGAGTACTCACTGCGCGCAGAGCGTGATAGGGACTCGAAGTAATACCAAAACAAACCCTATTAAATTTATAAAGAACTAAAGGTTCCTGCGGAGTGAAGCGGTAAAGAAAACATTGATAGCGGCGATCTTCTTCACGCACACATATCTGTAAAAATTGCTGTCGACAATCGGCAGTCATTGCATAGAGGTGCAAGCGAAAATTTAATATTATTTTAAACAAATCACCTTGCAAGTTAGGACCTGAGTGTAGAATATCATTTAAAGATAACCGGCTACCGGTAGATGGCGTGCTGGCATCTAACACTATGCGTAGCTTAGTGGTTGTATGATCCTCACGTACGACACCGTGATGCGGTATGACATAGATAGGAGTGGGGTCACTGGAGTTGTACGAAGGTGCGGGCGAAACATAGTCCTTTGCAAGATATTCCTTAATGACGTCATCATATGCCAACCTTAGATTAGGCGAAGCTTCCAACTTCCTTTCGAGACACATGAAACGTTTGCGAGCGGTTTCAAAAGTATCACCAAGAGCGTAGACGTCCCCCTTAAAGGGCAGCGCCACGACATATCTACCACTGTTGGGATCGCGGGTTGTAGTTAATTTATAAAATTCTTCACACTCAACATCCGAAGGGTGCTGAATGGGCGTTGCGGAGGGAAGCTCTTCCAGCTCCCAAAAACGTCTGACTAAAGAGTCAATAGCGGTAGGCTCTTCAATAGAACACGTTAGAACATGTTGAGCGGAACGCGGTAGTGTAATCGGTACAGAACCCATCACAACATAACCTAACACCGTGCGCAATGCAGTGGGTGCCGACGGATCGCAATGGGAGCGAACCACGTCCGGGAGTAGTAAGTGTGGGAAAAGAGACGCGCCGATTAGCAAATCAATTTTATTTGGGATGCCATGATGATCATCTGCTATTTGTAATCCCGATAAATGTGATAAAACGGAAGTGTCTACCACAGCGGTGGGCAATAAATCTGTTATCCTATCAACAACAAGCGGTTCAATATTAAAATATATATTTTTATTGTAGCGCGAATAAAACTTTAAATTAATAGGATTAGTGTAAATCTCTTTCTCTGCCCCACCGAACCCCTTAACTAAAGTACGTTCGGTGTATTGAGGTTGAATACCTAACAAATCACAACACTCTTTAGTGATAAAATGACTTTGTGAAGCGGAATCTAAAAGCGCACGAATTATTTTTCGTTGGCATTTGTTATCATAAACAATAACTTGCGCGGTTGATAACAAAACTGTTGAATTTTGCGCGATCGCGCTCGGATTGCCTATATTGTTATTATTAAAAGGACTGGCGCACGCGTTCGCGCAGAGCGCCGTTACATCGCAATGCTGCGTAGTTGAAGCGTCAGGTGGCGCGCACGGCGCGCGGCATTCACCCGATGGCTCAGTGAGCGAAACAGCGGGGTAGCGCGGTTGCACGGGGTTTGAACCGCGTGGAAAGTGCAATAACGTATGATGGCGGCTACGCTTACCCGTGAGTTGGACACAGGCGCGACAATTCGAATTAGAAGAGCAATTAGAAACTTTGTGATTTAAACTAAGGCAATTTAAACACGCATTGTAATCTTTTACACATTTATAACGATCATGCGGCGACATTTTATTAAAATCAGGACACTTAAACAAGTGTTTATGCAAAACATTTGTACATAAACATTTATGCGATGACTCATCTGTTATGATATAAGTTTGATACTTGGGTGGCGAAGTATTAGTACTAGAACGGCGGTTATATTTATCGTTATTACTACTCGGGCGCATAATACTAGTGCCTTTCACGTGAGTGCGTTCCAATACCTTTGCGCGTGTTTTTATAAAATCAATTAAACCATCAAATGTAGGCATATTAGTTCCACATTGAAGTTCAAAAGCGCGGACACTATCTGAGTCTATCTTTTTCAAAGCGGTATGAACTATGATTAAATCTGCGAGATTATCTAGCTTTAAGTTCTGTAAAGCGCGCACAGCGCTTGTAAAATTGTCATTAAATAAATCAAAGTTCGTTGTGGAAGCGGATTGAAATGATTTAAAATCGAACATTTGATTTAAATACGCGGAAACGAGCATGCGTTTGTCATCGTACTTATCTTTGAGTAATTTGACAATTAAATTATAATTCTCCGCACACGGAGTTATACCCGATATCACGGACCTAGCCGTACCTTTCAGGATACCCAGCAGATAATATAATCGTTCTGCATCAGTCAGTTCTGGATTAGTGTGAACTGTAGATTCGAAACTCAACCAGAACAATGAAAACAATCGAATGTCACCCGAAAATGGTATCAATTCGATGGGGGCTAACCTCGGTGTCGATTTGCGTATTACATTAGAATCACGTGACGTGTTTACTTCTGTATAGCGGGCACGAGCGCGTGTTATTCTACTATATAGGGATTCAAACGAGATTAAGCTATGATAATCAGGTTTAGCGGAGGGATTAATAGTTAACAAGCGAGCGTTGTATTCGTCTAAGATCTGTTCAAACTTGGATCGTAAATCTGATATGTGAGACGACTCGTCGAGGAAAAATTCTCTCTTACGTATGTCTGTATTAGCGGTGATTGATAAATCATATATTTTTTGTATTATCTCAAATATCGCATCACGTTTAGCTAGTAAAATGCGTAACATCGAATCCTGAGACTCATCAACATCTTTATATTCAGTATCGCTATTTGAAGACGATGTGGTAGGTTTTTTAGACATAATTAAAACAAACTTTTACAATAAAATGTAAACAAGTATTGATAAGAGCGAAGAAAATAATATTGTAGGTAGATAAAGGTAACAGCGGCTAAATACGTGACCTACTTAGCACGCGATTCGAGAACATTCGTTTTGCGAAAAAGAAATAAAATGTAGGTATATTTATATTATTATTTTATTGCTTTAAGAGTAACGGAATGTTTTTAGAATAAGTATATTTTAAACAATCACTTATTAGGCACTATTTTAGTATGCTAATAAGGGCGGTTATATATTTATATTGCGGGATAAAAGACCTCGTGTGGGCCGTAAATCTCTTATTAGACCTAGGTATGTTAGGTATGCTAATAAGGGCGGTTGTTTGCGTGTTTAGCGGAACAAATAATATAATAAGGATCAAATCTATACGGTTCGACTGGACCAAACAATATGGTGACGCCGTTTGTGATTACGCCAGTATAAAATATAATTGATTATTCTTCTTCGGTAAAAGTGGACTGTATGTGATAAGCGTGGTCGTTAAAGAAAAATAGATGGAAAGATGGGATGCATAGCATCTAGGTACCTTTATTTCTCGGTCTTCGTTGCTTGTATCTCGACCGGGGTCTTGGTGACTGCCTTCTTCCTCAATCTCTCTTCTCAGAACAAACACACACTCGCGTGACGTAACACAGGTGCACCATATAAGGAAAGAGTTCATAAAAATGTTCACGAGTAGTTTATATAAGAGATTGTAGTCTCTTTGGCGATTGCGGGTCACAAAAAGGAAATTTCTTCCTGGCGGGTAAACTAGGAGTACATTCACAAGAAGCTTGTACGACTTCTGGCGGGAACTTCCGATGCGTCCGGAAGCGCGGCGGTTACGATCGATACATGTAATATCTCGATCGATGTCAAAGGTGTACTAATTAAAATTTGCAACGATCCTTTTCTGGAAACGTCGGCGTCGGTACGAACCGGCGGAATCTCATTGGCTCTCTATGTCGTGATGCTATGCGTTGTTAGGTTGGTAGTAGGAAATGACCACAATATAAAAAGTAAATTAATGTATTAACAATTATAAAATATACTGGCGTTACCAAATACATAGAAACTCCCAGACGCAGTACAAACATTTGTATGACAATTAGAAAAATCACACAAATGATTGTCCCGAGCGAGAATCGAACCCGCGACCTCCTGATCGGCAGTCCGTTACATGAACCACTCAACCACGAGGCTCGTCGGTTATGGTCGGTTATGGTCTACTAGACCAGGCCTGTTAGCGTAGGATTTATTAGAGATAAGTAGGAATCGAATCCAAAACAAAGTCAAAAAATGCTACATGTGATTAATGGACCCCCTCTGGAGTACGTAACATTTTTAATTGTTAAACCTGTGGTTAAACTATAGCAACAATAGTTATTAACACTTTTATCTTACTGTCAGTTATTTATTTATATCCACAAATACATTGCATAGTGTTATAACTAAAACTTTTTATATTAAGTAATACAATGTCGATTAAAAAGAAAAGTGACTTTTCTCAAAAATATTGAAAATTGACATTAACGTTTATTTAAAATAATTAATTTAATTTTTTGATTAAAATTTAATGAAAAGGTTATTTTTTGAGAAAATACCTATTCAATAATCATTATTTCATATGTGGAAAAGTGACACTTCCAGCTAGAATTGGATTTTTTTTTATCAAATTATTAAAAACAAATAAATCATCGTAATCAGCATTAAAATACCTTTAAAATGATATACAACACTTATTATTACTTTAAATCTAACAGACGCCAAAAAATGAATTATAATAAAATTGAAATCTTCAAATGTGTGTACTGTAAAATTTGGTCTGTTTGATTAATGTCACTTTTCTATTTAACCGACTTATGTCATACACAACAAAAAAATTTGGTACAAAAATACAATTAGAGAAAATAAAAATATCTAAGTACCTACCTACATATTAAATTAATGAACATTAAACATCGAAAATGAAATTACCTCTGTGTGGTGACGGATTAAGAATACATGTGTCACCACCCCATCTGCCCCCAAGGGTGCTGTAAAAGTCAGCTAAGGGATATTGTACACAGATAACGTCCTCTGTGAGAGTTGGAAAACTCGAAAATAAACCCTGTGCCAACACGCCTGGTCAGCGCGGCACAGTAGACCATAATCCCTCCCAAAGTGGAGGAGGCCCGTGCTTAACAGTGGGACGTAAATGGGCTGGAGAAGAGCAGAAAAAGCATCGAAAAATTCCTCCGCATCGATATCCATTGGCAACGCCCCCAGAAGGCTGGTCTTATTACCACGTTGTATGGCAATAGCGATTCTTTGTGAATAAAAACATTAAGATCCATGTTTATTAATCCCGTTGTTCCCCATTTTTGGCATCTCCCATCGAAGCTGAAGCGATGGAATAGCGCCCGGCGAGAATCGTGTTTCGCGCCATACCATACACGTGTTTTCTTTTCATTTCTTTCTGATGCGCACAGACCTCACATATCTATCTCGCTCCCACAAAGGCCGGTTAGTTTAGCCAAATGTGGTTTAAAATATTACTGTACTGAAAGTATAAAATATTAATAGTTTTGATGATATTTGTAATGACTTACGTATGAAATGATACTCCTGTCGTATCTTTAACTGTCGCAGTATAATTTGTACACTTTCTGAACACACATGAAGGCATTATGATCAATTATTTTTATAATATTACAGGCACCAGCGACGTGCGGTTCTGCCACTAGATTGCGCTATACTGAAGTGAATGTCAGGCAATTGCCTACGTAGTATTGAATTGTGGAATGAGAGGTAATTGCCCGGTGTAACATGGCTTGTGTATTCCAACTAACAATCGCGTCATGCCTATTTGTACAGAAATCATATTAACTGAAACGATCCCTAAATAAATTAAGAAGATATTTAACTATTTTTATTAGGTACTATTAATATAACAAATTAAGTAAATACATAAATATATGTATAATAATAATATTTGTTGGCTGGCCGAACTGGAAACCGAGAGTGCCTGGACTCTCGCCTCTGTCTTGCCTTCATCGGCCGGACAGAGTGGGGTCGCTAGAGCTATATGCTCGGGGGTGGAAGTGTCAATTTCAAGGGCGTAATTACGGGGAAACCCACCCCAGGTCTCGGCCCGTGATGGTGAAACCGGTGCCGCACCGCTCACCCCAAGCCGCTCACACCGGTGTTGCTCCCTGCTGCCTTGTCTGGCGGCTGTGTCTAGGGGCCCATCTAGTGAGTCGGCGAGTCACCGTCTGCCACGGTTTAATCTAAATTGGAGTATTGAAGGCAGACCTCCGTAGTTTCATCAATAGTTATAAATTCAACCAGTCCACTAAACACCAAACTCAATAGACCTGCTCGTTTTTCGTATTAATTATCATTTGCAATAGATTCACTCGTATCACTGGCATTCCATGATTGTATTTTTATAGTGCAGGCGTGGAATGTCCCCGGTAGGTGTCCCATCTCATTTTTAAACTTATTAAAAATCTCAAAAGGCCTCTACGTGCTGGACCCATGTCCCCATGCAAGCCTAATAAAGGACCAGGTATTTCTTTTAAAAAAAAAATAGAAATAGCACGTGAATTTCAGAGACAGAAACATAATAATAATAATTGTTTTATTTGCTCCCACATACAAATTGATAACAATAAGAATTATACAGGTATTAGGATAAGTTTTGTTTGTGGAAGTCAGGAGCCCAAACTAGGTTTCCCTGTGCTAAGGGTCTCCTGGCTCCCCCTCCTGGAGTTATGAATATAATTAGTCTACTACTATCCAGCATACGAATAATATCAGTTAAAATTATCAAGTGGTACTTACAATTAGGCAAAAAATCGACTTTGGGTTTGTACGAAACCCTAGTTGTAGTTGTAGTGAGACAGACTGTTATCCACCAAGTAGGTAGTTTGATAACTGGACAATTATTTGGTTAGAATAGTTAGTTGGTTGCAGATGGTTTGTGCACTAGATGTTAATAAAGAAGTAATATGTTGTATGTAAACTCACAAAAAACATGTGTAATGATTACGTAGTTAGTGGATGATTCCTAAGAAAATAAAAAAAACACGAAATGATAGGTATATACTACCTAACGCTTTAAAGTTACTTATTTAGAAATTAATTGTGTTTTAATAAATGCCAACTTACTACTGCCTGCATAAAGTTGCCAATGATCACGTATTTTCAAAAATTTATTCGATTCCATATTTAAAGAGTTTTAAAATTTTATTTTATAAAAAAAAAACAACGAAGACCAAAGAAAAGATAGATGGACTGTGTAAGAGACGATATGAAAGAAAATATAGTTGATATGAAAATGACGGCTGATAGGAGAGGCTGGAAGGAAAAAACGTACTGCGCCGGTCCCAAGTGGGATGAGGACAGTAAGAAGATTTCAAAAAAAAAATGTGATGAGTGCGACATTTTGTTTTAAATTTTCATGGACATTAAACACAACGACCTCTGGTTCCAGGCTAAACTTATATGTTGGTTATATACGGATAATCATGGGCGTGCGCTCTATATAAGCAGAAAGGCACTGCTTTACTTGCCATTCACAGATATTTTAATAAAACGTTCGTATGTTTTAGATGACTTTATTCATTTATTTACTATTAATTAAACAAAATATTATAACTTAAAAACGCCTAATAATTCATAAATAGCACCAATATGTGCTTGCAAATTGCTTTTTGCCAGGCGTTTCGCGAAGGAATAATATTAGCGTAGCTAGCAAGCTCGACGCCGCCCGCCTGCCATGAGTTCATATGTGTGTAGAAATTTTGGTGTCCGTGCACAGTTCGCAAACGCACACAGGCTTACATATCCAAGACGATTTACACTGAAAACCTGCGGCCTGCTTTGGCGATCGGATGTTATCGCGAGTATTCG
This sequence comes from Orgyia antiqua, assembly GCA_916999025.1. Taxonomy (NCBI): domain Eukaryota; kingdom Metazoa; phylum Arthropoda; class Insecta; order Lepidoptera; family Erebidae; genus Orgyia; species Orgyia antiqua. The sequence continues at coordinate 14,007,768 of OU779869.1, forward strand.
GCAATGTTCGTTCGTTACTTATAATCCGAATAAATATAATAGTCGGAAGTCTAATAAATCACGTATGCATTTTTGTTTAGTAAGGTTTTATTTATTTAAATAGCAGAAATATTTTGGTTCGACGGAGGCCATTTTATTTTTTCGTGTGATTCATTGAACTGTTTAATAATGAGTTTCTATAATTTAATAATTGTATGAATTTTCGTTTGTTGATTTTAAAATGTTATTTGATTGTGAAATGTGTGTTGTAAGTGTGTGTTTGTTAAAAATTAAAAATAACAAGTTCTCACAAATGTCTTTCAGTAAAAAGATTCTGTGTACCCGAGTTACGACAACTAAGCCAGCTAAAAGGTATTGTACCTCGAAAATTTCATGTTAAAAGTTATGAAACGTATGTACATACGTACATGTACGTATGTATGTACGTACGTAGTTATTGCTTAGTAATTCTAGTACAGTGTGGACTGATTCGGGATATTCAGATTTAAATTTGTTCTGTTGGCATGGTTTCCGACTTAGAGATCCGTCGCGTGGCTATGCTAAAAATCTATAAAAGAAAAAGTTTTTGTGACTGCCTACCCTAAGTTAAATATCAGTGCACGCCGCTGTGGATAATACGGATATACTACATAAACTACTTTACTTTTGTAAATACCTATTAATATCCGTCCCAGAATTATTGTAAATGTGATTTGACAGTTGCTAATGTCAAACTTGAAAATAATGCTGCCACATTTTTTGCAACAGTGTTGGCTAACCGTATTTTTTTTATTCCGATTAATACCGTTTATTTGAACCGAAAAGAAATATGAAGTACTAGTGGCCTAGCCCAGCCTAGCCTGTGAAGTCGTACGCATGGAATTTGGAATCACTGCGTTGTTTGTTATAATCTTTGATAAGGGAAAATGTTATAATATACATAGTGTAAAATAAACATGTCTTTAAAAACAAACAAAATAAAAATTCGCCATTTTGCGGATAGTCATCGTTTGATTCTCGATGCACTGGTTTATGATTCTGGCGAGCATAGCACCATGCTGCATTCTAGGAAAATATTTAGTTATTCTTTCACGTGAGTGAGTTTGTACGCGCCATTCTCAGAAATAAAATGATACTCAGGATTGCACTGGTCGTAGTTTGATTGTTATAAAATTTATTAATTACTAGCTGTTGCCCGTGACTCGACGACGACGACGACTCGCGACACGACGCGAAAAATTTAGAATATTTTCCCCGTTTTTGCAACATTTATCGCTACTGCTTCGCTTCTACTGGTCATAGCGTGATGTTAATAGCCTACTGAAAGATTTTTTCAAATCGGCCCAGTGGTTCCTGAGATTAGCGCGTTCAAACATACAAACAAACTCTTCCGCTTTATAATATTAGTATAGATTCACTTTTAGTGTTTGATACATTTCAATGGGTTGATTTATTTTTATTTATTTATTTATTTAACTTTATATACACAAAAAGTAGTATACAGGCGGACTTAATGCCTAAGGCATTCTCTTCCAGTCAACCTTGGGCAGTGCAGAAAAAATAAAGTGGTGGGTGTATATTTTAACTACTAAAATAGCAAAATTGTGCTTAGTTTACATATTTATTACAACTAACAGATTCATATAAACTTACATGCAAATAACTACATAGATACATAATATAACATACATAGAATTTAAATAATAAACATACATATATAATACATATTATGTGTGCATGTTATAACTGTTTGTATGTCTTAAATATTATTAATTTTTAATTAATAATTATTAATTTTAATATTATTAATTTGGTTGATATACATTTAAAACAAAAATATAAAGTAATATATAAGTTATTAACTGAGACGTAACACACAGGAATTGCTTGCTAGAAGGAGCATAATGACACACGCATCTCTCTCTAATCCAGGGCGATAGGACCTATCATATTGTATCAGATTTGTTCGAAGTTATATTAAGTCTAAGACACCAGACCAGTTAAACAATTCAACTCGGCTGGACAGCGGTCGAGGAGCCGCACACGTTCGAATTCCCTAATAGTACAAGTGATGACTTATGGTTTCGAAATGTCGGCTATGACTATAACAAAACTTAGAGCCTCGCAATATACTAAGGAGAAGCCTGAGCTCGGTGTTTCCCTACGTGATGAGATCAGTAGAGGAACGGGTATATATGACATAGCACGCTGCCACTTGTGATGGGTACGCCACATCGCTAGTGCTGACCACGTACCAGACAACACACCATGGGGCCCAACAAGGTGTAGTGATGACATCATCAATTTGCAGGGAGCCGCTGGATGTAGACTCTGCAGAACGTTGTAGCGTTCATTTCTGGACATAAGCATCTCTCAGATGCTTATGTCCAGCAATGAACGGAGAAAGGCTGATAGATGTATGAATGGATTATATAGATTTGAATTGTGCGAACTGAACCTGATCTATGTTGAACCCATAACATTTAACTGGTTTTAATATAGGTAATAAAAATTTTAAGAAGATTAAAAATTACACAGAAATGAATAATACGAACTTAAAATTATTTATTAGAGTTAATTTTAATTTATTTACAAAATTATATAAATTTGCTAAAGATTTACGTATCATTTTTAGGGTTCCATACCCAAAGGGTAAAAACGGGACCCTATTACTGAGACTTCGCTGTCCGTCCGTCCGTCCGTCTGTCACCAGGCTGTATCTCAAGAACGGTGATAGCTAGACAGTTGAAATTTTCACAGATGATGTATTTCTATTGCCGCTATAACAACAAATACTAAAAATAAAATAAAATAAATATTTAAGGGGGGCTCCCATACAACAAACATGATTTTTTTACCGTTTCTTGCTCGATACTAATAACGTTGCCTTATGTTGCATAGATAATGGTACGGAACCCTTCGTGCGCGAGTCCGACTCGCACCCGACCAATTTTTCGTTTAATTACGGTTGGAGGACATAACTATTTCAAAAGTGCAATTACCTAGCAACACAGTAAACGTCAAATAACATTTGCAATTCTGTAATAAATAAATATCACACAAAGTATTGTCCCACGCGGTAATGTTATATCTATATTATTATACTCTTTGGCGGTAATCGAACCCGCGACCTCGCTAACGGCAGTCCGTTCATGAACCATTAGACTACGACACGTACACGGCCCGTCGACATTGGTCCATTCTATATTTTATAAGAAAACCTGCTCTACTAAACCCTTAACAAATTTTATGTAGAGCAACATTTGCTGATTCAGCTACTAATAAAAGCAATGATAATACATTTAAAAATAATAACTAGGTTGATTTCAAGCTAAAATATTAATGATTCATTGGTCATAATACGTTATCATCATATCGGCCATCGTATCAGATATAAATGATAACACATGTCTAAAACTGCTATCGATATTTGAAGCATCACACACCTTTTTTTAAAAACATGTTAAAATAATATTTATCATTCATTTTAGTGTTAAAAGTGCGTTCAAAGAACTGTTTTCTTTAACTAAATAGGTGTTTTGCAATTGTATATATAATATAAATTAAAAGATGGGGCTTGAACTACCAAGACTAAAAAAATGTTGTTGCTGTTTACCTTTGAGGACTGGAACTTTGCTTATAGGATATGTTTCCATAGTAAGTAATTAAGTATTAGTAGTAGGCTAGGCTTATCCGTGTGGTGACGGACTAAGAATACAAGTGTCACCACCCCATCTCTTCCTAAGGGTGCTGTAAAAGCCAGCTAAGGGATATTATACACAGATGACATCCTTTGTGAGAGACGGAAAACTCGAAAGTAAACCCTGTGCCAACACGCCTGGTCAGCGCGGCACAGTAGACCATAATCCCTCCAATGTGGAGGAGGCCCGTGCCCAACAGTGGGACGTTAATGGGCTGGAGAGAGAGAGTAGGCTAGGCCAGAGCTTAGCGTGTAGCCCTTACAGCATTTTCCTTCGTTGGCAAAGCTTAGTTTCCCCAAGGATTTCCTAATCTTTGTTTCATTGCCGGTTTGGGGATAAATAAGGACAAGATTCGTTGTAAGGAATGTCAATTTTTGTTTTTCCGGCATTTTGTTGGAACTCCTAAACAAATAGCCAAGATGAATAGGTACTAATCTTGGGTTTAAGCAGGTACCTAGGTATTTGGAAAATTTGCGCCCCGGGCCATAAAAATTTGCCGCTCCCCGTGAACTGAATGAATTTTCATGCAGTTTTAACAATGGGCCTAGTCAGAGGAAGCCCCCCCCCCCTCCTCTGACTAGGTTTGTTAAAAACCCCACAACTCGAAATACTGACATTTCGGTAGAAAATGAATTTAACACAATTTCCGTTAAATTTAGTACTTTTTTGGCCCGAATTTGTCGGCCATGATCACGGTTACGGCATTGCCTGCAAGTTCAAGTGATGTATCACTTCATCACTGTTTTGGTGAAGTTCAGCTTAAATAAATAAGTCTTACAATAAAATACAATTGATAAAATTAAAAAGAAATAAATAAAATTGATGCCATTTTGGAACAACATTTTAATTTTTAAAATATAAAATTGTTCTTTTAAATTAAAATTAATTAGTGTTATTGGATAATTCTCCAATTTTAGAAAAATTCATTAATCAATAAATAGTTTCTGTTATCAAAAAGACATAGGTACATACCTAATTTGAAAACATTTTAAATTCTTCAAATAAACTACATATATTTATCAATTCCAGAAAAAAAAATATCAACTTCAATTTTTTCAAACCTTTATGAAAAAAATTGATTAAACTATTTGAATAGTTTTTACTTAAATTTCCCATATTATAATATACAAAATTTTAATTTGATACATAATACTTAAATTATATTAAAATTTCTTGAAAGATAAAAAGTTAATCCACCACCTACCTACCTTGGTCCATCATTCTTTCCATGATTAGATTGTATCTACTATAACTGATATACTTAGTAATAATTTTTAAAACCCCAGTAAGATGCTAGGCTTTCGTTAAGCTTTATCCGTAAATTTCACTACCCAATTTCTTACCGGTGGTGTTGCAACTAAGGGATATTATCAGTGTTAATTACTAATTTAACTAATTTTGATTTGATTAATCAACAACTTTGCTAGATCTTAACGACAAAAACTTTGTGAGACGGAAAACTTGATGCCAAAACACCTAACTCTATTTTCTATAGAGTTCAGGTGTATCCGGTACACCTTTAGTTCATATGCGCTTAGTGTTAATCTATAATAAGGTATTAAGAATCTAGATAACATAATTATTTTATATATTAATTTATCTGAATAATGGCCTGCCTACTTACTTTCTTTTGACTCGCTTGGGAAGTATTGACGCATGTAGCGACATTCGTTGCTCTACAAAAAAGCTCGCTTTCTCTCTCTCTCTCTCTCTCACTATTGGGAACGGGCCTTCTCCACTTTAAGAGAGATTATGGTCTAAGGTGCCACGCTGACCAGGCGTATTAACACAGGGTTTATTATCAAGTATTTATCTATCATAGAGGATGTTTAAATATTCAATATTCCTTTTCTACATTTCCCTGGGAAGAAAAAGGGGTTATGATAGGTACTTATATCTTGTCACTACACGTGAAAACTTCTAAATAGTTTTTAATAAAACTTTACAGCTCTATAGGATAAAAAAAAGTCAAGAAGCGCGCTATTGGCTAGTGTTTAATCTATTAAAATTTCCAGGTGGCTTCATTACTAACGCTTGCTGCATCAAGCTGGTCTATTTACAAAGTAACAACTTTCGTTGAAGACCATAAAAACAATGTGACAGCACATCCAGCCGATGATGTTACAAAAACTGCTATGGGGCTTTACATATCCTTGGTATACAGCCAGATAGTGTTCCTTTACAATCTTGCCTTAGGTATTATCTTGGTTGTTGGAGTTCATAGAGTAAGTTTATACTATCTTTTTCTTTTTCTCCAGTCCATCATCATCACACTGCTGAGCATGGGCCTCCTTCACTTTCGAAGGGATTACGGTCTACTGCGTCGTATTGCCCCAGGGTTTATTTTCAAGTAGATATTCCGGTTTTTCACAGAGGATGTTATCTGTGTACAATATTCCTTAGCTGACTTTTATATCACCCTAGGAAGGAAAAGGCGTAGTGATACTTGTATTTTTAACCCGTCACCACAAGGATAATACAAAACTATGTTTAAGCTTGTATAATAAAATTGTAGGCCTATGTTAAAGTTAGGTAAAATAATTAGTGTGACAAATGACAACAATTCGTCTTAAATCTACAATCGTAGCTGCCGCATGTCAATTAGGACCCTAGTCTCAGACCGCAGGCTAGAGTGGCCCAAAAAGTATGCAATCTCATCTTCTATCGTGACGACAGCTCTACATCTGATATTATGTGAAAGAGTACACCAGACGTGAGGATGGCTAGTACATAGTCAGAGTACTAACCACCCTCACCTAGCCAGTCCACAAAGTGCCTCTTCCAGCCTCGCTTGAAAGTCCTGTAGTGTAGGAGTAAAGCAATACGTGTTTCATAGAACATTTTTTGTATATTATATGATAGAGCAATGCCTCTATCCTGTATTTGGAATTGTAATTAGTCCAATAAATCACATATATTAGCATAGAATTTAGTTTCGAGATTTCCATTTTTCACAGATACTATATGCTTTTGTTATCCCTTAGCTAGGACAGTACTAAGATGCTATAAAACACCTGTCTATACATTGCAACGATGTATAAACAATGCGCGACATACACATACGTAAGCATAGCGAAAAATAACAAGTCCAATATAAACAAATTAATTTTTTTTTCAGGGCAAACCTAATTATTTAAGATTCTACTGCAACGCCACATTATTCTTATTCGTGTTGGGATTAGCGCTGGTTGTAATCACCTGCGTCTTTATGGGTTTCCTGGCAACAGTACCAGTACTGAAATGGTGTTGTAAGTATCCGAATCACAAACTCTCACTTCATGAGAGTTTTTGAATCAGTTTTTGGGTTTCGCATCAAAAGGTAAACAGGACTGCTGAGACTTTGTTTTTCATCCGTCAGTCACTGGGCTGTAACTTATGAGCCATAGAGTTTATATTTTCACTGATGATGTAGGTATCTTTTTTGCCCTAACAACACAAACTAAAAAGCAAAAGATGTTAAAAATTTATGTAAATATTTAAGGGATATATGATGCCAAATACATATAATTTATATGATAATGTGACGGTATCCTTCGAGCACGAATCCAAGATATACTTAGCTGGTTTTTTTTCCATTTTAGTTACTCTTCTATGCTGTTTGATTATCGTGAAAAGTACATATTTAGAGATGATTGACAACGAGAAACCGCCTATAGAAGAAATGACAGAACTACAAGCTTATGAAGCACAAATACCGATTGTGGCTTGAATCTTAGAGTATTAAACCAACACGAGCAGCTACAGACAATATTTTCTATGACAAATATACTGTGACGTAAGCAGTGGCGTAGCTACCAAGGACTAGGCGGGGCAGTGCGCCGGGGCCCTCAAGCTCAGGGGGGCCTCGAATCCTTACCAGAAATCTTGATCGAACTGATGTAGCTTTTTTTGAGCATTTTAAAAACATTTATATATTTCATATTTTTATTTCATAAAACCTAGTCAGTTTACATAGCGCCACATTTTTTAATTTGCCTCAGGGCGCGTATATTTGTTTTAGATTTTGGCCCGACGTTTCGGAGACTTTGCAGTCACCATGGTCACGGTCGGACTGGTGACTACAAAGTCTCCGAAACGTCGGGCCAAAATTTAAAACAAATATACGCGTCTAAATCCGTAAAAAGTAGTTTTATTTAAACAGATGAGTCACGCAACTGTTAGAAAATATTATTGCCTCAGGGCCCTTAGTTACCTAGCTACGCCTCTGGACGTAAGCGGGGTGCTGAGGTAACGCACACAAACTATAATTTTATTGGTACGCACGGCCCCGCCTTCAAACACCTCACGCTCACTAAGAGACGACAGCGTCTGTACACAATCAGTATGATCATTGATCTCGTACCTTTTTCAACTAGGATCGCCGTATGTCCTCCGCTCCTCTCCAGCCCATTTACGACCCATTGTTGGGCACGGGTCTCCTCCACTTTAGAGGGATTATGGTCTACTGTGCCGCGCTGACCAGGCGTGTTGGCACGGGGTTTATTTTCGAGTTTTCCGTCTTTCACAGAGGATGTTATTTGTGTGCAATATCCCTTAGCTGACTTTTATAGCACCCTCGGGAGGAGATTGGGTGGTGACACTTGTATTCTTAATCCGTCACCACACAGAACTCTTATGTCACCTCCTGTTAATTTAGAACAATAATATAATAAAAAGAATCAACAGAAATATAATAATAAGTGACGTCAGAGCATGTTTTGTCTAAGTTATTATAGCTTACTATAGCAATTATTGCGACACTGTTTATTATTAACGAGAGACATACCAATGTCCTGAAACTTGATGCATTTAAAAAACAATAGTATTAATTTTATTCTACTTGCTAACTAAAGTTTCTTAATAAAAATGTGGATAGGTAGTACCTACGATTTTAATTAAAATAAATGTTTACAAAGTAAACCACAGTTAGTTTCATTTTAGCTAAGTTAGGTAAGTTTTTGGCGCAACAGAATTGGTACTTTGATTTTATACACAAACATAGAATAGTTTTATTTTATTTATGTAATTCGTAGTTAAGTTTAAGTTATATGAAATAAAAATAATCAAAATGTGTCTACTTTTTTTATTAGCAAAAATACACGAAAATAAGCTTTAAACACGGATCACCCCATACAGATACGGCTTTACGATTATTGCTAACGACCTTAGAGTAACGACTTAACCCGCCAACGTTAGAGGAGAGCGCGGGTTGCGGGGTATTGAATAATGCATTTTCATTAGTTCATAACAAAATCATACACCGGGTTCTCACACATTACATAAGCGAGAATTACGCATACGTTCGCTAAGCGAGGACACCTTGCCAGTGAAATCTTTTGGGAGTGATATAGCTATGGTGACAAAAGACGGGCTTCATGATAGTTTACTAAAAGCTAAAAGAAATAAATAAAATATTCATGGACATTTCACACAACGTCCTCTGGACCTAAACTAAAAAGAAACAAAGCTATGAAGATAACACATTATTGTGGTGAAAATAATTCTTCCTTCCTCTGAGCACGGGCCTCCTCCACTTCGGAAAAGTATTTCGGTCTAATGTCGCACTGACCAGGCGTGTTGGAATAGAGTTTAGTTTCGAGTTATCCGTCTCAGAATTCTTTAACTGGAGGGCATGATTAAAAAAGATTACTATATCTTTATAAATCAAATTATGGTGGAAAAAGTAATTACCGCAAGCGGGACTTGAACCCACGACCTCGGAATACCGTTCCGTAGCTCTTCCAACTGATTTGGTCGAGATTGGTTGGTTGGTCAAGATTGTTGCAAAGCAATCTTGATAGATGGCGTTGTACGTAAAAATATATAAACTCAATCGAGTGACGAATGGCATAATTGATTACTGAAAAGCAGGACCGCAATAAGCTCAGTTGGAAGAGCTACGGAACGGTATGTCGAGGTCGTGGGTTCAAGTCCCGCTTGCGGTAATCACTTTATCCACCATAACTCAATTTATTAAGTAAAAGCATAGCATGTCAATTGCAAAGTTAATAAATTACTTTACTATATCTTTATTAAAAAAATCGTTATTTTTGTGTGTTTCTGATTGGATCGGATTTTGATGCGGTTTTTTTTATTAGACAGAGTGGTTTAAAAGAATGGTTTTTTGTATAATTTGTTAAGATTTGGTGCATATTGGGACTCAATAATTATTAACGAAGGTGAAACTGTGGCATTAGATAGTTGTAAATAAAAATGCCATTTTTAACATTTTTATTAATATTTAATTGTAATAAAAGAGGTCGAATTTTTATATTACATTCTTATTAAAATGATTGCATATTTTTTCCAATTTATTCCATTCCAGGAGGTAACGGTTCCATTAGGTTTGGAGGTGGCACCGGCAGAGGAACAGGCGGCTGGAATTGCGGTTCTTCTTGACTCTGGAATTAGAGCAATATTAAAAACACTATAAAATAGGCGAGGATTTTGTTTAAGGATAGGGTTTTTCGATTCTATGTTTTACTTTTTGTTTTTAAGACAAAAAGTAAAACCGGTTAAGTGCGAATTGGTTTCGCAAAGGAAGGGTTTCATACTGTTATTATCGTAATATATTCTTATTGACCCCAAATAAGACCAAATTACGGGATAAGAGGAGTAGTTAGCTATCGCCGTTTCAGAGATACAGCTTGGTGACAGACCAACGGACTGATAGCCTAGAGAATATTATAAGCTGTTATAAAATATAGATCTCATGTGATTATCAGAAAGTGTAGGTCATTCTTTGGCCCGCTCTCTCAAAACAAAAGCTTATTTTGGGACCAGAGGATTTGTGTAAATCTTATTAATATAATTACCTGACAAATTTGCAATACATGCGGAGGCAAAGCAGATATTTGTTGTTGTGTTAAACTTCTTATATGTTGTGTTATTGCTTGTTGTAACAATGGAGCGGTTATACACATAGCAAACGCTCTCGGTGGTAATGTAAACATTAATGGAATCGAACGTGGGACTAAACGCTCGCAACACTTTAGCCAACCTTCCCATGCTACTTTGTTGTTCCACACCTGAAATTTAATAAATAAATAAATAAAATAATAAATATTCATGGACATTTCACACAACGTCCTCTGGTCCCAAGCTAAGCTTATATGCTTGTGTTATGGGTACCAGAATACGGATATAATACATAAACTACTTTTCATTTGTAAATACATACTTATAATACATAGAAACACCCAGACGCAGCACACACATTTGTATGACAATTAAAAATATCACACAAATGATTGTCCCGAGCGGGAATCGAACCCGCGACCTCGTGAATGGCAGTCCGTTACATAAACCCCTAGACCGCGAAGCCCGTCGGTACATATGTTATTATTGTGTATATTTATGTGTATTTATATTTTGAATATGTGTTTATATTATATTTATTTAGCGTTATATGTAGTTTATAATATCTTTTAGTACATCAAAAACTACCACTATTTCCTACAGGCATATCTCCATCCAAAGGTAGCCTGGTAGAAATCCCTATTAGCGATAAGGCCGCCCAGTGTACTGTGTTAATTAAAGAAATGTCTAGTTAATTAAGTTTTATGGTATACAATAAAGTGTAAATAAATAAAATAAATAAAGTTTTCTAAATTTAACGCGTACCAATTCGCAGACAAGTATTAGTATAATAGTCTTACCTCTTTATTAATAAGTAAAGTCAAAACATTCAACACTAAAGTGGCCAAGTTAGGGTATAGTGTATGTGCTTGAAGTACAGTTCGCAACATTAATACTGGGATCTCTTCTTCATTGGATAATATCTGTAAAACTGCCGCCAGTACCTGAAATAACATTAAAAAATACTGTAAATAACTGCTAACCTTGGATAATGCTAAGTTACAAGTTCAGGGTTACATTTCTGATTTAATCGAAACAAAATATTCAACTATAATCCTTGATAAATGTAAAACCTGTCTTTCTCTCTTTATTCGCGCTAAAATTAATAAGTCAACTACTTTTTACGGATTTAGACGCGTATATTTGTTTTAAATTTTGGCCCGACGTTTCAAAGACTTTGCAGTCACCATGGTCACGGGTGAGACTAGTCTAAATCCGTAAAAAGTAGTTTTATTTAAACAAATGAGTCGCGCAAATGTTAGAAAATATTATTAACAAATAATAAATAAATACTCATGGACATTCCACACAACGTCCTCTGGTCCCAAGCTAAGCTTATATGTTATGGGTACCAGAATACGGATATAATACATAAACTACTTTTCTTTTGTAAATACATACTTATAATACATAGTAAACACCCAGACGCAGTACAAACACTTAAAAACATCACACAAATGATTGTCCTGACCGGGAATCGAACCCGATACCTCGTGAACGGCAGTCCGTTATATAAACCACTAGACCACGAAGCCCGTCGAATCAATAAATTTAGATAAACTTTGGTACAAAGATAATCTAAATCTTAACAAAGGTGGTACTTTATATGCAAAAAGGTGAAACCACGCGTACGAATCGAGCTAAATGATAGTAGTTTATTTTTGTTCCACACAATCTATGTATATCATAAATATAAACAAAAAATGGTTGGTTGTATGGAAGCTTTCTAAGAATTTACTGTCTTCTGGTTTTTAGTATAAAAAATTCTGTTACATCTGCGATTTAACTCTGGCTATTTGGCTGGCTATTTGGTCTATCATCACATAGAGCCTTTTGAGAGACGAACCCAAGAATGTACAACAAAATCTTAGTAAACCTGTTTTACACACCAACCAACCAACACAACCATTTAACCTCTGTTTTGTTTAAAACTATATAAAACTAACTGTGCCCCGCGGTAATAAGGATAAAACGCTGTTCGGTAAGGTAAGGGTAAAAACGGGACCCTATTACTGAGACTTCGCTGTCCGTCCGTCCGTCTGTCACCAGGCTGTATCTCAAGAACGGTGATAGCTAGAGAGTTGAAATTTTCACAGATGATGTATTTCTATTGCCGCTTTAACAACAAATACTAAAAATAAAATAAAATAAATATTTAAGGGGGGCTCCCATACAACAAACATTTTTTTTTTACTGTTTCTTGCTCGATACTAATAACGTTGCCTTATGTTGCATAGATAATGGTACGGAACCCTTCGTGCGCGAGTCCGACTCGCACTTGACCAATTTTTTATTATGCCACGGGAATAATGCACTCTTTTGGGATAAAAAGTAGAGCTTATAATTTATTCTGATGTATAACCTACATTATTGTAAGTTTCATTAAAATCCATTCACTAGTTTTTGCGTGAAAGAGTAACAAACATCTAAACATCCTCACAAACTTTCACATTTAAAATATTATTAGGATGTTAACTTACATCTTGATTATATATTTGTTTCTCAGCGAAGCATAATGCTGTAGCCTTGATAATGTACTTGAGATCCGCTTTGTTTGGGTCTATTAAATGTAAAGCAACTAACAACTCCACCGGAGAAACTGAAAACAATAATTAATAAGTCAAAAATACTTCTCTCTGTCTCGTCCCACTGTTGGGAACGGTACCCCTTCACTTTGAAAAGGATTACGGTCTACTGTGCCGACGTTTTGAAGACTTTTCTTTCAGCAAAACAAAATTCAAATATCACATTTACAAAGCATACTGTGCTTTGTAAATGTGATATTTATAATACAGCTCGGTCCCAACTGTGACTACGATGGCTAAAGTCTTCAAAACGTCGGGCTAAAATTTAAAACTAAATCCTTCTAAATCCGTAAAAAACTGTTGTGTTTCATACGCGTAATGGATAGAGAATATTAAGTCAGTTTAAAATATTATTACGGTGTCTAATACAAATGACCTCTGCCTATCCCATAGAAGAGAATGCAAGCGTGAATATAATGGATACAGGTAATGATCAGTAAAAAAAAATCTTATTAGAAATAAGGCCTTAGAATATCCCAATATGATCGAAAAAAGCACACAAAATCAAACAATTTAGTAAAAAAAAGAAATAATAAATAAAATTTGATAGACACACAAAGTCTTCTAGTCCCAAGCTAAGCTTATATGCTTGTGTTATAGGTACCAGAATATGGATATAATACATACAATAATTTTCTATTGTAAATACATACTTATAATACATAGAAAACACCCTAACACCCATAGTACAAATTTAATATCATATAATCTGTACTGTGCGGGGATCGAACCCGCGACCTCGTGAATCCAAGACCGTTACATGAATCACAAGACTATGAGGTCTGTCAAAAATATCTGCCCATGTTAATAAAACAAGTAATTTATGATTATAGTCCAAAAACTTGTGTTTAATATTTTCAATTTACTTACAAATTATTACAGTATAAGCTGAAATAATACCAAAATTGTTTATTTACAAATATAACGTATAATAAAATTATTTATTATTTATAAATAAATAAATATTCATTGAAACGGGAATCGAACCCGAGACCTCGTGAATGGCAGTCCGTTATATGAGCCACTACACCACGAGGGCCGTCAATTGTATTAGCTATAGTTATTACAATACGTATATAAGCAAGGATTTAAATTAAATAGCAATGGTCTGATTCATAATGACTTATCGGAGGTTTAAACGGAGATTTTATCGGAGAGATAATAAACGTTTTAGCGTAAAAAGACTATTATGAATAACAAGTTTTGACAATTTTCGCGAACCCATTTTAGCGAACTTTTAAACCTCCGATAAGTCATTATGAATAAGACCTTTAGAGAAAAAAATTGATGTTTTATAAAAGCAAAGCTCATCATTATAACATCACGCCTTCTTTCCGTGGGGGTAGGTTTTACATGTGGCTTTCTTTTGTAATGTAGGGGCGCAATTAGAAAGGATAAAGCCTGCCGAACCTACTCAAACAACTGAATTGATAGCTATGACGTCACAATATAGACTGGACTTGGAACTATGGACTTCTTTTAAGCGCAAAACACGTGAGTACTTTCTCCAAAAAATTGCTGATTCATCGTAAATATTAAGGATATTATTGTATTTGTATTTATATTCAAATTATGTGTAGTTTATTGTATTTAATGATATTGAGTGTATGTAAATGTATATTGTGCCTGTATTTTATGGTAATTTATGTATTTTACTATGTATAACTATGATATTGATTATGTTTCTTCTAGGCTAGTGAAGCACCTACTACAAATATCTCTGCATCACCCAAGGTTGACTGGTAGATAATGCTTTTAGCATTAAGACCGCCTATGTACTTATTTGTGCTAAAGTTTTAAATAAAATAAATAAATAAATAAATATGGCGTAAAGTCCTTATTAACATAGACGACCGCTCTGGCGGCACTTTGGACTCTGTAGGGACCCTGTCAGGGGTCGTCGGCGCTCCTACCTGGAGAGAAAGGGGGCCTCTCTCCAAGATTACACGCCTTGCCTGGTCATTTTGAGGCTTAAGGCTCTATACCATGGCCCGATACACCATGGAGTTAAGTTACAATGCGTTACAAATAAGGATATTATTTGAAAAGCATTGTATATGTAGTAGGAGACTTGATTAAAATAGTTTACTTAAGGATTTTTAGTTTTAACTTAGATTCCAAGATTATGAAGTAAGTCCTCAAATGGTGTCAATGGTGAGTAATTCCATCATCTGATGAGATTGAATGGTGACCCGTTGAATATTCGTAAAAGGATTCTTCCAAACCAGTTACACGTGTCGTAAACCACGGATCAATCTCATCGTAGAAAATATGATACAATAGAATGTTGTATTTCACGTAGTTAGTTTGTCCAGTATTACAGGGTCTTTAGATAGATGACTGCTTTAGCTGTAAATACAGGTAATGTCTACGATGTTTTTCCGATATATCTTATATAATATAATAGTATATTGTGTATGGCGTCACGTTTGTATAATCATTTGCCCAAAAGTATTCTAGAAATAAATTCATTGAATAACTTTAAGACAAAAATTAAGGCCATACTTTTGGAAAAAGCTTATTATAGTGTTGCCGAATATTTAGCTGATAAATTATGAAATAAATTATTAGAAATTGTATTATAAACAAATAAATGAAATGAAATAATATTGACTCATAAGTGTGTGATGTATGACTGTAAATGAAGCTTATTATTCATTTACTATTTAAATTGATTTGAAAATATTGACTGTTTTTAGACATTACATTTTATTCAATAACTGTTACCTCGTTTGACGATTCTAATTGGAACGAATCAACTAAAGCAATTGTGTAAGCCTACCGGCAGATTTTGGAGAGCTTATTTTTATTTTATTTTAACATCTCTTGTACCCAATTTCACACTAATAAAGATTATGATTATCTAATATATAAAATTCACGTGTCACAGTGTTAGTTACCGTACTCCTCCGAAACGGCTCGACCGATTTTCCTGAAATTTTGTGTACATATCCTCTAGGTCTGAGAATCGGCCAACATCTATTTTTCAAACCTTTTTTTTTGGTATGGCAAAACTACGTTTGCCGGGTCAGCTAGTCTAATATATAAAATTCACGTGTCACAGTGTTAGTTACCGTACTCCTCCGAAACGGCTTGCCCGATTCTTCTCAAATTTTACATACATATTCAGTAGGTCTGAGAATCGGCCAACATCTATTTTTCAAACCTTTTTGCTTTTTTTTTGTATGGCAAAACAACGTTTGCCGGGACAGCTAGTGATTATATAAAATTCACGTGTCACAGTGTTAGTTACCGTACTCCTCCGAAACGGCTTGACCGATTTTTATAAAATTTTACATACATATTCAGTAGGTCTGAGAATCGGCCAACATCTATTTTTCAAACTTTTTTTTTTAGTATGGGAAAACAACGTTTGCTGGGTCAGCTAGTCTTTATATATATAAATCTTCTGTACGTGTGTTTGTAATTAAACTCCTCCTAAACGGCTGGACCAATTTTGATGAAATTTGTTGTGTGTATTCAAGGGGGTTCTAGGATGGTTTAGATTCACAATTGGCTGGACCGATTTTGATGAAATTTTTAAAATAAAAGTTTCATCAAAAAAAAATTTTAAAACACAGAATTGTATGGCAAAAAAACGTTTGCCGGGCAGCTAGTGTAATAATAAACACTTACTTGGTGCGTTTTCTTCATGAGGATTTTGCAAGCCAAGGAGTTTGTTAAATACTTCCTTAACAACCATAGGATTCAATTTGATTAATTTAGGAAGAGCTGCTAAAATCTGTAAGAAAATAAATAAATACATTGACAGAAAAAAACATTTATTAGTCCCACTAAAGGTGACATTCGGAAGTTCCGACCGCGACCAACACTGATTTTGTATGGAAAATGACGCCCAATTCTTATATTAAGACGGTACGATACCAAATTATGCTCCATACAAAAGTATGGATATCGTACTTCCGTTTTTTCTTCGCGAAAGTTAAACCGATTTTAATTGTTTTTGCGTTATATTATAGATAAAGAGTATTATCTATGCTTCTATCACTTTCTTTTTTTCATAACATAATAACTAAAAGAAATATGACGAGCGGAAAAACCCACTTTATTCGGTTTTCTTTAGATAAAGTTGCAGCGTCTATCACACAAATTTGGTAAAGTTTTACCACAAAAGAAAGTGATAGAAGCATAGATATACTCTTTATCTATAATATAACGCAAAAATTATTAAAATCGGTTTAACTTTCGCGAAAAAAAAACGGAAGTAGGTACGTAACGTCTTTTTTCAAAGAATTTGTAGGTAAAATCCGCTTCATCTATATTTGTCCCTTTCAGCGCGGCGCTCGGAAATAGGGATAGCAATACCTAAGGCAAATACCTAAATGAGGAGTACAGTACCCTCTTAAGTTGTAACTACTTTGAATTGGCACAGCTCACAAGAGCGGTGTGTAGCAAAATGATGTCTTCTTTTCGAAATGCGAAAATTGACGCTAATTTAATGGGTGATACCAATTTAACGGACGTCGCAGTTGCACGTCACGTTCGCGGACTTCCGAATAGCAATAGCAATAGAACATTGTTTTATAAGTCATGGGTTCTTTCTCTATTCGTAATAGCTGTTACGAATTCATACGCAAGGAATTTAGAAAATTTACCCCATTTTTTAAATATTTTTTTACAATATTTTTCACGGTGGCTTCGCTCCTATTAGTCGTAGCGTGATGTTATGTAGCCTTCTTCAATAAATGTACTA
Source organism: Orgyia antiqua (assembly GCA_916999025.1). Lineage (NCBI taxonomy): Eukaryota > Metazoa > Arthropoda > Insecta > Lepidoptera > Erebidae > Orgyia > Orgyia antiqua. Next base: position 14,025,584 of record OU779869.1, read on the forward strand.
TACAAAAGTGAAAGAATTTTTCCAATGAGTGTGGATGTTTGGATCGTTGCAGATGGCGCTTAGGCTCTGTCTACCTCCATGGGAAAAAGGCGTGATGCTATGATGATGATGATGATGCCAAGTGTTTCCTAAGATTAGCGCGTCCAAACAAACCAACTTTTAGATTAATAATATACTAGCTGTTGCCCGCGACTTCGTACGCGTGAAATTTAGAAATCAATCCTTAACAAACAGAAGTTTACTATTCTCCTCAATAGATGGCGTTGTACGTTTTTTTAAATCGCGCTTACGTTTCGTTCCACACATTCCCCCTTATTCATAATGACTTATTGGAGGTTTAAAAGTTCGCTAAAAGAGGTTCGCGAAAATTGTCAAAACTTGTTATTCATAATGGTCTTTTTACGCTAAAACGCTTATTATATCTCCGATAAAATCTCCATATAAACCTCGGATAAGTCATTATGAATAATACCGTAAAACACTTACGCTCGTCAAAATTATTATTGTGAAATATTGTGTTATCATCCGGATTTTGCACTAATAAATTAGTAAGGATTAGTATGGAAGTATAATATAATGTTTTCTAATATTACATGACTGTTGGTATTTAACCTTACCTCCTTCTTAGATAGTCCAGTAAGTACAGGTATTAAGAACCTTACATCGGAGACTCTAGTCGCGTATAACTCACGTACTTTTGATACCAACTCTTCAGACGGTGGGGCTGGAACAAATATTATATTCTTATAAATGAAACTTAATTCAATTAAAAAAAACAATGATTTAAATATTAAACTGAAATAAAATAACCACAAATCACAATGCAAATTAATAATTCTACTTAGAACAGCGTAACGACGCTATTCACAGCGTAACGACGCTAATAACAGCGTAACGACGCTAATAACAGCGTAACGACGCTGATGACAGTGTTAACTCGATGAAGACATCCGGCAGACTGTCTTCGTCCGTACAGCTCGCTTCGTTTTTATACCCCCACTCGCAACGGCGTGGTGTGGGTAGTAGTAACATCTAACAATATGATAATTAGTTTAAATGGATAAGATACGTATTTGTTTTTTAAATAAATATCAATAGACATTTCACACAATGTTCTCTGGTCCCAAGCTATGCTTGTATGCTTGTGTTATGGGTATCAGACTACTTACTGGCTGTGCCCCGCGGTGTTACCCGTTATAAACAGGATAAAAAAATCTCTTTTTTAATTATCCCACGGGAAAATTGCATTCTTTCGGGATATGTATACATATAATAGCCTATAATTTATTCTAATATATAAGCTACATTATTGTAAGGTCTCATTAAAATCCATTCAGTAGTCTTTGCGTAAAAAAGTAACCAACATCCAAACATCCATACAAACTTTCATATTTATAATATTATAAGGATTAGTATTTATTATTTTAGAATAACATACCTTTTTCAGTATATATATGTACAACTCTTGTAAGTAAAGTTTCCGCTCCAGGCGGACATTCATCTAAAAGTGCTACGAAAGTAGAACTGAGCTGTGCTGTAGTAACATTAGCCCTTATTGGACCTTCTATAGCCCTAAGGACACAACGTTTAGCCTCAGAACCAGCACATCCATACACACGGGCCACTTTTATTAATAAATCTGTAAAAAAAAGTTTAATATATTATTTATTTATATTAAAATACCAGTTCCACGGGCCTGGTGGTCAGTTGTTCATAAAGCTGTTCATGAGATCTTGGGTTCAATTTCTGCTCGGGACAATAATTTATGTGATATTTATAATTATTATACAAATGTTTGTACTGCGTCTAAGTGTTTACTATGAATTTTAAGTATGTATTTACAAAAGAAAAGTAGTTCATATAGTATATCCGTATTCTGGTACCTATAACACAAGCATATAAGCTTAGCTATTCTCTGGTCCCAGATAATGTTTAAATAAAACTACTTTTTACGGATTTAGACGCGTGTATTTGTTTTAAATTTTAGCTCCGACATTTCAGAGACTTTGCAGTCACTATGGTCTGGTGAGACTGAGCTGTAAAGTGTCCTCTACAATCACTTTACCCACATTCGATTTTAATTTTACATTGACCGTAAAGATAGATTTCCAAGAATACAACAAAAAATTGTTTGTTGAAAATAAAGTTAGGTTATTTACTTACCCTCATTGACAGGATATAAGGCCATTATAAGACTAAGGCATATTTTGTATAACTCATCAGTCCACACCCCTCTACCAGCCCTAGGATCCTCAAGTTCCATAGGTGGGTTCGGCAATGATATGAACCCTAGATGAAGTAGAGCATTCTTCTCTATGACATTTCTAGTCGAATCTGTACCGCGCTGATAAATTTTCACAGCAGATTTGAGGGTAGTTTCACGTATTTCATCATTATCAGTCACTGAAATTAATATAGTTTGATTATCATTAGACTATTAATAAAGAATGTAGGTAGTAATCTCTGAAAGCAATGGTCTAATCATAAAAATGAAAGAGGAATGCGTTCTCCAAAGAAATGAAATTCCAGGCGTAAGAAGTCGCAGGGAACAGCTTGTTTATACTACAATTCTATATTAAAAATTAATAGATATTATGAATAAGAATGTACTCACAGACATGGCATAATAAGGCTGACACAATTTTATGTGCCCGCGGTGGTCTCATAATACAAAGTTCTTCTAACAATTCCAATGCAGTAGTAGCCATTTTGTCTTCTGTTACCAAATGTTTCAGATAATCTACCCCTTCTTCTGTCACGACTGGACACTCAGAAAACACTTTCCTCAACAACATATCCTTAGATCCTTCCATAACGGGATCACCACTCTCGCAAATCTGAGTTATCAAAGCACAAAGCAAGTGGTTGTAATTCTGGTCATGTTTCTCATGAACTTTAGGCTGTAATGTAACCGGATGACGATTAAAACTCTGCATAAAGGCATATTCTTCATACAACCAAGACAAAGCCAAGTCTATTCTATTAACAGGATCCAATAAAATATAATTAAGAACTAAATCACGCAATTCTGGAGTGTAACTTGATGCAAATAATGTTATGAATTTCGACCGAATATTCGCTGCACCACCGATAGCAGCCTCTTTTTCAGCAATCAGAATCCTGCTAACTGCTTGTAATATCATTTTCTCCTTTATTTCTTTCGGTATTGGGCGTGTTATTTCTTGTAATTTCAGTAATTTAACTTTCTGCTTTAATTTTGGTACAGTCGGTGTTGGTGGTAGAATTAGTTTCTCCTTTTCTTTTTGCTTCAATTCGTCTTCTTTTAAATATTCCGCTCTGGTTTCTTCCATTAATTTAGAAACCGCACTTTCAATCTGTCTGTCCGCTTTTGTAGATTCTTGTAGCTTAGCAACAGCATTTTTTAGAGTAACCTTTTCCTCGTCTTCTCTAAGCAATGGTATTTTAGCAGCCAATTCAGATAAACTGGGTTGACCCACTGGGGCTGGTGGTGGAATCGGTGTAGGAACTTCATCTTTGATTACCGCAATAATCATTTTTGCTAAACTTCTTTTCTGTGCTGTAGTTCCAGAATTTGGAATTGGTTTGTAAGCACTCATAAAAGAAGGAGGCATTTCAGTTGGAAGGCAGTTAATGAGTGTATTTGACACTAAGTTTACAACATTTTCGACGTTATTGAGACCATCAAATACGGAATCTTCTGTAGCTGTTTGTTTCGTAATTGTTGGTGTAACAATTGGAGCTGAAGATTGGCTATCTTCGTCAAACATTGGCAGAATTAAATCACTCCTGCTATTACTATCACTACCTTGACTATTGCTTTGAGGAGAATCTATTCTGACACGTTTAGCTGGTGTATCTCCATTTCTAACTTCACCTAATCGCTTAATTCTTTTATCTTTGGGTATAACCTTATTGATCTCTTGTGTCGTCATTCCAATATCAAGGAGTAATTGCGTCAATTGTGGCATCATATCATTTGATGAAGGATGCTTTATAAGATTAACAAGTTGCATTTTAAGGTGCTTTCTCACTGAATTCACTTGCGATTGAGATAATGTTGGTGGCAGTGTTGTGTGCAGGTCTCCTAATGCCTGTATAACTCTGGGCATAAATTTTGGTCTGAATTTTGCTAGAAGACATAATGTTGTCATACACGCCATTAAGTTGACGCTGGATATATGTTGGGAGTTGTGAAATTTCACCAGCAATTGGAAAATATGTCTAGAAAACGTATTTTAAGATTAGTGTTTGAAAGATAGCTCAGTATTAGTAACAGTATTTGTGTAAGGGTTTGGGTTTGATGTATCTGTGTCAGACAGTTTTAAATTATTTTGTCTATTAAAAAAAATTATACCTGAAACAGGTATCTGATTCAATATGTATTATGTTGAATTGATAATCTTAACTGTGTGTGAGAAAATATAAATCTGAAAAGCTTTTGAAATTTTAGGATATTGTCTATGACAGGTGTGGCCAACTTTTGTGTGCATAAGATCTACTTTTTATTTTAAAATTGAGTCGCGATCGACCTATTTCTTAGGTAAGAAGGGGGACGTTTATGCAATGTGCTTTTATACCGCCGTTCACTCTTGTAAATAGTAGAAAACTACTAAAAGTGGTCACGCTGAACGTCTCCCTACTCAAAGCATGAGCTGCGTACATGTTCATTCCTGTACTAGAAACGTTTGGCATTGAATGCGTCCTCTCATGGAACATGCGAGTGATCGACCAAAATTGGTCGCGCGATCGACCGGTCGATCTCGATCGACTTGTTGGCCACTCTTGGTCTATGAGATTGAATAGTTAAGTTATAATATACTCTTTAGAATGTAGTTACGACATAGAAAAAAAAAGACATGATAATTTTACTACCTACACTATTTCTTGAATCTTTAATTAAACTTGTACATTACGTATTTATATTTCATTTTATAAAAGTATGAGACTTACACATGTATGTATGCAGGGATGGATCAAATAAAAACAAATTAGATCTCTCATTGAAGAAATAAAAAAATGCAAATAGTGTACAAGGGCCATAATTATTTGACTGTTTAAAGTACTTACTCAGATTCTTCATCCAAAGATCGCCGATTTATAAAAGGTAGATGAGCCGGTAGGCTATCTAAGCTGAAGTCATCACCTCCACTTTCACCAGGAGTTTGTAATAACACTACCTCCTCGAGGAACTTGATGGAGTGCGTTCTTATACCCTCATTTTCACTGTCTATCATGTTTAGAACTAAAAGCTGTTTATAAACAAAATAAATCAGTATTAGGACATTTTATGTATTTTTAAATATTAAATAAATATATATTCATGGACATTTCACACAACGTCGTCTGGTCCCAAGCTAAGCTTATATGCTTGTGTTATGGGTACCAGAATACGGATATAATACATAAACTACATTTTTTTTTGTAAATACATACATACTTATAATACATAGTAACACCCAGACGCATCCATAGTAAGACCGATGGTATCTTATGCCGCGGTAGTATGGTGTAGGAAAACGACACAGAAAACAATAATAACAAAACTCAGCAGCCTGCAGAGAACTGCTTGTATTATCGCTACTGGAGCCATGTCAACCTCTCCAACAACCGCCCTAGAAGCTATACTGAACTACTACCGCCCCGAAGACTTCGCCTCCATCCTCAGATGAAGGTGTATCATCTGAGGATGGAGGCGAAGTCTTCTCGGAGCCAAAAAGATCCTAAAGTTCTTTATGGCAACAGGCTTGGACCGAGAACTGTAAAAAGTGGCGATCACAATACATCAATCTGGTCGCAGTGATACTAGGCGTAATATAGCCTAAATAGCCGCTACTAAAAAAAAAAACACCCAGATGCAGTACAAACATTTGTGTGACAATTAGAAAAAATCACACAAATGATTGTCCTGAGCGGGAATCGAACCCACGACCTCTTTATCGGCAGTTCGTTACATGAACCACTCAACCACGAGGCTCGTCAATTATTATGATTTGATATGTTCTGTATGATCTGTGTGGTGACGGATAAAAAATACAAGTGTCACCATCCCATTTCTATCCCAGGGTGCTGTAAGAGCCAGCTAAAGAACAATATAAGCAGTTAACGTCTACTGTGAGAGACGGAAAACTCAAAACTAAACCCTGTGCCAACACGCATGGTCAGCATGGCACAGTAGACGATAATCCTTCCCAAAGTGGAGGAGGCCCTTGTACCCGATAGTGGGATGTTATTTAATTTTGATAATCGTTGGAGAAGAAAAGTTCTAGAATGGCGAAGACGCAGCGTGGGGTGGCCTCCGATAAGGCGGAGCTACGATATTGTTAAGGTCGCGGAAAGCCATTGGATGCAAGCGGCACAAATCTGCACATTGTGGCGTTCTATGTGGGAGCCCAAAGTCCAACAGCAGACAGAGAAAGGCTGATCGATGGATGGATTGTGATAATCTTAAACAATCATTTCAATTTTGAGTCGAAATATCATTTTAATATTTTTCAAATTCAAATTCAATACTCTTTATTGTACACCAAAAATAGATTGCAGAGTTGTTTATATAAAATTAAAACAGGTACAATAGGCGGTCTCTGTCTGCGATCTCTTCCAGAAAACCTTGGGATGGAATACTTAATTTCTGGAATTAGATGTTTGTAGTGTACCTACTAATTTTTTTTTATCTACCTAATAATAGATATACATACACACATACATAAATACGTCAATATAATATATATACATACAATTACATATAAGCATAAGCGTAGATGATAGGCGAATAGGTGTAGCAATACAATTAATAAAGTTAAAGTGATAGGTAATGCTCCTTTACATGTTTTTTGTTAAGTAATGTTGTTAAGTTTTACTAAATCTCTTATGAATCTTGAAGAAATAAAAGCTGTAGCGGGTGAATGGAGACAGTGTGGGGTGGCTTTGATGCAAGGCAGACAGGTGAAGGTATAGTTTTTATATAATTATCTATGCAATTTGAACTTTGTCTAAATAAAGGCTAATTTATTTATACTTACTTTTAGCTCCGATATATTCTCCCATACATATTGCATATCTGTCACAGTGGATTTTCCTTTACAAACCCATAGTAAAGTGTTTCTGTAAACTATACTAGATGCTTGAATAGCCCTTTTTTGTACAGCAATGACTGTGTCCAGTACTAAAAGTCTTAACTGTGCTACAATCTTAGGCAAATGTTCTGGGTGCAATTTACTGAAAAAAATTGAATGTAATGTTAAAATTTTCCATGTGGTGACGGATTAAGAATACAAGTGTCACTACCCCATCTCTTCCCAAGGGTGCTGTAAAAGGCAGCTAAGGGATATTGCACACAGATAACATCCGCTGTGAGAGACGGAAAACTCGAAAATAAACCGTGTGCCAACACAACTGGTCAGCGCAGCACAGTAGACCATAATCCCTGTCAAAGTGGAGGAGGCCCATGCCCAACAGTGCAACGTAAATGGGCTGGAGAGAGAAAGTTATAAATAAAACAACTATTTTTGGACATTTCATACAACATCCTCTAGTCATAAGCTATGCTTATTTTCTTGTTATTAATACCAGAATATAGCTGTAATACAGCCTTAGTTTTTAGGTCATTTTTCAAGTCCATATTAATTTGGTCTGAGAATCAGTTAACATCTACTTCCCTTTAAGGATTTCCAGTGAGTTAGCAAGTGAAACTGCAGGGCACAGCTGATAATATATGGAATCCAACTGCCTAGCATAGAAAAGAAGTACCTAGTCTAAAAAACAGTTGAAATAACATCAATAACTTTTGTGTTAGCTCTTACCTCAATTCCTCAATAAAACCAATGACTTGTTTCCTCACTTCTGGTGATTTATCGCTACCTAAACTGAGTATATTCTCCAAATACACAGGTATCATTTGTGAACACTGATGTAATAACACTTCTATAATCTTTCTCAAAAGCTCGGACTTTCGTCCGCTTTCCGCCATCCCTGCATCGTTTATCCATTGTACCAGCTTAAAATAAAAAAATAAAAAGCATAGTTATACTTTTAAAACTCGTATATTTTAAATTATAGAACAGATCATTACAAAACCAGGATCGTTCTTCTTTTACGAACCTGATTCTGAGCAGCTATAAGACTACTGTTTTGTTTTAATTTACTGGACATTGTGTTTATTTGTATTTTCTCCCTCAAATATTACAATTTCACTGCGTTTATTCTAAATAAGATGATAAATAATTTTAGACCACAACGACAAAAACGAGGTTGCAAACACAGATTACAGAGAACTAACACAAATCTGTCACAAATAATGTCAAACAATTCCGACTTCCGAGTGCCGAACCATGACAAATGACAATTGTTTAAACAATCGATTTTTCAAATCGATCACAGTACAGAATCCAGGTGCTCAAGTCTACTATTTTGGAACAATTGTCATACCGGCACAATACCGGCACGATACCGTTGCAATTGAAGTCAAATATCCGTAGTCTGCTATATGCCGTCATAACGGTCGTTCAATGGTAATAGAATTGTCGATCTCTTTTATCTATGCATTGAATTTTCGGTCTCTTTTATCTATGAATTGTGTTAGAATGGTATGTATGTGTTGCCGTTTTTAAAAAATGCGTTAATCGAAGTGATTTTCGAAAAACTACTAATAAATTTAAACATTTAATCATGCTAGACTTCGTTTAGATATATTTGTACATACTATTTATTAGTATAAAAAGCAATGTGAAGTTTAGAAGACTAGTAAATTGCAATAAATTTTATTACAAAGAACAATTTCTAATATTTCTATCTATCTATTTTTTATTTATGGCAATCTGTCGACACAGGACAATTTAAAAATATTACTGTCAAATTCAAAATAGCGACTACCGAAACATTTCAGTCATTGAATTGCAGTTGTGAAGCAATTGTGTACGAGACTAGCAATTTATGTCACTTTGACAATTGTAAGTCAATGATGAAGTCGTTATGACAAGACAATAATAGTAGACTACCAAAAACTTTACAATTGCACCATAATGGTACAATAATGGTACAATTGTGACACCATTGAAATACCCGACTCAGGGCCCCGGTCATACATGCCCGACGGTTGTAAGTACCTATTTATTCTATTCCTTATATTCTATCAATGTTTGCCCGGTCATAAATGTATGATAAAACCTAAAAATAACCATTTCTTGCCTAAAACCTTTAAATTATTTTCATGGGACGAGATTCGTCGTCATTAAACAGAATAGAAATATTAGAAATTGTTCTTTGTAACTTATTGCAATTTACTAATCTCCTAAACTTCACATTGCTTTTTATACTAATAAATAGTATGTGCAAATATATCTAAACGAAGTCTAGCATGATTAAATGTTTAAATTTATTAGTAGATTTTCGAAAATCACTTCGACTAACGCATTTTTTAAAAACGGCAACACATACATACCATTCTAACACAATTCATAGATAAAAGAGACCGAAAATTCAATGCATAGATAAAAGAGACCGACAATTCTATTACCATTGAACGACCGTTATGAACGCATATAGCAGACTACGGATATTTGACTTCAATTGCAACGGTATCGTGCCGGTATGACAATTGTTCCAAAATAGTAGACTTGAGCACCAGATGTATGAGCGTGGATGAAGCCAAGGAAGAATGTTTGGATCGTAGCAGATGGCGCTCTATAGTCTCTGCCTACCCCCATGGGATAAAGGCGTGATGTTATGATGATTATGATGATGAATAAATAGGTAAAGAATCACAAGCTAATCCGATCATCTTTTTTCTTTTGCAGGAGTTTTATGTTGCAGTGGAATGTATTATTGTATTTACTGGTTTTAATATTTAATAATAAACATTCTTCTTCATGTATAATCCTTTATTTTTTATCCTTACATTTTGTTACACATATTCTTCCATCTTGTGATTATCTTGTCTACTATTTTGTCTATTGTACACACAGAGTATTTAACATATTATAGAGTAAGTTACTTTAACATTTTCAACGTAAAGTATTCTTCGAGAAATAAAATTATGCAGCTAAATTTGGGACCAGAAGAACATATAGGTATATTGGATAATTTTGGTTACGTTTTAACTCAATGTAATGGCCATATTTTAAGCTTGAACTGTATGCGCTATCGGAATGGGGAATTCCAATAAAAAAACTCACTGAGATAACAGTAGGGTTGTCACTTGTGTCAATCATTGAGATAAAAGTGACGACCTATATTATAAAATAATTTGCCTTCTAAAAAAGAAAAACACGCTTGAAATTTCTGAATATTATTTTACATTTTTGCATTGTCCTTAATAAGTCTGCAAAATTTCCGATCAATCTAAATAGGTACTGCAAGTAGATCAAAACTGTGGGTGAAAAGGGCCTGATGCATGGATGGATGGATGGATGGACGAAAAAGACGGGGCTCGTGTTCTAGTAGAAGTTGTCGCGAGATCGATCCTGGCACGGTACAAGTTTTTGTGTGTTAATTATAATTGCTACACAAATATTTGTACTATGTCGGGGCGTTTACTGTGTAATATAATATGTTAGTATGAAGGTATTTACAAAGAAATTGTGGTTAATGTAGTATCTCCCAATTCCCGTATCTATAACACGAGTATATAGCTTAGCTTGGGACCATGTGTGAAATGTCCAACAATGAATGAATATTTTAAATAATTTAGGTATACAATAATTAGGTTCCTTTCGCCTGATAGAAAGCGATCACTGCATACAAATTTTTAGCTAAGTTTAGTTTAGATGTGCGCGTAGAATCGGCACCATTATTTTGCAAACCTAATTAAATTACATCAATAATTAGAATAAAGTCTTCTGGGATGAAAATAGGATAAGAAATTGGACGGATATTCTGTACTCGTAACTCTTTTTGAACTTGGTACCTAAATAGGTTTTTTTTCTCAAATATTCTTTCGATTATGATAATTTCAAGCCAAGCTTTAGGTACCGTTTAGATATTTTATACTGTATTGTTTATATTGTAGACTTGCGTCAATACAATTGAATTTACTAGAAAGACGTGCTTTAGTGCAAAGGTTAAATGATTATTATACATATGTAATACAATAAATATATTTCATACATTTAATAATAGCTACAGTAAGAATACAGACCTAAAACGTGAATATCTATTAACCTTAGAGTCAAAAAAATTTGTAATTTTTCTTTTGCTTATCATGTATAAAGAATCACCATTGTGTAAAAGATGTTGCTGCTGTGTTCCTCTAAGATATGGCTTGATTATATTTGCATACATTAAGTTGGTAAGTTTAAATAATAATTCGCTCAATGTGAGGGAAACTTTAAACGTAATTTTCATGATTAATTAAACGTCGGGATTGAAATTATGTGTCTATTGTGTCGTGACTATGATCTATATTAAGTATTGTGACTATGTTTGTGTGATGATGATGACGGATTAAGAATAGGTACAAGTTTCACCACCAAATTTCGGTCCCAGGGTGCTGTTCGAGCCATTTATGGAATATTGGTAGCAATTCTACGCGCACGACTATACTAAACTTAACTAAAAATCTTGGTCAAGTGCGAGTGGGACTCGCGCACGAAGGGTTCCGTACCATTATCTATGCAACATAAGGCATCGTTATTAGTATCGAGCAAGAAACGGTAAAAAAATCAGTTTTTTGTATGGGAGCCCCCCTTAAATATTTATTTTATTTTATTTTTAGTATTTGTTGTTATAACGGCAATAGAAATACATCATCTGTGAAAATTTCAACTGTCTAGCTATCACCGTTCTTGAGATACAGCCTGGTGACAGACGGACGGACGGACGGACGGACGGACAGCGAAGTCTCAGTAATAGGGTCCCGTTTTTAGGGTTCCGTACCCAAAGGGTAAAAACGGGACCCTATTACTGAGACTTCGCTGTCCGTCCGTCCGTCCGTCCGTCCGTCCGTCCGTCCGTCCGTCCGTCCGTCCGTCCGTCCGTCCGTCCGTCCGTCTGTCACCAGGCTGTATCTCAAGAACGGTGATAGCTAGAGAGTTGAAATTTTCACAGATGATGTATTTCTATTGCCGCTATAACAACAAATACTAAAAATAAAATAAAATTAATATTTAAGGGGGGCTCCCATACAACAAACATGATTTTTAGGATTCCGTACCCAGTATCTCAAGAACGGTGATAGCTAGAGAGTTGAAATTTTCACAGATGATGTATTTCTATTGCCGCTATAACAACAAATACTAAAAATAAAATAAAATAAATATTTAAGGGGGGCTCCCATACAACAAACATGATTTTTAGGGTTCCGTACCCAGTATCTCAAGAACGGTGATAGCTAGACAGTTGAAATTTTCACAGATGATGTATTTCTATTGCCGCTATAACAACAAATACTAAAAATAAAATAAAATAAATATTTAAGGGGGGCTCCCATACAACAAACATGATTTTTTTACCGTTTCTTGCTCGACACTAATAACGTTGCCTTATGTTGCATAGATAATGGTACGGAACCCTTCGTGCGCGAGTCCGACTCGCACTTGACCAATTATTACCCTTTGGGTACGGAACCCTAAAAATACAACAAAGTCACCGTACCATATAATTATGGGCTCTATGCAGTAAAGGGTTAATCTATACTAATATTATAAAGAGGAAAACTTTGTTTGTTTGTTTGTAATGAATAGGCTCAAAAACTACTGGACCAATTTTAAACATTCTTTCACCATTCGAAAGCTACATTATCCGCGAGTAACATAGGCTATATTTTATTTTGGAAAACATAAGGTTTCGTAAGATATTTGGGTTTTTCAGACACAAGGTGTAAAAAATCAACCAGAAAAGTTACTTATGTTGCGAACGCTGCCTAAACTATAAAAGATAGAACCATAAAATTTACCAATTAATTGTAGATCTTATAAATATCTACAGAAAAGTCCGTGACATACTATACCCATCTATGTCGAGTGAGGCACAACAACCATTTTTTTATTTTAAAATCTTGATTTTTTTTGGACTACTTTTAAACGCGTTTATTTTACTCATGCTATTAATCCTTATCAAAATAAATTATTTTATCACTAAGTACAGTTTATGTAGATAATATTTGGTCTTTGAATGATTAAAATTGGAAGTTTGGTTTTGAAGTTATGGTAAAATTAAAATAATATTACGATTTCTGCTGCACGGCCCGTTGCGAAGCGGGCGTCACCAAGGCGGGGGTGCGCGTGCGGGAGGGCAGTTTACAGTATGAGTACTAGGAATAAGGTACCCAGCTACCCGCGCGGTCGGCTCCCTACGCAGCGGTCGTGCGCGAAGTCTAATAATTTTCGTGCGATTTTTTTTAGATTTCGTTCTTAAAACTACACCTACGCAAAAGTTTATCTCAGAGTTAAACAACAGTTCTTTTCAGAGCTAGAATATTACACGCTATTATCATTTTCTTAAACATTTGAAAATGCCCAAGAGAGCCAGGTCTCAGGAACTACTGATTCGATTTGAAAAATTCTTTCAGTGTTGGATAGTACATTTAGTGAGGAAGGCTATAAATTATATAACATTACGCTGCTACTAATAGAACAGAAGCAGTAGTGAAAAATGTTACAAAACGGGGAACATTTTCTAAATTCTACCCGTACGAAGTCGCGGGCAACAGCTAGTAATTAAATAAAATGGAATTAAATGAAATTGATGATTATGTTAAGAATATTTTATGCCCATGAGGCGGGACATGTCTGATCAATTTACTTTGTATAACAACATTTTGTACCTATGATCCACAATAAAAATATTTGAATTTGAATTTGAAAAATAATTTTGATAATGTCGATAACACAACTCGGCAATGTTAACTGAACTTTCTGGTTATAAAAACTGTTTAATTGACTAAAAATTTTAATTAATAAAAATGTGCAGGACTTAATTATATCCAATTAATTAAAATACACAACAGTTGTTTTGATTTTTTAGTTAAGTTTAGTTTAGTTATGCACGTAGATTTGGTACCATTGCCAAATTGTGTTATCAACGTTATAAAAATTCATTATTTAGTTAAGTTTAGTTTAGTTGTGAGATACACAACATGTTCTATTGTACACAGATAACATCCTCTGTGAGAGAACTTGAAAATAAACCCTGTGCCAACACGCTTGTCCAGCGGCATAGTAGACCAAAATTCCTCCCACGTTCCACAGGACGTCAATTTGCTGGAGAAAGAGCGAGATATTTTTTTTTTCAGATATTAGCCAGTTTGGTGGTTGTCGGTGCTTATTACAAAAGCCACTACATTGTGAGCGAGAACCAACATCTAGTGCGCAATATAACAATTGCTATTTTTATGTTGGATGTTATATTCAGTCTAGTTTTCATTGTTGGATGTCATAAGGTATAACAGTCTTTGCGTGTTTCTTACCCTTATCTCTATAGTATTGAATTAATTGCGTATTTAAAAAAAAAAAAAGTTTAAATGACTGTAAAATTGGAGGGTTTTCCTCGATTTCTCAGGAGATAACTATCAGATCCTGACCTGGTACCAATGGGATTACACCTGAACCACAAGTATTCAAATAAAAAAAAAGAATCATTATAATCGCTTCGCTCAGATAAAAGTTATGAGGTAACAAACAAAAAAAAACATACAGACGAATTGAGAACCTTCTCCTTTTTTGAAGTCGGTTAAAAACATGGCCAAGTAGGTACGAGTTGGACTCGCACGCGAAGAGTTCCATAACGGTAACATAATGTATTTTTTATACCGTTATAATTATGTCGTCAAAGGGTATCATCAAGTTACACTAAAAGCTGTTGTTGTAGAGAAGCTTTCTTCAATCTGAAATTTTTTTATCGTTGTGGTTCTATGCTGTGGCTATCACCGTTCTTGGGATATAGCCTAGTGATAGATGGATGCATGGACATACAAACCTACCTCATGAGCCACCTTAATAGTTTTAAAGAGCTCACATGTCATCTATACTTAAAATTATAATGCTGAAGAGTTTGTTTGTTTGAACACACTTATCTCAGGAACTACTGGTTCGAATTGAAAAATTCTTTTTGTGTTGGATAGTCCATTTATCGAGGAAGACTATAGTCTATATAACATCACGCTGTGATCAATACGAGTGAAGCAACAGTTAAAAACGTTGCAAAAATGGGCAAAAAAATCTAAATTCCACGTGTAAATAGTGACGGGTATCTGCTAGTAGGCATACTTAATCAGAATAAAAAAAAAACGTAAACATTAATCAGGTACTAATTTTATTTATTTTGTTTTTCAGAAAAATGAAAAGTTATTAAAAATCTACTATTTCTACGCGATTTATTTTACAGTTCTGATAGTAACGCACACTGTGTACAGAATAGATTATTTTTCTTATGACGTCATCAGCCATAATTATTACAAATATCTAGGAATTCTTGACTTATGGTTTTTCTCTTTAATACTTTTGGTTATTGGTAAGGTAACACTTATTTTAATTTAAATAGCTGAGTCGCTGTGCCTTTTTATAGCTTAAGACATCGAAATTAAGCAGTAAAAGTATATTATTAATCCAAATTATAGTGGCACTAATTCTAATGCATCGAAAATCTAAATCTGACTAAAATAACTATAAACATTTTTGGTGTATTTTGACATATTTATTAGTGTGTATTTAACTAATTACACATTTATATTAATTAAATTGGTTATTCTTTACTACACTATTTTTAAATTAAAATAAGTTATATATATATTGCAGTACTGTCTTTTATGTTTCTCAATTACAAAATTTGGTTGTGAAATCAGTATTGGTAGGTACCATTGTTTTATTTTTAAATTGCGCTGCAATACAAATAATTGTTATTATTGGTTTCAGTATGGCATATATACATTACCATTCTAGTAAGAAGTGAGTTTATAACACTAAGAAATACCTATCAATTTAAATTTGAGAATCACGCAACCGAAGCAGAATGTACCCTGGACTTGGAACAGCAGAACGAAACTAATTTAATCCAGGAGAACAAGATTAATTTAGAAAATAAAATAAAGGAATAGATACCTACTCACATATGTCTGACGTGACGTGAGGTAATGCATCAGATGATAATTTCCCTGATGCGGTGTGTTGTGACGACTTGAATAGATGTTTATGTATTAAACTGAGTGGGAATAACTAAATGTAATGTCCTATGAGGCCGAATACGAATCAATGAGAACATATATTATGTTTTCTTTACATGTATAAAAAGATTTCTTTCTAATACATCACATCATATCACGTCAGGTAAATGTGTATAAAGCTTTGTAAGAAATACATTCCAAGAACCCATATTTTTGTCTGACTGTCAAAAAAAGGGTATTATAATCATAGAATTAGTATATAATATATATTAATCCTCCTAGATCATAAAAGGTACTTGCACAACTCCTAAAGGCAAGACCATTCTTTGTCAGTCGTCCATTTTGTCATAGCTGATCGCAAAGAAGAATAAAAAAATATATCTTTACGACATTTTATTTAGTTTAATCTGTTCCTAAGTTTATCTGTAATCGAAATGGACTGAAGTTTTACATACATAGATGGTAATGTAATAGGTGACAAATCCTCCGTGCGTGTGGTGATGGATTAACAGCCGCACTCACAAACGTTACTGTGAGGTCTCATAGTAGGCATGGACGTACAGGGGTAGCAAAATTATTTCACAAACAATAAATAAATAAATAATAAATAAATATTCACGGACATTTCACACAACGTCCTCTGGTCCCAAGTTAAGCTTATTATGCTTGTGTTATGGGTACCAGAATATGGATATAATACATAAACTACTTTTCTTTTGTAAATACATACTTATAATACATAGAAACACCCAGACGTAGTACAAACATTTGTATGACATTTATGGATATCACACAAATGATTGTCCCAAGCGGGAATCGAACCCGCGACCTTGTGAACGGCAGTACATTACATGAACCACTACGTCACGAAGCCCGTCAATACTTAAGTGGTGAAACGCACTATGCGTTTGTTAAGAGGATACCAAAATAGCTTCGTGCATTTTTCTAGGTACGAAGTTTTCATTGTTTCTTTAGATTGAATGGCTAGAGCTCTAATTTTTAAGTATATGTTTTTTCAATATCTAATCTAGGATCGCATAAACTCAGAAACGCGATTGACAAAAGTTTTCTCGATAGAAAATCTTAGCGAAAATACCTCTCTCATTTCTTATTTTTTTCATTTGTCGGTCTATTATCGCGTATTAACTAATGAAATAACTTTAAAAACATAAGTAACTATTATATATAGAAACACGTAAATCAGAATTAAAATATATTTAGTAGATTATGAGTAAATAGGAAAAGTATCCCTAATTCTTCATTTTCTGTGCCTACTGGCTGTGTTAATATGTACGTGTCGGCGATGATATACGATAATATTGATGTAGGCCCTTAAACTGAACGCATAGCTAAGTTTTGTCTATGAATACAAAGGCTCGATGAACGGAACGCACTGAGAAGTGTTACCCTTTACACAGTGCATCAACACTTAGGTACTTACTTAAGTAAATATTGTTTGTGAATACGGGTGTAAGAATACAAGTGTAACCACCACATCTCATCCCAAAATGTGCTGTAAAAGTCAGCTAAGGGATATTGCACACCGATACAATTTGTGAGAGACGGAAAACTACAGTAAACCCTGTGCCAACACGCCTGGTCAGTGCGGCACAGAATCCCTCCTAAAGTGGAGGAGGCCCGTGCCCAACAGTGGGACGTAAATGGGCTGGAGAAGAAGAATGTAATAGTGTAAAATAGAGTTGTTATGTTTTTGAGCTGCAAAAGTAGCTATAGGAACTCTGTAATAAAATGAAATAACACAATCGCATACTTTAATACATTTTATTAGGTTTAATTCTTCTATCTATAAACATTCTATATCTTAGGCTCTTCCACAGTTATGGTAACTTCTTGTTGATTAATCTCCAAGGTGCATTCAGCATCAGGGACGTTGTTTACAAATCTAAACTGGTATGCCTGTTGCAGTTTAATAATCTCACTTCTGACTAAAATCACGAGGTATACTTGCAGAGCTAAAATAATAATATATACTTCTGTATAATTTATACATGAAAAGTCTCGTTAGATAATGCCCGTATAGTATGTCGGTTTCCCTCCCATTAGGCTTTACCACTCCGGCCGACTGTTGCCAACCTTGTCAGAGTGCGTCCTGCCGCATTTCGAGGCTAGGCCACTGCCTAGCCTATAGATAGGTAAATATAGATAGGTGTAGGTAGGATACAACACTTTGTATCCTACCTACACCTATCTATATTTATACTGATAACATATACAAAATACAAATACTTAAATAGACAGATAGATAGTTGAAAGGATACTTAAAGCAAATAAATATTCACGGACATTTCACACAACGTCCTCTGGTCCCAAGCTAAGCTTATATGCTTGTGTTATGGGTACCAGAATACGGATAGAATACATATACTACTTTGCTTTTGTAAGTACATACTTATAATACACTAGCTGCCCCGGCAAACGTTGTTTTGCCATACAATTCTGTGTAAAAATCAACAACAAAAAAATTCATCAAAATCGGTCCAGCCAAATTTAAACTATCCTATCTCTCAAGTTGGATCGAACTGCACATGGTGTGCGAATTTTATTATAATCGGTTAAGTGGTTTAGGAGTCCATTGAGGACAAACATTGTGACACGAGATTTATATATATTAAGATGGAAACACCAAGACGCAGTACAAACATTTGTATGACATTTATAAACATCACACAAATGATTGTCCCGAGCGGGAATTGAACTTGACCGGGAATCGAACCCGAGACCTCGTGATCGGCAGTCCATTGCATAAACCACTCCACCACGAAGCCCGTCTATGTATATATATGTTATATTGTGTATTTATTACTCACCTATATGTCCGAACATCAATGAAATATTGACTAAATCGTAAGTAATTCCGTATTGGTAGTTCTGAATATCAAATTCGTATACAACAAATTTACACATATTATATACGCTCAAACATAATATCAAAACAAAGAAATATATCGCGTAAAGACAGTAGATCTTCATTAATTTTATGTCTTTCTGAAAAATAAACGAAAATTATTATTCTCTAAGGTTTTTTTTGTTCAAATAAAACTACTTTTTAAGTATTATTAAATTAAATACACGTGTATTAACGTGTATTTGTTTAAAATTTTAGCCCGACGTTATAAAGACTGTGCACTTAGGTACTTACTTAAGTAAATATTGTTTGTGAATACGGGTGTAAGAATACAAGTGTAACCACCACATCTCATCCCAAAATGTGCTGTAAAAGTCAGCTAAGGGATATTGCACACCGATACAATTTGTGAGAGACGGAAAACTACAGTAAACCCTGTGCCAACACGCCTGGTCAGTGCGGCACAGAATCCCTCCTAAAGTGGAGGAGGCCCGTGCCCAACAGTGGGACGTAAATGGGCTGGAGAAGAAGAATGTAATAGTGTAAAATAGAGTTGTTATGTTTTTGAGCTGCAAAAGTAGCTATAGGAACTCTGTAATAAAATGAAATAACACAATCGCATACTTTAATACATTTTATTAGGTTTAATTCTTCTATCTATAAACATTCTATATCTTAGGCTCTTCCACAGTTATGGTAACTTCTTGTTGATTAATCTCCAAGGTGCATTCAGCATCAGGGACGTTGTTTACAAATCTAAACTGGTATGCCTGTTGCAGTTTAATAATCTCACTTCTGACTAAAATCACGAGGTATACTTGCAGAGCTAAAATAATAATATATACTTCTGTATAATTTATACATGAAAAGTCTCGTTAGATAATGCCCGTATAGTATGTCGGTTTCCCTCCCATTAGGCTTTACCACTCCGGCCGACTGTTGCCAACCTTGTCAGAGTGCGTCCTGCCGCATTTCGAGGCTAGGCCACTGCCTAGCCTATAGATAGGTAAATATAGATAGGTGTAGGTAGGATACAACACTTTGTATCCTACCTACACCTATCTATATTTATACTGATAACATATACAAAATACAAATACTTAAATAGACAGATAGATAGTTGAAAGGATACTTAAAGCAAATAAATATTCACGGACATTTCACACAACGTCCTCTGGTCCCAAGCTAAGCTTATATGCTTGTGTTATGGGTACCAGAATACGGATAGAATACATATACTACTTTGCTTTTGTAAGTACATACTTATAATACACTAGCTGCCCCGGCAAACGTTGTTTTGCCATACAATTCTGTGTAAAAATCAACAACAAAAAAATTCATCAAAATCGGTCCAGCCAAATTTAAACTATCCTATCTCTCAAGTTGGATCGAACTGCACATGGTGTGCGAATTTTATTATAATCGGTTAAGTGGTTTAGGAGTCCATTGAGGACAAACATTGTGACACGAGATTTATATATATTAAGATGGAAACACCAAGACGCAGTACAAACATTTGTATGACATTTATAAACATCACACAAATGATTGTCCCGAGCGGGAATTGAACCTGCGACCTCGTGATCGGCAGTCCGTTACGTAACCACTAGACCACGAAGCCCGTCTTTTTGTCCATCATGCTGAAATTAATGTATAGATTTTGAAGAAGCTTTACATTTTTACAGTTCATAGATTAGAAAGCTATATTTAATATGCTAAAAGCCTTTTTGTTTTATATTGTAGCTAGTACCCACGATTTTACCCACGTCTGTAGTTACCTATTTTCTAGCCAAGTATAGGGGATCCTTGGCTAGAAAATAGGCTAAGTTTGTGCCAGATGGCGTTCTACCTTCCGCAGTGGCGGATTTGCAGTCTCGGCCGCCCTAGGCCCCAAGCCAGCAGCCGCCCCTTTCTCAGTATCCAATATGTAGACAACATAATGAAATTACTTCATTGCCAACTTTTATCTAAATTAATTTAGAAAGGGCATAGCCAACTTTAGGCCACCTATAAACACCACTTTAGCAAGAAAAGATATAGTACATTAATTTTGTTATTTAATGATTTGAATTTTACGTATATTTAAACACCCGCCACTGAAACAATTTATGCTTCCTATAACGGTACTTGTACATGTGCATACAGTGTTTCTATTATTTTCTGATTTATTACGGCGTGGCTTTGTTATATGAACTTGATTATGATTTACACGTTTGACTGAACGTATATAATTATTTACTCGGACTCGGAAGGTATATTTTGTTTATGTTTTAATAAATAACAATTGTAATGGCCGAAATGCTATACAACAATATTGTTCTACTTGCATAGTTGGGACACGCACCATAGGTTGTTGTGTCTACATTATGATAGTGCTCAGGTATATAGGTAAGATATGAACCCTACATAACACCTTCTACGACAATCCTGGAAGATATTTTGATCATCTAAGAAAGTGATGAAAATATAGATATTTGACATAAACTGCTTACTTTCATGTTTATCCCATATGTATAATTAAATAAAAGATGATGAAAACACATTTCTTACCATGTTTACATAACAAGCATAAAAATAAATTAATACTTGATTTTCCTTGCTGCCAGGCACATTATTAAACCTAAAACTGTTTTTTTATTTTCTACTTATTTTAAAGTAATAGCGGCATTTTAAATATCCTTTTCAGATATCTGATATATTTAAGATTTTGAAATGCATAACAAACATATCAGTATTTGCTGTCCATGAGTGGCCCCAGACCCAAAAAAAAAGAGGAATAAATCATAATTTATTAAAGTTTAGGGGTTAGTTTAGGGGCAGAGGGTAGCAACCATCATAAGTGTCCGACATTGGATGACGAGATTTCTAAAGTTATCCAGAAGAAAATATAAAAAAATTGAGCTTTATACTCTGAGGAATTTGAAGCACTTTTTTATGCACCTTTACTACCTGTTATCTGTCAAAGTAACCACAACACAAACTCTATATTGGCTGGTCGTTCTTACCTCTATTAGGAGACATGTACAGAGAAAATTTGAACCTTTTTAAAATGAGGAATGTCTGGCCGTCGGTCTTCCTCTATTGTTACAACTTGTTATTTGCTCTAACATACTCTGCGAACTTGGCATACTTGTTTATGATAACCTTGGTTACAAACAAACAAGCAACAAAGCAAACATACAGGTGAAACTAATGAAACCGTGTTAAAACATAGAAAAGTATTTTAGGATGCGGTGTAGATTTCCACATGCAGTGCAGTCCGCCCGCCATACGTTATAATAAGTTTTTTGACTCGATTGGGGCCGCCCCTTAATCTGGCCTTAGGGTAAATCCGCCACTGACCATCCACCATGTTAAAATAGCGTGAAAAATGCTTATATGTTTGTAGTTGAATTGTAGGGTGATTTAGTATTAGTGCAAACCATTTTGTTACGTCGTATGATATGATAGTAATTCGCAAGGTTTTGTTAGTAGTATTAGCGATAGACACTACATCTAAAAATCTGTGCAACAAACAATTAAATCTAACTAATGGCAAAGGAAAGTAGCCTGTAGCGTGTGATTAAAGCAAATATACGCGTTGTTTACGAACATGGTGAATAAAATAGTTACTCGATAGATGGCGCTGATTGGTATTATTAAGTCGCGATATTGTTAGCTTGTAAGTTCTGTTTAAATACGATATATGTAATTTTTGAGATAGATATCATTCGAACACTATGCTAGTAAAAGAAATATGACCATAGTGTGCTAGACCAAATAAAGGTGCTGTTTGTTTGTGATAATTGTCAAAGATCAACCAGCTAGAACAGAATACAGTGGTTTATCCTGCTATTCCTCGGTTCAGTGAATGACAATGAACACGCGTATAAATCCGTAAACACTAAACAGTCGTTTTATTTGAATATTGAGCTTTATATTAATTTAAAATGTTGCCAGAAATTATTATTCCACGTAAACGAAGTCGCGGGTACAGCTGTATATATATAAATATAATATAAATATAAATATATAAATATTCATGGACATTTCACACAACGTCCTCTGGTCCCAAGCTTAGCTTATATGCTTGTGTTATGGGTACCAGAATACGGATATAATACATAAACTACTTTTCTTTTGTAAATACATACTTATAATACATAATAAACACCCAGACGCAGTACAAACATTTGTATGACATTTATGGATATCACACAAATGATTTTCCTGACCGGGAATCGAACCCGAGACCTCGTGATCGGCAGTCCATTGCATAAACCACTCCACCACGAAGCCCGTCTATGTATATATATGTTATATTGTGTATTTATTACTCACCTATATGTCCGAACATCAATGAAATATTGACTAAATCGTAAGTAATTCCGTATTGGTAGTTCTGAATATCAAATTCGTATACAACAAATTTACACATATTATATACGCTCAAACATAATATCAAAACAAAGAAATATATCGCGTAAAGACAGTAGATCTTCATTAATTTTATGTCTTTCTGAAAAATAAACGAAAATTATTATTCTCTAAGGTTTTTTTTGTTCAAATAAAACTACTTTTTAAGTATTATTAAATTAAATACACGTGTATTAACGTGTATTTGTTTAAAATTTTAGCCCGACGTTATAAAGACTGTGCACTTTGCAGTCATCATGGTCACGGGTGTGACTAAAACATATTATATTATAGCCTTTCTTGAGCCTAAGATTATCTGTGTGATTTAATTCGGTTTAGTAGTAAAGTAATTTATTAATTTTGCAATTGACATGCTATGCTTTTACTTAATAAATCTAATTGTGGTGGAAAAAGTTGAAGTTGAACAGCCGCGTCATTATTTTCAGCTCAATTGTATTCTGTAAAGAATACTATGTGGCTGGTCGAGATTGTTGCAAAACATTCTTAAGACGATACCAAAATAGCTTCGTGCATTTTTCTATGTACGAAGTTTTCATTGTTTCTTTAGATTGAATGGCTAGAGCTCTAATTTTTAAGTATATGTTTTTTCAATATATGATCTAGGATCGCATCAACTCAGAAACACGATTGAAAAAAGTTTTCTCGATAGAAAATCTTGGCGAAACAACCTCTGAAATTTTTTATTTTTTTCATTTGTCGGTCTATTATCGCGTATTAACTAATGAAATAACTTTAAAAACATAAGTAACTGTTATATATAGAAACACGTAAATCAGAATTAAAATATATTGAGTAGATTTTGAGTAAATAGGAAAAGTATCCCTAATTCTTCATTTTCTGTGCCTACTAGCTGTGTTAATATGTACGTGTCGGCGATGATATACGATAATATTGATGTAGGCCCTTAATAGATGGCGTTGCACGTCAAAATACGATGTAAACTCAATCGAGTGGCGATGGTGATCGGTTTAGTAGTTTTATCATGAAAGAGCTATAGTCACAGAGATAAGTAATTTCTTAAATCTATATGTCCTATGACTTGTAAAATATTTCATTATAACTCCTGCGAAAGGACTTAAACATTTCTTATGAAATTTTGTAAAGTCAGCTGGTTTGAAGACTATTTTTATATCCCTGTATCGTTAAAGTGACTCACATCAAAATCACATGTGAGTGTCATGAAACTCTGTGGCACAGCTAGTACTTATTATTATTAAAATAATTAAAAAAGATAAGATATTAAAAAAAAGACGTGTGTCACTCGGGGACTGCCGCGGTAAAGCTATTGCATAGCATTTTTTATCAACTTATGCAATTATAATTATTTATTTATGCAGTATTTTGTACTTGCATTATTTATCACTTGCAAATTTTAAAATTATACTATCACATTATTATTAATAATATATAATAATAAAAATGAAATGTATGTATATAGAGTACTCACTCATTTTCTTTTACTATTTTTTCGTGACTTTCTTCATTAATAAATGCACTAACTAGTAAGTCACTAGATTGCGGGGCGAACAGCGAAACGGCGTTACTACGCATGCGCAGTAACGCCGACAATGTTAGGTTACGTTATTTTCGTTACGGAATTTCTGGATTCGGTCTCCACGCTCTAGGCCCGCGATAGAAGCTATGCAATAGCTTAAAATATTAAAATACATATTTGAATAATGTTGTGTTACATACCTTATGACAGCCGACAATAAACATCAAACTAAATGCAACGTCCAATAAAAATAATATAATAGCAAACATATGTAGTACAAATAATGTTGTCCAAATACGAGAATAATAATCCAACATTAAGTTAGCTAGACTCAAGGATATACCAGCTAACACCAAGCATGCTAAAAACTGTAAAGTAAAAAGATTTTTAGAATAAACTAGCTGATCCGGCAAACGTTGTTTTGCAATACAAATGTCAGGGCGGGGCGGGGGGACAACCCTTATTTGGTTTGGGCATTATTTACCAGCCAACCAGGAACCACCAGGTTTCAAATAATAATTGGTCAAGTGCGAGTCGGACTCGCGCACGAAGGGTTCCGTACCATTATCTATGCAACATAAGGCAACGTTATTAGTATCGAGCAAGAAACGGTAAAAAAATCATGTTTGTTGTATGGGAGCCCGCCTTAAATATTTATTTTATTTTATTTTTAGTTATTTGTTGTTATAGCGGCAATAGAAATACATCGTCTGTGAAAATTTCAACTCTCTAGCTATCACCGTTCTTGAGATACAGCCTGGTGACAGACGGACGGACGGACGGACGGACGGACGGACGGACAGCGAAGTCTCAGTAATAGGGTCCCGTTTTTACCCTTTGGGTACGGAACCCTAAAAATATTAAAAGATAAAACAAGTGACAACGGTGACAACTGAATAAATAACATTAACTTAATCTAAACAATTACTTTATGTGAATACAAATAAAAGGTTATAATTATTTATAAAACGGACGCACAAATTATAATTATACATAAATACCATAATACATACATAATATACATATACCACAGATAAAATAATAAAGACCTACTAAGCATAATATACCTACTAAGGGTTACTTATCACTAAGGGGTTTGAAAAATATCTCGTAACCGATTCTCAGACCTACTGAATATGCATATAAAATTTAATAAAAATCGGTCAAGCTGTTTCAGAGGAGTATGGGAACAAACATTGTGACACTAGAATTTTATATATTAGATTTTAAAAGAAAATATTTTCTTCGCTTACACACCATGGTGTCGGCAAAGAACACTTTGGAAATGCGTTTCTATGTCATGCGTACTCACGTGCCGTTTTGTGAAAATAAACTATTATAAATAAACTAGCTGTTGCCCGCGACTTCGTACGCGTGAAATTTATAAATCAAACCTTAACATACAGAAGATTACTACTAACACTCGATAGATGGCGTTTTTAAAATCGCGCTATAGTTTCGTTACACACATTAACACTTAAACTCGTCAAAATGTTATTGTGTGACCATCCGGATTTCGTTTGTATTTATAAATTAGTAAGGATAAGATAAGGATAACATAAATAAATCTTTGGGATTTAATAAAATAAAATATACAGAAATGTCAGAAATAAATCGTCTGTAAAATTTTCAGCCGTTTGGCTATCACCGCTTCACCGTTTCATAATGGTCTTTTTATTTTTACGATAAAACGTTTATTATCTCTCCGGTAAAATCTCCGTTTAAACCTCCAATAAGTCATTATGAATAAGACCGATAGTATATCCCTGTGTTATATTATAATAAATCAAATTATAGTGGAACAATTAATGGACTTGAATCCTTGAAATATCGTTCCGTTGCTCTACCAACTGAGCTGGTCGGGCCTGTTGTAATTAATTTCTCCACTAATAATAAATAAATATTCATGGACATTTCACACAACGTCCTCTGGTCCCAAGCTAAGCTTTATATGCTTTATATTACTAATGTTTCTAGATTGAGTTTACATCGATCTACAGCGAAGTAGATTTGCGGTGGTCACTTGAGAATCCATTATTTACATTTAAATAAAACTTACCAATTTAATATATCCCCATACAATCAATCCATATCTTAAAGGCACACAGCAGCAGCATTTTTTAAATTCAGGTATTTCTACACGCATTATTGATTAAACCAAAATAATTTATTCAAATTGATTTGCTAATCCCTTTCTGTGATATTTTTAATGCAAACTCCATTTAGATAAATGTATGCGTTGAGAAAGAATTCTTTGTTAATAATATATTGAATGTGATTATAATGGTAATCTTATTTAACCTTTGCTATATAATAAATATCTCTGATAAGTAAATGTTTCAACAAGTTGCACGATAACTTAATAAATAATATTAGGGTTGCGCTCGTAAGTAATTATTTTCTAGAAATATTAAAAGACTTCATAATCGGCAGCAATCGTCTTTATTTCAATAACAATGGCATTTTGGTTTTATTTTTCAAACTCTTCTTAAATTAGGTTATTCTCTTATTCCGCAGTGAGCACACAATTATTAATCGTAAATCTGAAGTGGTATACATCTTTTAACTTCATTATCTCACTTCTAACTAATATTATAAGGTATA
Source organism: Orgyia antiqua (assembly GCA_916999025.1). Taxonomy (NCBI): domain Eukaryota; kingdom Metazoa; phylum Arthropoda; class Insecta; order Lepidoptera; family Erebidae; genus Orgyia; species Orgyia antiqua. The sequence continues at coordinate 14,053,037 of OU779869.1, forward strand.
TTTGGATACCTGGAAACAAAATCGTGAATTACATATTATATTTTTATAGTTAAAAAGTATCCTTTATGTTATTCTGATGTATAAGCTACATTATTGTAAAGTTTCATTAAAATCCATTCTGTAGTTTTTGTGTGAAAGAGTAACAAACATCCAAACATAAATATTCACATTTATAATATTAGGATGAGGATACTTCCGTTGTTTTTCAAATTCATTTACTTAATTGTTTAAAAGAGGAGATAATAATTTATATAAAAAAAATTGGTTGTCTGTAAAGTTGGTTTACTGACGATAGTTGAACGTGACAACGTTTCTTTGTCACAAAGAACGTGCAAGCGAGACAAGTGATAGCGAGACGCTTGCACTCCAAGCCTTACATGGAACGCCTCAGAGCGAGGTAACGCCGCATGAGTCATGTTTTTTCGTGCGTGCAGCCGGCTCTATCGAATTATAAGACGCTGTCACGTCAAAAATGGAAAACGGTCATCGTTATGACAATAATGCTTTGTAGGAACAAAGTTTTAGGCAAAATTTTAGTGTCTTATTATACTCACACAGGTTAAGAAATAAAATAGATGTAGCCAATACATTGATTACAATATATTGGTGAACGCAATAAGTACTAATAAATATAACATGTATATTTATAACCGCGGAGTAAACTCCTGCTGCGAATATCCAAGGTATTAGAAATAACAAATAATAATAATAGATAGTCATACACTTTATACTTTTCTGCAAAAAAAGAAAAAAATGCATTAGGTAATTGCAATTCATCACAGAATCAAGCTTCTGATATGACTCTGACTAAACTTGTTAACTCATTAACTCAGAGTTAAATTCCGATGTCTCTCACAAAAGATGTTATTTACATGAATTATCATTTAGCTACCTGGATTATAGAGTAAATGAAATCATAAAAACTTTTACAAAAATAAAACGCCCACTTGAGCCGGTCTATCATTTTACAAAAATTGTTTTAAAAGTGTTGCGTAGTTTTGAAGATTTAAGCCCGCATTGGGAAAGAAGTTTCATAATATACTGTAAGATAAGCCGGCTCTTACAGCTAAATCTTAAGAGGGCACGATACCAAATTATGCTCCATACAAAAATATGGGTTTCGTACTCCCCATTTTTCTTTGCGAAAGTTAAACCGATTTTAATTATTTTAAGAAAGTGATAGAAGCATAGATATACTCTTCATCTATAATATAGCGTAAAAACAATTAAAATCGGTTTAACTTTCGCAAAGAAAAATGGGGAGTACGAAACATCTTTTTTTCAAAGAATTTGTAGGTAAAATCTGCTTCAGCTATAGTTGTCCCTTTCAGCGCGGAGCTTGGAAATAGAGATAGCAATACCTAAGGCAAATACCTAACCTGGCCTAGGGCGGATCTATCGGAAATTTATCCTAATTTTAGGGGCATCCGAGGGTTTGCGTGCAGTTCAGAGGCGTATAGAGACACTAAGAACGTTCGATTCATCTGCAGATTAATTGCTACGATACATCGTTACGTGTGTAGCAAAGGTTTTTTTACCTTTAGTGTAATATAAATAATACCTTATGAAATCCAACGATGAATATAGCACCCAGTGCGACGTCTGTAATTATTAAAACAATCATCAGACTTAATATTATTGAAATCAATGATGATATTTCATTTCCATTGTATCCTCGAGCTATGCATTCCATATCGACATATGGCAGTAACGCCAATACGCTGTCTTCTGTAAAAAACCGTATGAATTAAAATATTTATAATCTATATTAATATTAACAAATTTTACAAAAAAAAGCTATATAAAAATCCGTTTCGTAATTTTGAAGATATAAGCTCACATAGGGACATACATACAAAAATAACGACTTTGTTTTATCTTTATATATATAAATCTTCTGTACGTGTGTTTGTAATTGAACTCCTCCTAAACGGCTGGACCGATTTTGATGAAACTTGTTGTGTGTATTCAAGGGGGTTTGAGGATGGTTTAGATTCACAATTGGCTGGATCGATTTTGATGAAATTTTTTGTTGTTGATTTTTACACAGAATTGTATGGCAAAACAACGTTTGCCGGGACAGCTAGTAATAAGTAAAGGTAGATCATAGCCGGGTGAGCGTACATCCTAATCTGCCCAAGATGGCCTGGCCTATTATCTATCTACGAGTATGTATAATAATATTATAAAGCTGAAGAGATTGTTTGTTTGTTTGAAAACTAAGTAACCACTGGGCTGATTTGAAAAATTCGTTCAGCGTTAGATAGGGCATTTATCGACGAAGGCTTTAGGCTTTATAACATCACACTACGACCAGAAGAAGCGAAGCAGTAGTGAAGAATGTTGCAAAAACGAGGAAAATTTTCTAAATTCCACGCGGACGGAGTCGCGGCCAACACCTAGTCTACACATACAGAAGTTAGTTTAATGTAACTCACCTTTAGCAGTAAAAAGTGTATTGAAGTCCAACCTGGTGCTCAAGTCCACTATTTTGGAACAATTGTCATACCGGCACAATACCGGCACGATACCGTTGCAATTGAAGTCAAATATCCGTAGTCTGCTATATGCCGTCATAACGGTCTTTCAATGGTAATAGAATTGTCGATCTCTTTTATCTATGCATTGAATTTTCGGTCTCTTTTATCTATGGATTGTGTTAGAATGGTATGTATGTGTTGCCGTTTTTAAAAAATGCGTTAGTTAAAGTGATTTTCGAAAAATTACTAATAAATTTAAACATTTAATCATGCCAGACTTCGTTTAAATATATTTGTACATACTATTTATTAGTATAAAAAGCAATGTGAAGTTTAGGAGATTAGTAAATTGCAATAAATTACAAAGAACAATTTCTAATATTTCTATCTATCTATTTTTTATTTATGGCAATCTGTCGACACAGGACAATTTAAAAATATTACTGTCAAATTCAAAATAGCAGACTACCGAAACATTTCAGTCATTGAATTGCAATTGTGAAGCAGTTGTGTACGAGACTAGCAATTTATGTCACTTTGACAATTGTAAGACAATGATGAAGTCGTTATGACGACACATTAATAGTAGACTACCAAAAACTTTACTATTGCACCATAATGGTACAATAATGGTACAGTTGTGACACCGTTGAAATACCCGACTCAGGGCCCAGTTCAGTGCATATTGAATAATTCTAATAACATTGTTTTAATTAAAATTACTCTGTGCTCGGCATGATCGCAGTTACGTGTAGAAGAAAGAAAAAAAGTATATGAACTGCCGCCAATAGTATTACATAATAATAAACGCTAACATTTCTAGGCTGAATCTACTTATTTATTTATATGAGGTTTGTATTGCTAATACATCATAAAGTTTGCAAGCACATAAGCAAAACACCGCATTGTGATAAAAAATGATAGTTTGACCCCTACTACGTATTTATCTCTCGTAATACGTTTGTTTTGATATATTATATTTGATAAAATAATAGGGTTGTCGTAATAGTTATATCATTAATATATAGATCCACAAACTGTTACCAGAAACTTCGTATGAGTGTCATTTAGAGACCAAATATTAAAAAAAAATACAAAATCCAACCACTATATCTATTATGAGAAATCGTATCAAGACCCCATGCGCAGTCTTAAAGATATTTTTATTTATTTATTTATTTATTCAAGATACATTTACATTATTCTTACAGGAGATCCCAATTCAATTTTGCAAGCTATAAATAAAGTATTAATAATAACAATAAATAATTTCAAATAGTAATATTATCTACAATGCACCTTTGCGCGACTTTTCTGAATTTCGGCAGGCTACATTCATAAATATCTACATATTGTGTAGCAATTAAATTAATAAATTGTATCGCGCGCAAAAGGGGCGAATATTTAACTAAATTGGTTATGGTTATTAGTTATTAGTTATGGTAATTAGTTATACAGGCTGTTGAAGCATCTTCATATGCGTGGAACGGAGAGCAAAACCAAACGATTTTTTCAAAAAAGCTTGTCACTTGAACACCTCTAAGTGTCTATTAAAAAACGCATCAAAATTTGTAGTATATTATTCGTATTATAGTGACATACATACTTAAATAACGACTTTGTTTTATAATTAGTGAATAAGCTTATATAGAGACCTACAGAAACTCGAAACTAATCCCCATGGTCTGCCTGGTTGGCGTGATCAACATGTTCAAATACTGGCCCGATCGATATGTCGAAGGCAAATCACGTATTTAGGCTAATTCCGTCCGAATATTTACTACATATTTAATATAATATCTGCTTGAAACTAAATCATTATTCAAAAAAATTTGAACTCTTGAACAAAACGTGTTGTCAATGAAAAAAACACATTTTATGAAAATATATAAGTGAGCCAACCCCTAGTGAAATAATACATAATTATTCGTGTTTATCGGTTTTTACGCTGGATTTTCCCACATGTCTCAATAATATATGACAAACTTTAGGGATGTCTTGATTTTCATACATTTATTTCGGTCACTGTTCGATGTCCATGTGGTGACGGATTAAGAATACACGTGTCATCACCCTTTTTCTTTTCGAACGAGCTGTAAGAGCTAGCTAGGGGATATTGTACACCGATAACATCCTAGGCTCGTGCCCAACTGCGGGACATTATTAGGCTGGAGAGAGGGAGAGAGAAAGAGTTCGATCAGGTATTTGTGTAAAAAAATTTGAGAGAGAAAAACAAAAAAGAACGAGCAGTAAAGGGCGCTGAAAGAGCTTTCTAATGGGGTAAAAATTATTTGCGATGGGGTAATATAGTAAATAAAATAAATATTCATGGACATTTCACACAACGTCCTCTGGTCCCAAGCTAAGCTTATATGCTTGTGTTATGGGTACCAGAATACGGATAGAATACATATACTACTTTTCTTTTGTAAATACATACTTATAATACATAGAAACACCCAGACGCGGTACAAATATTTGTATGACAATTAGAAAAATCACACAAATGATTGTCCCGAGCGGGAATCGAACCCGCGACCTCTTGATCGGCAGTCCGTTACATAAACCACTCAACCACGAGGCTCGTCAAATATACAAATATAAAACAATTTCCAATTAAATAATAATAATATTATTAAATTTAAACGCTTTTTAATGCGTAACTTTTAAATTCTTTTTGATGCCTGGGCCCTGAGTCGGGTATTTCAACGGTGTCACAACTGTACCATTATTGTACCATTATGGTGCAATAGTAAAGTTTTTGGTAGTCTACTAATAATGTGTCGTCATAACGACTTCATCATTGTCTTACAATTGTCAAAGTGACATAAATTGCTAGTCTCGTACACAACTGCTTCACAATTGCAATTCAATGACTGAAATGTTTCGGTAGTCTGCTATTTTGAATTTGACAGTAATATTTTTAAATTGTCCTGTGTCGACAGATTGCCATAAATAAAAAATAGATAGATAGAAATATTAGAAATTGTTCTTTGTAATTTATTGCAATTTACTAATCTCCTAAACTTCACATTGCTTTTTATACTAATAAATAGTATGTACAAATATATTTAAACGAAGTCTAGCATGATTAAATGTTTAAATTTATTAGTAGTTTTTCGAAAATCACTTCAACTAACGCATTTTTTAAAAACGGCAACACATACATACCATTCTAACACAATCCATAGATAAAAGAGACCGAAAATTCAATGCATAGATAAAAGAGATCGACAATTCTATTACCATTGAAAGACCGTTATGACGGCATATAGCAGACTACGGATATTTGACTTCAATTGCAACGGTATCGTGCCGGTATTGTGCCGGTATGACAATTGTTCCAAAATAGTGGACTTGAGCACCTGCATATTTGCTATTCTTCTTCAATTTTATCAGTGTTATTCTGTGGTTACATATCAAGGATACATTCAGCATCAACTGTGTTGTTTACAAATCTAAACTGGTATTCATTTCTTAATTTTGTAATTTCTGTTCTGACCAGTAATATCAGGTATATTTGCATAACTGTAAAAAGTTAAAGTAGTATAAATATAGTTTACCTATATCTACAAAGGCAGCCTATTTAGCATAGTAATGTTATAGTCGAGATTGTAGGCAGCTGCTGGATGCAAGTGGCATAGAGCAATGTGTAATAGTGTTCTTGGTAAGTGAGATATTACTTAAATTATATTTTTTGATCTTAACGTGAATCTTTGATTAATATTATTGTATTCTTAACTTTAGCGTTACAAATCTGTGTTTGACTTTAAAGTAAATCTATACTGTACTAGCTGTCCCGGCAAACGTTGTTTTGCCATACAATTCTGTGTAAAAATCAACAACAAAAAATTTCATCAAAATCTGTCCAGCCAATTGTGAATCTAAACCATCCTCAAACCTCCTTGAATACACACAACAAATTTCATCAAAATCGGTCCAGCCGTTTAGGAGGAGTTCAGTTACAAACACACGTACAGAAGATTTATATATAATACTAGCTGTCCCGGCAAACGTAGTTTTGCCATACCAAAGAAAAAAGGTTTGAAAAATAGATGTTGGCCGATTCTCAGACCTAGAGGATATGTACACAAAATTTCATGAAAATCGGTCGAGCCGTTTCGGAGGAGTACGGTAACTAACACTGTGACACGTGAATTTTATATATTAGAAGATTTAAAGACTATAATATACTTAAGACGATACCAAAATAGCTTCGTGCATTTTTCTACGTACGAAGTTTTCATTGTTTCTTTAGATTGAAGGGCTAGAGCTCTAATTTTTAAGTATATGTTTTTTCAATATATGATCTAGGATCGCATAAACTCAGAAACATGATTGAAAAAAGTTTTCTCGATAGAAAATCTTAGCGAAACAACCTCTCTAATTTTTTATTTTTTTCATTTGTCGGTCTTTTATCGCGTATTAACTAATGAAATAACTTTAAAAACATAAGTAACTATAATATATAGAAACACGTAAATCAGAATTAAAATATATTTAGTAGATTTTGAGTAAATAGGAAAAGTATCCCTAATTCTTCATTTTCTGTGCCTACTGGCTGTGTTAATATGTACGTGTCGGCTATGATATACGATAATATTGATGTAGGCCCTTAATATTATAAAGCGAAAGAGTTTGTCTTTGTTTGTTTGTTTAAACGTGCTAATCTCAGGAACCACTGCGCCGATTTGAAAAATTCTTTCAGTGTTAGATAGGGCATTTATCGAGAAAGGCTTTAGGCTTTATAAAATTACGCTACGACCAGTAGAAGCGAAACAGTAGTGAAAAATGTTGAAAAAACGGGGAAAATTTTCTAAATTCCACGCGGACGGAGTGGCGGGTAACAGCTAGTGTTAATATATTGCGTTTCATTTGTGTCAATACCAAAAATTTTCAACATCTCTAACAATTTGGACACTCTACACGTATTGTTAGTATGTAAAAGTAAACAAAAGAAATCAGGTTTTTGTTAAATTTATTTCGAATGAACATATGGCAGACATCTGCTCTGTATGGATTCTGGAATATGAATATTATATTTCATGAAATTCATAATAATATTTAGATAGCTTTAACTTTCGATAACACCTTTATTTTATTATGTTCAATGTGGTTACAAAGTTAGGGTTAGCAAAGTTAATTCTCTCTCTCTCGAGCTCTCTCTCTATAGCCCATTGAAACCATTAACATCCACACTAAGACGGATTATGGTCTTCTGTGCCGTGCTGAACAGGTATATTGGCACAGGGTTTATTGTCGAGCATTCCGTCTCTCACAGCGGATGTTATCTGTGTACAATACATCCTTTAGCTGGCTTTTACAGCTAATTGCGAAGGAAATAGGGCAGTATTATTTGTATTCTTATTTATTATTCGTCACCACACAGATAGCAAATTAGATTAACTTTGTTCGTATCTATATATATCTATCTTTTAATAATATAATTTTGAACATTTTCATCCATTACGTGAATATCATGGGAACGGGATAAAATGTTTTGAGATGGGGTCATTCACAAATAAAAAACAACTTTAAAATAAACACTTCAGTTTAAATAAAACTACTTTTTACGGATTTAGACGCGTATATTTGTTTTAAATTTTGGCCCGACGTTTATAATGAATATTAAACTCAGCAAAATGCTTATCAAGAATACAGCTAGAATAATAGATTGTATAACGATGCCTGACCGCGATACTATGTTCTCGGCATACATATCTGTGAGGCGAATAAAACGAAATGCTATATAACTGCTATACTTGCAAATATCTGCAAATAAAAAATATGCATTAGTACGTATACAGTATCGAAGAAGTAGTACTTTGCGTAATTTATACAAAAATTACACAAGACAGCAGGAAACCAATTATTTCTTTACATAAAACAATAACTTTTTATAACATTTTAAATGGATTAAAAAATGTAACTTCGAATAAGTAAATAAATAATTTTTTTAAGTTGCCGAAATAAAAAAAAGCGGTGAACATTCTGTTGTTAAATCGCCTAAGTACTATTTAAAACCTCCCTCAGCTTAGTGACAAAAACTTTAATTGTAAGACGTAAATAAACGGCCTCTTAGAAAACATACAAAACACTTCGTATGTGCCCCTAAAAATTGCAATTATCCTCGATATCCCTATGATGTAGTTTTTAGATCTGAACATAATAATGACACCACCCTTAAAATATTTTAAATAAGAAAATAATTTTTACAATCGGTTCACAAGTGATGGAGCCATCCAGCAAACATACAAAAAACATTAGACAAAAACGAACTGACAGTCTCCATAGCGGTGTTTCGTCAAATTATTAAATAAAATAGACGACAGTTTTGGAAAATATGCGTACTTACATCCATTTTCTTTTAAAACTTACCAAATTAATACATCCAAATAATATCAATCCATATCTTAAAGATACACAGCAGCAACTACTTTTACATTTCGGCAATTCTACGTGCATTTTGATAAAATAAAATCGTTTCAGAGACGTATAGACATTTACCGAACTGATATTTAGGGTATCTATACTACAAGGATTGCTTTTTTTTTATGAAACTCTTAACCTTAGAATAGGCAGACATGTGCTTTGCTTAAGATCAAAACCATTAATATTAAGTTTGACTAAAATATTATACTTAATTAACATATATACATAAAACTACTATTTACGGATTTAGACGCGTATATTTGTTTTAAATTTTGGTCCGACGTTTCGGAGACTTTGCAGTCACCATGGTCACGGGTGAGACTGAGCTGTAATGTGTCTTCTACGATCAGTAAACCCTGTAATAACTGATCGTAGAAGACACATTACAGCTCAGTCTCACCCGTGACCGTTAAATCCGTAAAAAGTAGTTTTATTTAAACAGATGAGTCGCGCAAGTGTTAGAAAATATTATATATACATAATTTTTACCTTTAACCTTTGATAAGACATCGGCTTTGATATCGTACCTCTTGTATGTTTTACATTACCATCATAAAGTAGGTATAAATAGTGAAAAACTATGTCTTTTGCTACTAATCTTAGTGAAATTTTGTATTTAGGCGAACATAATACAACAATGCTTTCTTTACAGTCAGATAAAAATATTTTTACATCTTATAGATGGGGTAAAATGTATAACAATCCTTTTCACCCATTAAGGTATCGTGAGAATGGGGTCTAAATGTTTTTAAATGGGGTCAATCACAAATACAAAACATCTTTCAAAAAAATAATTCAGTTTATTTACACATAAATTCTTATTTCTTCTTCACTGTTAGTATCTTTCATATTCTTCTCAACCTTATCAGTGTTAGTCTGTTGTTCGATATCGAGATTACATTCAGCTTCGACCGCGTTATTCACAAATCTGAACTGGGCTCCATTATTCAACTTAATCATTTCACTTCTTATTAATAATATCATGTATATTTGCATAGCTGTAATTAATAAAATAAAAAAGTTTTCAAAAAAGTCAATAAAAGTTCTGCTATTCATCGATAGATGGCAAAACTAAAAAGTATCACGGTCGGAGTTAGTAGGTTCACGTTCACGTTCCACGCTCAAGGCCCGCGATAGAAGCTATGCAATAGCATAAAACTGTTAACAAACATGCAGACATTATGTAACCACCTAAACCATAAGTACTTTAAAGTGGGATTAATTTTGACATAAATAATTTTTTTTCGATAATAAACAAGTGTTATTATCTATATTATATAGTGGTATTATAATAAACAAGAAGAAATCCAGCGGTGTAAGGTTTGGAGAGCGTGCTGGAAACTCGATTGGCCCCCTGCGTCCTATCCACTGGCCTTTTCTTGTGGGGCACAGTAAAAGATGAGGTGTACAAACGTAAACCACGTAACCTAGACATTCTTTGGAATGAGATTCAAGCAGTGTGTAGAGAAATCTCATTGGACGTTTTGATACGATGTACAGAATCAGTGGTGACTCGTACTCAGAATTGTATTGATGCTGCAGGTCACCAATTTGAACAGTATTAACATTTGTTATTTATGTTTCATTTACATTGGACTTTCAGCTTTCTATTTTCCTGAAATTTAACTTTGTAGAACGGTAAATAAATTTTCTATGGAAGTTCAAAGTGTGTATACATTTTTTTGAAGCACCCGGTATACCTATTTTAATTCTGATTTACGTGTTTCTATATATAATAGTTACTTATGTTTTTAAAGTTATTTCATTAGTTAATATGCGATAATAGACCGACAAATGAAAAAAATAAGAAATGAGAGAGGTATTTTCGCTAAGATTTTCTATCGAGAAAACTTTTATCAATCGCGTTTCTGAGTTTATGCGATCCTAGATTATATATTGAAAAAACATATACTTAAAAATTAGAGCTCTAGCCATTCAATCTAAAGAAACAATGAAAACTTCGTACGTAGAAAAATGCACGAAGCTATTTTGGTATCCTCTTAAGCAAACATCAAAACATTGGAGTATGGATAGAAGACCGAGGAAACGTTCGCGTTGCTCAGCCAACAGTTTAAGTATTTTATTTTGCCGCGCATAATTCTTTTTTCGTCATATCTCCTAAGATATTCGTTTAAATTGCATGCTGTAAAAAGCAGTTATAATCTATATTAAATGCGTAAGCAAACTAAAGTATTTAAATTGATAAAAAATATTACTATATACACATAAATAGCGTTTGAAAACACCCTATTGAATTTGATAATTTTTTTTGGCGTTATTACGAGCACAGCAGGCTTTCCTTAAAAGATAGACATATGCTCTCGCAGACTTTTTTGAAGAATTATAGGTAATGAACAATTCTTCCATACATCATTTTGTTGTACCTCACATAGATAAGGCAGCGTTTTCGTTTAAAGCTCGCGCGTTTCCGAATTCCTCAGCAAATTTAATCATACCTCATCCAATATACAGCAAATCCCAATAAATTATGCAAAAAAAAGCAACCTTCTTGAACCATTCTATCTATTAAAAAAAATCCCATCAAGATCCGTTGCGTATTTTTGAAGATCACATAGGGACATACATACAAAAATTACGACTTTGTTTTAAAAGAAGTAAAGATAAAGATGAAAAAACAAGACAATGATAGAAAACTCAATGGACTATTATATAATAACTTAATGATTATTTAATAATAAATAAATATATACTCACCAATGATAAGAAAAGATATAGAAAGGTCTAGAAATGTGTATATGAGCATATACCGATAATATTCCATACTAAATAAATTAAATCCATATGAAAATATATCTTTTATGAAAAACACTGATACAAAGAGTAGGAAACTTATTGCATAGTAATAGTAGACCTTCATTATACGGACGCTTTTCTGAAAAAAAAAACACATTTTATAACATGCTTTTATGTAATGCACTTAACTACGAGTATTAACGGTCTTATTCATAATGACTTATCGGAGGTTTAAACGGAGATGTTATCGGAGAGATAATAAACGTTTTTGCGTAAAAAGACTACTATGAATAACTAGTTTTGACTTACACCTTGACAACTTGCGCGACTCATTTGTTTAAATAAAACTACTTTTTACGGATTTAGACTAGTCTCACCCGTGACCATGGTGACTGCAAAGTCTCCGAAACGTCGGGCCAAAATATAAAACAAATATACGCGTCTAAATCCGTAAAAAGTCGTTTTATTTAAGTTTTGACAATTTTCGCAAACCTATTTTAGCGAACTTTTAAACCTCCGATAAGTCATTATGAATAAGACCTTAAGAGACTAAAGGGTCAAGTACGTAGCACTTACAACCGTCGCGTCGGACATATAGTTATAGGTATGAGTGCGAAGCCGAGGAAGGTATCGTAGCAGATGGCGCTGTATAGTCTCTGCCTACCCCCATTGGGAAAAACGCGTGATGTTATAATTATGATAAAAATTCAGTACCTATTTTATGCGTGAATGAGCAACAAACCTGACAGCGATTAATCCATGCATTCTTAGAAGTTATCGCATTTTTAACATAGTAGGAGGTTCATGTAACGGTCTGCCGTTTATGAGGTCGCGGGTTCAATTCCCATTTGGAACAATCATCTATACTTATAATAAATCTGTAGAGAGGTCAATTCTGTACATGAAATATATTTTCAAAATAACTATCAGGGGGTGATTAGTGATCGATACTGATGCCAAAAATCCAATCAGTAAAATTTTTTTCTGTCTGTCTGTCTGTCCGTCTGTATGTTCCTTATAGAAACAAAAACTACTCGACGGATTTTAACGAAACTTGGTACAATTATTCTTCATACTCCTAGGCAGGTTATAGTATACTTTTCATCACGCTACAATCAATAGGAGGAGAGTAGTGAAGGGAAATGTTGGGAAAACGGGAAAAGGAGCTCCATTTTTTAAGCTTCCGTCGCGTGTGCAGCCTTAATGGTTAAAGTTACATAGAAATCATGTATGACGGAAATATTCTACATAAAATTGTCTAAATAATATCCCGAAACAGCACATATCTATATTTTATGGTTGACTCACAATAACACGTGTAACTTCTGATAGCTTAGCAGTTCGTTCATTCTGATTATATTTGCTTACTCTTACGTTTATAATACTCTCACTCAAGTAGTAGTTAAAAATGTTGCAAAAACGGGGAAAATTCCTAACTTCTACGCGGACGGAGTCGAGGGTAACAGCTAGTTTGTAATATATTTATAAATGTCATACTAATGTTTGTACTGTTTTCTATCTATTATAAGTATGTATTTACAAAAGGATAGTAGTATATGTATTCTATCCGTATTCTGGTACCTTTAGCACAAGCATATAAGCTTAGCTTGGGACCAGTGGAAGTTGTGTTAAATGTCCATAATTAATTATCTATATATTACTAGCTGATGCCCGCTGCTCCGTACGCGTGGAATTTTAGATCCCCCATATATTTTGTCACTGTTTAAACATTCCCTGGACTTTCACGAATATTTCAAGACCTAAATCACAAAAATAGGCCCTGCCATTTTCGAGTTTTAGCGAGACTAACGAATAGCAATTGATTTTTATATACATATAAGAAGAAAAAGATTCATATATACATACCATATGACATCCAACAATGAACATAACACTCATAATAATTTGTAATGCAAATAATGCTAATAATAGACTATGTATCACTATATCGGAAACTGATATCTTAGAGTCTGCATAATATTTTCCAACAAGATAATCCATATAAAAGGACAGTCCTATAAGTGCCCAGCATGATATTATCTGTAATAAATCTACTTAGTTCAAAAACTAAAAAAAAATTGGTCAAGTGCGAGTCGGACTCGCGCACGAAGGGTCCCGTACCATTATCTACGCAACATAAGGCAACGTTATTAGTATCGAGCAAGAAACGGTAAAAAAATCATGTTTGTTGTATGGGAGCCCCCCTTAAATATTTATTTTATTTTTAGTATTTGTTGTTATAGCGGCAATAGAAATACATCATCTGTGATAATTTCAACTGTATAGCTATCACCGTTCTTGAGATACAGCCTGGTGACAGACTGACGGACGGACAGCGAAGTCTCAGTAATAGGGCGGGACTCTATTACTGAGACCCTTTAGACTGAGACTTTTTACCCTTTGGGTACGGAACCCTAAAAACACGCCTGACAATCCTAAATATTTTTTTAAATTATTCCATTGTCATCGGTCCTTGATATATGTGGAAAATTTCAGATCAATCCGACTACTGTAAGTTCAAATATTCCGTTACATAGATTATTACATTGATAGATACATATTGAACTTATTTATGCGTGTGAATTATAGCTTATTTATCTATCCATACTAATATCATAAATCTGAAGAGTTTATTTGTTTGTTTGTTTGAACGCACTAATCTCAGGAATCACTGGTCAGATTTTAAAAATTCTTTCAATGTTGGATAGAACATTTATTGAGGAAGACTATAGGCTATTTAACATTACGTTGCAATTATTAGGAGCGAAGCGTCAGTGTCAATTGTTGTCAAAATGGGTAAATTTTTGAATTCCATGCCTACGAACGACTCTGGAAAGGGAAAGGGGTGGTGACACTTGTATTCTTAATCTGTCACCAAAAAAAACAGCTTTATAGGTAGTTGTTTCATTTAGTAAACTTAACACTCTCTCAAAATAAAACTAGTTTCTTCCCAGCAGTGGGATTATAATGATAATAAAAAAAAAATCAATGGAACATAATAATAATGAACGCTTATACTTTAACATACCAGATTAATATATCCAAATACAATCAATCCATATCTCAAAGGCACACAGCAGCAACATCTTTTACATTCAGGTAATTCAACACGCATTTTATCAACACAAGTACAACTAAATAGATGGAAAGTTAAGCTTTTTAGAACAGTATAATATATATATATATAACAGGCGTCTGTTATTTACGAAATCTGAATCAATATTACATTCACGACTGCTTATTATAAACTATTTATGTCTTGATAAGAACTCGGAACAGACATCAAAACAAATATGTTATGACATACTTAATGATTAGTGATAATTAATAACATCATTGCTTATTATTGTGCTCCTTGAAAATCTTATGAGGTAATAAATCCGCCCCCAGCTTCAGAAGGGCTAACATCTATACTAGTTTTATGAAGCTGAAGAGCCTGCTTGTTATTTTGTTTGAAACCGCAAAATGAGTTAAGCTCGCATTTTTGCACTTTTCGTAGTAGATTTAACTTTCGCAATGATTCTTATATAACCTTAATTATTAATAATGTAAATGTGTACAATAAAATGAAATAAAACTTCTAGTCCGATTAGAAAAATTCTTTAAGTGTTGAATAGAACATTGATATACTTATACCTACTTAGCACATTAATTGGGATTGTTCATAATTTTTGACCTGCTGTTTTTATATTTTTTTTAGAAAATATACACTATTTTAAGCAACTAATTTCAATATTATTGAAATATTCACCATATAGAATTTAAAAAAAATACTTAAGGATATTATTTTAAATGTTGTGACGTCATCGTTGTACTCAATCTGTGTATTGTCTTTTCCTGATAGACTTAAGACAGAATGCAATACATCTTTTCAAAGCTGCCAAGTTGATATAATAGACCAATTTCAACTCCACCAAGAGTAGTATATCCCTAAGAACGCCTTAATATTTTAAGTCCTTCATTTCAAGGGCAAATAGAGGTCATTTGCTTTTTTGAAAAAATAATCGTTATTATAGCAAATTTTCCAAAATACCCGTTTTTACCCTTTGGGTACGGAACCCTAAAAACAACAAATATGC
Organism: Orgyia antiqua; assembly: GCA_916999025.1. NCBI lineage: Eukaryota > Metazoa > Arthropoda > Insecta > Lepidoptera > Erebidae > Orgyia > Orgyia antiqua. The sequence continues at coordinate 14,068,782 of OU779869.1, forward strand.
AGAGGAACTCTGAATACTGACAGTACTGTGCGCTGTGCTGTTCTATGGAGGAGGCCTATGTTCTGCAGTAAATATTCATGAACATTTCACACAACGTCCTCTGGTCCCAAGCTAAGCGTATATGCTTGTGTTATGGGTACCAGAATACGGATAGAATACATATACTACTTTTTTTTTTGTAAATACATACTTATAATACATAGAAACACCCAGACGCAGGACAAACATTTGTATGACAATTAGAAAAATCACACAAATGATTGTCCCGAGCGGGACGCAGTGGACGAAGAAAGGCTGATAGATGGATGGATAGATATATTTCTGGATCTCTTTGGCCCTGTATCATTGAAAGAACTACACCCCTGCTTCTCATACATTTATGTTGATTAAAATAAATAGTTGCGTATTAAAAAAAGAGTTCAACCAAATTCATGTAAGTACCTTTGTTTGAGGTCTTTCCTCGATTTTTTAGGAGATAAATATCAGATTCTGACCTGGTGCACCATTGGCACTAGCAGTGGTATTCAGTAAGAAAAAGTGAAGTGAATTTACGGTGAATCTTGATCACGTGACAGCGCTCCTCCATTTTTATTGTAGGAGCGCTGTCACGTGATCAAGACTCACCGAAAATTCACTTCACTTTTTCTTACTGAATACCACTGCTGGTCAAACATCAGATTTCAAATAAAAAAATAATCATTGAAATCGCTTCGCCCAATTAAAAGTTATGATATTAACAAACATAAAAAACCATACAGACGAATTGAGAACCTGCTCCTATTTTTAAAGTCGGTTAAAAACAATAAGCGAAAACCATTTATGACTAGTTGTGGATCGGGAATATGCGTGATTTCATAATAACAACGATATCTAATTTATAATTAAGTTTAAAAGTCATCATGTATGAGTCAAATCCTTGATAACGTTTACGACAAATTGTTATCATATTTTTATATGTATGTATAAATTACCCACTTTGCTAATTAACTGCTATAAAAATATTGATGTTATATTTCTGAGTATTAAAAATGTGATATATAAATAAAAATATTTACAGTTAACATCGAAAACCAGTAGTTTTTAGCAATCATATTTTTATTATAAATATCTCGCAAAATACAAATGACTTTAAATAAAACCACTTATTACGGATTTAGACGCGTGTATTTGTTTTAAATTCTAGCTATTTTGGAGACTGCAGTCACCATGGTCGGATGAGACTGAGCTGTAAATTGTCCTCTACGATCAGTTGTTACAGAGTTTAACCACATTTGATTTTAATTTTATATTGAACTTATAGATTGACTGTTCCCATAAACTATATATTATTACATTACTAACTTTTTCCCGCAACTTCGTACGCGTGGAATATAGAAATAGAACCTTAACAAATTATACAAAAAATCCATTGAACCAACCAACCTATCATTAAAAAAAACCACATCAAAATATGCAGCGTAGTTTTAAAGACATAGGACATACATACAAAAATAACGACTTTGTTTTATAAGGTGCTCAGACTACATAAAATTAATAACAAAATGTATGTTACAAATATACGCGTCTAAATCCGTAAAAAGTGGTTTTATTTAAACGTATGAGTCGCGCAAGTGTTCGGGAATAGTGTTTGATAATGGTACCAATTCTACGCGCACAACTAAACTAAACTTGACTAAAACATTAATTTTGGTAGTGTCTATAACACAATTCGGCAATGTTATCTCAACCTTCTTGTAACAAAAACTGTTTCTTAAATCCTACTCAAATACTCATTTATTGATAAAATGTTTTACACGTCACAGTTTTCTTTCAGTTAAGTTAGGTACAAAGCAATACACTATTATTACATAATGTCGGGCTTCGTGGTGGAGTGGTTTATGTAATGGACTGCCGATCACGAGGTCGCGGGTTCGATTCCCGCTTGGGACAATCATTTGTGTGATATCCATAAATGTCATACAAATGTTTGTACTGCGTCTGAGTGTTTATTATGTATTATAAGTATGTATTTACAAAAGAAAAGTAGTAAGTATATGTAGTCTATCCGTATCTGGTACCCATAATACAAGCATAGAAATATAGCTTACTTTGGGACCCGAGGACGTTGTGTGAAATGTCTTCAATAAAAATTAAAAAAAAATTCATTTAAAAAAAATAAAATTTTTTTTTTTTTTAGTATTACACTTCATGAACAATTTTAACTATCGTAACATAGTAGTTAAAATATTCTAACAACATACTACATTAGATAGGGTCAATAAATTATATACTTTAATAAGAAATGGACATAAGAATAATTCTCAGATGTTCGAAGTTATTTATTTATTTACACATTATGCTTAAACTATGCAAAGGCGGACATAATGCCTAAGGCATTTCTACCAGTCTACCAGTCAACCATAGGGTGGTGCAGAAAAAGGGAAGGTAGAAGTGTAACAAATAAAGCTAGATTATCAAAGACTATAGTTGTTAAAGACTTATTGACATAGATAAATCCTATAAAGAGTACATTATATACACATACATAGAGATACACGTAAATCAATACAATTAAACAGATACATACATGTCATACACACATACACAGATATATACGCACATTACACATACCATAAATACATATAATACAGGTACTTAAATACAGATAGATAGTAGTATAGTAGCTTCATAGACTCAGATGTGGATGCAGCTAAACGTGAGGTTGTGTCGATATACGGAGATAGTGCTCACGTATCTTACGCTTAAACGCTTTACGGGAGTTATCAATGCAATAATAAATAAAATACACATGTAAAAGTCGTAGGTAGAAATAAAAAATTTAATAATATAATAACAAACGTTTAACAAAAGTTTCATAATAATATCATAATGCTAAAAATAAAATGTCAAAGAAAAAAAAAAAAAAAAAAATAATATGTAGTAATAATCCGGAATACCGATAGTCAATTATTATTAAATGTCATACATAATATTGGTCAAAGGTATAGAACGTCTGTTCAATAAGCCAGCGTTTCAGTCTTGATTTAAAAGAAGCCATGGTGGTGGCAGAGGTGACACGATCCGGGAGTTTGTTGTACACATCTGGGCCTATCACGTGGGTTAGCTTAGCAGACTTAGTGAGTGAGTGTGGTACTGGCGCTAGCCTATTTGGGTTACGTGTGCTGTAGGGGCGTAATATAAACTAAAGATTTTAATTAATATAAATGTGAACAACAGGACAGCCAAATAATCATAATACAGTAATAGTAAGTTGTTTAAGCTTAGTTGTGCAAGTAGAATTGGCACCTAGGTTGGACTATTTGTAATAGTATAGTGGCAGTAAAAATCCCAATTCTTTCCTAGGGATCTCCAAGAGCCAGATTTTTACTGAATTCGTCTTTAACCACTCTATAAAAAAACGCATAAAAATGTGTAGTTTTGAAGCTCAGTATACACTATACAGTGAAAGGAATTTTGTTGTATGATATGTAAAGATTCATTTTTAATTTTAATTTAAAAAAAAAATGTACAATAGGTACCTATAAAATAAATTAATATTATATACATAAGCTAGGCTGATGCCTGATTCAGGGGAGGAGTATTTTGATAAATACTCCTCCCCATCGCTGTCGACCGGAAGTGTGTCGAGGAGGCTGGCGGTATTGCGACGTTGTATTACAGCAATGCTTATTTTTTGAACAAAATAAAGGCCAGCCTTCTGGTCACGAGAGGCGTCGATCAGTCGGCCCTTAATATAATGTTATAAGGCTTTTAGATTTTTTTTATCATGCCTTTAGTTTTTTATCTTTGTGAATTTTCTTCCTCAACTGTTTCGATTTTATTCTGTGCCTCAATGTCAAGAGTACATTCAGCATCTACTGCGTTGTTCACAAATTTGAACTGGTATCCATTTCTTAGTTTGATCATCTCGCTTCTTATTAACAACACAAGGTAAGACTGCATAACTGAAAATAGTTAAAGTATAAAGTAATTTATTAATTTTTGCATTTGACATGCTATGATTTATTATAGTTAAAGTATAATTTTCATTAATTCCTCCGACTTTTGTAAAAAAGTTTTGAAGTGTTATATTAAAAAGGGTTTAAAGCTAATTTCATACTATTATAACAAAACTAGCTAATTGCAGCGGTTTCATCCGCATTTATCAATATTGAGCCTCCTCCACCAATGTACACCAAATCTTAACATATTAAACAAAAAGGCCATCGTCTTGAGCCGCTTATTTAAAATATATAAGCTCACATAGAGACATACATGCAAAAATGATGACTTTGTTTTTATAATAAGTAAAGAAGTACAGATTTTCTTATTTGTTTGTTAAGGCTCTGAAACTACTGGACCGATTTTAAAAAATCGTTTACCAGCATGTAGCTACACTATCCAAGATAACATAGGATATATTTTACTGTGCAGAATCGGTCAAGTACGAGTTTGACTCTCACATGAAGGAATCCGTACCGTTTTTATCATAATACAGTAATCATATCCAGGACACCAAATAACGGGATAAGGGCAGAAGAATGATAATAAGTATTTGTTGTTTGTTAAACTTTGGTATTTTCAGGGCTTTAGCTATCATCATCATTCCAGAGAGACAGCCTGGTCACATACGGATGGACAGCGAAGTCTTACTAACAGGGTCCCGTTTTAATTTCTGGAACGGAACTTTAAAATAGCTACGGAACTCTGAACTCTAAAAGAGATGTTCTGAGGAGATATTTTCCCTTATCCCTACCTCTCCTTTCCTAAAGCGTACTACACGCGCAGGTTTGAGATCTCACCCTTAAACCATAGACTGTATACCATGTCGCACCAAGAAATTTGGCAACTGATTTCTTTGTTTCGCTGCCAAGGTTTGGAATTTGCTCCCTGATCATGTGTTTCCTGATTCCTACGACATGGGGTCTTTCAAGCGAGGCGTAAAAAAGCATCTTGTGGGTCGGCAAGGTGAGGGCCGCTAGTATATGGATACTGTACTAGCCGTCCTAACAAAAAAAAGTATGAAGAGAATAGAAAAAAAAATCCATGGATTTTCTTGTCTGTTCTTCTCCATAGGATTCGCGTTTGGAACAGACACCTAGTTTCTGACGTTTCAAAAGAGCTTGTAAAACATGCCTACTTGAAATAAATAAATTTGACTTTGACTAACATTTGGATTACATCCCACATAACATCAGGTGGCGTGTAGTCATTTGCCTACTTTAGCTATAATAATCTACTTAGTTGAAAACCTAAAAAACACGCTTGTAAATCTTGAATATTTTTTTTAAATATTGCATTGTCATCGGTCCTTGTTAGGTGTGCAAAATTTCAGATCAATCCGTCTACTGCAAGTGGGTGAAAATCACTTTAAAAAATTCCGTTACATAGATTAATACATTGATAGATACATACCGAATATATATAAGCGTGTTAAGAAAAGAGCCTTGCTCTTCCTTGTAATTTTTATATATTACAATTATTATTATATTTAATACTCACTAATGATTATAAACATCATGGATGTGTAGCTTAATCTATGTAGTATCATTAAACGATAATACATCATGAAAGCCATGTGTGGAATATATGATACTAAATCGTACACAAAAAATCCTGATAACAAAACTAATGTAACAATAGAATAGATATAGTATATTTTGATCAACTTGACGTTTTTCTGAAACATGTAAATATTATTAATGAAAATTAGTTTTTGTGAATATTTTATACAACCTCCTTCAATCCTCTGGTCACAAACTAAGCTTATTAATATCATAAAGTTGAAAAGTTTGTTTTTTTCTCTCTCCAGCCCATTTACGTCCCACTATTGGGCACGGGCCTCCTCTAATTTGGGAGGGATTATGGTCTAATGTGCCGCGCTGACCAGACGAGTTGGCACAGGGCTTATTTTCGAGTTTTCCGTCTCTTGCAGAGGATGATAACATCCTCTGCTAACGGATATTGTCAGCTAACGGATATTGCACACAGATAACTGTGTGCAATATCCGTTAGCTGACTTTTACGTGTTATAAAAGTCAGCTTGGGAGGAGATGGGGTGGTGACACTTGTATTCTTAATCCGTCACCACACGGACATTTGTTTGTTTGAACATTCTAAACTTCAGGAACTGCGCATCTGATTTGATAATTCTGAAAAATGCCAAATATGCAGCACTAGCTCTTGTCCTTCTTGCGACTTCATACGCGTGGAATTTAGAAATTTTTCCCGTTTTATGCAACATTTTACACCAATGTTTCACTCTTATTAATCGTAGCGCAATGTTACATAGCCTATAGCCGTCCTCGACAAATGTACTATCCAATACTGAAAGAATCTTTTAAATCAGAATAGAGCGGTTCCTGAGATAAGCGCGTTCAAACAAACAAACGAACTGTTCAGCTTTATAATATTAGCATTGATATGATGATAAGATATAGTGTGACTTTGTTTTATAAAAAGTACATAGTTAAAATTTCTTAATAACCGACTTCAAAAACTCAAGTGAATGAATGAATCAAATTATGGTGGAAAAAATGACTGCCGCAAGCGGGACTTGAACCCAAGACCTCGGAATACCATTCCGAAGCTCTTTCCATCTGAGCTTATTGCGGTCGTGCTTGCAACATTCAAATTAACCACCACATTTGTAACTCGGTTGAGTTTTTTTTACGCCATTCTTTTTTTTCATTTTTTCCACCATAATTTGATTTGTTAAGTAAAGCATAGCATGTCAATTGCAAAATCAATAAATTACTTTAGTGAACGATTGAATATAAAAAAAAAAGTTCAAAACTCAGTTGTTATGTATGATTTTTTGTTAATTTTTTTTAATGTTTTTTATCTCATAACTTTGAACTAAGCAAGGCGCTTTTAATTATTGTTTTTTGTTTGAAAGCTGGTGGTATCCATGTGAACCATGTCAGGTTATTTGCTGAGATATCAAGGAAAACCCTCAAATTTCAAAGGCATATGAATACGGTTGAACTTTTAAAAAAAATACTCTTTTGTAACAGTGATACATACCATATGGCATCCAACTATGAACATTAAGTTCAGAATTATGTTCAATATTATTAAAATCACAATAACGCTGTCTATTACAATCTCTATTAAAGGTATTCCAAATTGAATATGGTATCTTATTAAGTAACTCAGACTAAATGACATACTAATTAGTGACAAGATCGACAAAATCTGTAATTAGAATAAAAAAAAAAATAAGTTCATTAAACAACAATCGTGGTTGACGAGCCTCGTGGTTAAGTGGTACATGTAACGGACTGCCGTTCAAGAGGTTCATTTCCATTTCACCCATTTTTTATATTCAAAAATATTTTAGGAATAATTATTATTTTATTAATTTTAACCTTTTTATCCATAACAAATCCTTTTTTATTAGGAGATCTTGATAATTTTATCCCAGCTAATTTATAGGGTTGTTTTCCAAATGCCACTGATACGAATTCGCGGGTAACAGCTAGTTTATATAAATTAAATATATTTAACAAAAGTATATTTTCCCCATAATACAGACTACTCTAGTTTGGGAGACAGAAGATTACTCATTTGTCTTGTTTCTGACGACATAATGCTTGTAAACATATTGTAAATTTACGATTAAATAATAATAAATAAATATAAATATTCATGGACATATCACATAACGTCCTCTGGTCCCAAGCTAAGCTTGTATGCTTGTGTTATGGGTACTAGAATACGGATATACTGCATATACTACTTTTCTTTTGTAAATACATACTTTTAATACATAGAAACACCCAGACGCATTGTATGATAATTAGAAAAATCACACAAATGATTGTCCCGAGCGGGAATCGAACCCACGACCTCTTGATCGGCAGTCCGTTACATAAACCACTCAACCACGAGGCTCGTCTTTGCCAAAGAAATCGAGTAGAAAACAAAAGAAACTACAAAATGTCCAGCTCTTTAGATATTCACCGTACCAGATATACAGCCTGGTTACAGACGGACGGATGACCGGAAGACTCCGTAATAAGGTCCCGTTTCACCTCTTAAAAAGACACAGGTGAATTAATGATCTTCTTATTTTAAGACGGCACGATACCAAATTATGCTCATTACAAAAGTATGGGTTTCGTACTTCCGGTTTTTCTTCGCGAAAGTTAAACCGATTTTAATAGTTTTTAATATTATAGATAAACAGTATGTCTATGCTTCTATCACTTTCTTTTTTTTTTAAAACATAATAACTAAAAGAAATATGACGATCCGAAAACCCACTTTTTAGGGTTCCGTACCCAAAGGGTAAAAACGGGACCCTATTACTGAGACTTCGCTGTCCGTCCGTCCGTCCGTCCGTCCGTCCGTCCGTCCGTCTGTCACCAGGCTGTATCTCAAGAACGGTGATAGCTAGAGAGTTGAAATTTTCACAGATGATGTATTTCTATTGCCGCTATAACAACAAATACTAAAAATAAAATAAAATCAATATTTAAGGGGGGCTCCCATACAACAAACATGATTTTTAGGGTTCCGTACCCAGTATCTCAAGAACGGTGATAGCTAGACAGTTAAAATTTTCACAGATGATGTATTTCTATTGCCGCTATAACAACAAATACTAAAAATAAAATAAAATAAATATTTAAGGGGGGCTCCCATACAACAAACATGATTTTTAGGGTTCCGTACCCGGTATCTCAAGAACGGTGATAGCTAGACAGTTGAAATTTTCACAGATGATGTATTTCTATTGCCGCTATAACAACAAATACTAAAAATAAAATAAAATAAATATTTAAGGGGGGCTCCCATACAACAAACATGATTTTTTTACCGTTTCTTGCTCGATACTAATAACGTTGCCTTATGTTGCATAGATAATGGTACGGAACCCTTCGTGCGCGAGTCCGACTCGCACTTGACCAATTTTTTCGGTTTTCTTTAGATAAAGTTGCAGCGTCTATCACACAAATTTGGTAAAGTTTTGCCACAAAAGACATATATGTATATATAGATATACTCTTTATCTATAATATAACGCAAAAACTATTATTTAACTTTCGCGAAAAAAAAACGGAAGTACGAAACGTCTTTTTTCAAAGAATTTGTAGGTAAAATCCGCTTCATCTATATTTGTCCCTTTCAGCGCGGCGCTCGGAAATAGGGATAGCAATACCTAAATGAGGAGTACAGTACCCTCTTAAAGTTTAATCCTTAATCATTTTTTGCAACATTTTTCATTTTACTTACAAGATTAATATATCCAAATACTATCAATCCATATCTTAAAGGCACACAGCAGCAACATCTTTTACAAACAGGCAATTCCACACGCATTATTGACAGAATTAAAAAGTAGTACAATAAAATATTGATATCCAAATTTATTAATTCGCAATTTAATTGGCAAACATGTGCTTTATATGATCGTCGAAATAATAATACGCCCTGTATTTATACTCTTATACTAATATTATAAAGATAAAAGAATTGAGTGTTTGTTTGTTTGAAACGAATATGGTTCGAAACTACTGGACTGATTTAAAAACATTATTCCTGGTGAACTTACTTTATGTATTTACTATATTACTAGCTGACCCGGCAAACGTTGTTTTGCCATACTAAAAAAAAAGATTTCAAAAATAGATGTTGGCCGATTCTCAGACCTAGAGGATATGTACACAAAATTTCAGGAAAATAGGTCGAGCCGTTTCGGAGGAGTACGGTAACTCAGCGGCGTGCACTGGAACGTAACCGAGGGTAGGCAGTCACAAAAACTTTTTCTTTTATAGATTTTTAGCATAGCCACGCGACGGATCTCTAAGTCGGAAACCATGCCAACAGAACAAATTTAAATCTGAATATCCCGAATCAGTCCACACTGTACTAGAATTACTAAACAATAACTACGTACGTACATACATACGTACATGTACGTATGTACATACGTTTCATAACTTTTAACATGAAATTTTCGAATTAAATTACCTACCTTTTTGCTGGCTTAGTTGTCCTTTAGACACAATTTGAATCTTTTCAAATGACAATTGTGAGAACTTCTTATTTTTAATTTTTAACAAACACACACTATCAACACACATTTCACAATCAAATAACATTTTAAAATCAACAAACGAAAATCCATACAATTATTAAATTATAGAAACTCAATATTAAACAGTTCAATGAATCACACGAAAAAATAAAATGGCCTCCGTCGAACCAAAATATTTCTGCTATTTAAATAAATAAAACCTTACTAACCAAAAATGCATACGTGATTTATTAGACTTCCGACTATTATATTTATTCGGATTATAATAGGTAACGAACGAACGCCGAATACTCGCGGAAATATCCGATCGCGAAAGCATACGGCAGGAGTTCCGGTTCAAGGCGTCTTCAATATGCAAGCCTGTGTGCGTTTGCGAACTGTGCACGGACACCAAAATTTCTACACACATATGAACTCATGGCAGGCGGGCGGCGCCGAGCTTGCTAGCTACGCTAATATTATTCCTTCGCCAAACGCCTGGCAAAAAGCAATTTGCAAGCACATATTGGTGCTATTTATGAATTATTAGGCGTTTTTAAGTTATACCTAATATTTTGTTTAATTAATAGTAAATAAATTAATAAAGTCATCTAAAACATACGAACGTTTTATTAAAATATCTGTGAATGGCAAGTAAAGCAGTGCCTTTGTGCCTTATTAGAGTGCACGCCCATGCGGTAACTAACACTGTGACACGTGAATTTTATATATAAGACTAGCTGTCCCGGAAAACGTTGTTTTACCTTCCTAAAAAAAAAAAATGGTTTAAAAAATAGATGTTGGCCGATTCTCAGACCCACTGAATATGCATGTATGTATTCATAAAAATCGGTCAAGCCGTTTTGGAGGAGTACGGTAACTAACACTGTGACACGTGAATTTTATATATTAGATAAGAAGATATTAGAGAATAGAACTAAGTATGTAGTTATTTCTGTATGTGTCTCTATGTGAACTTATATTTTAAAACCACGCAACGTATTTTGATGCGTTTTTTTTATTTAATAAGAGTTATTTATAGGTAATGTTTTTTGTTTAATTTTGTTATGGTTTTTAAATACCACGCGTAGGAAGTTGCGAGCTACAACAAGTTTTATTTTATAGAAGAATCGAAATTACTGCCTAAAACAAGCTGTAACCCAAAGTACATTATTTATTTCTAATGTTATCCGTGCAAAGCCGGGGTGAATTTAATAATGTGTATATTTGATAAGGCCTTGTAATCATATAAATTACAACCAGAACACATTTGTTATGATATCGTTCATCCTCTACGCGTCATGTTATGAAAAGTTGGTCAAGTGCGAGTGGGACTCGCGCACGAAGGGTTCCGTGCAACATAAGGCAACGTTATTAGTATCGAGCAAGAAACGGTAAAAAAATCAGTTTTTTGTATGGGAGCCCCCCTTAAATATTTATTTTATTTTATTTTTAGTATTTGTTGTTATAGCGGCAATAGAAATACATCATCTGTGAAAATTTCAACTCTCTAGCTATCACCGTTCTTGAGATACAGCCTGGTGACAGACGGACGGACGGACGGACGGACGGACAGCGAAGTCTCAGTAATAGGGTTTCCGTTTTTACCCTTTGGGTACGGAACCCTAAAAAGGTACATCATAATATCAGGGTTAAAACATAGCGTAGCATACAGGCGGAAGTAAATGAAAATAGGTACCTACTACTTGAGTATTTTTTTTTATTTCCGCCTTCCTGGCCATGGTAATGCCGTGATTCCTACCATTACCCGGCAAGAGGGTCCTGACTCGACGGGGTGAACATTAGTTTCCCCCGTAATCACTTCTTTTTCTGGTCTACACATATGTGCCATACTAACCAGGCATTTTGACATTAGATTTAGTTTCGAGTTTTTCTTTTCATACAGACTATTAAAATATTTTCGGCTTATAGTGTTCTTTAGCTGGCTCTGGCAGCTCCTTGAGAAGTAACTTAGCGTGATGACTTCTATATTATTATGTTCTTAATTTTAAATAAGAAAAAAATATAAGTTAGTTATTAGGAGTTAAAATATCAAGAAAAAATTTAATATTTATTTATTTAAACTATTTATTGTACAAATAGCGATCTTCTTCTAGAGTAGGCGAATCCATTAGGACAATCTAAAATGTTTTTTTTTATTTATATCATTCCTGTATCTCCCCGTCTTCTTGAATCATTTTGCTCTCATTTTCAACATCAAGTGTACAGTCTGGTTCTACTGCATTATTCACAAATGTGAATTGATAATTATTTTCTAATTTATTAAGTTCACTTCTAACTAGAAAGACGATGTATATCTGTAAAACTGAAATTTAAGACAATGAGGTCAATTTTAAACTTATCCTAACTAAAATGAAAACAATTGTGGCGTATTTTGATTCATTGACTATTTCGTTGTAAACCTTTTAATTATTCTTACTCGTATCCCTTACATAGGTATTCTTATTCAAATGGCCTTATTCATAATGACTTATCGGAGGTTTAAACGGTGATTTTATCGGAGAGATAATAAACGTTTTATCGTAAAATGACTATTATGAATAACAAGATTTGACAATTTTCGCGAACCGATTTTAGCAAACTTTTAAACCTCCGATAAGTCATTATGAATAAGACCATTAGTCTATAATGCACAGTTTTATACCTATTAGGAGAGTTCAGTTAACGTTACGGAATACACAAATATTTTTTATTTTTCCTTTTAAGAGCAAATTACCGTCCTAATTTAGGTATTTGCTTTTATATCGCTATCCCTATTCCCGAACACCGTGCTGAAAGGGATAAATATAGCTGAGGCATATTTTACCTACAATTCTTTGGAAAAAGACGTAGTCCCGTGATTTCTTCGCCAAAATGCTACGACATCGATGCCCATAATTTTGTATGGAGCATAGTTTGGTATTGTGCCCCCTTAAACGTAGAATTGGTACGATTTCCACCATTGTTCATGCCAGAGCGCCAGAAATGGCTGAAGGCCCCCTTTAGCCATTTCTGTAAAAATACTGTACCTACTTAGGTACCCATTTGTCGATAGAATGGAAATAACGAACGAAGAACGAGGAGAAGAACTCACCAATATTTAGGAATAATATGGAAATATCTTTCGTAATATCAATCAATGATTCTTTGTCATCAAATGAAGTGTCCAAATTGGGCATAATAAATCTAAATACGACATATCCGTTTAACAGTATCGCCACACCTATTATAGATATGGCGTAATAATAATAAATCTTCAAAATTTTAATACTTTTCTGAAAAAATAATTCATTTAAGTAATTTAGTAGCAATTAACTTTTTCAATCCAATTGGCATTGTTCATAATTTTTGACCCGCTGTTTTTTTTATTTTTTTTTTCGAAAATATAGACTAATTTAAGCAACTAATTTCAATATTATTGAAATATATAAGTATATGATATATATTATTTTAAAATAATAATATGATAATATTTTAAATGTTGTGACGTCATCGTTGTACGCAATCTGTGTATTGACTTTTCCTGATAGACTTAAGACAGATTGCAATACAACTTTTCAAAGTTGACAAGTTGATATAAATAGACCAATTTTAACTCCACCACAAAGTAGTATATCCCTCAGAACGCCTTAATATTTTAAGTCCTTCATTTCAAGGGCAAATAGAGATCATTTGCTTTTTTGGAAAAATAATTGTTAATATAGCAACTTTTCCGATAAAAACTAATGGATCATGATTAGAAACTCTATTCCCCGAAATGGTTTTTGAATTAAGAGTTTAAAAAAATATGAACAATGCCAATTGTCCGAGTGGATTAAGAATTACAAGCGTCACCTCACCACCCCTTTCCCTTCTCAAGGTGATGTAAAAGCCAGCTAAGGGATATAATAGTCTACTTTATTTTTAAAATAGTCTTCTCTTCCGCATGGACCAGGCGTGTTGGTATAGGGTTTTTTTCGAGTTATCCGACTCTCACAGAGGGTGTTATTTGTATACAATATCCTGGACTTTACAGCACCCTAGTAAAGATAAAGGTGGTGACACTTCTATTCTTAATCCGTTACCAAGCGTTTCTAATAGCTAGCCACAGATATTTTGAACTTTCAGCGGATTGTTGCCAGATATAAGCAATGGCTTTTCAAAAACAAAGTTTAGATTTATAAAACTTAGGTACCTTATGACATCCGACAATAAAAGTAATGCCAAATATCAGATCACATGAAGTTATAAACATAATAATACCAATAATTATGATGTCTTGCAGTGGCATAAACCCACTACTATATAGTCCTGCCAATCGTCCGATTTGAAATAAAGTATGAGTAACCTCAAAAGCAGCTACCAACTGTAACATAAAAAAATTGGTCAAGTGCGAGTGGGACTCGCGCACGAAGGGTTCCGTACCATTATCTATGCAACATAAGGCAACGTTATTAGTATCGAGCAAGAAACGGTAAAAAAATCAGTTTTTTGTATGGGAGCCCCCCATAAATATTTATTTTATTTTATTTTTAGTATTTGTTGTTATAGCGGCAATAGAAATACATCATATGTGAAAATTTCAACTGTCTAGCTATCACCGTTCTTGAGATACAGCCTGGTGACAGATGGACGGACGGACGGACGGACGGACAGCGAAGTCTCAGTAATAGGGTTTCCGTTTTTACCCTTTGGGTACGGAACCCTAAAAATATATTATATTCTCTAACACTTGCATTAAAAAACAAATGTTTTTTTAATTTTAAAATGTACGCTCAATTAATACAAAATTTAATTAAATAAAACCACTTTTTTCGGATTCAGACGCGTATATTTGTTTAAAATTTTAGCCCGATGTTTTAGAGACTTTTCAGTCACCATGGTCACGGATGGAATTAAAAATTTAAAACAAATATACACGTCTTTATCCGTAAAATGTGGTTTTATATTTCGTTTTATCAAAAACTACTGGACGGATTTTGATAATTCTTTCACTATTAACACTGCTACATTATCTCTGAGCAACACAGGCTAACTTAACTAAGCAAAAGTCGGAAATAATCTCTGTGCCACCACGTCTGGTCCGCGTGGCACAGTAGCCCATAATCCCTCCCAACGTGGAGGAGGCCCGTGCCCAACTGGTCACTGATCTATTTTTTCTTACCGATCTAACATACGCCCACACAAGCAATCCATATCTTAATGGCACACAGCAGCAACATCTTTTACATTCAGGTATTTCTATTCGCATATTTTCACAGTATAAAATAATGTACGTAATATATACAAAGACACGAGTCTCTCAATTATACTACTAATCACATTTAAGCAAGAGAGGCAGTCTTAGGTCAACGAAGATTCATAAACAAACGTAATCTTTTACTTTATCTCTACATATAGGTTAAGAGCCGGGCTAACATCGACCTTCATAGTGATTATTGGCATAGGTATCCTATATTTTATTACAACTTATGAAATTCTTGATTATTAACACGCTTTTACGCTCGGTACGTACCTATCAATGTATTAATCTTAAATATTTTTGAAAGGAGTTTTCACCCACTTGCTGTAGTCGGATTAATCTGATATTTTTCACACATATAGAGCGAAGATATTGCAATAAATTCAAAAAATGTCTAAGATTCTCAAGCGTTTATTTTAATTTTTCAACTAAGCAAGTTACTTTTAAAACCAAGGATCTTAATGTATAAATATTAATTCAATGTTAATAACGTTGAATATATTATGATTATTGAAAATTGTCCATGGCCTAGCAAATTCATTTGATAGCTCGTCAAGTATCGTTTATAATCGGTTTGTCGCAGGCAAGAAATATTATTGTATGTGTAACTAAATTATCTTTGTACAGATTCCATGTTTTATTAGTTATAAAATCAGATCAGCTATTTTTCATGTCTTTACAACCATTTGCCAGGTAGCAATAAAGGAAATTCGGTAAGAAAGTGTACCGAGGCATATTCTTCATATTAAAAGTTTCAGTTATAACTAAACTTATTTAAACTATAGAAAAAAGAAACAGATAATATGGAATTAAATTAAACGTTTTTCATTAAGCAAGTTTTCAACGCGGTTTATGGCACAGGCGTGTTTAACATTTGAGCATTTGAGTGTATTACACGTTTCAACTGAGAATAGGATTGGCTTTACTTGTCAAAAGTGATTAGAAAAGTACTGTCAGCAACGTAATTTTATTTGCGTATCAATAATGTTTTTTTTTCTTTTACATAAACTCAGTAATTTGAAGCGAAACGTCTTAAATTATTTAGTAATAATAGTTATAATATTATTAAAAAAGAAATACAATTTTCTTTCAATAATTTCGTTGTTGGATACTATGATATTAAGTTGAATTGCCAACAGCCACTTTGTTGTCGTTGGTGTGCCTTGTCGAGTATATGAATTTTATGGCATTTTATTTTAAATTCTGTTAGTAATGTGGTTGTTTCCCGTTAAAAAAATTAATTTGTTGTTATTTCTCTTTGTTTTGTTTGTTAGTGTCGTTATTTTGAACTTGTCGTTATTTGTTATTGTTTTTAATTGTATTTGTCTCGCTAATTGCCCTAAAATTAGCAAAATATAACGACAAAGTGATAGATAAATTATATTATAAAAATGTCTTTTTTGCTGACCCTACCAAAATTGTTCAAATTGATAACTACGACGTCACAACATGGCGCGGGCTCAATTCTATTCTCATTTGAACGGCATAGTATAGAGTTTGATTGGTCTCGTCTATTTGTCAGCACTATGAAGATCAGTGTTCCATGGGCTCTCTTACTATAATAACTTGTATGAAGTTTTTAAAGCGCCTGTCCGCGTTATCGGTCGTGACGTACAAATTGGGTTTTAATAATAGATAAAGTGGTTTATGACGAATGTTTATATATAAATAAACAAAAAATATATTCAATGAGAATTCTAACATAAAAAAAACAGCTAAATATCCCTTCGCCAGTTTTTACAACACCCTAGGACATGGGGTGGTAACACTTGTATTTCTTTTCAGCTTGTTCAAGGATAGTTTAGGCCGATAGCATCCCGTGTAAGAGACTGAAAATATTAACCTATCCTCTTTGCGTAAAAGCCACCGTGGTGTAGTGAGCAAAATAGTATATCCACCTAAAGTGGAGAGCACACGCTTAATAGTATGACATTCCTTTTCTTCTTTCAGGTTAACAATAAAATAAAATGAAATAGGAATAATTTTTCTTTATTTTGATAACATTTTACAATATACAGATAGATTTATAACGGATACATATTAGATCAAGTTTAACTATAATAATTATTTAAATAATTATTTAATAATTCACGTTAATAGGAACTTTTCAATCTTGTGTGATATTGACGTCATGATATTCTGGACACTATAAGGGGATCCTGAAAAATAAATTCATGATTAGAGAGTTGATAGCGAAAAACACATAAATAAAAGACTAAGGTACCAATTCTACGTGCACAACTTAACTAAATAATCTACTTAGTTCAAAAAAAAAAAACGCGCTTGAAATCCTGTATATTTTTTTTTATTATTGCTTTGTCATCGGTACTTAAAATGTGTTCAAAATTTCAGATCTACTCCGACTACTGAAAGAGGGTGAAAATAACTTTCAAAGTTTCCGTCATATAGATTAATACATTGATAGATACGTTCCGAACTAATAATATTAGTATAAGCGTGTTAAAAATGGAAACCAGCTATGGGTATTTTGATTATTTCGCTATTACGCTTTTTATAAACTAATGATTCTGACGAGCCTCGTGGTTGAGTGGTTTATGTAACGGACTGCCGATCAAGAGGTCGCTGGGTTCGATTCCCGCTCGGGACAATCATTTGTGTGATTTTTCTAATTGTCATACAAATGTTTGTACGGGGTCTGGGTGTTTCTATGTATTATAAGTATATATTTACAAAAGAAAAGTATTATATGTATTCTATCCGTATTCTGGTACCCATAACACAAGCATATAAGCTTAGCTTGGGACCAGAGGACGCTGGGTGAAATGTCCATGAATGATTCTAATTTTTATTAATTAAAATCATTATTTTATAAAAGACAGTTTTTCTAATAAAAAAGTTCAGTTAACATTTTGAATTGTGAATTGTGAACATCAAACGTTTTCAGTGTAACTTGATGATACCTTTCGACGACGTGATTATGACGATATTACAAATATTTTTACATAATAATGGCGCTCGTACATGACCGATATTTGCTAACACGATATCTTTCACTTACCGACATTCACCCAATCTGTATCATTGTATCCAAACTCTTTCCGGCCTTCTACTATTGCATCATGTAATGCATGTGTTACAACTACAGCCAAAACTAGCGCTGGTTCACCAGTCACTGTATAAAAGAAATAATATTTAAGACTAAAATTATTGTGATGTTATGTGTTATTGTTATTTATGTCCGTGAATATTTATATTATTTTATTTATTTTTATTGTACAGGGTCGGACATCGCTGCGCCGCCGAAACAATTTTAAAATGTTACAGGTTATAATAATATGTATGTCTGATAGAATGGTATGAAAGAAAAAGACATATTGCGACGACTGTAAATAATGAGATGAGGGCAGGAGAATTATGAAAAACACTTTTGACACTAGCTGTTGCTCATAACTTTGCACGCTTAGAATTTTGAATCACTACTACATAAAGACTTAATAATATACATAGTCTATACCGTTCACTCATACTGTAGCTGTTAAAAATCTACATACATAATTATAAACTTTACTTCTTGAAAAGACAAACGACGAAATATCTTACCCTTAGACCTAAGTACTCCTGCGGGATTGCTTGAATTTGGTCTGAAAGTCACTCTGAAGTCTTCCGGGATATCTTTAGCTCCTGGTGGCTTGTAGGTCCAAGTACGATCTGTTAGCAGTTTGCCAGTATTTTTCTCATAGATCAACTCTTCTGATGTCCAAAGACCTATGCCCATCACAAGAGCACCTTCAATCTAAAGGGATAATGATTTGCTTAGTTTAAATACTATCTGCTTAACTTAAAACATGCTTGAAAATCCTGGACATTTTTTGGAATGATTGGAATGAAGCCTTAATATAGATGCAAAATTTCAGATCTATTCGACTATTATAATTGGGTGAAAATTAGGTTCAAAGGTAGATATTAGGCGAACGAAGCTAATAAAAGCGTCTTAAAATTATGAATAATTAAGCTCTGAAAAGCACAAGGGCAAAGAGCAGTGTTGGTTGGCGAATCCAATTACAGTCCAAGTCAGCACGAACCCTTACTTAGCTCACGTAACTTTTATTAATACTAGGCATGGGGTATCAATCCCAAGTACAGGGCATATCTATATCAATAATGATTGGCGAAGATTAGCTAAACAGATCCAAATAATTTGGCCATCCTATAATGTTTTGTATCCTATAATGGTGAGTCTAGACCTTTCATAATACTATCCTTATTTACGCGACAGTTCTATCTTTATCTTTAAGTCTGTCTGTTGTCTTTATTTTGTTATTATGATGTTCTGTCTATTTGTCTACTTCTTCTGTGTTAAAATATGCTTTTGAAGTGTTATGAATAAATGATTTTTCTTTCTTTCTTATGTAGTGTCCTACCTGTCCAACATCAATTTCGGGGCTCATACTGATCCCAGTATCCTCAAGTATATCTATTCTTCTTATTATATGATTACCAGTCAATACATCTAACTCGACTTCAGCCGCACAAACACCATACACGTCGTAATCTTGTAATCCATCATTTTCCGACATCATATAAGATGCTTGTAGATTTACTCCTGTAAAAAACGTTTCACCAAGTTATTTTTAGACAGGTACCTAATGGTTTCGAAAATGAAAAAAAATAATTGTAATGACAAAACCTTGCTTTCGGTTGGTTGCTTCTGAATTTAGTGTTATTGGCTTTTTTGTTACCAAACTAACCGGTGGTTATTGAAAAGCTAATAAGCTTAGATCATAAATTATGTAATACTCGGTTAGATAGAAATACCGCAAGAAGAGCTGCGTCATTGGCCGATTAGCTTATGACAGATCCTTGATAAAGTAAATAATAAGATTATGCTACTACTATATAAGGTGTAAATAAATCAACTTGTCAAATTTTGTGAGGATAGTTGGTATCGAAAAATAAACACGCTAAAAATAAAATAAAAATTTTTTGAGCAATTTCAATTTTTCACGAAATAAAAGGATTTCATCAAATATTTTTATGCGTATCTTACCTACAAAATAATGTAGGTACTATGCCTTTCAGTCTCACTCGTCGGCAGTCGCTTGCGCCGACCGACCCCGCTCGCTACATTGTCGCAGCTCGCAGCTGGCGACAGCGAGTGTATTGTGGTACAGTGCGCATAACATTTACGCGTAATGTAAATCATTACAAATCTTCAAAACGGTAACGTTTTTCTTAACTTTTTCACCGCGATTATTCATGATATATTATTCAAAACAACTCCTAAAAATATGACAAGTTAATTTTTTGACACCTTGTATACTACTATTACAATCAGTTTCAACTACTACTTACCATTGTCGTAAGCTTTTTTCACCACTTCTTCCCATGTAGGATCTACTAACTGATTTCTAGACTGTTCTAATCTCTTCAATAAATCTTCACACGCTTTCACAGTAGCGAATGCAATACTATCACCTGTCACACTACCATTAGAAGCCATTGCATTTGCTGACACGAAACTATCACTTGGTCTAATCACCACTTTTTCTAAAGGAACTTTCAACGCGTATGCGCATACTTGTGCTATTTTAGTATTAATACCTTGCCCCATTTCTATGCCTCCATGAGATATAGCGATTGTACCATCTGCGTGGTAGACACTAATAGTGACAGGAAAGTTTAGGAAATAAGCTACAGGAAAAGACATCAAACTAAGTTTTAGTCCTTTCTTTTTCCAAGCATTTTCTGTATTGAATTTTGTGATTGCAGTTCTGCGTTCATCAAATTTGTTATCGTTCTGGAAATACATGATCATTTCCTTTATAGCGTCATGTTTTGGTTGTATGTTTGTAATTCGTACTTCCACGTGATCTTTACCAGTAATTTGTGATATTCGTTCCATTATATGTTCTGCGAAAGCTATGCCCTCCGTCGTAGCTGTAATAGATATGTTTCGGTTCATAGATTTTTGTTTGTAAATTCCAAAGATATATCAGATGGTGGGTCAAAGTTTAAAATTGAGGACAAGTAACTTTAGGCTGGCTAAATCGTACTTTATTCGTTACACGTTTCATATAACGTATAGCCTGTTTAATAGACACACATAGATACATTTTCATGCGCAAATAGATAATTATGTAAGGGGCTTCAAGCTGACCGAGTGATGTAGCCATAGACACGACGTCTGGTAAATCTGTGGTAAATTTATTGTTTGTTTAGCAAGAAGCACCATTAATCTATTAAAATAGAAACCTTGGTAGTTAATATACAATTATGACTACTCTCATACTTAAAAAGTAGACAACACGGGCAAAGGAGTTTGGTAGCCAGTTATTCCCTCTTCCTTTCTGCTTTCTTTCTTCTTATTTCTTCCTTATTTCCACTTTTCATGAATGGAAGTAAAGTAGAAAAACATAAAGGAATAAGCGGTCTAATTTCTTAATTTACAACAAAAGTATAATTCTGTTAATTCATTATCATTAAGTTAGTAGGCTGTTAGGGAGTAGGCAGTTTTTAATTCAATTAGACAAAATTTTCTTTTATTTAAAATAAATTAAATGTGAGATGACATACCAGGAGCTCTACACCAAGTCTCTGAAGACTTATCTGTTAGGACACTGTAACCTGTAATACTGAAACTGTCGCTGATATACAAATTAGTGATGGAGCTTGCTATATCTGGTGCAGAAGATTCATTATGTGAACAGCCGTTGTCTGAATAGTATGTCACATTAAGATACTGGATAATACCGTCTTGATTAACACCACACTGAAAATATATATTTATTTAATATAGAGGTAAAGTTTACGTTATCCGTGTGGTGACGGATTAAGAATACACGTGTCATCACCCCATTTCTTTCCCAGGGTGCCATAAGGGCCAGCTAAGGGACAATATAAGCAGTTAAAGTCTACTGTGACAGACCGAAAAGTCGAAATTAAACACGCCTGGTCAGCGCGGCACAGTAAACCATAATCCCTCCCAAAGTGGAGGAGGGCCGTGCTCAGCTGTGGGACTTTAATGGGCTGGAGAGAGGAGAGAAATGTTTGTAGTATGGTATACAGGGGGTAACCTCCGAAAGTACGTAATGGTCCGATCATAATTTTCTTTTATAAAAAGTTATAGTCCTCGCGAGTGAAATACTTTCAGATAAGTTCTGGGAGGAAACAGTATTTCACCAAAATGTCCAGGACTTTTTACCTAATTTATCCGGGGTTGGCAATTTAAATAATGGCAGCCCTACATACATCTCACATATCTACGGGTAGAACTAGAGTCCTCCTCCTCTTATGTCCCAATGTTGAGCACGGCCTTCTCCAACCGGGTTTTGATCCGCGCTGACAAGACGTGTTGGCATAGAATGTCGAAATTTCCGTTTTTACAAAGTTTTCCCGTTTTAGTATTATTATTTTAAAAGCGCATACATTTATTTTAAAAACACATCAAATAAAACAAAACATGATCTTCCGCATCGCTCTGAACCGGCAAAGTGCCCAGAACGCTGACAGCATTGGCTCGTTGGATTGCAATGCTTATGCGTTGAGCAAAATATAAGCCAACGATCTGGTCACCTAAGGCATCGATAAGTCGTTTAAGCTATCCCTTTATAGAAAGTGAGTAGTCGGACCCCACGGCCCAGGCCTTTCGACTCCAAACGACTCAAATACCTAGTCTCCCATAAGACTGCTGTATTAAAAATAAATTAACTGACCTCATAATCAAACTCGCAATGCTGCCTTTTGCCTATCGCAGCCATATTGTCTGTAATAGGCATGACAAGTGTTGCTGGTTTATTCAGTTTCTTAGCTACTATAGCACAAGCACATGCTATTTGTGAGGAACGCGATGCTTTAGAACCATAAGCGCCACCTACACGAGGTACTTCGACGAAAACACTGAAAAATATTCATCATCATCATCATCATAACATCACGCCTTTTTCCCATGGGTCTAGGCAGAGACTGTAGAGCGCCATCTGCTACGATCCAAACATACTTCCTTGGCTTCATACAATAAAAATATTGTGTAATAAAGTTAAAATGTTTTAGGTAATTATACCATAAAATTTGTCTTTACTTAATATTTTCTAACACTTGTGCGACTCATTTTTTTAATAAAACCACTATTTACGGATTTAGACGCGTGTATTTGTTTTAAATTTTACTTATAATTTTATCTTTATTTATTATAAAACAAAGTCTAGTCAACTAAGTAAACTAAGTCAAAGTTTTGTGCGGCATGTCCCTATCCTGAGCTTATAACTTCGAAAATACGCAACGGATTGTGATGCGTTTTTTTATATGTAGTTAGAGCAGTTTTAAAAGATAGCTTTTTTGTATAATTTGTTAAGTTTATTTTCTAAGCTCCACGCGTACGAAGTTGCGTGCCACAGCTTGTATTATAAGATAATTAATTAGTAATGAATAAATCGGCTAAGTACGAGTCAGACTCGTGCATGAACCATTCCGTACTTATATTATTATTTAGGTATTTAAAAAAATACCTAAATAATAATAAATATTCATGGAAATTTTACACAACGTCCTCTGGTCCCAAGCTAAGCGTATACGCTTGTGTTATGAGTACCAGAATACGGATATAACACATATCCTACTTTTCTTTTGTAAATACATATTAATAATGCATAGAAAATACCTAGACGCAGTACCAACACTTGACAATATTAATTGTTCCGAGTGCGAATCGAAGCCGCGATCTCGTTACATGAACTACTCGGCCACGAGGCTCGTCACTATTATCTCGTGCTCGTGCTCTGATTCGTACTTAGCCGGCTTTTGGTCATCCTACGTTTGTAGCTAACTTCACAGCGACTGAATTTAACCACTACCGCTACATAAAAATTTACTCATTTACCCAATGCGCTGAATAACTAAAACATCAAAAAATACTTACTTATTTTGCTCAATACCAAGTGCTCTAGCGACAGCAACATTTACTATATCCATCCATTGAGTAGAAGACCTAACTATTACTGTATCATCTTTTATAACAACATTACAACTTTGCATTTCCATTGTATAATGATATTGTGAAGGAACTGCGAAACTTCCTGAGAATTTATATTTAATATCTGTGCCTGTTTTAGTAGGAGTTATATTAATATCTTGACGTAACTGAAAAAAAAAATAACAATATAAGTACAATAGAATAGATAGAACAGAATACATATCGGGGAAAAGAGTTTCTGATCATGATCCATTTGTTTTTTTTTTCGGAAAATTTGCTATTATCATAATTATTTAATTTTTTCCAAAAAGTAAATGATCTCTATTAAAATTTGTCCTTGAAATGAAGAACTTAAAATATTAAGGCATTCTTATGGATATACTATTCTGCGGTTGAGTTGAAATCGGTCTATTATATCAACTTGGCAACTTTGAAAAGATGTATTGCAATCTGTCATAAGACTATAAAATATATATTGACGGTCTTCGTGGCGTAGTGGTTCATGCAATGGACTGCCATTCACAAGGTCGCGGGTTCGATTCCCGTTTGGGACAATCATTTGTGTGATAATTATAAATGTCATACAAATGTTTGTACTACGTCTGGGTGTTTTCTATGTTTTATAAGTATGTATTTACAAAAGAAAAATAGTTTATGTAGTATATCCGTATTCTGGTACCTATAACACAAGCATATAAGCTTAGCTTGGGAGCAGAGGACGTTCTGTGAATGAACTATCAGGAAAATGCAATTGCTCAATGTATATTGAGCATATAATAAATAGACAGGATGATTGGGAAAATATTGCACATCCTTCCAAGCCTTTTAATGCCCCACTGTTGGGCACGGGCCTCCTCCACTTTGTAAGGGTATTTTGTCTAATAAGCCACACTGGTATCCAGTTTTCCGTCTTTCTATATGGGCTGCTAACATTTTTATTTTTAATTCAACTCCAGATGGATAAGTTTGTGCATCTTCTCTTCTTCTTCTTCTCCAGCCCATTTACGTCCCACTGTTGGGCACGGGCCTCCTCCACTTTGGGAGTGATTATGGTCTACTGTGCCGCGCCGACCAGGCGTTTTGGCACAGGGTTTATTTTCAAGTTATCCGTCTCTCACAGAATATGTTATCTGTGTGCAATATCCCTTAGCTGACTTTTACAGCACCCTTGGGAGGAGATGGGAAGGTGACGCTTGTGTTCTTAATCCGTCACCACCGTCCAGTATCCAGTGAACTAGAAACGAGACCAGTATTTATATCAGTGACTAATATTAAGATTGTGCATAGCGAAGGATAATAAAATCGTGTGTATATTATTACAAACATGAAATAATGCAAAAATGTATGCATGGCTGGAAGGATGTCTGTTTTATTTATGTATAACATTATGCACTTTTATAATGTAAAATGGCGGACTTAATGCTATCGGCATTCTCTACCAGTCAACCAGTGATGGTGCAGAGATAATAGGGCAGGTGCTCTTATAAAAAGATAAAAAAAAGAAGTCTTTAACTTACATTCTAATCTAACAATATACTTAAAATAAATAAATCACCAGATACATAATTATATATGAGATACACATACACAAAAGATACAAACATATTTACATATACCTACATGAATTATAATTACATAAACCTTACATATACTTATAGGTACATACCAAAACAGTAAAGGGGAATTTAGGTATTTACTTCAGCCAATAATCTTCTAAAGTGTAGTCGTACTTTAGCTTTAAATGTTTCACGGGATTTTGCCATCCTGCGGGCGTATTATGAGCTTTTTAAAAATCATGCAAGTTCCAGGCCGGCCGTACACTGCCTGGCTAAATTGCGTATTATGGCAGATATAAAACATTTAGTTGAAATTTTTTTGTTAGTACTTAAACTTTTAGTTGTACCTTCTCTATAAGGATATTAATCTATGACTGGTTTAGCGAACTGACTAGCTGGGAGTTATGTACATATTGCGAATTTGGCAGGCAGTTTAATTCACGGCGTAAGCTGCCTGGAAATAAGAGCTCATAATACGACAGCTGATCGCATCGACAGTATCGCTTGAATATAGAAGGAAGAGTGTACTACTTATACATATGTACACACATAACATAGTGTTTTACTTATACACCAAAACTATTGTATGGATAAAACTTTACAGTTGTACAGTTTTTCATCTGTAAAAGCGTCAACTCTCTAGCTATCACCGTTTCAGATATATAACCTGGTGACAGGCGCAAGGATGTGTGGATGGACAGCGAAGTCTAAGTAATAGTCTCGTTTTACCTTTTGGGACGGACATCTAAAAATGTTTTTTTTTTGTAATTTTTCTGTTCACCCTGCCATGAGCCTGACCATGACACGGCAGGGGTTGGCCCCATTATGTGGGGCTCAGCGGAGTGGGGGGAACACTAGGTCACCCCATCGCGTGTGCATGGCCTATCCCCGGTTAATATGGGGAGAGGCCAGCTGTCACATATGGCGCGGCTACAGCAGCAGTCCGCCGCACTTGGCCTTCTCTCCTGCCAAGGGCGCCAGCATTTGCCCGCCAGCGTCTCCGAGCCTGGGTGACTTCTAAAAATGTAATAAATCAGTTCTTACCCTTTTATCTTTATCGGCAGCTGCTAGTGCATCCCTGATGGTCAAAACTGGTTTTGCATTGATCTTCTTATACTTTACTTTAACCAACTTAGCTGCAGATAGAGCAAGTCTTCTACTCTTAGCTGCTACCACCCCAATTGGCTGCCCATAGTAGGAAATAAAGGAAGATGCGAAGATTTCCTCATCAAACTGCACCCATGGCACGTCCAATGGAGTGAAGGAGTTCTTACCGGGGATATCTTTGGCAGAGAAAAATCCTATAACTCCTGGAATTTTCTGTAAGCGAAGAAAGAAAAATTCTAGCAATTGCAATTGATTGATTACAAAATGGCTATCACTCAATCAGCCTCATGATCTAGTGGTTCATGTAACGGACTGCCATCTACGACACCTCAAGTTCGATTCCTACAGAGGATGAGACAGTTATTTGTGTAATGTTTATATTTGCCACACAAATATTTGTATTATATCTGTGTGTTAAAAGTATGTGTGTGTTAAATATGTAAGTTCGCCATATTTAAATGCGGAGTTTGATTTCAATGCGCTTTGATTAGCTTCGAATATTTATCTATGTATGTAATTGCATTGTCATCGGTCTTTACTGTGTTTGCAAAATATCAGATTAAGTAAGAGGCTGAAAATCACTTTCAAAGATTCCGTTACATAAATTAGTTCATTGATAGATACTGACCGAACCAATAATAGCGTGTTAATAATAAATAATAGTACGTAAAATCATACTTACCAAAGCATCACTGGCATCAAATCCCAATAGTTCAGCTCTACACACTTCAGACAAAACGAAAGCGACATGGACATCTCTAGGACCGAAGTTCACATCACATGAATACGTTGCTTCTCCTGAACACTGTCAAATATACATATATAACAAAACTGGACAATGTAACGTGTATCTTTACTAATATTATAAAGCTGAAGAATTTGTTTGTTTATTTGACTGCGCTAATCTCTAGAACGACTGGCCCGAATAGAAAAAAAATTTCATTGTTGGATAATACATTTATATAAGAATGCTATAGGCTAAACAACATCACGCTGCGACCATTTGGAGCGAAGCAGCAATAAAAATGTTGCAAAAACGGGGAAAACTTTCTAAATCCCACGAGTACGAAGTAGTCGCGGGCAACAGCTAGTATAACATATTTAGAAATAAGCTAAAATGTCGTTGAACTAAGATTAGTGGCATTAAGAGTATTATGGATTTTTTTTTTTACATAAAACATGTTGGCACTTGATCCCATGCCTCCTGATGGTAAGCGACAATGGAATCTTTGATGGTAAAGCGTACCAACTATGTAGGAAGCCTATTTACCCTTTTTTTGAACGTATCTACATTGTAACTCTATCGACTGACTGAGCTCTCCGTCTCTCTTTCTCTCTCCAGCCCATTATAGCACCACTGTTGGGCACAGGCCTCCTCCGTTTGGAAGGGATTATAGTCTACTGTGCCACAGATTTTATTTTCGAGTTTTCCGTATCTCACAAAGGGTGTCATCTGATTAATCTTTTACTAATAATTCTTTTACTACAAACCTGTATAAGTCCTTCCAGTTTAGGAACGGGTTTATTCAATGGCCATAGACTCTTATCAGTCTCATAGGTTTGTGTAGCTTTTGATACCTCACGCTTTAATATAGAGGCTCCTGACTTATAACGAGGATTAACATCATTTGTTAATGATAATATTGCCTGAAATAAATAATATATTATACTAAATTCATATTTTTAAAAAGTGTTTTTTTTTTTAATTCTACATAGTGAATATTTCAATAATATTGAAATTAGTTGCTTAAAATAGTGTATATTTTCTAAAAAAATATAAAAACAGCAGGTAAAAAATTATGAACAATGCCAATTGTCTTTGCTTATTATAAAACAAAATCGTTATCTTTGTATGTGCGTCCTGGTGTGTCCCTATAAGAGCTTATACATTTCAAACTTAGCAATGAATTTTGATGCGGTTTTTTTAATACATAGAATGGGTCAGGAGGATGGCATTTTTGTATAATTTATTCAGAGTTGGTTTCTAAATACCACGCGTAAGAATTGCGTTAAGAGTTGAGGGTAACAGCTAGTTATTGATAAGTTACTGTTTTATAGGTAAAAATTTTGTTACCTTAGGTTATATTATTCTTGCAAATATCTCTACTACATTCTACAACTAGCTGTTGAATTTTAAAACCAATCCTTAACAAATTATACAAAAGAGATCCTCTTAAACTACTCTATTAAAAAAACCGCATCATAATCCGTTGTGTAGTTTTAAAGAGAAGCTCACATAGGGACATACAAAACAAATAACGACTTTGTTTTATAACAAGTAAAGAGAAAATATAGCCTATACGATTCTAGACTATATTTTATTATTCTTGACGAATCAGCAATAGTATATCTACCCAAATGTGAAAGGATTTTAGGAGCCCATATTTCAACAGGATAATGTTTTCTACATTGGAACTTACTTTATAAAACAAACCCAATGCTATCATCTTTCTACATTCTGCTGAAGGTTCTGGTGGCTTGTCCAAGGGTTGTACTTCTTCTTCTAGCTTCTTTACTGCTGATTGTAGCATCATATTGTTGAATTTCTTTCCAATCAGTAATTTTTCTGTTTGTAAAGCCCTTGAAAACTTAGGACTAATATTGCCAAAGACTATGGTTGCTCCTTTGATGGTATTATTAGCATCAAGGTTGAAAAAAAAACCGGCATTGACTATTGCGTGAGCATTTTGTGCTCTTGGCATTATCTGAAAGCAATAATAGTTTAAAAGTTGAAAATATGCATAAATATTAGCAGATAGATTAGATTTTCATTTATTAATTGCATCGTCGACAGTGCTTATTAGGTGTGCAGTATACTGATGTGGATATGTGCAGTACAAAAACGTTTTTAGGATTCTTGGACTTCCGTCAGTCGTTCACCAGGCTGTATTTCTGAGACGGCGACGAAACATGTACATACTATTCATCTATAATACGGCGTAAAAAGAATTAAAATCGTTTTAACTTTCACGACGAGCATCGGACTACGAAAACTGTTATTTTTCAAAAAAATTTTAGGTAAATCTGGCTCTACTATATTAAATTTGTCCCTTTCAGTGCGGCTTTTCAGCCTTGGGAATAGGGATAGCAATCCATCCATCCATCCATCAACCTTTCTCAGTCCACTGCTGGACATAGGCCTCCCTCATAGAACGCCACAACACGCGGTCCTGCGCTAACTGCATCCAGCGGCCCCGGCGTTTTTGATGATATCGTCGGTCCACCTTGTTGGGGGTCACCCCACGCTGCGTCGTCCGGTTCGTGGTCACCACTCGAGGAACTTCCGTCCCCAACGGACATCAGATCGTCGAGCGATGTGGCCTGCCCATTCACACTTCACTTAATATTTATTTATTAATCTTTGTTTAACATTATTAATCTTTGTTTAACACATTTAGCTCATATATTATTATATAAAAATATATTTTCATACATACTTTATAAGTTCTTAGTACATTATTCTTTGTTAACGGCGGCAACTTAACTTCAGTTATTAGTTTGTCTTTGATGTCTATCTTGAGAAAATCCTGCATCCATAATTCAGTTTTCTTCAAATCGTGTTTCACTGTAAAATAAATTTTCAGTATTAACTCTCTCTCTCTCTCTCTTTTCCTTTCCAGCCCACTAACGTCCTACTGTGGGGCTCGGGCCTCACTTTGGGACGGATGCGAAGCAAAACTTGTTACCTAATATGAAACACTCAATATGAAATATAATTCTCTCTCTCTCCAGCGAGTTTACGTCCCACAGTTGGGCACGGGCCTCCTCCACTTTGGGAGGGATTATGGTCTACTGTGCCGCGCTGACCAGGCGTGTTGGCACAGGGTTTATTTATTCGAGTTAGATCGAGAGGATGTTATCTGTGTGCAATATCCCTTAGCTGACTTTTACAGCACCCTTGGGAGGAGATGGGGTGGTGACACTTGTATTCTTTATCCGTACCACACGGAGAAATATAATTAATCCTTACCAATAGTGACAGTAGCACCAACAGTCTCCAACAACAAGAATATATCTGATGGAAATCCATGATTTAAGCTTTTTATTGCTAAGTTGCCACCGATTGTACCAATCTGAAATATCAATATTATGTTACGTAATTATTGTAGTGCAAATGTGAGTAGTTTATTATAAGTCAGACCTTGGTTAATATTGTAAGGAATAAACTGATGATGACGAAGAATTATATTATTCTAGCACCTGCAACACAGTTTTGACTAGCGCGGGTGCTAGGGTGTCCATAAAATGTGGTATGTGTATCTTATAAGAATATATATATAAAGAATTATTATTGTTTAGAAAACAGATTGTTTTTGTCAGCTCTTGGCTGGTCAAACCACATTTACGGGCCGAAACCAAGTAAATGCAGTGTGTAGTGTGTAAGCTAAGTGTTTGTGTGATTGTGTGTTATGATGTCATTTTCGTCTATTTCCATAAATTTTCTAACTATTCTGCAAGTGTTGAGTATGGCAGCTTTTTGTAGAATGGTGTAAATGTTTTTGTGTAGGTTCAGTAGTTGTTATACTTACATTTCTTACAGGTATATGTGCAACTAAATCTAGATGATCATATAGTGTTTTAAGATAACTAAAATTAGCGTCCTTTTTACTCCAAGTTTTAAATGTTGTCATGACATCAGTAAGACTCATGCCAGCTCCTAATACCAAGTTCACATCACTTATAGTCGTTTTGAGACTTTCCACTGAAGATATGTCTATAACCGTCTTTGCTTCGGTTGTTATTGGATACACTCCTGAAAATCGAATATATAATAGCGAGGAGGAGCGAGGATTTAATTTCGGAAGAATCTTCTAAATATTTACTTAAGAGGAATTTCGAATTTTTGAAAAAGGTGTGAAATGTTGTTTTCTGGTAGAATTTTCAGAGTTTTCGGAGGAGGCCTATTTAAACCATTAAAACCAACTGGCTACGTTCATAGCTTGTGGTTAATTTACAATCTAATTACAAAACAAAGTCGTTGTTTTTGTATGTATGTCCCAGGTCCCTATGTGAGTCTTTATCTTCCAAATTACCCAATGGATTTAGATGCGGTTATCTTTAATAGATAGAGTGGTTTAAGAGGATAGTTTTTTCGTAGCTATAATTTGTTAAGGTTTTGTATCTAAATTTGGGGCAAATAGGGCAACAGCTAGTTTAAAATAATCGACTCAAATTATGATGTAAGTAACATTTTTGAAATGAAATTTGATCTCATAAACCATACAAGACAGTGTTGGATTTAGTTTAAAATTTTCCGTCTCTAACAGAAGATGGCCATAACTGGCTTTTACGGAACCCTGGGAGGATATGTGGTGGTACCTAGTACTTGTATTCTCAATCCGTTTCTAAACGGACTGTCTTAGGTTATTAATAATTATATGTAGAGTCTCACCTTTGCCTGTATTGCCTGCAATCAGCCTATAACTATCTGCACCTTCGCGATTTAATACCTAAAATAAAACGGACTGTATAAGATTTATTTATTTATGTATTTAATTAAAAAATAATATATAAAAAAATTTTACAGTACTTACAAAATAAATTAATATTATATAAACTATATTATACTGTGAAAGATTCTTAAAATAAATTTTTTTTAATAAAATATTTTTTCCTGCAAAAGTCCTCAATTCATTGTTCATTCCAAATGTTTTTATTATCTTATCTTCTTACTTTATTATTGGTTTAAAATAAAAGCCACATTCAGCAATTAATCTTTAGAGGACAAATTAATTACCTTCTTGGATGTAATTGCTATATGGTTAACAATATAATTGGTTAATAATTTTTAAATTAGCAGACTTGATGATGGCAAATAAAAGCAAAAACTAAGCGAAGACTTCATTAAAATATATTTTTATTATATCGTAGGTACCTAAATCTTTTTGTTATGTAAATTTATGTGTTTTTGAAAGAAATAATAAACTATTTATGGACAAACAATCTTTGTAAAGGGCATATCACCAATGTTACTTGATTTTTTTTGCATCTTTGTCAATTTTTACAAAAAATACGACAACAGATGTAAATAATCATGGAGTGAGAGAGAGAGGTCATAGGTTCGATTCTTGAACAGGGTAATTATTTGTGAGATGTATATAGATGTTTGCGGATATTTTGGATGGATGGCTTTTTTGTATAATTTATTAACGTTTAGTGTGTATTGGGTAACGGGAGGCTCAATAGCTATAAGCACGAATGAAATCGCGGGCATTGGCTCGTAAATATACAAATAAAGCCTAACTTTAGTTCAGACTTGGTAGTGTGAAATTTGCATAAAAAATTACCTTAAAAACGTCTTCTAAAGTATAAGCCTTGTACCATTTCCCGCCAATAGCGTTGAGTTCTAATAAAGACTCAGTCTTATTGTCTATAAGACACCAGTCATGTTCTGTCAAACTGCATTTTCTCTCACACTTTTGTTTACATTTTATTAAGTGCAGGTCTTCTAAATCCTGAAAATATTACGTAAATAAAAAATATTTATTATTATTATTATTATATTATTATAACAACAATACAAAAAAGGAAAAGAAAAGTGGTTAAGATTCAGCATAAAAAAATTCGTCCGCATCGCAGTCAATGGGTAACGTGCCCAAAAGACTGGCCGCATTGCCACGTTGTATAGCAATGCTTATACGAATTGCCAAATACAGGCTAGTCTTTTGATCACGTGAAACGTCGACCAGTCTCTTAGAACGATCTTTATAAAGAGACTGTGCATTCGGGTCCCATGATACAAGCGTCTCGACCCCAAACGGCTCAAACAAATAATCCACAGAGAGATTACTATATGTATTTGCGCCTCTTAAATTAAGTGCTTTGTAATATCAAGCCAAAATCATTACAGGATAGGCAGAAAAATTTAAGACTTACACACGGTACCATAGATCGAGATCGTGTTTAGGCGTGATCGGTATTTTTGGGATGGAAAATAAATTGATCTCTTTATAATTAACTAAAAGAAAATTGCAATGTTTCAAAGACTTATGTTTATTTGCATTCTGGTAGGTACTCATAACACGAGCAAATGCGCTAAGCTTGGGATCACAGGACGTTGTATAAGCTGTTTGTGAATATTTATTATTTTCTTACCTGAAGTTTATTTCGTAGGTTAGGCTCTAACTCAGTAGCGAAGGTTTTGAAAGTATCCAATATAGGTCGGTAGCCTGTACAGCGACACATGTTGCCTCCGAAAGAGTTCTCAACTTCTTTCATTGTTAACTTGCTGTCATTCCCTAAGAGGCTGTAAAGAAATGAAAATGAAATATATGAATATTGTCTGTTACCAAAAATATTTGACAGTTTGCCTGGCCGTTTCTTTATTGGAAGATATCCGTATTATGATCAAAATCTAATAGCCATTGTTAAAAGAAAATAAATAAGTCACCTACATAAGAAAAAAGAAAATATGAAAAGAAATTGTGGTAAATAAAAATAGATATAACGTTTTTTATTCGACGAGTAGGCCATTATACTCAAACAATTTCAGTCACCATAACTTTACGAAAGTGAATTCGCAGGATAACCCTCTTTGTAGCCCATTAGCGTCTCAATATTGGACATGGGCCTTCTATAGAGAATCTCCGTCCACTGTTGGACATAGGCAAAAAGCCCTCTAGAAATAGTTCTAGAGGGCTTTTTGCCTATGTCCAACAGTGGACGGAGAGAGGCTGATGGATGGATGGACAGTTAGCCTTAAACACACATCACCTAAAACAGTATTATGACTTTCGTTAACTACTAAACGCAACGTTGAAGGGAGGTGCAGGATGCGGATATGGAAGAATGCATTTTCATTGGTCAAACATACATTACCTACGTGAGAATAGCTCAAGCATTCATTGTGGAATGAGCTGGTGATCTGTGGCATAAAATAAACAATTACCTGTGCATATTCATAACCCAACCAGGCGTACAATACCCACACTGGGTTCCGTTGAAAGCTGCCAACATTGTCTGTATGGGGTTATACCCATCTTTGCGATTTCCAATACCTTCCACTGTATGTATGTCCCATTCATGACAAGATAATACTGACACCAGACACTGGAAAATTGCAGATTTTGTTTATGAAAGACATGAGTCAAGTAAGAATTGTCTATCTTCTTTTAAATAAAACTAGTTGTTGGCTACCTCGTACGCGTAGGATATAGAAAACTAAATCTAATAGTCGCAACAGAATCACACGCCACGTTGTCAGACAATAAATTCGGTGTGTTTGATAGGCTTACGGGCGAAATCTATTGGGGTTGGTCTATGGATGTATATCGTCTAGCTAAAAACCAAGGAGCGGGGCAGTAACACGAGCATTAGGCAGTTATTAATATCCACAACTTGAACTTTTTTTGCTACATAACTTGTTGCCTTCGCAAACTGGTTAACGATAAGCTTTTTTGTAATCTATTTCGGTACATATTTATGCGTCGCAAAAAATCATGTGTAGAAACCTGTTTAAGTTAAAAAGAAAAACAACTGAATGATTAATATTATTTTATAAGAACAATGGCCATATTCATTAAGTAAAATTATAATCCCGGATTAAGATTACAAGAGTATCATCACCCCATTTACTCCTTCACTACATCGTTTTGTTATCAGCGGACACAGATAATTTACAATTTTTTTCTAGCGATTTTCTTTTTAACCGACTTCAAAGGAGGAGGTTCTATATTCGTCTATATGTATTTTTTATGTTTGTTTCCTCATAATTCATAACTTTTAACTGGGCGAAGCGATTTTAATGATTCTTTTTTTATTTGAAAACTGATGGTTCCCGTGTAGTTATTTCCTGAGAATTCGAGGAAAACCCACAAATTTCAAAGGCAAATGAAGACGGTTAAACTTTTCTTTTTAACATGAAGTCGGTTCACCTTTATTTAAAAAAATACTCATACTTTTATGTGTTGAAAAATATGTTTTTTCTCAGAATATGGGATTACTAAATATCTGTTTTTAAGTTTAGTTTATAATCTAGGGTTACGTACTAAATGGTAAAACGGGCCCCTATAACCGAGACTTCGCTGTACATCCTTCTGTCACCTGTCTGTATCTTTGGAACGTTGATAGCTAGAGATTTGAAATTTTCACAGATTATTTAAATCAGTTGATTCTATAACAACAAATACTCATCATTAGCATTCTCCTGCACTTATCCCGTTATTTGAGGTCGGAAATATTATGTCAATCTTGTCAATGTACAGAATCTTTCATGTGCGTGTTCAGCTCGTACTTGTTATGTTTATTTTGTATCGGTGTGAATAAGAGGCCGCTACAAGTTATTTTTTCTTTGTTTTGATTCTACTTGTGCGTTGGCAACTTCTCAATTATGGAAATGAGTGATGCTTATCGTGTCCTATAGTTTTAAATGTGTGGTCACAGAATTGTAAACAACTATTCCATATATATTTAACTTTTATTTTATTTTTCTACAAGTTGCTACTAATGGGTCATTGACCACATTTTTTTATTATTACTAGGCACGGATTTACAAGGTAGTGTGTCTATGGCTACATCATTCATCCGGCTTAAACTAGGAGGATATAAATATAATAAGTCTATAAGACATACAAATATCTATGTGTACGTGAAATATTTATCTATGTGCATAGCTGAGAAAGGACAATATATTTCTTGGGATTTGATTGGGATACAAAATTCAAATAAGGATGATAAGTAGGAATATTAGGGCATATTTCGAAAATCACCATCATCACGCCTTTTTCCGTGGTAGGCAGAGCTTATTTCGAAAATACAATTGAAAAATTGGGGTTGGCATGTAATGTGACAAAACCACTAAAAAAATTGTATAAAAAAAAATTTAAAAAAATATTTTTATTCGAAATGTGTTTCCTAGAATTAGAACGTAACTATTTTTACACACAATGAGCACCTCCCAGCATGACTTTAGCACATCTAGAATGATTTTAACAATGACAGTTGACGTAATTAACAATGACAGACATAATTTTACCCAATGGTATCAATTCTACGGGCACAACATTAAACTTAACTGAAAAATGAAAATTGGTAGCGTCAATAATTATAAAATAATAATAAGCCCCTCTGGGACAGTCGTTACCTCACCATGAGACTAACGCAAAACCTGGAGGCAGATGGCTTGATGGAGGCTTTCGAAAATCTTGTGGTATAAACAAAAAATGTATCACAGGACCTAGGGAAAGCCTACAGACCGCAGGGCAGCTTGTGGCGAGCTGAATGTGAATGAACCGAGAGTGCCTGGACTCTCGCCTCTGTCTTGCCTTCACCGGCCAGACAGAGTGGGGTCGCCAGAGCTATATGCTCGGGGGTGGAAGTGTCAATTTCAAGGGCGTAATTACGGGGAAACGGAACGGGTCTTGGCCCGCGATGGTGAAACCGGTGCCGCACCGCTCTACACCCCAAGCCGCTCACACTGGTGTTGCTCCCTGCTGCCTTGTCTGGCGGCTGTGTGGGGTGCCCATCTAGTGAGTCGGCGAGTCACCGTCTGCCACGGTTCAAAAAGATTAGTAGTATTGAAGGCAGGCGTCCGTTTTTATTACAATAGTTTATGATAACCAATTCAATTAACACACCAACCCCATAAACAGAGTACTTATTTATTTGCCCTCGATTTACAATAGATTTACAGCTACCACTGGCACTCCATGACTCTACTTATATAGTACAGGTGTGGAGTGTCGTTGGTAGACGTCCCATTGCATTTCATTCCTTCATTAAAATTCTCAAAGGGCCTCTGCATGTTGGACCTATGTCCCCATGTAAGCCTGCCAAAGGACCGGGCATTTCTTAAATAGAAATAGCCCGTGATTCAGAGAACGAGAAACAAAATAATAATAAATATTCACACAACGTCCTCTGGTCCCAAGCTAAGCTTATATGCTTGTGTTATGGGTACCAGAATACGGATATAATACATATACTACTTTTCTTTTGTAAATACATACATATAATACATAGTAAACACCCAGACGCAGTACAAACATTTGTATGACATTTATAAAATAACACACAAAATGATTGTGCCAATCTCCGTGTGGTGACGGATTAAGAATACAAGTGTCACTACCCCATCTCCTCCTAAGGGTGCTGTAAAAGTCAGCTAAGTGATATTGCACACAGATAACATATTCTGTGAGAGACGGAAAACTCGAAAATATACCCTGTGCCAACTCGCCTGGTCAGCGCGGCACAGTAGACCATAAACGCTCCCAAAGTGGAGGAGGCCCGTGCCCAACAGTGGGACGTAAATGGGTTGGAGAAGAAGAGAAGATTGTCCCAAGCGGGAATCGAACCCGCGAGCTCGTGGCAGTCCGTTATATGAACTACTCCACCACGAAGCCCGCCATTCAATTATATCTAATAATTGCTATTTCGTTGTACACATTTATAATAATTAAAATCGCTAGTATATAGGTACACAGTTTTTAGGGTTCCGTACCCAAAGGGTAAAAACGGGACCCTATTACTGAGACTTCGCTGTCCGTCCGTCCGTCCGTCCGTCTGTCACCAGGCTGTATCTCAAGAACGGTGATAGCTAGACAGTTGAAATTTTCACAGATGATGTATTTTAAAAATAAAATAAAATAAAGATTTAAGGGGGGCTCCCATACAACAAACATGATTTTTTTACCGTTTCTTGCTCGATACTAATAACGTTGCCTTATGTTGCATAGATAATGGTACGGAACCCTTCGTGCGCGAGTCCCACTCGCACTTGACCAATTTTTATAATAACAAAGTTTACTTAACATTGCCGAATTGTGATAATGATGCTATCAATTTTCATTTTTAGTTAAGTTTAGTCGTGCACTTAGAATATGCATCAATATGATGTGATTGTTTTAACTTTTACACGCCCCTTGCATGCGACTGTGTAGAACATGTGATCATTATGTGGGTAATTAAAATAAATATGTAGTTTATCTTATCTCCGCCATGTACCTATAGATTTATGTGTTTCGGTTTCATGTATCATCCATCCTCCTTCTTACAGTATTAAATTAACAAAAATCGGGATGGAGTGTGTGTGTTTTTCAATCACTGGCATCACTTTCAGACTTCCTCTAATATATTAATTTCTTATTTCTAACACAGTTTCCAGCATTATAGTGACAAAAAAAAAATTTGAAATAAGTAATACTTACAGAATTAACAGCGAACACATGTTTCTCTTTAGATATAGGATGAGTGGCACATACAGATACAATACAAGCTCCACAGCCTCCTTCATGGCACATAGCTTTCGTGCCGTGAAGTTGTAAATGATCGCGGATATATTCATTTAGAGACGTGTCCACAGATACTTCGTTTCCAGCTGTGAAAGAAAATTATACAAGTTAAAGTGCTGTTTAGATCTTAGCGATGTGCGACACGCAACCCGCTCTGATTTTGTATCGACAATACCATTCGATTCTTAGCAGCGCGTAATGCGCGACTCCAACTCTTATGGTGGCTTTCCAACGTAAATACACGTGTGACTGCAAGGCGTGACTTTACCCGTACTTTCATTAGTATCAATTTTCACGTTGCTAAAAGAAGTCAAAAATACGTAAAAGTCGTTCACACACACCGGTCTCGCAATGTAGCAAGATATGGGTCACGCGACCAGTTAGCCATGGTAATACTGCAGCCAAATTTGTGTGT
Source organism: Orgyia antiqua (assembly GCA_916999025.1). NCBI lineage: Eukaryota > Metazoa > Arthropoda > Insecta > Lepidoptera > Erebidae > Orgyia > Orgyia antiqua. The sequence continues at coordinate 14,108,243 of OU779869.1, forward strand.
ATGACTGGAAAATCAGACGGCACTGATTTTAACCCGTCACCTTCCCCAGTGACCCATGGGCACAAAATATAGACACTCACCGAGTCGCATGGTTCAGCGTTGTAAGAACAGCACAACTGACATCAAAATATCATTATCTTCTTTTGCGACATAACATTTTACTTAATTTAAGGTCGCGATCGCGTGTTGCTAGCAACTGAATGCTACCTTTAAATTTTATTAATAAATCTCAAATTAATTTTACGCTAGTGTCTTTGTTTTACTTCCAGAATAATTATCAAATTAAAAACATCATGTTTTCTAAATTGACCGTACTAAATGTGTAAAGCCTACTACACACTTAACGTTAAATCGGAGTGATTAACTTATAAGCAAATAAGTTCCTTATGTCTTCACACCACGCGCAACGATATATCGTCACGATATCTATCACAGTTTTTATAAAGAAACACTAACAAATCCGAATTGACCCTCATTATTGATGTTTTAGTTATACAAGTATTATATAACAGTAATACAACTTAATAATAATATGGGACCACAAGACATCGTGTGAAATGTCCATGAATTTATTTATATTTATACATATAATAATATTATTGTTGCGAAATATCACCAAAATAAAATAATTTTAAACAATGTCAAGCACGAGTTGGACTCACACACAATAGGTTCTGTACTGTATCATAAATAAATAAACTTATATATATAAAACTCCTGTCACGATGTTTGTCCGCGATGGATTCCTAAACTACTTAACCGATTTTAAATTAAATTGGCACACCGTGAGCATTTCGACCCAACTTGAAAGATAGGATAGCTTACATTTCAATTTATAGTCGCAATATTATTTTATTGCAAAATTAAATTTGAAAAATTCTTTTAGTGTTGGATAGTATATTTATCGAGGAAGGCTATAGTTTATATAACATCACGCTAAGATAATAGAAGCGAAGCAGCAGTGAAAAATGTTGCTCTAACTGGGAAAATTTTCTAAATTCCATGAGTACCTATGGAGTCGCAGGGCAACAGCTAGTATCTTATATTTGTCATATTTGCATTCCCAAATAATGGGATAAGGGCAGGAGAATGATGATAATGGGTATTTATTTTTATAGCATCAACTGATAAACAAAAACTGTAAAATTTTCAGCTTTCTAGCTATCACCGTTTCAGAGATACAGCCTGATGACAGACAGACGTACCACGAAGTCTCAGTAATAAGGTCCTGTTTTTACCTTTTGGTAAATAACCCTAATAAATACTTAGTAGTTTTTGCGCTGTTATGTTAATTTTCATTATTTATTTACGTATTTATTTTTCGTATTCCATTTTAATTAACTGCCATAAATAATAATGACGCAAACATAATTATAATATTCACGTTTTGTATTTAAATATGTATATTCTAACAATTCCATTACCTTAGCAGACTGTCCATTGATATTTCCTTTTAACCGCGGAATTTTAGGATCAGTTCCTGGGCCACTTCATGAACTATACAAACACTAGCTGTTGTCCGCCACTTCGTTTACGTGGAATTTAGAAACAAAACCATTACAAATTTTACATATAAACCATCCTCTTCAATCACTGTATCTAATAAAAAAAACCGCATTAAACTGCGTTGAATAGTTTTGAAGATATAAGCTCTCATATCTTAAATAATAGCTTTGTTTTCTAATAACTAAAGATTTCAGACTAACTGCACCAGCTGTGTTAAACTTTTTTTTTACCTTTCAGGGTATTTGGCTCAGGTCAAAAAACAAATTGTTTATTCGATGTAAGCTACTTAAGTACCATCATCATTTCATCACACGCCTTTTTTCCCATGGAAGTAGGCAGACACTATAGAGCCGTTTTAGTAAAACAAAACTATTAAGAGGGTACTGTACTCCTAATTTAGGTATTTGCCTTAGGTATTGCTGTCCCTATTCCCGAGCGCCGCGCTGAAAGGGACAAATACTAACAGCTGAAGCTGATTTTACTTACAAATTCTTTGAAAAAAGGACGTTTCGTAGTCCCCTTTTTTTTCGCTGAAGTTAAACCGATTTTAACTGATTTTACGCTATATTATAGATGAAGAGTAGGTATATCTATGCTTCTATCACTTACATTTTTTCAAAACATAATCATTAAAAGAAATATGACCATCCGAAAATCTCGTTTCTTTTTTCGGTTTTCTTTAGATAAAGATTATTAGATATATATATAGATATATATACATATATAGATTGATAAAGATCTTTAGATAAAGTTACTCTTCATCTATAATAAAATTAAAATAGCGTAAAAAAATTAAAATCGGTTTAACTTTCGCGAAGAAATAAAGGGGTTACTTACCTACGATACCCATATTTTTGTATGGAACATAATTTGGTATCGTGCCCTCTTAATAAAAATATTGTGCAATACACTTATGAAACTGGTTTTATAAATTATCATAACGATATTTTAATAGTTTCCTGGCTTCTACATACCTATGTATAATATTATTTATTGAAGTTCTTGTAACAAAGGGTTAACCTTTATTCTATACTAGTTGTTGACGCCTACTTCGTACGCGTAAGAAACTAAACCTTTACAATTAATTTGTTAATTTTGCAATTGACTTGCATTAAATTAATGTAGAAATACATGTACAGTCATTATTTCGGTCCAATTGTGTTCTGTAAAGAACACTAAGTGATCGATTGATCAAGTTGGTGCAAACCGCGCAATAGATGGCGTTGTACACAAAACAGCAGGAACCATGATAGCTCAGATGGCAGAGCAACGGAACGGTATTTCAAGGTCGTGGTTTCAAGTCCCGCTCATGGTTATCATTCTTTCCACTATAATTTAGTTTATTTATTAAACCTTTGTCTTTCTTCCTTCCTTTACCTTTTTCTCCGTGTGGTGACGGATTAAGAATACAAGTGTCACCACCCCATCTCCTCCCAAGGGTGCTGTAAAAGTCAGCTAAGGGATATTGCACACAGAAAACATCTTCTGTGAGAGACGGAAAACTCGAAAATAAACCCTGTTCCATCACGCCTGGTCAGCGCGGCACAGTAGACCATAATCCCTCCCAAAGTGGAGGAGGCCCGTGCCCAACAGTGGGACGTAAATGAGCTGGAGAAGAGTAAACCTTTACAAATTCTACAAATTGCTTAGTTAAATTAGTTAGTTAGATAGCAAAATCTAAAAAACACGCTTGTAAATCCAGATATTATTAAAATTATCTGTCTGGAAGAGGTTGGAACTTGCATTAAGACCGCCTATTGTACTCATCTATAAATTCTAAAATAATTTAATATTAATGGTCTTATTCATATTGACTTATCGGAGGTTTAAACGGAGATTTTATCGGAGACATAATAAGCGCTTTGGCGTAAAAATGAATAACAAGTTTTGACAATTTTCGCGAACCGATTTTACCAAACTTTTAAACCTCCGATAAGTCATTATGAATAAGACCGTTATTATCTACTGTAATATTGTTAAGATGTACAATAAAGAGTATTCTAGTTTATTCTATTCTAAATTATTGCATTGTCGGCGCTCCTTAATATGTGTGAAAATCACTTTCGAAGATTCCGATACATTGATTGACAGATTGATAGACACGTACCTAATAAAAGGGTGTTGTTAAAAAACTATTCTCTTGAACCATTCTATCATTTAAGAAAAACCGCATCAAAATTCGTTGCGTAGTTTTGAAGATATAAGCTCATATATGTATATACATACAAAAATAACGATTTTTTTTATAATAAGTTATGACGACTTATTAACTAATAGTGGAAAGTTAAAGATAGCTTTATTGTGGACCAGAGCACAAACAGCAAAAATAAGCATAAATATTAATAACAGAACTACTTACTCAATGAACACTGTTCTCCATTTACAGTAAATGTAATTTTATCCATTTTTGTTTATTTATACAATAATATGAACATTATTTATAACACTAATGAAATTAAAAACAGAATAATAATTCTGGAGCCGCGAGGCATAAGGTAACATGTTAACTTTTTCAAAAAAAGACTTATAATCAATTCGACTATGTATTGCAAGTGGCTGAATATTACTTTCAAAGATTAATACACAAATAGATAGATACGAAGGAAGTTAATAATAGCGTAATAATTAATAACAATTATTTATATTTTTTAAATATTTAACTTGAATTATGATAATCATAAATTAAATATAAAACAAATAATAATAAAACGTTCAGGTGACCATTTAAAACAAATATTTAGAGTCAACTTATGACCGAAATCCATTCAACACATTCGAAACGTCGGGATCGAAAGTATTGTGATATAATAATTATTATAATCGTATTTATATAGTCCCGGCAAAATCAACAAAGTATAAATAAAAAGTTTAAAATCCAAAAGATTTTGTGTTTTGACACTTTTTGTTACTTTTTTACCTCTAAGCTACAGAATTATTGAACACACACAAGTCCGTATTTCACAAAGGTTCAGAATAAACTGAGCCGTAGTTAGAAAATTATGTTCAACGTTATCGCAAACAAGATATTGTGTTGATATTATTACGAACTAAGTTTTGAATTAAGAGGATACCAAAATTCTTCGTGCATTTTTCTACGTACGAAGTTTTCATTGTTTCTTTAGATTTAATGGCTAGAGCTCTAATTTTTAAGTATATGTTTTTTCAACATATAATCTAGGATCACATAAACTCAGAAACGCGATTGAAAAAAGTTTTCTCGATAGAAAATCTTAGCGAAACAACCTCTCTCATTTTTTATTTTTTTCATTTGTCGGTCTATTATCGCGTATTAACTAATGAAATAACTTTAAAAACATAAGTAACTATTATATATAGAAACACGTAAATCAGAATTAAAATATATTTAGTAGATTTTGAGTAAACAAAAAAAATAGCCCTAATTCTTCATTTTCTTTACCTACTAGCTGTGTTAATATGTACGAGTACATGTCGACGATAATATTGATGTAGGCCCTTAATCATGTATTTGTTTGATAATAGATGTTCGTATTTACATACGCTATTTATAGCTATACCATTTGACGTTGTCTATATAATATTAAGACTAGATAGAAGCTGTTTTCTCCGTGTGGTGACGGTTTAAGAATACACGTGTCACCACCCCATCTCCTCCCAAGGGTGCTGTAAAAGTCAGCTCAGGGATATTGTACACAGATCATCCTCTGTGAGAGACGGAAAACTCGAAAATAAACCCTGTGCCAACAGGCTTGGTCAGCGCGGCACAGTAGACTATAATCCCTCCAAAGTGGAGGAGGCCCGTAAATGGGATGGAAAGTAAAAGGAAGGAAGACGCTGTTTAAAAAATTACATGCATGCGTATTCAAAAAAAATTTTTTGACGCGTTACAAACTATTCCGTGTGGTGAGAGAATAGGAATACAAGTGTCACCAGCCCATTTCTTTCCCAGAGTGCTGTAAAAGTCTACTTAGGGGTAGTGCACAGTTATAAAATCCTCTGTAAAAGGCAGAAAACTCTAAACTGAGTCATACCCCAGAAAGCCTGGTCAGTGCGGCATAGTAGAACAAAAGCCATCCCGAAGTTGAGGAGACCGGTGCCCAGCAGTGCAACATTAATGGGATGCAGCGAGAGTAATAAAAAAATTTTTTATTTAAAAATCGACATTATTTAATAAAAATAGTAAGATAACAGAATGGATAAACGAAGTAAAACTTCTTTGGTGCGTAGTTACACCCAGTTTTCTTATTTTTTCTTGGACTTTATTATGTCAAGCCATTGTAATTGGCAGCCAGCGCTTAATGAGCAGACTTAACGCATTATCATTGCCACCTATAGTTTTTGATGGAGCGACTGTTGAACTGACTTCACCTGTCAAGGACTTGGGTCTTGTCATCGATTCTACTTTTCACTGGCAAGCGCAAGTTACAAATATCTGCTCCAAAGTTACAAATGTTTTGCGCGCACTTTATCGCCTTAAGAATTTTTTACCACAAAATCTAAAACGACGCTTGTGCATACTTTAATCTTCCCTATAATCGATTACGGTGATGTGTGTTATCTCGACCTGAATGCAGAATTTCTTAACAAAATTGACCGGCTTCTCAATAACTGCATTCGATTCGTGTTCAATCTCCGCAAGTATGACCATGTGTCAGCTTACCGCTCACAGTTGAAATGGCTGCCAATACGCCAACGACGTGATCTACGTACTCTCACCTCTCTTTTCTCAATACTGAAATCCCCTTCTTCTCCTTCATACTTGAAACCCTATTTTCAGTACCTTTGTGATACTCACGACAGAATACTTCGGTCTTCTAAAAATCCTCTTCTTAGTTGCCCTCCCAATAAAACTGGTTTTGTCCACTCGTCTTTCCCGGTCCAATCTGTTATCTTATGGAATGCACTCCCCCTTCGAATAAGAACTTGCAACAGCCGTTTCCTTTTTAAGAAAAGAATCAAGCAACTGTTGCTTGATAGAATTGCTGGCATGTCTCGACAATGATTAGAACATCTGTCGTCATTATTGCATCTATGTAGATATATGTAGGTATATGTATGTATATGTATGTATTATATGTATGTATGTAAGTGTATGTATTAGTATGTATGTTTGTATTGCCTATGTGTATTATATTGTGTTATTTGTTTATATATGTGTAATAAGGTAGTGTATAAGTTAGTTAGGAATAATAATGTCGTTATAGTGTTACTTTATTAGGTTTTTTATATTTTCTAAATTATAACTTTTGAATACACCTACAGAACTTCTCTACACCTCCCAAGGTTGACTGGTAGATAATGCCCCAGGCATTAAGTCCGCCTTTGTACAATTATTGTATAAAAAGTTTGAAATAAATAAATAAATAAATAAATATATTAGCCTATATTTCCGTGTCGGATTAAGAATACAAGTGTCACCACCCCATCTCCTCCCAAGGGTGCTGTAAAAGTCAGCTAAGGGATATTGCACACAGATAACATCTTCTGTGAGAGACGGAAAACTCTAAAATAAACCCTGTGCCAACACGCCTGGTCAGCGCGGTACAGTAGACCATAATCCCTCCAAAGTGGAGGAGGCCCGTGCCCAACAGTGGGACGTAAATGGGCTGGAGAAGAAGAAGAATATTAGCCTAAGTGAGTAAGTAACTAATAAGTAACAATACCCCGGCGTAAAAGTTCCTTAAAAATTGGTTTAGCTAATTAAAAGACAACCAGGAACAAACGGACATTAAAAATATTTGCTTTTTTAATACAAGTACTCAGGTAACCAATTACATTTGGTGGAGGCAGAGGGGGCAAATAAATTCCAACTACGGAAACTAATGCTACAGTTTTAATAATTATATTACAATTTTAAATATTATACTTATTCTAACCTATAACTAATTGACCTAATTGATCGGCGATCGACGAAAGAGTGAGGTTTGGTGAAGAGAGGGTTTTCTCATCGACCGACTGTGTGGTCTTCTTGGTATTGCTATTATATTTATTATTGGTATTACAATCAGACACTCTAATTTTATTTGTTTTATTTGTTTACTAGCAGTGCCCGCGACTTCGTACGCGTGGAATTTAGAAACGAAAAATGAAATGAACTAACAATAACGCCATTTTACAGCTAATTAATAAATCGTCCGTTTGGTTTTCTTTTTTTGCACAATTCTAAAGAAGTAACACACATGGCCGCAATGTCATTTTAGTAAATGATATCTCAGAGTTTTACCTTTTTAGGGCGTTGTACAAACCCTTATAGTCTCACTACGGTGTCCGTCTGTCTGCTTGTAATTTTTTACCACATCACATGAAAGAGACGCCTATAAAAACCAACTCAGCACCGATACGTCGGGATTTGAGCAGCGTAACGACCATACGCCGACGCCCACGCCGACGCCGATGCCGACGCCGGCGCCTAAAAAAACCAACTCAGCACCGATACGTCGGGATTTGAGCAGCGTAACGACCATACGCCGACGCCGAAGCCGACGCCGGCCCCTATAAAAACCAACTCAACACCGATACGTTGGGATTTGAGCAGCGTAACGACCATACGCCGACGCTGACGCCGACGCTGACGCCGACGCTGACGCCGATGCCAAGGGCGACGCTGAAACATTGGAGTATGGATAGAAGACCGAGGAAACGTTCGCGTTGCTCAGCCACAGTCTAAGTACTTATTTTATTTTGTCGCGCGTAATTCTTTTTTCGTCATATCTCCTAAGATATTTATTTAAATTGTATGCTGTAAAAAGCAGTTATAATCTATATTAAATGCGTAAGGTAACTAAGGTATTTAATTTCATAAAAAACGTTACCAAATACACATAAATTGCTTTTGAAAACACCCTATTGAATGATAATTTTTTTGACGTTCTTATGGGTACAGCAGGTTTTCCTTAAAAGATAGACATATGGCCTCGCGGACTTTTTTAAAGACTTTTAAGTAACAAACAATTTCTCCATACATTACTTTGTTGTAACTCACATGGATAAGGCAGCGTTTTCATTTAAAGCTCGCACGCGTGACTATTTTCTCCGTTTCTTGCAACATTTTACACTGATGCTTCGCTTCTATTCGTTGCAGCGTGATGTTATATAGCCTATAGCCTTCCTCCATAAGTGTACTATCCAACACTGAAAGAATTTTTCAAATCGGACCAGCGGATCCTGAGATTACCACGTTTAAACAAACAAACAAACAAACAAACAAACAAACTCTTTCGCATAATATTTTCTAACACTTGCGCGACTCATCTGTTTAAATAAAACTACTTTTTACGGATTTAGACGCGTATACCGTCTCACATACCGTAGTCTCACCCGTACACCACAACGAACTGCTAAGCAATCAGGAGTTACACGTGTTATTGTGAGTCAACCATAAAATATAGATATGTGCTGTTTCGGGATATTTTTTACACAATTTTATGTAGAATATTTCCGTCATACATGATTTCTATGTAACTTTAACCATTAAGGCTGCACACGCGACGGAAGCTTAAAAAATGGAGCACCTTTTCCCGTTTTCCCAACATTTCCCTTCACTACTCTGCTCCTATTGATTGTAGCGTGATGAAAAGTATACTATAACCTGCCCAGGAGAATGAAGAATAATTGTACCAAGTTTCGTTAAAATCCGTCGAGTAGTTTTTGTTTCTATAAGGAACATACATACGGACAGACAGACAGACAGACAAAAATTTTACTGATTGCATTTTTGGCATCAGTATCGATCACTAATCACCCCCTGATAGTTATTTTGAAAATATATTTAATGTACAGAATTGACCTCTCTACAGATTTATTTTATAATAAATCTGTAGAGAGGTCAATTCTGTATACTTATGTATAGATATAGATACTAAATTTAATAAAACACGTTTACAATTTATTGAACCTACAAAACGGTCAACGCCACTTCATTTATTAAGAACTTAGAGCATTAATTCAACTGGAGTTACTATTGTCAAGTGAAAGTGTTACAAGAGCAGTGACGTTGACTTTTACTTAAAGTGTAAAGACAGTTACGTCTCCTAGTGTGTGTGTGACATTTTTGCGCGCATTAGGTACGCTTAGTGGTATTTGTATATTTTACAAGCAAACATGGCAATGAAATACTTAAAAAAATTAGCATATTTCCGGATTAACATATAATATTAAATGCAGCCTCAGACGAACAAAAAACTAAAGATGGCTTCCATAAAAATTATAAGTTGGTATTTGTGTGTATATCAAATCAATCAAATATATATCAAAATAAATCTTCTTCTTATATATGAAATTCACGTGTTACAGTGTTAGTTACCGTACTCCTCCGAAACGGCTTGACCGATATTTATGAAATTCTACATGCATAATCAGTAGGTCTGAGAATCGGCCAACATCTATTTTTCAAATCTTTTTTTTGTAGTATGGCAAAACAACGTTTGTCGGGCCAGCTAGTTATGTATAAAAATAAGTGAAAAATTCTTCTTTATGAAGCTTAAACTGTACCTATATTAAGCTAACAGTTAACATGTTATTACCTAAAATAAAACCTATTTAGAATAGAATATAATAGAATTAAACTAGAAATATTTAGTAATTTATTGATTTTGCAATTGACATGCTATTCCTTACTTAAGAGGATACCAAAATAGCTACGTGCATTTTTCTACGTACGAAGTTTTCATTGTTTCTTTAGATTGAATGGCTAGATCTCTAATTTTTAAGTATATGTTTTTTCAATATATGATCTAGGATCGCATAAACTCAGAAACGCGATTGAAAAAAGTTTTCTCGATAGAAAATCTTAGCGAAACAACCTCTCTAATTTTTTATTTTTTTCATTTGTCGGTCTTTTATCGCGTATTAACTAATGAAATAACTTTAAAAACATAAGTAACTTTTATATATAGAAACACGTAAATCAGAATTAAAATATATTTTGTAGATTTTGAGTAAACAAAAAAAAAATCCCTAATTCTTCATTTTCTATACCTACTAGGTGTGTTAATATGTACATGTCGACGATAATATTGATGTAGGCCCTTAACACGTAAAAATACGTACGTAAAAATATTTAAACTCAGTCGAGTGACAAATGTGGTGGTTAAATTGAATGTTGCAAGCACGACCGCAATAAGCTCAGTTGGAAAGAGCTTCGGAACGGTATACCGAGGTCGTGGGTTCAAGTCCCGCTTGCGGCAATAAATTTTTTCCACCATAATTAGAAATATTTAGTTCTAAAACTAAAAACACGCTTAAAAATCCTGAGTATTTTTTATATTAATGCATTATCATCGGTACATAATATGTGTGCAAATTTACCTTAGATAGATACGATCCGAACTAATAAAGGCCTTTTAAAATATTTAGGCTAATTAAGTGTTTTTTTTTATTAGTGCAACATTACAGGTATGGATGTATTACATATTATTATGTATTTACGCGCGAGTATGACTATGCATTATGGGACATATTTTTCTCTAATGGATGTTCGTAGGTAGATATCCGTCTTCCTTTATTTACTTTAATCAGAAATTACAACTAGGTAACTTTCTCTCAAATAATCGAGCTGTTCCATAACTGAAGCAAAAAAATGTACAAAAGTATATTGCTTACAAAACCATCTATACACTTACCAGAAAAAAATAACAAGAGCGTTGTGCAACAACGCCGATATAACCACTGGTCTTACAAACAATTGAAATTATATTATCTACACAAATTATGGGTTTGTATATTTATTTGAACGCGCTAATCTCAGGAACCAATGGACGATTTTAAAAATTCTTTCAATCATTGGATAGTACGTACATTTATCAAGGAACGTTAAAGGCTATATAACATCACACTGCGACCTATAGGAGCGGAGCATCTGTGAAAAAGTTCCAAATAGAGGAAACATTTTCGAGCGTTCCACACCATAGCTACAAGAAAAGTATCGATCCCGTTTTGTTTAAAGGACGCGCTACTTGAGGTTGTCAAACACAATTCATGTCCAATAACAGCAACAAATTCGTAACTAATATTGATAAAAGTGTGAGAACGAAATGTTAGACAAAAAACAAAATGTTAAAATTGGTCCATATTATTATACCAACCGTAGTCTATGCATAGTCACAGCTATGCTTAAGAGGATACCAAAATAGCTTCGTGCATTTTTCTAGGTACGAAGTTTTCATTGTTTCTTTAGATTGAATGGCTAGAGCTCTAATTTTTAAGTATATGTTTTTTAGGGTTCCGTACCCAAAGGGTAAAAACGGGACCCTATTACACTGACTTCGCTGTCCGTCCGTCCGTCCGTCCGTCCGTCTGTCACCAGGCTGTATCTCAAGAACGGTGATAGCTAGAGAGTTGAAATTTTCACAGATGATGTATTTCTATTGCCGCTTTAACAACAAATACTAAAAATAAAATAAAATAAATATTTAAGGGGGGCTCCCATACAACAAACATGATTTTTTTACCGTTTCTTGCTCGATACTAATAACGTTGCCTTATGTTGCATAGATAATGGTACGGAACCCTTCGTGCGCGAGTCCGACTCGCACTTGACCAATTTTTCAATATCTAATCTAGGATCGCATAAACTCAGAAACGCGATTGAAAAAAGTTTTCTCGATAGAAAATCTTAGCGAAAATACCTCTCTCATTTCTTATTTTTTTCATTTGTCGGTCTATTATTGCATAATAACTAATGAAATAACTTTAAAAACATAAGTACCTAACTATTATATATAGAAACACGTAAATCAGAATTAAAATATATTTAGTAGATTATGAGTAAATAGGAAAAGTATCCCTAATTCTTCATTTTCTGTGCCTACTGGCTGTGTTAATATGTACGTGTCGGCGATGATATACGATAATATTGATGTAGGCCCATAAGCTACGGTAATAATGTTACAAATTTATTGCAGTTCATAAGATAGAGATCGGTACTGGAGTGTGGCTACATAAGCAAAATTATGTACAAAGCTAAAAAAATCAATAAAATTATCATATTACTTAATTTAAGTATCATAAATCTTTGTTACAAGAAACAAAATGAATAAGTAAAACTCTTTGCAGTTTCAGAGAAAAAAATTCGACCTTTTCGCATAAGATATTATTGCGCCATCTGTAGAAGAAAATAATTTTATTTAAGTCTGAGTCACTCATACTAAAATAAAATTATTTTCCTTCTACAGATGCCGCTATGGTTTGGTTTATGTAGTGAATAATAGGTGGCACCACAACCTCATTCTTAGTGTTCTACGAAAGAAATGGCTACACGCTTTTGCAAGTTTTTCCTGCAGGAAATAATATTATTATATTAAATCCGTTTTTTCCTGCCTAATATAGAAAACCCTAAACACAAATAGTTTTATTACATGAAATGTCACTATCTTCATAATACAACCAGCAGTTCTTGAGACTAGTGCGTTCAAACAAAGAAACAAGCAACCAAACTCTTTAGCTTTATAATTAAGTATAAATAAAACATTGTTGTGGGGGGTATCAAACTTGCGGGCATCCGTTACATGCACCATACCGCAACACAAGGCCTGACAAAAAATGGTTATTGAGTTAGGAAACTTTCATTATAATGTAACCTAGTCTAACCGCATTAGACAATGCGTAGCGATTTGTATCTAAACTAATATTATAATCTCAGAAACTACTGGTCCGATTTCAAAAATTCTTTCAGTGTTGGATAGTAAATTTATCAAGGAAGGCTTTATGCCATATAACATTACGCTGCGACCAATAGGAATGTCGCATTAGTAAAAAATGTTGCACAAATGGGGCAAATTTTGCTAAATTCCACGCGTTTGAAGTCGCGGGCAACAGCTAGCATAATGATAATAGGCTCCTATACCAAGGCGGAGCTAACACAAATTTCCAAAGAATAAAACTGCCTATTTGGTTAGATATTTTCTATTTCAGTCTTCATGTTTGCTTGTTTTAGACGTAGATCTTCAATCAAAGTAACCTAGATTATTTTCAACAGGCCTCTGCTTTGGCATGAAAACAGAATTATTTATTTTAAAACAGATTTTCTTAGTAAGTATTATGCCGTGAAAGCTAACTCGTGTTTCACGATAAACAGCTTCTAGGTAGTATTCTTTGTAATATACTTATTTTTAACCAATTTCAAAAGAAGGAGGGGTTTCTCAATTCATCTGCATGTTTTTTATTACGTTTGTTACGACATAACTTTTAACTGAGAGAAGCGCGTTTAATGATTCTTGTTTTATTTGAAAGCTGGTGGTTCTCGTGTGGTCCCATTGGCACCAGTTCATGATGTGATGGTTATCTCTAGAGAAATCGAGCAAAACCCTCAAAAAATCAAATGAAATCGGAACAACGGTTACTTTCGAACGGTGGGTACTCAATTATGTGTTTTTAATTTTAAATTTTAGTTTTAAATTTTATTGCAATTACTTGTATATTATGTACTCGTGGTTATCAGTACAGTCCTGTTCTTTGGCTTTTAAAGTCAAAATTTTATACGATTTTAAACAGCGTTTTTTAACTACATAGTAAATACTTATAATACATAGAAACACCCAGACGCAGTACAAACATTTGTATGACAATTATGAATATCACACAAATAATTGTTCCGAGCGGGAATCGAACTCGCGACCTAGTATTCGGTAGTCCATTACATGAACCACTCAACCACGAGACTCCTCACTAGTTATACTATAATAGTTAATAATTCCGCGTGGTGACGGATTAAGAATACAAGTGTCACTTGTTTTTCCCTTTTCCTTCCCAGGTTGCCTTAAAAGGTAAGGTAAAGAATATGGATCAGGAAAAAAGCTTCTGTGAGAGACGGAAACTGCGAAAGTAAACCCTGTGCCGACAAGCCTGGTCAGCGCGGCGCAGTAAACCATAATCCCTCCCAAAGTGGAGGAGGCCTGTGCCCAAATTTGGTCGTTAATGGGCTGTAGAGAGGGAAGTAGAGACAGATGTAGGAGAATACTGGACTTTGCAGGATGAATCATAACACTATATTATAAGTTCTATACTAATATCATAAAGCTGAAGACTTTGTTTGTTTAAACGCGCTAATCTCGGGAACTAATAGTCTGATTACAAAAATTCTTTCAATATTGGATAGTACGTTCATCGAGGAACACTTTAGGCTATAAAAAATCACGCTGCAACCAATAGGTGCAAAGCAGAAGTGAAAAATGTTGCAAAAGCGGGAAATTTTTCTATAATTCAGGCGTATGAAGTCGCCGGCAACAAGTAAACTATACAAAAAACCCATCCTCTTGAACCATTCTATGTACTTAAAAAAATCGCATCAAAATCCGTTGTGTAGTTTTGAAGATGTAAGCTCGCAACACATACTCGTACAACAATAAAGAAAAGTCAATTATTATGGTTTCATTGTAGGTATATATAGATTAAAATTAATCCTAATCTATATAAATACTAGCTGTCCCGGCAAACGTTGTTTTGCCATACTAAAAAAAAAAAGGTTTGAAAAATAGATGTTGGCCGATTCTCAGACCTACTGAATATGTATGTAAAATTTCATAAAAATCGGTCAAGCCGTTTCGGAGGAGTACGGTAACTAACACTGTGACACGTGAATTTTATATATTTATGGTCTTATTCATAATGACTTATCCGAGGTTTAAACAGAGATTTTAACGAAGAGATAATAGACGTTTTATCGTAAAAAGACTAATTTGAATAACAATTTTTGTCAATTTTTAATCAAAACTGATTTTAGCGAACTCTTAAACCTCCGATAAGTCATTATGAATAAGACCGTTAGATTATAAAGCGGAAGAGTTTGTTTGTTTATTGGTTTGAACGCGCTAATCTCAGTAACCACTGGGCCGATTTGAAAAATTCTTTCAGTGTTAGATAGGGTATTTATCGATGAAGGTTTTAGGTTATATAAGATCACGCTACGACTATTAGAAGCGAAGCAGTAGTGAAAAATGTTGCAGAATCGGGGAAAATTTTCTTAACTCCAAGCGGATGAAGTCGCGGGCAACAGCTAGTAATATTATAAATGTGTGAGGATGTTCGGATGTTTGTAACTCTGTCAGGCAAAAACTACTGATTTCATTTTATAGTTTATAAAACTTTACAATAATGTAGCCCACGAATCAGAATAAATTATAGGCTACTCTCTTTATCCCGAAAAAATACAATGTTCCCGTGGGATAATAAAAAATTGGTCAAGTGCGAGTCGGACTCGCGCACGAAGGGTTCCGTACCATTATCTATGCAACATAAGGCAACGTTATTAGTATCGAGCAAGAAACGGTAAAAAAATCATGTTTGTTGTATGGGAGCCCCCTTAAATATTTATTTTATTTTATTTTTAGTATTTGTTGTTATAGCGGCAATAGAAATACATCATCTGTGAAAATTTCAACTGTCTAGCTATCACCGTTCTTGAGATACTGGGTGCGGAACCCTAAAAATCATGTTTGTTGTATGGGAGCCCCCCTTAAATATTTATTTTATTTTATTTTTAGTATTTGTTGTTATAGCGGCAATAGAAATACATCATCTGTGAAAATTTCAACTCTCTAGCTATCACCGTTCTTGAGATACAGCCTGGTGACAGACGGACGGACGGACGGACGGACGGACGGACGGACGGACGGACGGACGGACGGACGGACGGACGGACGGACGGACAGCGAAGTCTCAGTAATAGGGTCCCGTTTTTACCCTTTGGGTACGGAACCCTAAAAAAAGGTTTGAAAAATAGATGTTGGCCGATTCTCAGAGCTACTGAATATGCATGTAAAATTTCCTAAAAATCGGTAAAGCCGTTTCGGAGGAGTACGGTAACTAACATTGTGACATGGAAATTTTATATATTAGGTTATGTAGATGTACAAGTTTTATAATAATGATAGCTGTACCTTCGTATGCGTGGAATTTAGAAATCAAACCTAAACGAATTGTACAAAAACACATCCTCTGGGACCACTCTATCTAATAAAAAAAAACTACATCAAAATCTCTTGCGTGATTTTGAAAATTTAAGCTCACATAGGGACATACATACGGAAATAACGACTTTGTGTTATAATAATGTTATATCTTTATATTTGCGCCTCTGATATATTACCTTTTTCAATATTCTCTATGGTCTTTGTATTTATTCTTTTGTGTCACTTCTGTATGTAATCAAGAAGGTTATAAATAGGGAGTAACAACTCGGGAACATAGATTTGTTCCAAGGCAGTCCCTGTTTAGGGTTTAAAAGTAAAATAGTAAATAGTAGCCTTGCTTTCTCTTTTACTCCCGCTTAAAAAGAGAGAGTTAGAAAGGCTACTAAATGATTTATTTTTCTTAATGTGTTCAACAAAAAAAAGCAGCAGGCCGGATTCGTTGTACCGAGTGTTACGTCTAGATCTATATCCTAAGTCTATGTATGTAATATGTATAAATTGACAATTGTCAAATCCTCAAGCTTTAATAAAATCTATTATATCTTTCCAAATCCTCGTTTATTTTATCAAATAACCTATACTTATTTATATAATAATAATATTAGGTATATTATATTACTTTCAAACTTTCAAATTTAAATATTTATTGCATATTATGTGTGTTACATGGTCGTACAATATATATGAAGAGCTTTAGACTTAGGCATTTTACATGCATAGCTATGTTAGTAGGTATATAATTATGTTAGATATTAATTTGTTAGTTATATTTATTTAGTCATTAATTTATTTATTTTAACAGAGTGGTGCTTAGGTAGTCAATTTATTTAACATTAAAACAACATTAATCATAATAGTGGTCCAGTACTTACATTCTAGAAACTCTATAACAGAGTAGTAACAATGTTGGACCAGGTGGTGTATTAGTTTGTTTTTAAACGATTGGATGCAATCAGCATTCTTTATATTGGCTGGTAAATTATTAAATATTTTAACTGTCATATAACATGGACTTGTAATAAGCATTTTAATTCTTGAGGGTGGTAAGTATAACCTAGCTTTATGACGTGTGTTTCTATCGCGAGTATCCTCTACTTCATTAAAGATATGTATGTTTTTAACAACAAACATACACATGTCAAGTATACATAATGAGGGCATTGTTAACAGTTTAAAATCAATAAAATATGGTTTACAGCTAATTGTATTAAGTATCTATTTGTGCTATTATACGTACACATTATTTTTCCATAATTAACAACTCATTAACGTTAACACCATTGCCCCACAGCATAATTGATTCGATTGTCGATATAAATGACAATGATTCATCGATATTCACTAAGAACGCGAACGTGAAGAACGCGCTACCCTCCGGAACTACTGGTCCGATTTAAGGACGGCTATAGGCGATATAACATCATATAACATCACGTTGTGTCTAAAAATGATGTAAAAAGGGAAGAAAATATTCCGAAGTCCATGCGTACGAAGTCGCAGGCAACAGTTTTTTTTTTTATATATCACGGACATTTCACACAACGTTCTCTGGTCCCAAGCTAAGCTTATATGCTTGTGTTATGGGTACCAGAGTACGGATATACTACATATAGTACAAATATTGCATTTTATCGATACTGCAAATCAGTTCGCTTGGTGTATCCTTATTCTCATGCATGGGTTATTATGCTTATTCGGTGTTGTGGCATGTGTTCAAGAATAACGTGTTTGCAATAATATTTGTTAGAAATTTATTTTAGGAAAACTTAAAAATGTGTTGGGCAGAGAAGTGTTGTTATTATATACCGTTACATAAAGCATGTATTTTACTTGGATTTGCAAATCTTGTAAGTAAAAATACCAGAATATTTTATTTACAAACATCTTTCTAAGGCTTTTTATTTTTTGTAAGACTAAATTTATGAAACCAATTTTTATTTATTTTCAATGGATATTACTATAGGCTTTTTTTTCTATAACATGGTTAACCTACTACAAAAGATTGAGTTATAAGTTTAGTGAAACTATTATGTGTCTTTTTATCTCTTACTTCATCAGACCTGGCAATGGCAATGAAGGTTTTCGACTTTGGTGTAGTCGTGGGTTTGAATCCCATTCAGGGTAATTACCTATATCTAAACAAATAATAATTTGTTTGTAATAGAGGTTTCTATGTCTATAAATAAGATTATTTCACTCAACACCAGGTCCTAAACTTAGCTTATTGATAATAATTAAGAGAGCCCGACACCAAACTATGCTCCATACAAAAAATATGGGCATAGTACAACAAATTTTTCTCACTGTATCTAGGTCTTAAATATCTATATCCTATTACTTCCTATTTTACTAACTAAAATAAATTTAACCAAAAGTTCTACCAAAAAAGTAACTATTCTTCTATAGAATAGCTTAAAGAAAATTTAAATCTGTTTTAATTTTCACGAAGTAAACAGCGGACTCCTTAACTGCTTATTTCAAAGAATTTAAACGTAAAATCCGCCTCAACTATATTTGTCTAATTTGGGATTGTAGTCCCCTCTTAATAATTAAAGTACTTGTATAATAATTCTAACATCTTGAATTTATCTATATACAGAAAGACCGCATGTGGTTTGTATGACTATACTTATATTAAACGGGGAATTACCCGTTAACCTACCTTAAATGAGTGGATAAACATAAAGATGTTTAACTTTATACGTTTATCAAGTGCTAAGATTCGACATTTTTATGTTAAGGAATGGTCACAGAATTTTTGTTTTAGGGTTTCGTACAATAAAGAAACCCATATAGCCTCACTACGGCGTCCGTCTGACTGTCGGTCTGTCTGTCTGCCGTCAAACTTTTTTTACTCAGCAATGCCTGAAGGCATCAACTTGCAACTCATACGGTCATACCAAATGTAGATCTATGCGGTCCCTTGCTGTAAAAAATACAATCAATCAATTTTGGACTATCTCCACGACACTTTTAGGATCTCCTCCACTTCGAGAGAATATGTGGACTACTTTGCCGCGATGACTATAAAGATAGTTAGCGATATTTACATAGATTTGTTTCTAGTTTTCCATCTCTCATCTCTCACAAGTACAAGTTAACTGGTACTTTAAGCTGGCATCCCTGGGAAGGAAATGGGGTGGTGACACTTGTATTCTTAATCCGTCACCACGGGGATTTAGGTATTGTAAAATTAGCCAATTTTATTTATTTATAGACATTTCACACATCCGAATAACGGGAAAAGGACAGAATAATGGTGTTTACTTTCATGCCTGTTTTTCAGTTAGTATCAACGAGTGTGACTATCGGATCTCTCGTGAGCTATGTAGCCGAACGCAATATGGCAGTGGTCAACAAAGATAATCTCCATCATGTGTTAATATTCTTCGGTCTTGAATGGAAAGTGCAAACAATCAACATCCTCTTAAGTGTTATCGCTATTATAGGAGTTTTCTGGATGATCTTTTCAGCTCTACTTATTGTCGGAGTCTTAAAGGTGTGCACATTTTTTTAAATTTATTTACTAGCTAATGTCCGCAATTTCATCCGCATTAATAGATTATTAAGCCCTCCTCCCTCAATATACTTACACTTATACAAAAATTGGTCAAGTGCGAGTCGGACTCGCGCACGATGGGTTCCGTACCATTATCTATGCAACATAAGGCAACGTTATTAGTATCGAGCAAGAAACGGTAAAAAAATCATGTTTGTTGTATGGGAGCCCCCCTTAAATATTTATTTTATTTTATTTTTAGTATTTGTTGTTATAGCGGCAATAGAAATACATCATCTGTGAAAATTTCAACTGTCTAGCTATCACCGTTCTTGAGATACTGGGTACAGAACCCTAAAAATCATGTTTGTTGTATGGGAGCCCCCCTTAAATATTTATTTTATTTTATTTTATTTTTAGTATTTGTTGTTATAGCGGCAATAGAAATACATCATCTGTGAAAATTTCAACTCTCTAGCTATCACCGTTCTTGAGATACAGCCTGGTGACAGACGGACGGACGGACGGACGGACGGACGGACAGCAAAGTCTCAGTAATAGGGTCCCATTTTTACCCTTTGGGTACGGAACCCTAAAAAAGCCATCCTCTCAAACCAGTCTAACATTTAAATAAACGGTATCAAAATCTATTGCGTAGTTTTGCAAGATATAAGCTCACATAGGGACATAAATACAAAAATAATGAATTTGTTTTATAATATTTATTATATTTTACTCTCTATGGTCCACGACCTCGAACCCGTGGAATTTAGGAACCAATATTTTAATGGTTACGACAGCAAGCCATGCTCAATACTTAGATAGATAGATAGTTCGATAAATTTCTTTATTTTTGATCCAAAACAATACACATTAAATTAGCTCGACAAAACCAAATAATCGGTTTGTCTGTGGAAGATGAAAAATACATTGCACTTAATTGTAAAGATATAAATGAAACACACAGTGTACATGAGTCGGTTGCCTCTTACATCTAATATTATATTACGGCTTATTATAATTAATAAGAAGTTACAGAGTCTCAATTAAATATTTCTTGTAACATTTTGCAAAACACTTTTTATTTTTCTTTCCTATGGATATATATATATATTTTTTCTATATTTTTTCTTTCCTATATACTTAAATATGGACATCATACTCCGCAGTTTTCTTCGTGGATACTGCGTTTAGAATTCTGTGGGTTATTACATATGCTTCTCCTACTTTCTTTTTTCCTAAACATTCCTAAAAGAAATATATAAAAAAATCCTAAATTCCACGCGTACCTAGGTACGAAATTGCAGGCTGCTATTATACACATATAACACATATAACAGCTAAAATAAAACTACTTTTTACGGATTTAGACGCGTATATTTGTTTTAAATTTTAGCCCGACGTTTCGGAGACTTTGCAGACACCATGGTCACGGGTGAGACTGAGCTGTAATGTGTCTTCTACAATCAGTTATTACAGGGTTTTTACCCACATCCACTTTAATTTTACATTGACCATAAAGATAGACTTTTACCATAAACTATATTATATTACATTGTGCTCAGACTACATAAAATTAATAACAATATCTTAGTTTCTAAATATATAACAAAAATTTTAACAATATAAAGAAAATTTAAATTGTTAGAAAATATTAGGCAACAGATAGGCATATAAACGTCATGGACCACTTTATCTGAAATGTGATGTATGAGGCCAAAATTAACGATGAATTCTAACCACAAATTACAAAGATATATTCGTTAATATATAACCCAGATATAACCACATTAGTGTGTTATTTAATTAACAATAATGGACTTGATGACGACATTAAGCAGAACTAATATTATGTACTTGCATATTGCATTATGAATTAATAATTATATTATTAATAATATTCATGGACATATCACACAACGTCCTCTGGTCCCAATCTAAGCTTATATGCTTGTGTTTCGGGTACCAGAATACGGATAGAATACAAATACTACTTTTCTTTTGTAAATACACACTTATTTCTAATATAAAATTCTCGTTTCAAAATGTTCGTTCCCATAAACCTCCGAAACAGCTTGACTGATTCTTATGAAATTTTATATGCATCTTCAGTAGGTCTGAGAATCGGCTACTATCATACCCCTAAGTGTTAAGGGTTGTCCACCCCTGACATTTGTATAGCAAAACAACGTTTGCCGGGTCAGCTAGTAATACATAGAAATACACCCGGACGCATACAAAGATTTGTATAACAATTCTATATATACACGCAAACGATTGTCCCGTGCGGGAATCGAAACCGCGACTTCGTGAACGACAGTCCATTACATAAACCAGTCGACCACGAAGCTAGTTGTCACTCTATTTAAATTGGGATAACAGTTGAAAGAAGAAATTTGCCATAATCTGACGTTTTACTCGATTTCTTTTTGTTTATTTCAGAATGAGCCAAGTTTGATACTCTGTTTCTTCTCTTTTGGTATAATTCTGACGATAATATTCATGCTGAGCGGTCTACTCCTGTTGATTAGTGAGTTCTGGTGGGAAGCGCTCATTATTATGATCATTTCAAGTAAGTATAAAATATATTAGATAACTGTTTCCGACTCCGTACGCTTGGAAATAAAACAAATATTCCCGATATTGCAACATTTTTCACTGCTGCTTCGCTCCTATTGGTCGCAGCGTGATATTATATAGTATATAGTCTTTCTAGATAAATGTACTATCCAACACTGAAAAAAATTTTTAAATCGATTTGGAAGTTTCTGAGATTAGAGCGTTCAAACAAACAAACATACAGCATTATATTTTAGCTTTAAAGTATTATGTATAGATCTTTATTTTATTGACGGGCTTCGTGGTCTAGTGGTTCTTGTAACGGACTGCCGTTCACGAGGTCTGAGGTTCGATTCCCGCGCGGTGCAATTATTTGTACGATATTTATAAATGTCATACAAATGGATGTACTGCGTCTGGGTGTTTTTATGTATTATAAGTATGTATTTACAAAAGAAAAGTAGTAAGTATATGTAGTATATCCGTATCTGATACCCATAATACAAGCATAGAAATATAGCTTACTTTGGGACCAGAGGGCGTTGTGTGAAATGACCATAAATATTTATTTATATATAGACTAATATAATAGACAATAGACCTGTAATATGAAATATAAAAGAATTAAATTTTCAGAAAAATTTCATTTTATTTACCCCTTTTCTTCATCAGGGTGTGTAAGAGCCAGTTAAGTAATATTGTCACAGTTAAAATCCTCTGTGAGAGACAGAAAATATGAAAATAAACCCTGTGTCAACACGCCTGGTCAGGGTGGCATAGTAGATCATAACCTCCCTTAAAGTGGGTCGATAATAAGCTGAAGAGACCTGTTATCCTATTAACCCTTAAAGTAGACTCTCAACTCCACTATACATAGTTTGAAGCAGCTTCCATTAAATAAATTTAAAAGCAAACTGCATATGTGGTTAAAGGTTAAATGTGTCTACTCTTTTAAAGAATTCCTTGACATGTTCTAGTATTGACCTTTTATTATTGTTAACCTGACTAATCACTGTGTGAGGATACATATTTGTAATTTCGTACACCACTACCTGTGGTCAAATATGTGGATACCATCATGATATTATATTAAACTAGCTGTTGCCCGCGACTTCGTACGCGTTAAATTTAGAAATAAAAACTTAACTAACAGAAGTTTACTAGTACCGCTCAATAGATGGCGTTGTACAGCTTTTTTAAATCGCACTATGGTTTGGTTACACGCATTAACACATAAGCTCGTCAAAATTTTGAGATTTCGTTCGGCATTTTGCAATTATAAATTAGTAAGGAGTAAGGATGTAACAACAACAACTAAACTAACGATTACCCAAATCGTAAATTAGTAAGGAGTAGTAATGCGCAAAATAAATCTTTTGTGTGAAACTAAATCTTTAAATCTTTTGCTTGAAAAGATTTAAATCACTCTTTTAAATCTTTAAATCAGAAAATCGCAACCAAATCTTTTGCCTCTTCTATACAAAATAGATTCAAGATTGATTTTGAGCCGATGATTTATAACGACTGTATAGTAATTAAATCTTTTGAAATTTTTAAATCATCAGTTATTCATAAATCTGATACAAAATAGTACCGTGTGATTTATAATAATGTAAATAAGTAAATCAAAGTTGTGATAGCGGCGGGTTAATACTATTATTTAAGTACTCGTCGTATTACGTAGTTACGTACGCATATTTTTAGGGTTCCGTGACATAGGTACGGAATCCTAAAAATATCCCTATTAATACATTGTAGGTATATAATATATATATATATATGTATAGTCATAGTAATAGGGTCCCGTTTTTACCCTTTGAGGGTTACCTTTAATAGATCGATAGGCAATTTTTGATATTCATAACGATACGATAACGCCAGATGTTGCATTAATCTATTATTCCATCGATACATAATATAGGTGATCAGTACAACCATTATTTCGATAAATTAAAATAGGTACATTACTTATGCCTCGGGCATCGCTCGCTATTTTATTTATCTACATATTGTATTAAAGTCTATCAGTGTAAGTGCAATTACGTCCAAAAGTAAATAAACGTTATGCCAATGGCAACGAGTTTAATCTTATAAATAAAATTCACGTGTCACAGTGTTAGTTACCGTACTCCTCCGAAACGGCTGGATCAATTTTTATCAAATTTTACATGCATATTCAGTAGGTCTGAGAATCAGCCAACATCTATTTTTCAAACCTTTTTTTTTTAGTGTGGCAAAACAACGTTTGCCGGGACAGCTAGTAATATATAAATATATTGACGTCTGCAACTCATGATTCCCTCACTCGGTATATTCCGTATGCGTAGGTAACTCTATACGATCAACGTTGTGCATCGCATCGCCTACATCATTCTATCTCTTTCCAATTCACTCAATTTGTAGCATCTATTTCATTCATTTCAGTATACACATCTTCTTGGTTCAAATCTAAATTGAATCATAACTCAGGGAGATATAGATGTGTTTTGAAATGAAGTGAGTTAAAGATGTGTTTTGAAATGAAGTGAGTTACTGAGTTATTAAATCTTTTCTACAGATGTAAATCTTTTTTTCCAATCACTCCTGAGTTACACATCTCTAGTAAGGAGCAAGGATGTAACAACAACAACTAAACTAACGATTACCCAAATCGTTAGTTTAGTTGTTGTTGTTACATCCTTACTCCTTACTAATTTATAATTGCAAAACGCCGAACGAAATCTCAATTTTGCGAAATAAAGATTTCAATTTCATTTCATTTCATATATTTGAAATCCTTAACTTTTGTTTTCAGTGATCAACATACATTTCCTGGTAGTGATACACTCATTTTACGACCTGATGCAGAAGGGGAACTTTAGTTTCCAGCGACAAAGGGACTCCGATCAAGATCCTTTAGCCGACTGCTTTGACGAGACCATTGATGTTTAATGTCCCAGCCTATCTACGTCCCACTGTTGGGCACGGGTTTCCTCCACTTTTGGAGGGATTATAGTTTACTGTGCTGCGCTGCCCAGGCATACACAGGGTCTATTTTCGATTTTCCCGTCTCTCACAAGGGATCTTATCTGTGTACAATATCATATATCTGGCTTTTTCAACACCCAGGGAAGGAAAAGGGGTGGTGTCATTTATATTCTTAATTCTTCACCACACTGACAATATCTAAATGTCTACCGATATGTAGTGATTCGAAATTTCAGGCGTACGTAGTCGCGGGCGTTAGATAGTAACTAACAAGATACGTAATTACTTTATAAGTTCAAATAAAAGTTAAAATATAACATTATTAATATTACGATGAAATATTAAATAACTATATTAAAAATAGGTGTAGTAGGTGATTTTATTGCCTACCCTAGGTAGTTTGATTCCTACCCAAAATAAAATATCATCATCATCCTCCTGCCCTTATCCTATTATTTGGGGCCGGCGCAACATGTCTTTTTCTTCCATAGTCTTCTATTAGCCGTCATGTCTGTGTCAACTCCTTTTTCTTTCATGTCCTCTTTCACACAGTGCATCCATCTTTTCTTAGGTCTTCCTCTAGACTTTTTTCCTTCCACATTTATACTCAGAACTCTCCTATCGATATTACTTTCCTTTCGTTTCATAACATTCCTATACCAGGACATCCGCTCATTCTTCAATTTTTCAGTCAATGGCATCACTTTCAAACTTCCTCTAATATATTCATTCCTTATTTTAATCCATAAAATATATTTGTGAGAAAAGCATAATTATTTTTTCTATAACTACGAGGGCATATCCAAAGACTGCAAACCAAAAATCCTCTTAAATAAACATATAATAAAACATATAAAACATATACATATATTTTTTATCATTTATATAGATATTGGTACCAATTCTACGTGCACAACTAAACTAAAAATGCATGTAATGCACGTAGAATCGGTACCACGACTAATTTAACTTAATTATTAAACAATCCTCTAAAATACAATATTCATACTTAAACAAAGAATACTTTGTTTAAGTATGAATCTTGTATCTAGGTACTTATATAATTAAGAGTTTATATTGGTAAGTTATTGTTAGGATTTTTTAACAATTATGTTAAAATAATCGATTAATGCAGTAAATATATAAGTACAAACATACTTAATTAAATTGATTTAATGAAGAATTATCTGATTTATCGATATCAATATAAGTTATGTCGACATGACGCTAATTTGTAGACAAGTCATTTTAAAAATATAAAAGTATTTTATATTATGATATTATTTTATTTTTGTAAATGAATAATACTTTTCTTGAACATTTGTCCTTCCGTCTGTCATCAAGAATCTACGTGATCACTGTATCCCTACTAATCCCTATTAATATTATAAATGCTAAAGTAACTCTGTCTGTCTGTCTGTTACGCTTTCTCGCTTAAATCTCTCAACCGATTTTGATGAAATTTAGCACAGACAATCTTTAGACCCTGAGAAAGGACATAGGCTACCTTTTATTGCGAGAAAAAGGGATGAAAATTTTCTAAATTATACGTGAATGGAGTCGCAGGCAACAGCTAGTTGATTATGTATACTAGTCATTATTATAAACCTAGAGGGTTTTGTTTGTTTGTTTGAACGCGCTAATCTCAGGAACTACTGGCTCGAATCGTACATTATTTTTATGTTAGATAGTCCATGTATCGAGGTCCGAGGAAGGCCTTCAGCTATGTAACATCACGCTGTGACCAATAAGAGCAAAGCGACAGTAGAAAATGTTGCAAAAATAGAGAAAAATTTCAAAATTCCACGTATACAAAGTCCTGGGCAAAAGTTAGTTTTGATAGAATCATCCTCTTGCATCTGCCACTTTCTTATGAAGTTTCTTCTGTCAACTCTAGATAGAGATATTGGATAACAGTACCAAGTCTACGTTCGCAACTAAACTAAAAAAAATGAAAACAACAATGGTGTATTTTGATGATTTGGCTATCTCGTTATGCACATTTTTATTAATTAAAATCGTTAGTCTATAATATACAGACTTTCTAATAGAAAAGTTCTATTAACATTGCCGAATTGTGTTATAGATACCATCAGTTATCATTTTTTAATTAGGTTTAGTTCTACAAGTAGAAACGGTACCAATATTGATAAAAACTGCAAATAAAACAAAAGTTATTTTAGAAGTAACACATATTATATTTTCGTTATATATCTTATACTTTATTACACATACAAAGTATATAATTGAATTCGATATTATTTTTAATAATACCTACATATATATAACACAGAAACAAGGGGTTTTTTAAACTATTTGTCTTAGGAATTCATTACACTATAGCACTCACATTTAATGTGAAACTTTTCTATAAAAAAATAGAATCTTCGCAAGGTCAAATTTTATGAGCCGGGCTAACATCGGCTTTTATAATGGTGATTAGTAGATAAGGCCAATATTTTAAGAAATCATATTACTATAGAGGGTTATCTGTCACAATCCAAACATGCTGCCTTGGCTTCAATTACATTTATATCGTCTGCTATTACCATTTTGTCACAATGATCAGTCACTGATTGTATAATTGCGAATTTTATCAAGTTTGGTGTCATAATGGCGCTATTATGACGCCATAATGGCGTCATTATGACAAAAAAATTATAGCAGACTAGAGACTTGGGCCCCAGGTCATACATGCCCGACGGTTATTTATAAGTGTATTTGATCCTTTTGAAGGAGATCGACAATCACATCGGACTCGGAGTATGCTTCTCTCGGGCGTCCCCTCCCAGCTTCCAAATTATTGGTATAGAATACTAGATTATATACTAAGTATAAATTCCCTTGTTTCTGTAATAATAATTTGACATATATTTATTTTGGCACATAAGAAATAACGCACCGATGTTTATACCATAAATTACTAACCTAGTTATGTTGCAAATGTTAACAAGATGCTAGTCTTTACTTATCAAAAATGTATGTCCCTATATGAGCTCATGTCTTCAAAAATAGGTACATAACGGATTTTGATTCAACTTTTTTTAATAGATAGTGTGTCAAGAGAATGGTCTTTTTGTATAATTTGAAAAGGTTTACGGTCTTATTCATAGTGACTTATCGGAGGTTTAAACGGAAATTTTATCAGAGAAGAATAACAAGTTTTGACAATTTTCGCGAACCTATTTTAGCGAACTTTTAAACCTCCGATAAGTAATTATGAAAAAGGCTTTCAGTGTATAATGGGTGAGGGGGAGTCCAATAACTAACTATTAACGCGAGTGAAACCGCGGCCATTAGCTAGTTATCAATGTATTTATTTTAAAAAAAATGTTCTCATTGCATTGTGTTCCTCAAAGTTGGGGGTCGTGACAACCCTTCTGTAAGACCTTTCGCTTTCACGATGTTTTGTAACCTGCTTTGATTTCTGGTAAGTAGGGCACTGTGTACGGTTAAGTCGAGATACATACCGATCTGATCTGACCAACGACTAACAGAAATAATAATATAACAAAAAGATATTAAAATTTATTGTTTTCATTAGGATGGCATGATGAAAAATAATGGATAGCAAAGTGACATAGGTACACACTCATATTTAAAGCGATTGCTGTCTCATAAATCGCAGGCGCTTGTCTTTCTTTACAGCGAAAAACTTATCTAAGGGTTTTATATACCAATAAATGCTTTTTTGCAATTTTTATCTTTTTGTAATTAATATGCCAAAAATTTGACGGACACGGCATTGCTTAAAAAACTCAATAAAAATAGCTTTTTTAACAGGTTAACTTTTGGTTTTATAAAGGCAGATCAAAAACTCATGAGGTAACTCGTTTAGTTAAATAATTATGTCTAAGTATTATCTAATTACGATGACAATTATTGTAAAATAAATCAAAAATTCTTAGTTTCCTTGTGATCAGTACAATATTAATCAACTTGCAAGTTTGGTATTGGTTTGCGTTTGAATATTGACTAGAGATCGTTAGCATCTAGTTGGCGAAAGATTATTGAATAAAAGAACTAGATGAGACTAATAGATATTTAAACTTCTTCCCTATTATTGAGTTGCTTGTAAAAACTGTGTGTTATGAGGATTGTGTATACGTTGTGACCTGCAAACAAAAATAAAAATAAGTTTAATAAATAAGAGGTAACAAAGCGGAGAAGGCAGAGACTATAGAGCGCCATCTGCTACGATCCAAACACACTTCCTTGGCTTCATCCACACTTATGTAGGTATCAGGGCATTCATGCCCGACGGTTGTAAGTGCTACGCACTTGACCCTTTTGGCGTATACCTGTGATGACACTGGAGTAACTTTTTCTCGGGCGTCTTCTCCCAGCGTTTCCACTTACCTCCGCCGTGAATATGCCTTTTGTTAATCATCTATCATCCTCTCCACATGGTGAAACCACCTAAGCATACTTTTCTCCACCTTAGTCGTTATATTATCATCTTTCAGACCGCAACGTTAATCTGTCTTTCAACGTCACACCACACATACTTCTCAAAGAGCGCATCTCTACAGCATTCAGTCTAATTTCGTGCTTACCACACCCAACATTCGCCTCCGCAATATTGGCTTTCCGCATTTATTAATTTTATGCTTACCTATATAGAATATTTCGGTGCCAATAGCTCCACCTTCGAAGTGAGGTATGTTCAGGAAGAATATAAACATGTGGAGCAGAAAGAAAACTATCCACATAATCATGTACATTTTGATGATATTAGCACGTTCCTGGAACACAAACATCAGAACTGAAAATCTACGAAAGTGTACCTACGTAGACAAGTCAATTAGGTACTTAGAGGTTTCCTAAAACAATGAGGAATTGAATTAATATTAAGTTGGGAAAAATAGCTGAAATAATTTTACTCAAGAGTTAGTTTATAAAAAATAATTCATCCTAAGTTCGCTAAGGGCACTGTGGGCCTAACAATAAGGCTTTTTAATAAGTTTTTACCACCACATTTCCTACTCATGGCGTTGTAAAAGCCAGCTCAGGGATAACTTAATCGAATATCCTCCTATAGTGGAGGAGGTGCCTTTTTCCGGTGGGGTTATGCAGAGACTATAAAGCGCTATCTGCTACAGTGTAATGACAAAGCACATGTTTTTCGCTTCATTTACACTTCTAAAATGATTGAATGACAATGTCACGTGGTTTATGTAACGGACTGGCTCCCGAGGTTGCGAGTTCGATTCCCGCCGGAACAATCATTTGTGTGATATTATAATTATCATACAATTGTTTGTACTGCGTCTGGCTGTTTTCTATGTATTATAAGTATGTATTTGCAAAACTAAAGTAGTATATGTATTCTGGTACCCATAACAGAAGCATATAAGCTTAGCTTGGGACCAGAGGACGTTGTGTGAAATGTCCATGAATTAATAAGCTGACAAGAAAATTTATCTTTCAACTTACATGATAAACTGCCCATACAAACATCACGTCGAAGATAAACTTCAGTAGGAACATAATCACAAGTATGATACACATTGCGTATAGTCCCGTAGCAGTGGCCTGTTCCTCCACATCATCAGTTATGTTATCAGCCAACACTCCAAGTGCTGTTGCGAACAGTATCAGAACACAGAACATTACAAATGATAGGACCTGTAAGAAAAAGAATAAATTGGTACCAGGGGCATAGCGTGCCTTTGTGGAGCCCATAAAAATTTCTCACAAAAGAAAAAAGGGGGCCCCGTGGCCCAGGGGCCCCGTATAATTGATACGGCAGATACGGCGGTAGCTACGCCCCTGATTGGTACCAATTCTATGAGCTCAACTAAAAACAAAAATTGATGGTGTCAATATCATATCTCGGCAATGTTAAATGAATTTGCTTTTTATAAAAACTGTGTATCATAGACCAACGATTTAATAATAGAAATGTGTACAACAAAATTGCCAATTATTAAAAATGCACATAATAGTTTTTTGGTAGTGGTAAGCGATTAATGGTCTCATTTATAATGAATTATCATAGGTTTAAAAGTACGCTAAAATCGGTTCGCGAAAATTGTCAAAACTTGTTATTCATAATAGTCTTTTTACTATAAAACGTTTATTATCTCTCCGATAAAATCTCCGTTTAAACCTCCGATAAGTCATCATGAATAAGATTATAAGAATACAAGTTTCACCACCCTATATCTTTCCCAGGGTGCTGTAAGAGCCAGCTAAGGGACAATTGACAGGCCGCGTGGTGTAGTGGTTCATATAACGGATTGCCTACCTCGACTGCCGTCATTAGGTCTCGGGTTCGATTCCCGGTCAGGACAATCATTTGTGTGACCTTTTCTAATTGTCATACAAATGTTTGTTCTGCGTCTGGGTGTTTCTATGTATTATAAGTATCTATTTACAAAAGAAAAGTAGTTTATGTATTGTATCCGTATTCTGGTACCCATAACACAAGCATATAAGCTTAGCTTGGGACCAGAGGACGTTGTGTGAAATGTCCGTGAATATTTATTATTATTTATTATTAATTAAAGCGGTTAACGGTCTTTTGCAGCAGGATTACGACGAAGTTGAAAAAAAATAATTCATACTTCTTTATAATACAGTGCTATTCACTAAAACCAAGTAATAATAAAAAATAAATAAAACAATAATAAATAAAAGAAAAAATTTAAAAAAAAAAGAAACATCTTCCATCCCACACACACGCAATAATGTTCAAAGACAAACATGTCCAGTCCCTCGCCTACACACACACACATACATACACTCCCTCACTCACTTCAATTCTCACTATAAAAGAGACATTTCAAATCACTAGATTAAGATTATTAAGTAAGAACAAATGTTAGATCATCTAAATAAGTAAAGAATTTGATTGATTGGATATATGTTTAGTGAATAAAAATTGTAAAACATGTAGAAACATAGACTTAGGGTAGATTGTATAAGCCGACCATCGTGTGCTGAATTGTATTGTTAAAAATGTAACCATAAGAATGTAACAATGGAACACTGTTTCTCAAAACACAGGCATCAGCCTAGTTTGAGAGGCAGGGAACATTTTTACTGAGCTAAATAATATTATGTATCTATTACTGTTGCACTATGTAATTTTATTATTAGTAATCAATAAAATATTATTATTTTTATTATTATTATTTTGTGAGAGACCGAAAACTTGATACAAAACCCTGTGCCAACACGCCTGGTCAGCACTGCACAGTAGACCATAGTCCCAACGAAAGTGGAGGAGGCCCGTACCTGGCACGTTAATGTATTGGAGACGAAGATGTTAACCATATTTTGTGTCTATTAAGTTCACTGAGACGTTAATAGTTTGTGATTTTGTATTACCAAGTAAATTCGTGGGCTTCGTTCGATGGGCTTCGTGGTGGTGTGGTTTATGTAATGGACTGCCGATCACGAGGTCGCGGGTTCGATTACCGCTTGGGACAATCATTTGTGTGACATCCATAAATGTCATACAAATGTACTGCGTCTGGGTATTTTCTATGTATTATAAGTATATATTTACAAAAGAAAAAGTAGTATAATGTAGTCTATCCGTATCTGGTACCCATAATACAAGCATGATATATAGCTTACTTTGGGGCCAGAGGACGTTGTGTGAAATGTCCTGAATATTTATTTATTTTATTTATAATTGTTTCGTAACCGTAATCTATTTCTATTCGAATTTCAAATCTTCCCGCCTTTTATCATATGTTGGGCTTTAATTTGCAACGATCTGGAATTTTCTATGATATTGTTGGGAGTTAACCAATGGCAGGGCGTATATGTCACGCCATACGTTCCGTCCAATCACAAGCCGCGTCCATTTCGCGGCAACACTGCGTCATCGGTCAAGACGTTGACATTCGAATGGATTTTAAGAAAAAATACGTTTTAATAAGAAAAAATTCGTAAAACTTTGAAAGTACAACAAAGCCATCGCGAGTGCAAATCTATATAAACATTATTCGGGGTGTGTGTGTGTATAAACGTTTTAATCGTGAGGAAAGTGGAATTAATATATAAAATCATTAATAAACTATTACAAGCAAGTACTTTATGTGCCGGCCGGCGAGACTTCAGCGGTGTACCCAGCGCTGGACAGGCTTGGACATAGGATCGTACATATCCAGAGGTAAGCTTCCACATTGTCTCTGAATATTTTAGACGTTGCAGCCCAACTTTACAAAAAACGTAGCTGTTACCCAAATAGTGTGAGGACCATCCGCACACATTTTTATGGTGCCGAAACCCGGGAAATAAGCACCCATTCCCTTTAGATCGGCTTATTTTCCATTAGATATCTATGCAATTATATGCATATTTCGTAAAATATCGTATATTTAGCGCCCATTTGAAATAAATTTTATTAAAAATTTCGTTCTGCCGCCATTACCGGCTGACATTCCGTTGATCTTTTGCATTCAATTCCGCTTGAATAACATAACAAGTTAGTTACGAAGGCATATGAACATTAAAATTTGTGTTTTTTTGTGTTTAATTGCGTTCAAAATTCCTGTGAAAATTTGTTATTTTGTAAAAAGGAAAACCGGGATACGTCATTATTAATGCGAATCGGTTCGGTATAACCCGACAGAATTTAGTGGTCGTTAATTTACTTCAATTCGATACGTATGCACGCACCAACATTATTTAGCCGTCTTATACGTCATTCGATGCACTCGCGCTTCGCGCTCCTATTGGTTGACTGTTTAACGTAAACAATTGATAATCGTTTTTAGTTTAACTTTATTCTCTCAATTCAATTGTTTAATTTCGTGACGCATTCGTATTATTCGATAAATAATTTTTTATTATTTATATTTATTTTTTTAATATGTCTTACGTAACTATGAGACGCCGTTCCAAGCCTAAGTCATTAGAAAAGGAAAACCAAGAAGATAAAAATGTTTTCACAGTTCTTGATTTACCTGTATTGCGCCGTAAACGTATAATTGCGTTAAACCGCTTAAAGAAAGCATTCGAAGTAGCTGAGTTGGCAAAGAAAGATGACTCGTATTTGGATTCGTTTCTCGTTCATTATTCGTTTTTTCAAAAATATTGCAACAACTTTGAGGAAGCGCATTTTGACATTCTGAGCGTGATTGATAGCGATCAAGAGGAAGAGGAAGATTTAATTCGCGAACAATTCGATGATATATACTATGGTATCATGATAATTCATAGACAGTTAGTACCAACTGAAGTAAAATCTTCCCATTCATTCGAAAGCGCCTTAGGTCGTTCTTGCGTTTCCAACATCAAGCTACCTAAAATCACTATCCCCACCTTTTCAGGATCAATTAAGGCTTGGCCCGAGTTCTATGACATATTTAATTCATTGATACATACGAATGAAGCGTTATCGGATACTGAGCGTATGCACTATCTTTTATCGAGTCTTTCTGGCGACGCTCTTGGCCTCATACGTTCCTACCCCGTTCAGGGTAGTTTCTACCAAGAAGCATTTCAAACTCTTATCTCTCGATATCAAAATAAACGCGAACTCGCATTCGAGTGTTGGAAAGAAATATCAAACCTTAATTTCAAATTAAATTCTCCAATCGAATTTCGTCGCTCGCTAGATCTCATTAACGAGAATTTAAATATTTTAAAAGGGGTAAATTTACCTACTGACAAATGGGATTTTATTCTATGTTATTTAGTTTTATCTAAATTGGACTCTAACACGCGTTGTTTATTCGAACAAAAGTATACTTGTTCTGAGTTGCCTAAATACGGAGAATTAATGAAATTCTTAAATTCTAAATGCGAGGCGCTCATACGAGATACTCATTTCTCTTCACAAAGTCAAAGTAACTCTAATCGGTTTCAATTTCAAAGTAAATCTAATTTATATAACAACAATAAAACAAATAACAAACAAAAGCAAACTTCTGTGTTTCTTTCCAATACAACTGATAATTCGAAGCTTCAGTCCGATCATACGAAGCTGCAGTCCAATAATACGAAGCCCCATTCGATCTCCGTTCCAGTGACACCTTCGCCATCCGTATTGAAGTGTTCATTTTGTTCAGAAAATCATTCTCTTATGCAGTGCAAAGACTTTGCACAGTTATCCGTTTCTGAACGGACTGATTACGCTAAAACTCATCGTTGGTGTTTCAACTGTCTCAAATCGTCACATAGTGTGAAGGAGTGTAAATCTATTTTTAAATGTCAGAAGTGTCGTCAGCGTCACCATACACTACTTCACCAAAACGAAAATTTGACTACTTCTTCTTCTCAATCCGCTTCGAGTAGTCAAACGACCGATCAAGTCCGTGTACTTACAAATATAGGTGAAAGTTCACTTGTATTACTTTCAACCGCTATCGTTCAACTTCGTAATTCGTTAGGTAACTTCCAATCGTTTCGCGCCCTCATTGATTCGGGAAGCCAGGCACACTTCATCACCGAACGCGCTGCCCTACGCTTGGGTGTAGATTGTACTCCGACTTCTCGGCGTGTTCGTGGCTTAGGCCAGTCGTCTTCTGCTGTTTCAGGAACAGTCAGACTCGAAGTAGGTGCTCATGGTAAACCTCTATTCAACGTCGACGCATTCACGTTACCTTCCATATGCGGCAGGATGCCATCCACCCGTATTGATAAATCATCGTGGCATCACCTGCAAGACCTGCGGCTAGCTGACCCAGAGTGTCACCAGCCAGGTCCTATCGATCTTCTTCTTGGCGCAGAGGTGTTTGCTTCGCTCTTGCTTCCTGGTACTGTTAGCGGCGGTCCCATGCAACCCTCTGCATTTAATTCTGTGTTCGGCTGGCTACTTCTGGGAGGTGTTGGCTGTAAAGAGGAAGAAATTCAATCATTTCTTATCAAAGAAGACGACCAATTAAACGAAGATATTCGACGCTTATGGGAGTTAGAATCATTCGATACTTCTAAACGCTTAACTCCTGAAGACGAACGCTGTGAGGAGATATTCGTCTCGCAACATTCTCGTGATTCAACGGGTAGATACGTGGTTTCTTTACCTTTTAAGGAAGAAAACGTTCAATACTTTCCAGGTTCCCGTGATGTCGCTTTTCGTTGTTTTAATTCGCTAGAACGTCGAGTCGTTAAGAATCCAGATTTACACAAACAGTATAACGATTTCATGAAGGACTATTTAGATAGTGGTCACATGAGCTTAGTTCCTATCCAAGAGTTAAGAAAAGGAAAATATTACATTCCACATCACTGTGTTTTACGTCCTGATTCGGCTACAACTAAGCTTCGCGTTGTCTACAATGCTTCTTCGAAAGACGCCAGAGGCATCTCACTTAATGACTCGCTTCTAATAGGGCCTAAACTTCAAACGAATATAGTCGGGATTCTTCTCAATTTTCGCATTCATTTCGTGGTTTTTACTGCTGATATGCGACAAATGTATAGAATGATTTCTATACGCAACGACGACCGCGACTATCAACGTATTCTATGGCGTTTTAATCCCGACGAACCCGTTCAGGAATATCAGCTCAATACGGTTACGTATGGCGTGTCTTCCGCTCCGTTCCTCGCATGCCGTACTATCAAACAGCTGATTTCTGACGAAGGTAATGACTTTCCTCTTGCTAGTAAAGTTTTATCCAGGGACTTATACATTGACGATGTCGCAACCGGCTGTGACACACTCGAAACCGCTCATGAAACCAAATCAGAGATTATTGCTCTTCTTAAACGTGGGAACTTTGAGCTTCGCAAATGGGCGAGCAATTCACCCGAACTTTTGTCTGACTTATCATTAGAGCATTGCTTAACCGCCCCTGTCACTCTAGACGCAAAAGAAAATTACACCCTTAAAGTTTTGGGTCTAAAATGGGACCCATCTAGTGATAGCTTCTTCTTCGCAGTGACTCCACAAAACAAAAAATGTACCAAGCGCAGTATACTCAGCGAGCTCGCGCGTGTATATGATCCCTTGGGCTTTCTTTCTCCGTTAACTATTGTCGCAAAAGTTCTCGTCCAGCGCCTTTGGATCCTTGGTGTAGGATGGGACGAAGATCCTCCTGAAAAAATCGTAAACTTCTGGCATCGTTACCTCGAAGAACTCCCTCTTTTGAAATCGTTGCAGATACCTCGATGTGTGTCTGTAAAAGACATAAAATCGTGTGAAATTCATGGTTTTTCGGACAGCTCTGAAACCGGTTACGGCGCAGTAATCTACTTAGTCACAGTTGATATCTACGACAACGTAAAAGTCTCTTTTGTGTATTCCAAAGGTCGTGTCGCTCCAACAAAATCGACGTCATTACCTCGGCTCGAGTTGTGCGCTGCTGTCCTCCTCGCCGATCTGCTGAAATTCGTTAAGGATTTATACTTACCTGTGTTTCCATGTACCGGTATCTACGCGTGGTCAGACTCCACGGTAGTGCTTGCGTGGCTGCGATCTCACCCTTCACGTTGGAAGACCTTCGTCGCGAATCGCGTAGGTCACATTCTAGACGTCGTTCCAGATGCTCGCTGGGGTCACGTGGCCTCCGAAGAGAACCCAGCGGACGTAGTCTCCCGCGGTCAGCTTCCGTCAGCTCTTGCCGACAATAGGTTATGGTGGGCGGGCCCTAAGTGGCTATCCCAACCGTCTGTCTCTTGGCCTACAGGCTCAGATGAAGCTCCCGACAAAACCGTTCTTGAAAGTGAAGAGAGAACGCTGCGTGCGCTCTTCACACATGATGACTTAACCGTCTCGTTTATAGACTTGTTATTCGACCGTTATTCGTCCATTCGTAAAATCCAACGCATTATTTGCGTGTGGCTAAAGTTCTTAGACTTCATTCGTAATAGACGTAAACGCTGCTCTTCTCCCATTCATAAACGCTCAGAGCTTCGTGACGCGCTAGCGACTATCGTCAAGCACGTTCAATTAA
Source organism: Orgyia antiqua (assembly GCA_916999025.1). Lineage (NCBI taxonomy): Eukaryota > Metazoa > Arthropoda > Insecta > Lepidoptera > Erebidae > Orgyia > Orgyia antiqua. Next base: position 14,146,519 of record OU779869.1, read on the forward strand.
CTCATTTTGCGAATGACATTCATCAAATTCAATCTAACAGCCTTTTATGAAAACAAATGCGTAAGTTGAACCCGTTTCTGGACTCCCACGGAGTTCTCAGGGTGGGCGGTCGGCTAGTCCGATCCGGACTCGAGTTTGAACACAAACACCCTGCTCTACTTCCCCGCGACTCTAGATTAACGTACCTTATCATCGAAGCCTTTCACCGTGAAAACTGTCATCCCGGTATTAACACGATGCAATACCTTTTGACACAACAATTCTGGATCCTCTCTCCTAAACGTGCTATTCGTCATTGTTTGTCAAAGTGTTTGCAATGCTATAAACTGAAACCTACTCCGCTCGAACCGTACATGAGTGATCTACCTGCAACTCGCGTAAATCAAGTAAAACCGTTCTCTATCGTCGGTACTGACTACGGCGGTCCTTTCCGTATTAAACTTGGTAAACATCGCGGTGCTAAAATCGGTAAAGCTTATCTTTGTCTATTTGTCTGCTTCAGCACGAAGGCTGTGCACCTCGAAGCCGTCTCTGACCTCTCAGCTGACGCGTTTCTTGCCGCTCTTCGTCGATTCGTAGGCCGTCGCGGTAGAGTCAGTATAATACACTCTGATTGTGGTACAAATTACAAAGGCGCGAGTAATCAACTTAATTCACTCATGCACTCAGCCGCTCAAAGTGAAACCATCGAATTCCGTTTCAATCCGCCTTCGAGTCCTCACTTTGGTGGAGTTTGGGAAATTCAAATAAAAGCCGTTAAGACGCATCTTTACCGTATCGTAGGTGATCAAGCTCTAACTTTTGAAGAGTTAACAACTGTATTCGTTCAAATTGAGTCCATGCTTAATTCGCGACCGCTCTGTCCATTGAGCTCTGATCCCAACGATTTAAGCGTTCTGACCCCTGGTCATTTTTGAACGCTGGAACCGTTAACGTCTGTTCCTGATGAAGACTTAACTTCTATTAATATACATCGTCTTGATCGTTGGCAACTCATTCAGCGTTTTCAACAGGATTTTTGGAATCGTTGGAAAAACGAGTACCTTCAAACTCTAACTCAACGCGCTAAGTGGACAAAACATTCTAAGCCACTTGACATAGGAACAGTCGTTATTTTAAAAACTGAGAATGCAATGCCATTACATTGGCCTCTTGCACGCGTACTAAAACTACACCCTAGCCCGGACGGAATCATACGTATCGCTACAGTGCGTACCGCGGATGGATCTCAACTTACTAGGCCATTAGCTAAGCTCTGTCCTTTACCTAACCAAATCGCATAGTCTTGAAAATTCATTATACGTTATAGTAGATTTAAGTAGTTTTAGTTCAAATGCCTTCATCAATTTAGATTACATTTATTCTTTAGTTTATTTCCTGAATAGAAAATACACAAGTGTATTTTGGTGGGCGGAATGTTTCGTAACCGTAATCTATTTCTATTCGAATTTCAAATCTTCCCGCCTTTTATCATATGTTGGGCTTTAATTTGCAACGATCTGGAATTTTCTATGATATTGTTGGGAGTTAACCAATGGCAGGGCGTATATGTCACGCCATACGTTCCGTCCAATCACAAGCCGCATCCATTTCGCGGCAACACTGCGTCATCGGTCAAGACGTTGACATTCGAATGGATTTTAAGAAAAAATACGTTTTATTAAGAAAAAATTCGTAAAACTTTGAAAGTACAACAAAGCCATCGCGAGTGCAAATCTATATAAACATTATTCGGGGTGTGTGTGTGTATAAACGTTTTAATCGTGAGGAAAGTGGAATTAATATATAAAATCATTAATAAACTATTACAAGCAAGTACTTTATGTGCCGGCCGGCGAGACTTCAGCGGTGTACCCAGCGCTGGACAGGCTTGGACATAGGATCGTACATATCCAGAGGTAAGCTTCCACATTGTCTTGAATATTTTAGACGTTGCAGCCCAACTTTACAAAAAACGTAGCTGTTACCCAAATAGTGTGAGGACCATCCGCACACAATAATTATACTTACAGCATTGATGCAGCCCATTATAATACAGCCAGTCTTCAAATCGAAAACGAAGCAACATGTTTGTAGCTGAGGTAGACCCATCTTTTTCTAAAACATTAAAATAATATTTATTTTATTTTATTTTTAGTATTTGTTGTTATAGCGGCAATAGAAATACATCATCTGTGAAAATTTCAACTCTCTAGCTATCACCGTTCTTGAGATACAGCCTGGTGACAGACGGACGGACGGACGGACAGCGAAGTCTCATGTACTTAGCTTAACTTCACTAGCTTATAGTATTAGTTGGTACGTCGTAACTTTGGATGATTATACCATTATACAAAGTTAGGGCGTAAACGTAATTAAGTACTTACTTATAACAATTTAGATGTTAAAGATTTATAGTCTTATTCATAATGACTTATCGGAGATTTAAAAGTTCGCTAAAATCGGTTCCCTAAAATTGTCAAAAATTGTTATTCTTAATAGTCTTTTTACGATAAAATGTTTATTATCTCTCCGATAAAGTTATTGTTTAAACCTCCGATACGTCATTATAAATAAGACCATTAATGTTATATAAGAGAAATTATGTCCGCGTGGTGACGGATTAAGAATACAAGTGTCACTACCAAATTGGCTGTAAAAGCCAGCTAAGGAATTTTGTACAATGAAATCTCGAAAATAAACCCTGTAACAACAAGCCTGCTCAGCGCGGTACAGTAGACCGTAATCCCTCCCAAAGTAAAGGTTTATGCCCAGCAGTGGAACCATAATGGGCTGGCGATTGAAGACAGTTCCGCAACTGGGAAGACGAATCATAGGTGACCGTAGTTAAAACATAGACTATCCATTCTCTTTTCTCTTTAGTGCTGTCTCTATTGACAGGAAATGAAGCAAGCTTTTGCTATATATGCAGATTTTATCATCATCATCCTCGTATAATCACACCTTATTCCCATGGAGGTAAACAGAGATTATAGAGCGTCATCTGCTACGATCTCTTGCAGCTTTAAATATTTGTTAAGTGGACTTAATGTTCTTGAGTAAATAAAGTTCTCTTTAAACACATATTGTAACAGTAATTCATGTGAAATGTTTAGTTGCATAATTGGTCAAAATTCCACATGACGAATAAGAAATATTAATATTTTAAGAAAAACTTAATTCAAAACTTACCCTTTAAATCGCCAAAAAACTCAACACATTTAAGAATAACCTTTTTATTTATTACTTTACAAATCTTCAAAACCCTCTAGGTCAAAAGTGATAATATTCTGTACAAAGTTGGGTTGTAACTGTGGCTCTCAATAGGGATAGTCTGAGTGACTACAACGTTGACAAAGATTATGAGTTGCAGAAACGTAAACCGGTACAAACAGGGCGAAGAAAGACTCACTGAGAGCACAGTAGTTATGTAATTGAATGCGATAAACAGGAAATTGTCTAAGTATTGCCGTCAATTAATTTTCATTTTATTGATTTTTGGATATATTTTAGATTTATTTGTGCTAATATTTGAATTATAAAATTCTCTAACAATTGCGCGACTTATTTATTTAAATAGGACTACTTTTTATAGACTAATTTATTATGTTTTACAGTTCTGAATTACAATGTGAATCGGGACTCAGACTTCACTGTCCTTCCGTTTGTCACCAGGGGCCCAAGTCTACTGATGAATTGTGTCACAATGGTAGCTCAATGACACCATTATAACCACAGAAAATTAACAATAGACTACCAAACTTTATAAAATTCGCCATTATGCAATCAGTTATTGCATTTGTTTGCAATAACTGATTGCTTAGTGGCAAATTTTAGCGAGCTACCCTTGTGACACAATTTATTAGTAGACTTGGGCCCCAGGCTGTATGTCAGGAATAGTGACAGCTAATTCTAGTTTGTTTTAAAAGCTCTATCTGAAATAAAGTCATTATTAGCTCTTGTTATTAGGGACAAGAGAGCAAAGACTTCCTCGTGTACTTATTCTATTTTCTGCATCACCCAAAGTTATACTAGTAGAAAATGCCTTACGCATTGAGTCCGCTTTAGAGAACTTGTGCATGAAGTAGGTATATATCTATTAAATTAAACAAACATAAATAAAGAGAGTAGCCAAGTCTCTTCTGTTTGATTCTTACTCTATGTGTTATCTGGCGACACGGAGTCTAAAACTATAATCAATAAAATATCACAAACAGACAAAGTAACTACGTGTAAAATATTTTACTATGTAACTATTTGATCTCTGAGGTATCTCTCCAGTCCATTATCATCCCACTGTTGGGCAAGGGCTTCATCCATTTTGATAGAAATTATTGCCTACTGCGCCAGGCATGTTGTAACAGGGTTTATTTTTGAGTTTCCGTCTCTCACAAAGGATGTTATCTGTGTACAATATTCCATAGCTGGCTTTTACAGCACCCTTTGATGGAAAAGGGGTGGTGACACACACCACGGACAATGGTACCAACTCTACATGCACAACTAAACTTAACAAAAAAATAAAAAGAACTGTGATGTATGTTGATTCATTGACTATTTCATTGCGCACATTTTTATTAATTTAAATCATTAGTCAGAGAATGACTTCTCTGTGTGGTGACGCATTAAGAATACAAATGTCACCACCACAACTCCTCCCGACGGTGCTGTAAAAATCAGCTAAGGGATATTGCACACAGATAACATCCTCTGTGAGAGACGGAAAACTAGAAAATAAACCCTGTGCCAATACGCCTGGTCAGCGCGGCACAGTAGACTATAATCCCTCCCAAAGTGGAGGAGGCCCGTACCCAACAGTGGGGCGTAAATAGGCTAGAGGGAAAGAGAGTCACAGATTTCCTAAAAAAATGTTGTGTTAACGTAGCCGAATTGTGATATTGACACTATTAATTTTCATTTTCTGGGTAGTGAAGGACATGTCGCCATAACATTTCCACCTATAGGCGCTGAAGTTTAAGACGATACCAAAATAGCTTCGTGCATTTTTCTATGTACGAAGTTTTCATTGTTTCTTTAGATTGAATGGCTAGAGCTCTAATTTTTAAGTATATGTTTTTTCAATATATGATCTAGGATCGCATCAACTCAGAAACGCGATTGAAAAAAGTTTTCTCGATAGAAAATCTTGGCGAAACAACCTCTCAAATTTTTTATTTTTTTTATTTGTCGGTCTATTATCGCGTATTAACTAATGAAATAACTTTAAAAACATAAGTAACTATTATATATAGAAACACGTAAATCAGAATTAAAATATATTTAGTAGATTTTGAGTAAATAGGAAAAGTATCCCTAATTCTTCATTTTCTGTGCCTACTGGCTGTGTTAATATGTACGTGTCGGCGATGATATACGATAATATTGATGTAGGCCCTTAAGAGAAAATCTTAAGAGGGTACTGTACTCCTCATGTAGATATTTGCCTTAGGTATTGCTATCCCTATCCCCGAGCACCGCGCTGAAAGGGACAAATATAGCTGAAGCAGATTTTACCTAGAGTCCGCGCCACGACTCAAGTCCGACGGCAAAAGCTGGAACTAACTTAGACAAGCGCGCCATATTCAAAGACATACCGAGAGTGTCACCTGTGAAATTTTTAATCGTTTTGAGGGAAATAAATACAATAATGACGCGTAAAGTTATGAAAAGTGCAGCCCGTGTGTTAGTTCTCAAAATAACACAGTTTTGTGATTTAGAACAGAAGAATAAACCTTTTAATACCACTAAATAAAGTGCAGATGAGGGTCGCCGCCATGGCAGGTAAATTTTTAGGGTTACCATAATCATAATTTTTTGTATAATTAGTGGGTACGTTATTGTTAAAATGACTAAAAATTTTAATACTAAACTGTAACCGTTGTGACTTATCATAATTTCACTATAATTATGGAAAAATGGAGTGAAAAATATTTTATGAAATGGATAATATTTTGGGATTCCATAACACATTTTAAAAGTGTTTTGAGAATGATTTAGGCGTTTTTCTTTATTTCAGGTGTATCTGTGAAAACAGTTGCTAGAACTGCCAAACAAGGCAAAAAAGCAGCAAGTACATCTAAGAAAATTGTTACACCGGAAAAAAATCGACCGCAACAAAAAATAATAATTTAGATGACTGATTTAACAACAAATAGTTTAAATTATAAAAAATAATGTATCACAAAATTTTGTTTTAATCTATGAGAAATCTCTGAGAAATCTCTATACAATAGTGTCCGTATGGTGATGGACTAAGAACACACGTCACCACAACTCCTCCCATATGTGCTGTAAGTCAGATATGGAATAATCTATATATATAAAACTCTTGCGTTACTGACTGATAGACAACGGAGAGCTAAAAGTGGTTAGGTGGAAGGCGAACATGAGGCCTAAGATGGTTTAGGTTTGCCTAGTAGGTGTCTGTTCACTTTGGCCTTAAAGATGTAGAATACACTCCAAGGTGACATTTATTGACTGTGATGATGATGTAAGTGTTATGATCCTTAAATTTATATTTAAGTTCTTACAGGCATTTAATAATAAATTTAGTTACAAAATATTATGCATATTAAATGTGATTTATGTTAGTCATTCATGTTTGTAATTTTTTTTTATGTTACTGGCAACATTTAGTTGTGCAAATACAGCGCCGCGTCTATCGGACTTGAGTGGTGGCGCGGACTCTACAAATTCTTTGAATAAAAGACGTTTCGTACTCCCTTTTTTTCTTCGCGAAAGTTGAACCGATTTTGATTGTTATTACGTTATATTATAGATGAAGAATATATCTATGCTTGTATCACTTTCTTTTTTGGTAAAACGTTACCAAATATGTGTGATAGACGCTGCAACTTTACCTAAAGAAAGCCGAAAAAAACGGGATTTTCGGATGGTCATATTTCTTTTAGTTATTATATATTGAAAAAAAATAAAGTGGCAGAAGCATAGATATACTCTTCATCTATAATATATAGCGTAGAAACAATTAAAATCGGTTTAACTTTCGCGAAGAAAAAAGGGAAGTACGATACCCATATTTTTGTATGGAGCATAATTTGGTATCGTGCCCTCTTAACCAGATTTTCTTCCGTATGAAACGATGAATATGAAACTCAACCATGAATACCTGGTCTTCGGGGCATAGTAGACCATATTCTTTTAATGTGAAAGAGTTTATAATAGGTTTCTCTGTTCGCATATTCGTGTTATGGTACCCATAAACCTATTATTTCTAGTTCGTAGCCAGCGGACCTTGTGTGAAATGTCCATAGGTATTATTTTTATTTGATTAACATTGAATTTTTAAGTCATAAGAAAATTGTTCTTGTCTTGTAGGTGTGGTGACGGACTAAGAATACAAGTGTCACCATCCCATTTCCTCCCCAAGGTGCTGTAAAAGCCAGCTAAGGGATATCTTACACAGATAACATCCTCTGTGAGAGACGGAAAACTCGAAAGTAAACCCTGTGCCATCACGCCTGGTCAGCGCGGCACAGTAGACCATAATCCCTCCCAAAGTGGAGGAGGCCTGTGCCCAACAGTGGGACGTTAATGGGCGAAAGAGAGAACAGAGAAGATTTCTAAGAAACTACATGAGAATACTTTTCAGTGGTATAATGAACTCTCAGTTGATTTATGCACCTTGTATGGAAGGAAATGGGGTGGCAATTATTCATGAAAAAATAAAACAAATAAAATATTTTTTAATTTTAATGTATTTTTATAGCAACACTTACTTTGCTGTTATCTTAATTACTATTAATAATACGAAAATTAATTAAGTAATATAAAATATAAGAACCAGAGACAGCAGCTTTACCGCGGCAGTCCCCGAGTGCCACACTTTTTTTTATATTGACTTTTTGTGGCCAGTGATACAGTATCACTGGCCACAAAAAGTCAATATTTTTTTTAAAGTCTTATTAAAATTACAGTAAGTTACATTTGCTTTGAACATAGTAGGGGTTTCTTTTTGTGCAATACCCTAAATATGTGTTTGTTTATTTGGATATATCTATTTTATTCTAAAGTTGTACTATATTGAATAACATAAAACTATTGAGGATAGTTTTCAAAATCTATTATCTATTTAGCTTAAGTCTACGTCAGTAGGAAAAACCGAATAGACTTAGCACCAATTATAAAATTTGATAATATTCTTGTTTGCAATCTCTCTTAACCTAAATATAAAAAAAAATATTAAAAAGTACCTTAAAATAAGCGCTTCCATTTAGAAAATGGAATACGATTGTTAAAATTCGGAGGTGATGGTTTAGACACTAGCAATATAATAACAAATAGCAAAAAGATCTCATATCATGTGTGTTTAAAAAGAAAGTAATAATCACTATACTCCACTAGATAGCTGAACGCAGTTAGACTGCAGCCAAAAATATTTAAAAAGTGCAATAAGTTCCTTCTAAAAATATTTGTTCTTTTTTTAAACCAAATAAATCGTTCAGTAATAACTCCTCTGTTTTGTGTTTTTAAACTGATATTTAATTAAAATATACAATTAATAACAAATAAAATAATGGCACTTTAGAAGTTGTAAATAATATTATGAACAATTTTTTATTATAAATGCGAAATGTTAATTTGTGTGTTTTTAATACCTACTGAAAACCTGACCGCAAACCACATTTGGCGGTCATAATTAATTGCATACTCTGATATAACTACCTACCTAAAGTTTATTTACGTAGTAACATGTAACGATAATATTATATTATCTGTACGCTGAAGTTATTTTTAAAAGACAATATTAAAAAAACAGGTGCTTAAATCTTTTCTATAACTTGTAATAATTTCAGTGAATTCGTGTAGGTATAAAAAACAGATATAAAAGATATAAAAAATCTCGCTCAGTTTTCTACAAGACATCCAGGACATTTTCTGACATATGAAAAGTAATTCGTTACGTTACCAAAATATAAAAAATTATGATTTACCAAAATATTAAAAATTGTATCCACAATTCCAAAGCTTTACGAAAAGCACAGCTAGATAGCGATTAACCATTTCTAAATTTAGATATTTTACAATTTAGTATAAATGAGATCATCTTTTGACAGACGAACTTCTCTCGATTTATTTATTTAATGCAATTTCACATATCGCTTCTAAAAATTTACTTTTTACTTAGGTTAATTCACGTTTAAAAATTTATAAAATTCTGCTGCGGAATAATTATCCCTATATTTATACATAATTGTAAACGATTAGTGTTAAGAAACCATAGTGCGATTCAGCTAAGCAATACAACCCCATCTATCGAGGCGTATTGTAAACTTCTCGCTATAACTTGTCAAGGTTTGTTCTCGAAATTTCACGTGTACGGCTAGTAAGCTATAAAACCTCCATTACATATAAGGCACGATCATTGTGGCAAACATACAAATAGATAAATGTATTAAAAAGACAAAAGTACATTATAAAAATTGAAATTTTATTATTAATGTAAAATTTATAATGAAGTACAATCTATGCTGTGTTCCATTGGAACTACAGATGATGTAAACATTTAGGCAGTGTTGTAGATAGCTGGTCTCTTGGCAGCGTCATTCATCTTTAAGTAGTAGCTTCTGATAACCAGCAGGAAGTATACACTGACCACTAAAAAAAGAATAAATATATTATTATAAATCGTGGAATTTCACACAACGTCCTCTGGTCAAAATACTAATTTGCTGAGTTCAAAAACTAAACGACTCGATTGGAAAGCTTTACTAATATTACAAAGCTGAAGAGTTTGTTTGTTTGAACGTGCTAATCTCAATAATCACTGATCTGATTTGAAAAATTCTTTCAGTGTTGGATAGTACTTTAATTGAAGAAGGTTATAGGCCATATAACATCACACTGTGATTAATAAGAGCGAAGCAGCGGTGAAAAATGTTGCAAAAACGGGGAAAATTTTCTAAATTGCACGCGTATAAGGTCGCGAGCAACAGCTAGTCTTGAATATTTCTTAAATTATTGCATTGTCATCGATCCTTAATATCTGGGCAAAATATCTGATAAATCCGGCTACTGTAAGTGGGTGAAAATCACATTCAAAGATTGCATTATCTAGTCCGGTACAATTATGCCAAATAGTCACATGAGTAGTAAACGTATGACCAGATGTATGAGTATAAATGTAGCCAAGGAAGTGTATTCAAATCATAATGCTATGAGACTATACAGCGCTATGTAGAGCTATGCAGCTCTACATAGCGCTGTATAGTCTCTACCTAACCCTAAGAGATAGATGTGTATTTCTATTTTATTTCTTGCCAGTCCAATGTCCCACAGTTGGACCTCCTCGTCTTGAGAAGGGTATTTGGTCTACTGCATCACGCTGACTAGGTATCTAGACAGGGTTTAGTTTCAAGATTTTCATCTCTAAGAAAAGATGTGAATTTTATTCTGGAACTTGACTCTTACAGCACTCTGGTAAAGAAAGGTGGTGAAACTTGTATTCTCATAATATAGAAGTCTTTATGTATATCTTTGCATAATATAATACAAAGTCGTTATTTTTGTATCTATGTCCCATCTATGTATGTATGTGAGTTAAAATCTTCAAAACTGCGCAACAGATTTTGATACAGCTTTTTAATAGAGTGGTTCAAGAGTATACAACGTCAGAAAGGTGTATTCATATTTGACCATCGTTACACATGGCCGGTGACTAGGCACTAGGCATGGATGAAATTACAAATACTAGTTATATTATGACTTTTATGTGTTCATAAAAGTTTAAAAATTAATTTATTAAATTGATGAGCTCATCTTTTATCGTAAGGTTCAATCGCATCCAATAAACCGTAAACATCTCATATTTGATGCACTCCTGGTAGTTATTTAATAGTAGGCAATAAACAAAAAAAAACTTACCAACTGTATTTTTCTATGTATAACTGTAATATCTATAATATTTAAGGCCTATCTAATGCAACTTTAAATTATGACTACACCTTTCTGCAACACGTTATAAAGTGTTCTTGTATAAAATACTTACGTATGGTGAACAATGACTTCAAGATTTCTCCAATAGGGCTACCGGATGCAATGCTGCCAATTAATCCAAGAACACTTAGTACGGTGAAGATGGTTGCGAACACAAGATATGCCTTGACGTGACCGCGCTTGTGCTGTAATACAAAGAAGTATAACTTAATTACATCATCAAATATTTTGAGCAGAAAACTGTTTGGTCAATTTTTTTTTTCTCAAATACACTTAAAGAATGGCGTTAGATATTAGTGGTGTCATTGCAATTTTAGGGTTTCGTACCAGAGGGTAAAATATGACACTATTTAAAATATGGCTATATCTCAAGAACAGTGTTAGCAAGAGTTGAATTTTTTATAGATGATGACTGTAGATATCTGTCTATTGATACGTTAACAACAAATGCTAAAACCCATACTACAATAAATAATTAAGAGGACTCCCGTACAACAAACGTTTGAGTGAAACTTGATAATACTCTTACGACATGATTATGTCGGTAAGTTAAATTATGATAATAACAGTATAGAACCCTCGCGAGTAAGACCAACTCGTACTTGGACTCGGTTTTCTTCAATGCCAACCGTATCATCCTTCAGAATAATTATATCTCCAGTAATTATTAGACGAATTATTAGACGAGCCTCGTGGTTGAGTGGTTCATGTAACGGACTGCCGATCAGGAGGTCGCGGGTTCGATTCCTGATCGGGATAATTATTTGTGTGATTTTTCTAATTGTCATACAAATGTTTGTAGGTACTGCGTCTGGGTGTTTCTATGTTTTATAAGTATGTATTTACAAAAGAAAAGTAGTATATGTATTCTAACCGTATTCTGGTACCCATAACACAAGCATATAAGCTTAGCTTGGGACCAGAGGACGTTGTGTGAAATTTCCATGAGTATTTTAGTTATTTCTTTAATTATTTGTCAGAATAACTTCGTCCATTTTATGTGACGTCATATCTGTAATTTGTTTTTGTTTTCTTTTATTCTCTTTCACACTGACTGGACAGATTCAGTTCAACTGAATCTGTCCTTCAAAGTTATAAAATTCCTGTATTTAGTTTGCAAATTCGAATATTTACCTTGTGGAGACCAACAAGTAGAATAATGTCGAAGATAAGATGTAACAGTACAATTACAAGAATAATGCACATTAAAACTAATGCGACTGTGCCAGCTGTCTGTGTCTGGTCATCTTTGCCGTGGGTCATAACATAGCCACTGGCGGCCATCCCGAGGATGGACATCAAAGTCAATATTAGACAGCCAACCTGTTAAACAAATAATAGTGTTAATATTTATTGATTATTGCATTGTCATCGATTCTTAGTTTCAAAAATATATAAAATTTCAGATCAATTCAACTACTACAAATGGGTTGAAATCACTTTTAAAGATTCCGTTACATAGATTAATACGTTCATAGATACCTACCGAACTTAAATAAGCGTGTTAAGAGGATACCAAAATAGCTTCGTGCATTTTTCTACGTACAAAGTTTTAATTGTTTCTTTAGATTGAATGGCTAGAGCTCTAATTTTTAAGTATATGTTTTTTCAATATATAATCTAGGATCGCATAAACTCAGAAACGCGATTGAAAAAAGTTTTCTCGATAGAAAATCTTAGCGGAAATACCTCTCTCATTTCTTATTTTTTTCATTTGTCGGTCTATTATCGCGTATTAACTAATGAAATAACTTTAAAAACATTAGTAACTATTATATATAGAAACACGTAAATCAGAATTAAAATATATTTAGTAGATTTTGAGTAAACAAAAAAAATATCCCTAATTCTTCATTTTCTGTGCCTACTGGCTGTGTTAATATGTACATGTCGGCGATGATATACGATAATATTGATGTAGGCCCTTAATAATCGGCTTATAGAAGTATTTGATCTAATATAAAAAGGACCATGGCTAGAAAACTAGTATCTAACAAAATATTAAGCTGAAATATTAACTTTAGAAATAAAGCTTGAGTGAAAGGAAAGGGTATAATAATATACTTTATTTAATTTAAGGAATACATATATTATAGAGGTAAAAGTGAACACCGCAAGCGGGACTTGAACCCACGACCTCGGAATACCAAGTATAGCAAGTCGATTAATAAATTACTTTAGAAGTTACTACTAAGTAAAGATAGTAAAATTTTGAGGAGAATACACAAGAATAGAATGATGCAAAAATGTTAGAATTTCTTACCAGGCCCAAGTAGCCAATGATTAGGGATCCAACCCTCAGGTCTACGCAGAAACAACAGTTTTCAAAGGTAAACGCCATTTTTAAATCTGAAACAATAAACATATCGATGAGAAAAGAAAATTAAGAATCAATTCAAATCATACATCTGACTTGATCAAAATATACTCCGGGATACTTTATCATTCTAATGGTAAAGGAAATATCGAAACTAGTCCGTTAGTGTTTGAGTTTATTCGTCACAAACATACGAAAATACAATGTTATTCTTTATAATCCGGATACTGATTATAAAGAAATATGATTATAATCCGGATTTTAATGCGGTTTTTTTTAAATGATTGATGAGTAATTTGTTAGGGTTTAATCTCAAAAGTCCACGCGTACGATGTTTCAGGTATAAGCCACACAAACTGGTAATGCGCCTGGCGGCCATGTTGGTGACGTCATAGTGACGTATAGATTACATTTTGTTAGCTGTACCTACTTTTTTTTTGCTGATGACGTCACAAGGGCGTTAATTTGACAAGGTTCCAGCGCATTACCAATTTGCGTGGCTTATAACAGTTGGTATTAGTATACATTCACAAAAATTGGCGTATCTTAACTATGCTAATATTATAAAAGCTGAAGAGTTTGTGTTTGTTTGAACGCGCTAATCTCAGGAACCATAGGGTCGATTTGAAAAATTCTTTCAGTGTTAGATAGGGCATTTATCGAGAAAGGTTTTAGGCTATATAAAATCACGCTACGACCAATAGAAGGGAAGCAGTAGTGAAAAATGTTGCAAAAACGGGAAAAATTTTCTAAATTCCACGCGGACGGAATCGCGCGCGACAGCTAGTATTTTAAAAGTATCTTAATCTGTATCTTTATAATAAATCTATGTTAATCACATTCTTCAATCTTTTATGTTAGCTATTGTTTTTTGTTCATAACCAGAAACATTTTGGCTCAGATTGACCTTGCACGATTAGCTTTTTTTGGTTTTTTGTGCTCTATGAGACTGGCAGGCTGCGACGTAGTAATCGTGAGCCATAAAATGAACCTAACATTTATGGTATTTCAAAGAGTACCTATTTATTTTTACAATGTTTTTTTTTAGACTTTTAACAACCTATTGTTAGGCATGAGTCTCCTTCGTAATCGGAGTGTATTTACTTGCTTAATTAGCCGACCAAACTTGTTTTTAGGGTTTCGTACCCAAAGGGTAAAAACGGGACCCTATTACTGAGACTTCACTGTCCGTCCGTCCGTCCGTCCGTCCGTCCGTCTGTCACCAGGCTGTATCTCAAGAACGGTGATAGCTAGACAGTTGAAATTTTCACAGATGATGTATTTCTATTGCCGCTATAACAACAAATACTAAAAATAAAATAAAATAAATATTTAAGGGGGGCTCCCATACAACAAACATGATTTTTTTACCGTTTCTTGCTCGATACTAATAACGTTGCCTTATGTTGCATCGAAAATGGTAGGGAACCCTTCGTGCGCGAGTCCGACTCGCACTTGATCAATTTTTTTTTACCTGGAGAATGCTTGTTCGCCTTTTTGGTTGTGCGGAAGTCCGTGTTCAACAGTGGGACGTGAATGGGTTGGCGAGAGGGAGAGAGGAGATAAAAAAATGAATTTATATACTACATACATCGTGTTATATACGTACCTATATCATGATATACATATATATCCGCTGATATATTATATCGGTGAGCTCTACAATAAATATATTGCCCTATGTCACGAATATTTTCGATCTCTACCAGTTCTCACAGTCGCAAAAAACTTGAGTAACAATTTGTTAGTTTTAGAGCTTCTGTATAGAACAGCCAACGTCAACAAAATAATAAAACTTCGCGTTGTGTTTTAATCCAATTTTATAAGCCTAAGCTTTTATGTAGGAGCTTTGTGTCACGCAAAGGTCAGTTGTTCACCTTTTCATAAACCATAATATACATAATGTTCTTTAGCATTAGTGTGAGATATTTAATCAAATTTGACTTACCATGCTGACTGTGAAGTTTTCAAAATATCGTGAAATAAAGATAATCAAAATAAACTTAATACAATCTATATCAGTATAATAAAGCTGAAGAATTTGTTTACTTGAAAGCTCTGAAACTACTGGTTTCAATTAAAAAACTTTATGTTTTGGATAGTACATTTATCGAGGAAGGCTATATAACATCACGCTACGACTAATAGGGGCGAAACATCAGTGAAAAATGTTGCAAAAACGGGGATAATTTTCTAAATTCCCCGAGTACGAATCAGCTGGCAATAGCTATTTTGTTTGTAGTGAGACTCGTAAACTCTGCCTTGTCGCTAGGCAAGCGCTTTTCTAACCTTGAAATAACGTAGCGGCCTCTTAATGATATATAAATAAAAGATCTGTTTTAAAATTGAATTTCATGAGAGCTTTTTGCATTAGTCTACTTGAAATAATCGCATACCACTGAATCGATCTGAGATATAACGCGAAAAATATTTTATAGACTTTGTTCTGTATCTATCGATAGCCTGGTACCAATTCTAAGTGCACAACTAAACTTAACCGAACTAAAAAAGGAAAGCAACTATTGCTGTGTTTTGATAATATGGCTATTTTGTTGTATACATTTATTTTAAATCTTATTTTATCTTTTATTTTAAATCTTAAGTCTTATAATAAACTTAGTTTTATAATTTTGACGGTCTTCGTGGCGTAGTGGTTCATGTACTGGACTCCCGTTCACAAGGTAGCGGGTTCGATTGCCGCTTGGGACAATCATTTGTGTGATATTCATAAATATCATACAAATGTTTGTACTACGTCTGGGTGTTTTCTATGTATTATAAGTATGTATTTACAAAAGAAAAGTAGTATATGTATTCTATCCGTATTCTGGTACCCATAACACAAGCTTCATAAGCTTAGCTTGGGACCAGAGGACGCTGTGTGAAATGTCCATGAGTATTTATTATTATTATTATTAAAAAATAATTTTTATAACAAGAAAATTAAGCCAACATTGCCGAATTGTGTTATTGACACTATCAAAATTCATTTTTAGTTTAGTTTAATTGTGCGCGTAGTGTTGGTACCACTGTTTTATATTGCAACTAGCTGCCCCGGCAAACGTTGTTTTGCCATACAATTCTGTGTAAAAATCAACAACAAAAAATTTCATCAAAATCGGTCCAGCCAAATTTAAACTATCCTATCTCTCAAGTTGGATCGAACTGCACATGGTGTGCGAATTTTATTATAATCGGTTAAGTGGTTTAGGAGTCCATTGAGGACAAACATTGTGACACGAGATTTATATATGTATACCTACTAGCTGACCCGGCAAACGTTGTTTTGCCATACTAAAAAAAAAAGGTTTGAAAAATAGATGTTGGCCGATTCTCAGACCTACTGAATATGCATGTAAAATTTCATAAAAATCGGCCAAGGCGTTTCGGAGGAGTACGGTAACTAACACTGTGACACGTGAATTTTATATGTAAGATTAAGATAGCTGACCCGGCAAACGTTGTTTTGCCATACAAAAGTTAGGGGTAGACAAATAATTTGAAATAAAATATTAATGCGACTATAAATATGAAATGTAGGCTATCCTATGTTTCAAGTTGGGTCGAATTGCACACGGTGTGCAAATCAAATTTAAAATCGGTTCAGTAGTTTAGGAGTTCATCGCGGACAAACATCGTGACACGTAATTTTTTTAAATAACTAGCTGTCCCGGCAAATGTTGTTTTGCCATACTAAAAAAAAAGGTTTGAAAAATAGATGTTGGCCGATTCTCAGAACTACTGAATATGCATGTAAAATTTCATAAAAATTGGTCAAGTCGTGTCGGAGAAGTACGGTAACTAACACTGTGACACGTGAATTTTATATTTAAGAAGAAGATATTATGATGGCTATCTTGGTATGGAATACACCACTTATATACTATAGCTATACTGTACCGTATAAGCCCAAATGTACTCTCTCTCTCTTTCACCCTTGAGCAGGGATCTTTTCTACTTTGTGAGGGATTATGATCTACTATGCCGCGCTGACCAGGCGTATTGGCACAGAGTTTATTTTCGAATTTTCCGTCATGTACAATATTCCTTGGCTGGCTAATTACCCTTTTTTAACAGAGGTTTTTAGTATTCGTTATCAAAGTAAATTTATATTATGTTAATGTGTTGATTACAGCATAAAAATTACATTAAAGTTGTCTATTTATATGCCTATAAAAATCAAGTGTTGAGATTGCTTCTCAAAATAAAAACAAATAAAAATTGATAGTCATTTATTTTCAGCCGCTGAGTTATATAAAAAATAAACACGTACATTATTTACGAGATACTCACCAACAAAACATAGCATAGTTGTAAAACCGGTTTAAAATTAGCGAACATGTGCGCAATGTAGTCCGATTAAGAACTATAAATTATACTTATATTAATCATAAATTTCGAATATTTCGAAGATTTCAGTAAGTTTTATGGTCTACTGTTTCAGGTTTATGGTCTAGTCTACTGTTTACTTTCTGGTACCCATAACACAAGGATATAAGCTTAGCTTGGGACCAGAGGACGTTGTGTGAAATGTCCGTGAATATTTATTTATTTATTTACTGTGCCAAGCTGACCAGGCGTGTTGGCACATGGTTTATTTTCGTGAATTCCGTCTCTCACATATATTGTTATCTGTGTACAATATAGCTGGCTTTTACAGCAATCTGGGAAGGAAAAGGGGTGGTGACACTAATACTATTAATCCATCACCACACGGACAACGTACTTCTACTCAATCATAACTATTTTTAACTGAATTCAATAAAAGGAGTAGGTCAATTTCTTCTGAATGTTTTACTTATAATTTTTTTTTTCGTTTGTTACCACATAAATTTTAAAAGGGCGAAGCGATTTTAATGATTCTTTTTTTATATTAAAACTGGTGGTTTCCGTGTGGTCCCACTGGCACCAGGTCATGATCTGATGGTTATCTTCTGAGAAATCGAGGAAAACCCTCAAATTTCAAAGGCAAATGAAGTCGGTTAAACATTTTTTGAAAAATACTCATCAACAAAATATGGTTACTATCACAGTAGTATTTCAATGAAAGTACATAATTATGACGTTTTAGGGGTGGTTATATTGAACACGCAATTATATCATGCCATTGATCCTGTAACATCTGTGGTTGGTATTGGTAACATCATTTATGTTATTGATGATTTACACTTGATTGATGATATACACTTGATTGATATGCATTCAATTGCTCACTTTATTCGAGTAAAATCAGGACCGTGCACGTCCGTGCAATTTTGTTTAAACAACCGAGTGATTTTCATAACGTTTTTATGCTCGGAATGTAAATTCTGCAACTTTTATTTTAGCGTTAAAAAAACTAGCATTTTGACGAACTACTTTTTGTGTCTGTATCTATCGATCATAATTAAGTATTATTAAAAAAAGTTCAACAGACTTAATGTGCATTTGAAAGGTTTTCCTTCATTTCTCAGGAGATAACAATCAGATCCTGAGCTGGTGCTAATGGGTACTCACGGGAACCACCAGCTTTTTAATAAAAATAGCATCATGAAAAACGCTTTTAAAAGTTAGTGACAAAAAAGAAAACAAAAAAAACATACAGACGAAATGAGGACCTCCCTCTTTTTTGAAGTCGGTTAAAAAGTGGTTATTCTTCTTCCATTTTAGCTCATTAAAGTTCCACTAAGAGTATACCTAAATGATGTCAAGTAAGGATATTCAGGTCATAGTTCTTCATAGCGCTATAAATAAAGTCTCTACCTAACCCCAAGGAAAAACGACGTATTTTCAATCTTCTTTCTCTCCAGTCTATTACCGTCCTATTGTCAAACATGTCCGTCTCTTCTTCAAAAGGGTATCAGATTTACTTGGCAGCGCTAATCAGATATCTTGACGTAGAGTTTAGTTTAGAATTTTCCATATCTCACAGAGGAAGATACTCTTACAGCACTCTTGGGAGGAAATGGGGCAGTGAGATTTGTATACTTAATATGTCACCACACCGACAACAAAGGTTTAAAATCGCCTATATTAATAATCTCTCTCTCCAGCCCATTTTTTAAATGATTGATGAGTAATTTGTTAGGGTTTAATCTCAAAAGTCCACGCGTACGATGTTTCAGGTATAAGCCACACAAACTGGTAATGCGCCTGGCGGCCATGTTGGTGACGTCATAGTGACGTATAGATTACATTTTGTTAGCTGTACCTACTTTTTTTTTGCTGATGTCGTCACAAGGGCGTTAATTTGACAAGGTTCCAGCGCATTACCAATTTGCGTGGCTTATAACAGTTGGTATTAGTATACATTCACAAAAATTGGCGTATCTTAACTATGCTAATATTATAAAAGCTGAAGAGTTTGTGTTTGTTTGAACGCGCTAATCTCAGGAACCATAGGGTCGATTTGAAAAATTCTTTCAGTGTTAGATAGGGCATTTATCGAGAAAGGTTTTAGGCTATATAAAATCACGCTACGACCAATAGAAGGGAAGCAGTAGTGAAAAATGTTGCAAAAACGGGAAAAATTTTCTAAATTCCACGCGGACGGAATCGCGCGCGACAGCTAGTATTTTAAAAGTATCTTAATCTGTATCTTTATAATAAATCTATGTTAATCACATTCTTCAATCTTTTATGTTAGCTATTGTTTTTTGTTCATAACCAGAAACATTTTGGCTCAGATTGACCTTGCACGATTAGCTTTTTTTGGTTTTTTGTGCTCTATGAGACTGGCAGGCTGCGACGTAGTAATCGTGAGCCATAAAATGAACCTAACATTTATGGTATTTCAAAGAGTACAACCTATTTATTTTTACAATGTTTTTTTTTAGACTTTTAACAACCTATTGTTAGGCATGAGTCTCCTTCGTAATCGGAGTGTATTTACTTGCTTAATTAGCCGACCAAACTTGTTTTTAGGGTTTCGTACCCAAAGGGTAAAAACGGGACCCTATTACTGAGACTTCACTGTCCGTCCGTCCGTCCGTCCGTCCGTCCGTCTGTCACCAGGCTGTATCTCAAGAACGGTGATAGCTAGACAGTTGAAATTTTCACAGATGATGTATTTCTATTGCCGCTATAACAACAAATACTAAAAATAAAATAAAATAAATATTTAAGGGGGGCTCCCATACAACAAACATGATTTTTTTACCGTTTCTTGCTCGATACTAATAACGTTGCCTTATGTTGCATCGAAAATGGTAGGGAACCCTTCGTGCGCGAGTCCGACTCGCACTTGATCAATTTTTTTTTACCTGGAGAATGCTTGTTCGCCTTTTTGGTTGTGCGGAAGTCCGTGTTCAACAGTGGGACGTGAATGGGTTGGCGAGAGGGAGAGAGGAGATAAAAAAATGAATTTATATACTACATACATCGTGTTATATACGTACCTATATCATGATATACATATATATCCGCTGATATATTATATCGGTGAGCTCTACAATAAATATATTGCCCTATGTCACGAATATTTTCGATCTCTACCAGTTCTCACAGTCGCAAAAAACTTGAGTAACAATTTGTTAGTTTTAGAGCTTCTGTATAGAACAGCCAACGTCAACAAAATAATAAAACTTCGCGTTGTGTTTTAATCCAATTTTATAAGCCTAAGCTTTTATGTAGGAGCTTTGTGTCACGCAAAGGTCAGTTGTTCACCTTTTCATAAACCATAATATACATAATGTTCTTTAGCATTAGTGTGAGATATTTAATCAAATTTGACTTACCATGCTGACTGTGAAGTTTTCAAAATATCGTGAAATAAAGATAATCAAAATAAACTTAATACAATCTATATCAGTATAATAAAGCTGAAGAATTTGTTTACTTGAAAGCTCTGAAACTACTGGTTTCAATTAAAAA
Source organism: Orgyia antiqua (assembly GCA_916999025.1). Classification (NCBI taxonomy): domain Eukaryota; kingdom Metazoa; phylum Arthropoda; class Insecta; order Lepidoptera; family Erebidae; genus Orgyia; species Orgyia antiqua. The sequence goes on from OU779869.1 coordinate 14,167,622, forward strand.
ACTTTATGTTTTGGATAGTACATTTATCGAGGAAGGCTATATAACATCACGCTACGACTAATAGGGGCGAAACATCAGTGAAAAATGTTGCAAAAACGGGGATAATTTTCTAAATTCCCCGAGTACGAATCAGCTGGCAATAGCTATTTTGTTTGTAGTGAGACTCGTAAACTCTGCCTTGTCGCTAGGCAAGCGCTTTTCTAACCTTGAAATAACGTAGCGGCCTCTTAATGATATATAAATAAAAGATCTGTTTTAAAATTGAATTTCATGAGAGCTTTTTGCATTAGTCTACTTGAAATAATCGCATACCACTGAATCGATCTGAGATATAACGCGAAAAATATTTTATAGACTTTGTTCTGTATCTATCGATAGCCTGGTACCAATTCTAAGTGCACAACTAAACTTAACCGAACTAAAAAAGGAAAGCAACTATTGCTGTGTTTTGATAATATGGCTATTTTGTTGTATACATTTATTTTAAATCTTATTTTATCTTTTATTTTAAATCTTAAGTCTTATAATAAACTTAGTTTTATAATTTTGACGGTCTTCGTGGCGTAGTGGTTCATGTACTGGACTCCCGTTCACAAGGTAGCGGGTTCGATTGCCGCTTGGGACAATCATTTGTGTGATATTCATAAATATCATACAAATGTTTGTACTACGTCTGGGTGTTTTCTATGTATTATAAGTATGTATTTACAAAAGAAAAGTAGTATATGTATTCTATCCGTATTCTGGTACCCATAACACAAGCTTCATAAGCTTAGCTTGGGACCAGAGGACGCTGTGTGAAATGTCCATGAGTATTTATTATTATTATTATTAAAAAATAATTTTTATAACAAGAAAATTAAGCCAACATTGCCGAATTGTGTTATTGACACTATCAAAATTCATTTTTAGTTTAGTTTAATTGTGCGCGTAGTGTTGGTACCACTGTTTTATATTGCAACTAGCTGCCCCGGCAAACGTTGTTTTGCCATACAATTCTGTGTAAAAATCAACAACAAAAAATTTCATCAAAATCGGTCCAGCCAAATTTAAACTATCCTATCTCTCAAGTTGGATCGAACTGCACATGGTGTGCGAATTTTATTATAATCGGTTAAGTGGTTTAGGAGTCCATTGAGGACAAACATTGTGACACGAGATTTATATATGTATACCTACTAGCTGACCCGGCAAACGTTGTTTTGCCATACTAAAAAAAAAAGGTTTGAAAAATAGATGTTGGCCGATTCTCAGACCTACTGAATATGCATGTAAAATTTCATAAAAATCGGCCAAGGCGTTTCGGAGGAGTACGGTAACTAACACTGTGACACGTGAATTTTATATGTAAGATTAAGATAGCTGACCCGGCAAACGTTGTTTTGCCATACAAAAGTTAGGGGTAGACAAATAATTTGAAATAAAATATTAATGCGACTATAAATATGAAATGTAGGCTATCCTATGTTTCAAGTTGGGTCGAATTGCACACGGTGTGCAAATCAAATTTAAAATCGGTTCAGTAGTTTAGGAGTTCATCGCGGACAAACATCGTGACACGTAATTTTTTTAAATAACTAGCTGTCCCGGCAAATGTTGTTTTGCCATACTAAAAAAAAAGGTTTGAAAAATAGATGTTGGCCGATTCTCAGAACTACTGAATATGCATGTAAAATTTCATAAAAATTGGTCAAGTCGTGTCGGAGAAGTACGGTAACTAACACTGTGACACGTGAATTTTATATTTAAGAAGAAGATATTATGATGGCTATCTTGGTATGGAATACACCACTTATATACTATAGCTATACTGTACCGTATAAGCCCAAATGTACTCTCTCTCTCTTTCACCCTTGAGCAGGGATCTTTTCTACTTTGTGAGGGATTATGATCTACTATGCCGCGCTGACCAGGCGTATTGGCACAGAGTTTATTTTCGAATTTTCCGTCATGTACAATATTCCTTGGCTGGCTAATTACCCTTTTTTAACAGAGGTTTTTAGTATTCGTTATCAAAGTAAATTTATATTATGTTAATGTGTTGATTACAGCATAAAAATTACATTAAAGTTGTCTATTTATATGCCTATAAAAATCAAGTGTTGAGATTGCTTCTCAAAATAAAAACAAATAAAAATTGATAGTCATTTATTTTCAGCCGCTGAGTTATATAAAAAATAAACACGTACATTATTTACGAGATACTCACCAACAAAACATAGCATAGTTGTAAAACCGGTTTAAAATTAGCGAACATGTGCGCAATGTAGTCCGATTAAGAACTATAAATTATACTTATATTAATCATAAATTTCGAATATTTCGAAGATTTCAGTAAGTTTTATGGTCTACTGTTTCAGGTTTATGGTCTAGTCTACTGTTTACTTTCTGGTACCCATAACACAAGGATATAAGCTTAGCTTGGGACCAGAGGACGTTGTGTGAAATGTCCGTGAATATTTATTTATTTATTTACTGTGCCAAGCTGACCAGGCGTGTTGGCACATGGTTTATTTTCGTGAATTCCGTCTCTCACATATATTGTTATCTGTGTACAATATAGCTGGCTTTTACAGCAATCTGGGAAGGAAAAGGGGTGGTGACACTAATACTATTAATCCATCACCACACGGACAACGTACTTCTACTCAATCATAACTATTTTTAACTGAATTCAATAAAAGGAGTAGGTCAATTTCTTCTGAATGTTTTACTTATAATTTTTTTTTTCGTTTGTTACCACATAAATTTTAAAAGGGCGAAGCGATTTTAATGATTCTTTTTTTATATTAAAACTGGTGGTTTCCGTGTGGTCCCACTGGCACCAGGTCATGATCTGATGGTTATCTTCTGAGAAATCGAGGAAAACCCTCAAATTTCAAAGGCAAATGAAGTCGGTTAAACATTTTTTGAAAAATACTCATCAACAAAATATGGTTACTATCACAGTAGTATTTCAATGAAAGTACATAATTATGACGTTTTAGGGGTGGTTATATTGAACACGCAATTATATCATGCCATTGATCCTGTAACATCTGTGGTTGGTATTGGTAACATCATTTATGTTATTGATGATTTACACTTGATTGATGATATACACTTGATTGATATGCATTCAATTGCTCACTTTATTCGAGTAAAATCAGGACCGTGCACGTCCGTGCAATTTTGTTTAAACAACCGAGTGATTTTCATAACGTTTTTATGCTCGGAATGTAAATTCTGCAACTTTTATTTTAGCGTTAAAAAAACTAGCATTTTGACGAACTACTTTTTGTGTCTGTATCTATCGATCATAATTAAGTATTATTAAAAAAAGTTCAACAGACTTAATGTGCATTTGAAAGGTTTTCCTTCATTTCTCAGGAGATAACAATCAGATCCTGAGCTGGTGCTAATGGGTACTCACGGGAACCACCAGCTTTTTAATAAAAATAGCATCATGAAAAACGCTTTTAAAAGTTAGTGACAAAAAAGAAAACAAAAAAAACATACAGACGAAATGAGGACCTCCCTCTTTTTTGAAGTCGGTTAAAAAGTGGTTATTCTTCTTCCATTTTAGCTCATTAAAGTTCCACTAAGAGTATACCTAAATGATGTCAAGTAAGGATATTCAGGTCATAGTTCTTCATAGCGCTATAAATAAAGTCTCTACCTAACCCCAAGGAAAAACGACGTATTTTCAATCTTCTTTCTCTCCAGTCTATTACCGTCCTATTGTCAAACATGTCCGTCTCTTCTTCAAAAGGGTATCAGATTTACTTGGCAGCGCTAATCAGATATCTTGACGTAGAGTTTAGTTTAGAATTTTCCATATCTCACAGAGGAAGATACTCTTACAGCACTCTTGGGAGGAAATGGGGCAGTGAGATTTGTATACTTAATATGTCACCACACCGACAACAAAGGTTTAAAATCGCCTATATTAATAATCTCTCTCTCCAGCCCATTTTTTAAATGATTGATGAGTAATTTGTTAGGGTTTAATCTCAAAAGTCCACGCGTACGATGTTTCAGGTATAAGCCACACAAACTGGTAATGCGCCTGGCGGCCATGTTGGTGACGTCATAGTGACGTATAGATTACATTTTGTTAGCTGTACCTACTTTTTTTTTGCTGATGTCGTCACAAGGGCGTTAATTTGACAAGGTTCCAGCGCATTACCAATTTGCGTGGCTTATAACAGTTGGTATTAGTATACATTCACAAAAATTGGCGTATCTTAACTATGCTAATATTATAAAAGCTGAAGAGTTTGTGTTTGTTTGAACGCGCTAATCTCAGGAACCATAGGGTCGATTTGAAAAATTCTTTCAGTGTTAGATAGGGCATTTATCGAGAAAGGTTTTAGGCTATATAAAATCACGCTACGACCAATAGAAGGGAAGCAGTAGTGAAAAATGTTGCAAAAACGGGAAAAATTTTCTAAATTCCACGCGGACGGAATCGCGCGCGACAGCTAGTATTTTAAAAGTATCTTAATCTGTATCTTTATAATAAATCTATGTTAATCACATTCTTCAATCTTTTATGTTAGCTATTGTTTTTTGTTCATAACCAGAAACATTTTGGCTCAGATTGACCTTGCACGATTAGCTTTTTTTGGTTTTTTGTGCTCTATGAGACTGGCAGGCTGCGACGTAGTAATCGTGAGCCATAAAATGAACCTAACATTTATGGTATTTCAAAGAGTACAACCTATTTATTTTTACAATGTTTTTTTTTAGACTTTTAACAACCTATTGTTAGGCATGAGTCTCCTTCGTAATCGGAGTGTATTTACTTGCTTAATTAGCCGACCAAACTTGTTTTTAGGGTTTCGTACCCAAAGGGTAAAAACGGGACCCTATTACTGAGACTTCACTGTCCGTCCGTCCGTCCGTCCGTCCGTCCGTCTGTCACCAGGCTGTATCTCAAGAACGGTGATAGCTAGACAGTTGAAATTTTCACAGATGATGTATTTCTATTGCCGCTATAACAACAAATACTAAAAATAAAATAAAATAAATATTTAAGGGGGGCTCCCATACAACAAACATGATTTTTTTACCGTTTCTTGCTCGATACTAATAACGTTGCCTTATGTTGCATCGAAAATGGTAGGGAACCCTTCGTGCGCGAGTCCGACTCGCACTTGATCAATTTTTTTTTACCTGGAGAATGCTTGTTCGCCTTTTTGGTTGTGCGGAAGTCCGTGTTCAACAGTGGGACGTGAATGGGTTGGCGAGAGGGAGAGAGGAGATAAAAAAATGAATTTATATACTACATACATCGTGTTATATACGTACCTATATCATGATATACATATATATCCGCTGATATATTATATCGGTGAGCTCTACAATAAATATATTGCCCTATGTCACGAATATTTTCGATCTCTACCAGTTCTCACAGTCGCAAAAAACTTGAGTAACAATTTGTTAGTTTTAGAGCTTCTGTATAGAACAGCCAACGTCAACAAAATAATAAAACTTCGCGTTGTGTTTTAATCCAATTTTATAAGCCTAAGCTTTTATGTAGGAGCTTTGTGTCACGCAAAGGTCAGTTGTTCACCTTTTCATAAACCATAATATACATAATGTTCTTTAGCATTAGTGTGAGATATTTAATCAAATTTGACTTACCATGCTGACTGTGAAGTTTTCAAAATATCGTGAAATAAAGATAATCAAAATAAACTTAATACAATCTATATCAGTATAATAAAGCTGAAGAATTTGTTTACTTGAAAGCTCTGAAACTACTGGTTTCAATTAAAAAACTTTATGTTTTGGATAGTACATTTATCGAGGAAGGCTATATAACATCACGCTACGACTAATAGGGGCGAAACATCAGTGAAAAATGTTGCAAAAACGGGGATAATTTTCTAAATTCCCCGAGTACGAATCAGCTGGCAATAGCTATTTTGTTTGTAGTGAGACTCGTAAACTCTGCCTTGTCGCTAGGCAAGCGCTTTTCTAACCTTGAAATAACGTAGCGGCCTCTTAATGATATATAAATAAAAGATCTGTTTTAAAATTGAATTTCATGAGAGCTTTTTGCATTAGTCTACTTGAAATAATCGCATACCACTGAATCGATCTGAGATATAACGCGAAAAATATTTTATAGACTTTGTTCTGTATCTATCGATAGCCTGGTACCAATTCTAAGTGCACAACTAAACTTAACCGAACTAAAAAAGGAAAGCAACTATTGCTGTGTTTTGATAATATGGCTATTTTGTTGTATACATTTATTTTAAATCTTATTTTATCTTTTATTTTAAATCATAAGTCTTATAATAAACTTAGTTTTATAATTTTGACGGTCTTCGTGGCGTAGTGGTTCATGTACTGGACTCCCGTTCACAAGGTAGCGGGTTCGATTGCCGCTTGGGACAATCATTTGTGTGATATTCATAAATATCATACAAATGTTTGTACTACGTCTGGGTGTTTTCTATGTATTATAAGTATGTATTTACAAAAGAAAAGTAGTATATGTATTCTATCCGTATTCTGGTACCCATAACACAAGCTTCATAAGCTTAGCTTGGGACCAGAGGACGCTGTGTGAAATGTCCATGAGTATTTATTATTATTATTATTAAAAAATAATTTTTATAACAAGAAAATTAAGCCAACATTGCCGAATTGTGTTATTGACACTATCAAAATTCATTTTTAGTTTAGTTTAATTGTGCGCGTAGTGTTGGTACCACTGTTTTATATTGCAACTAGCTGCCCCGGCAAACGTTGTTTTGCCATACAATTCTGTGTAAAAATCAACAACAAAAAATTTCATCAAAATCGGTCCAGCCAAATTTAAACTATCCTATCTCTCAAGTTGGATCGAACTGCACATGGTGTGCGAATTTTATTATAATCGGTTAAGTGGTTTAGGAGTCCATTGAGGACAAACATTGTGACACGAGATTTATATATGTATACCTACTAGCTGACCCGGCAAACGTTGTTTTGCCATACTAAAAAAAAAAGGTTTGAAAAATAGATGTTGGCCGATTCTCAGACCTACTGAATATGCATGTAAAATTTCATAAAAATCGGCCAAGGCGTTTCGGAGGAGTACGGTAACTAACACTGTGACACGTGAATTTTATATGTAAGATTAAGATAGCTGACCCGGCAAACGTTGTTTTGCCATACAAAAGTTAGGGGTAGACAAATAATTTGAAATAAAATATTAATGCGACTATAAATATGAAATGTAGGCTATCCTATGTTTCAAGTTGGGTCGAATTGCACACGGTGTGCAAATCAAATTTAAAATCGGTTCAGTAGTTTAGGAGTTCATCGCGGACAAACATCGTGACACGTAATTTTTTTAAATAACTAGCTGTCCCGGCAAATGTTGTTTTGCCATACTAAAAAAAAAGGTTTGAAAAATAGATGTTGGCCGATTCTCAGAACTACTGAATATGCATGTAAAATTTCATAAAAATTGGTCAAGTCGTGTCGGAGAAGTACGGTAACTAACACTGTGACACGTGAATTTTATATTTAAGAAGAAGATATTATGATGGCTATCTTGGTATGGAATACACCACTTATATACTATAGCTATACTGTACCGTATAAGCCCAAATGTACTCTCTCTCTCTTTCACCCTTGAGCAGGGATCTTTTCTACTTTGTGAGGGATTATGATCTACTATGCCGCGCTGACCAGGCGTATTGGCACAGAGTTTATTTTCGAATTTTCCGTCATGTACAATATTCCTTGGCTGGCTAATTACCCTTTTTTAACAGAGGTTTTTAGTATTCGTTATCAAAGTAAATTTATATTATGTTAATGTGTTGATTACAGCATAAAAATTACATTAAAGTTGTCTATTTATATGCCTATAAAAATCAAGTGTTGAGATTGCTTCTCAAAATAAAAACAAATAAAAATTGATAGTCATTTATTTTCAGCCGCTGAGTTATATAAAAAATAAACACGTACATTATTTACGAGATACTCACCAACAAAACATAGCATAGTTGTAAAACCGGTTTAAAATTAGCGAACATGTGCGCAATGTAGTCCGATTAAGAACTATAAATTATACTTATATTAATCATAAATTTCGAATATTTCGAAGATTTCAGTAAGTTTTATGGTCTACTGTTTCAGGTTTATGGTCTAGTCTACTGTTTACTTTCTGGTACCCATAACACAAGGATATAAGCTTAGCTTGGGACCAGAGGACGTTGTGTGAAATGTCCGTGAATATTTATTTATTTATTTACTGTGCCAAGCTGACCAGGCGTGTTGGCACATGGTTTATTTTCGTGAATTCCGTCTCTCACATATATTGTTATCTGTGTACAATATAGCTGGCTTTTACAGCAATCTGGGAAGGAAAAGGGGTGGTGACACTAATACTATTAATCCATCACCACACGGACAACGTACTTCTACTCAATCATAACTATTTTTAACTGAATTCAATAAAAGGAGTAGGTCAATTTCTTCTGAATGTTTTACTTATAATTTTTTTTTTCGTTTGTTACCACATAAATTTTAAAAGGGCGAAGCGATTTTAATGATTCTTTTTTTATATTAAAACTGGTGGTTTCCGTGTGGTCCCACTGGCACCAGGTCATGATCTGATGGTTATCTTCTGAGAAATCGAGGAAAACCCTCAAATTTCAAAGGCAAATGAAGTCGGTTAAACATTTTTTGAAAAATACTCATCAACAAAATATGGTTACTATCACAGTAGTATTTCAATGAAAGTACATAATTATGACGTTTTAGGGGTGGTTATATTGAACACGCAATTATATCATGCCATTGATCCTGTAACATCTGTGGTTGGTATTGGTAACATCATTTATGTTATTGATGATTTACACTTGATTGATGATATACACTTGATTGATATGCATTCAATTGCTCACTTTATTCGAGTAAAATCAGGACCGTGCACGTCCGTGCAATTTTGTTTAAACAACCGAGTGATTTTCATAACGTTTTTATGCTCGGAATGTAAATTCTGCAACTTTTATTTTAGCGTTAAAAAAACTAGCATTTTGACGAACTACTTTTTGTGTCTGTATCTATCGATCATAATTAAGTATTATTAAAAAAAGTTCAACAGACTTAATGTGCATTTGAAAGGTTTTCCTTCATTTCTCAGGAGATAACAATCAGATCCTGAGCTGGTGCTAATGGGTACTCACGGGAACCACCAGCTTTTTAATAAAAATAGCATCATGAAAAACGCTTTTAAAAGTTAGTGACAAAAAAGAAAACAAAAAAACATACAGACGAAATGAGGACCTCCCTCTTTTTTGAAGTCGGTTAAAAAGTGGTTATTCTTCTTCCATTTTAGCTCATTAAAGTTCCACTAAGAGTATACCTAAATGATGTCAAGTAAGGATATTCAGGTCATAGTTCTTCATAGCGCTATAAATAAAGTCTCTACCTAACCCCAAGGAAAAACGACGTATTTTCAATCTTCTTTCTCTCCAGTCTATTACCGTCCTATTGTCAAACATGTCCGTCTCTTCTTCAAAAGGGTATCAGATTTACTTGGCAGCGCTAATCAGATATCTTGACGTAGAGTTTAGTTTAGAATTTTCCATATCTCACAGAGGAAGATACTCTTACAGCACTCTTGGGAGGAAATGGGGCAGTGAGATTTGTATACTTAATATGTCACCACACCGACAACAAAGGTTTAAAATCGCCTATATTAATAATCTCTCTCTCCAGCCCATTTACGTCCCACTGTTGGGCACGGGCCTCCTCCGCTTTAGGAGGGATTATGGTCTACTGTGCCGCGCTGACCAGGCGTGTTGGCACAGGTTTTTTATTTTCGAGTTTTCAGTCTCTCACAGAGGATGTTATCTGTGTGCAGTATCCCTTAGCTGAATTTTACAGCACCCTGGGGAGGAGAATTAGTAATCTAGTATAGCACAAGCTTAACTTATAGTTTATCCTGAGTATATGACGACGTTTTTCTTTTCTTTTTTAGAATAAATGATGACGTTGATTTTGTTGCCGAATTTTTGTCAATTGGCATTGTTCATATTTTTTTTAAACTCTTAATTCATAAACCAGTTCGAGGAATAGAGTTTCTGATCATGATCCATTCGTTTTTTTCTGAAAATTTGCTATATTAACGACTATTTTTCCAAAAAAGCAAATGATCTCTATTTGCCCTTGAAATGAAGGACTTAAAATATTAAGACGTTCTGAGGGATATACTACTCTGTGGTGGAGTTGAAATTGGTCTATTATAACAACTTGGCAACTCTGAAAAGATGTATTGCAATCTGTCTTAAGTTTATCAGGAAAAATCAATACACAGATTGCGTACAACGATGACGTCACAACATTTAAATCAATTATTTTTTAAAAATTCTATATAGTGAATATTTCAATAATATTGAAATTAGTTGCTTAAAATAGTCTATATTTTCTAAAAAAAATATAAAAACAGCAGGTCAAAAAACAATGCCAATTGTGCAAAAGTTAATCAATTAATCTCAATGAACGCCACTTATAAATTCGAATTAGTAATCCTATTTATTTGTTGTGGCTATAATCTGCTAGGCCTCACCCAGCGGCTCAAGGTTAGCGACGATTCTAAACCCAAAATAACGATGACATAATTTGACGCCATTTTGGCGGTGCCGGCATGCGTAACAGGTTTCATTTCAAGGTTGGGAGGGCTCGATTTGGTTTGACCTTCATTCAGTACCTATTCAACATGACGCTAGACGGTATTTGACGGCATCTATGGACAGCATACCCGAAATTTTAATTTGAAAATAACTTTGCATGTTTTTTTTACAGAAAGAAAAATATTTACGAACATTTCACACAATATTCTCTGGTCCCAAACTAAGCTAATCACATATTTCCTATTACTGGGGTAGGGTTTAATACATTATTAGAAGATAACTACAATAATTTATTAATTTTAAAACTATTATATAGTAGATAAAATATGTAGAGTATGCTTCACCACCCTTTGATTTTATTGACATAGCAGACACATTGCATATTACTGATAAAGCCTATCAAATATTATGCAAATATCATGCATCGATACAAAAATCTCGCTATTTCTGTACCGAATAGATTAATGGACGACAACAATTCACTAAAAATATGTGAAGTTTAATCAATAATTCCATACATTAAGATCAGACGAAAGCATTGCCATAAAATAAATGCCAATCTTATTAATTCTTGTTGTTGTTAGGGAGGGTTATCGATATTTATAAATCGATATACCTAAATATCGATGAACGATATTCAGTTATAATTATTTTTCGCTTGTACTTTTAATTATCTATTTATTGTTGTAGTGGAAATACAAATACAAATTCTGTGACAACTTCATTTCAGCACTGTGAGAGACGGCCGGAGTAACGCCTATTTATGTGAATTACGAGTACCTTCAAACGAGAATCCTACAACATAATAAAAACTTTAGTGTGTCTGTTATAAAACCTACATCATAATGTATAATAAAACTGTAGTGTTTTAGTATATTGGTATCCCAAGTGGGCCTCTCACGAAGGCGCCAAGGATTGTCGAACAAATATCGATATATGTACTTATATTTTTTTATAAAAAAACCTAAAAATTTGTTGGAAGCTGTTGGTTGCTGGAAGAAAATTCATATTTGAATTAAGCTCGCCTATGTACATGCCTTTTATTTTTAAGTACCCACTCTGTATGTTATATTTTCTATGTGTACAATAAAGAATAAAGAATAAAAAAGAACATAACACTAGCATAATATAAGCTTAGTTTGGGACTAGACCAGTCCAGGGGTTATGTGTAATGTCTGTATACATTTATTTATTTAAAAACTATATATTTATAGATACAAAATGGCCAATATCGTTGTAAAATCTTTAGATATATTTTGTTACAGATGAGTTTGAGATCGATATATCGATCGATATATTTTTTTTGTTCTATATTTTTTCTAGCCCTAAAACGCCAGACACGCGCAAAAATCCTTTGTTTATTTTTATACAAATTTAAATGTATGTATAAAAATATGCGCCTCGGTATGGGCTCCCATTGGGTGGTAAACATGAATATAGAGCAATGAACTGCAAAGCTTTCAAGATAGATCACATTTACAATGTCAACAGGAACCAGTAGCATGTAGTAAATAAATATAATAAATATGGATGATGAATATGGACATTTCACACAACGTCTTTTCGTCTGTTGTAGTGTTTGTCAAGATTTTTAGGGTGTCGTGCCAAAAGTTTAAAGGGGATTCTATTAACGGGATCAGTCCGTCCATCTGTCAATCTGTCACTAGGATACATCTCTAGAACTGTATATCAGTTGATGCTCTCTCTCTCTCTCTTTCTCTCTCTCTCCAGCCCATTTACGTCCCACTATTGGGCACGGGCCTCCTCCACTTTGGGAGGGATTACGGTCTTTTGTGTCCCGCTGACCAGGCGTGTTGGCACAGGGTTTAGTTTCGAGATTTCCATCTCTCACAAAGGATGTTATCTGTGTACAATATTCCTTAGCTGACTTTTACAGCACCCTTGGGAGGAGATGGGGTGGTGACGCTTGTATTCTAAATCCGTCACAACACAGATAAATAGAAAAACCATGATAAAACCTACCAACTACGCAAATTGGATACTACTGGTAACTTACTGATTTTATCGATATACCTAACTATCTACTTAGTTGATGCTACAACAAAAAATTTAATACTCAGCATCATTTCTCTGCCCTTATTTCGTTATTTGGGGTTAGTTCGGGTCAATTTGGGTTGGTATGAATAATATAATAATAGGCAATAGGAAAATATAATAAAAACCTAAAAACTATGTATGTAATTTGAAAATACAATAAAAACCTAAAAACTATATATGTAATTTGAAAATATTGAAAAGAATATTGGATAGGCGGTCTTTATTGACGCATTAGAAGCCAATATGGGTCACACAATTTTTGTCTGTCTGTATGTTTGTAAGCGCATCACGCTAAAACTACACTGCATTGAATATTGAATACCATTTTCAGTGATTTGATAGTAGAGATATAATTTAAAGTAGGCTACAATTTACAATTTGGCCGGTATACTCCAAAAGGGGCAAGTGCGTAGCGCATACAACTGTCGGAAATGAAAGCTAAGGGAGTGTGTTTGGATCGTAGCAGATGACACTCTATAGTCTCTGCCTACCCCCATGGTAAAAAGACGTGATGTTATGATGATGAGGCTACAATTTATCTCGGGATAATAGGAATTAGAATTCCTTAGGGAAAACCTGCTTAAGGTTTCATCCAAAATCTTATATAAACGTTGCAGTCGCGGGCAACATCTAGTTATGATGATAAAGGTAACACACCCTTCGTGTGCGAGTCCAATTCGTACTTGACCGGTTTTTTATTTAGGTTTTTATGGCTAAGAATTCGCTGTGCGTAAATCCGACTATTTGTCACCATTTTTAATTTTTAAATTTAATTAAATAAACATTTATTTCAGAGCATGGATCAATATACATAAATTTGTTAAAAACTCTATTTAATAAATTTAATTATGGTGGAAAAAGTGATATTTAAAACCGTATTGGAATCATCGCGAAACAAAATTACCAAACCAAGTTTCATACTAATAAATGACTTCATAGTAAAAAGGAAACCCTCGATAAGGTCTTTGTACGAAACATTGGTATTTTAAGAGGGTACTGTACTCCTCATTTAGGTATTTGCCTTAGGTATTGCTATCCCTATTTCCGAGCGCCGCGCTGAAAGGGACAAATATAGATGATGCGGATTTTACCTACAAATTCTTTGAAAAAAGACGTTTCGTACTTCCGTTCCTTTTTCGCGAAAGTTAAACCAATTTTAATAGTTTTTGCGTTATATTATAGATAAAGAGTATATCTATGCTTCTATTACTTTCTTTTGTGGTAAAACTTTACCAAATTTGTGTGATAGACGCTCCAACCTTATCTAAAGAAAACCGAATCAGTGAGTTTTTCGGATCGTCATATTTCCTTTAGTTATTATGTTTTGAAAAAAAGAAAGTGATAGAAGCATAGATATACTCTTTATCTATAATATAACGCAAAAACTTTTAAAATTGGTTTAACTTTCGCGAAAAAGGATTGGAGATTGGAGCATAATTTGGTATCCTGCCGTCTTAACGAAGGACTTATCTTTACTGATATGTTTAACCAAACGGTAGACGGTAGGTTTGTTTGTGCTTACTAATCTCAAGAATTACTGGTCCGCTGAGAAATAATCTTTTAGTAAACCATAGCTAAACTTGTAGACGTATAGTTTGTCTTATTCAAATATTAGTTTTTGTTTCATAATGCCTGCCAGTCCTGTAGCGTAGCGTAATTTGCACAGATTTATCGATCGTGGTCGAAAATTAGCAGCAGATTTTTACAGGCGTAAAGAGACAATAGAAATGTTCGATTCGTCTGCACAGATAAATCGCTACGACATATCGTTACGTGTGTAACAACAGTAACAAGTATATTTTAGAATTTATTCGCCCTTTATTATAATCAGATATGATATTCGATAACACGTAGTAGCTCTAAGGGTAATTCTATAATATATAGGTAAATAATAATAGTTAATATTCATGGACATTTTACACTATGTCTTTTGATCGCAAAATATGTTTATTTGCTTGTTCAAATAAAACCACCTTAATGGATTTAGACGTGTGTATTTGTTTTAAATTTCAACCCGACGTTTCAACCCGACTACACACAGTCCAAATATTTGGGAAAAGATCTAAATAAACATGACATAAATAATTGTTCTGTGCATCGAATTTGTCGCTAACCATTGCACCTAGGGCTGTAATTATCATAATTGGCAAAGCCCGATTAAAAACAAACGACCTGGCTTGAATCTGACAACTATCGCCTATTCTGCCTCGGTCAAATCCATCTTATGGTTGTCTGGGAGAGATCGCAGCTCGCGATAAGACCGCCCTTTGTACCTATGATATGTCTGTTATGTAAGCTTTATAAATCATTATGGTGTGCAATAAAGAATATTTTACTTTTACTTTACTTTTACAACTAACCAACTAAAGTGTCCCTATTTTATCCGCACAATTTAACGCCTAGAAGTCATTCAGACCTTGGACTAATCTGGGAAAACCCGAACAAATGGTAGCCCTTACTGCAACCCGGGGCGCTACAATAAATGCGTATTTGTTACCCCACGTGTTTTACCTCAAGGTTAAACGGTAAACATAAGGTTAAACCGGAATAGGTACAATTTAAAAGCTGAATCATTAATTTTAAGCAGGATACAGCAATAAAAATGTTATATTGTTTATATCAAATGCTCTATGTTATTGTAAATACAGGTCTAACGAGTTTTTTTTTAATTATGTATTAAGTGAAAACCTGTATCTGCCATAAATTGTAAATAAGTATGTATTTGCAAATATTTTTATATACACTTCATATTCATTACCATTCTTTCTGTCCAGCCCATTAACATCCCACAGTTGGGCACAGGCCTTCCTTCACTTTGGGAGAGATTATGGTCTACTGTGCCCTCTGACCAGACATGTTGGCACAAGGCTTAGTTTAGAGTTTAGGTTTCTACGCGAAGCACATTCGAATTCGAATTCGTTTTTACACAGATATTATGTATATTATTATATATATTTATATTATGCTTCATACACATTTATTAGTACTTATGTATTTTTTACGGATTTAGACGCGTATATTTGTTTTAAATTTTGGCCCGACGTTTCGGAGACTTTGCAGTCACCATGGTCACGGGTGAAGTTTTATTTAAACAGATGAGTCGCGCAAGTGTTGGAAAATAGTATGTATTTGTTTATATATTTACACACCACAACACCGTCTATCCAATCGACATGTCCATGCAGCGGCCGTATTATGAGCTCTTATTCCCAGGCCGTTTACGCCGTGAATGGAACGGCCCGGCAAATTCGTATTATGAGTATATTCTTGACAGCGAATCAGTGGTCACGTGACTTCAGACTGATATCGGCCCGACTTTTGTTTCACTGGCTGGCGTTAAGCGTATTACGAGCGCAAATTTGACACGTAGTTGATCGATTTAACTATCTAGAAGTGACAAGTAAATCCATTCAATAGAAGCTGCTACATTGTTACGTATAATAAATTGTTTTGGTTTATTTAGAATTAAAAGTAACTGTTATCTACATATTAACTATGGGTGATGAATTGGAGGTGTTTGAATTTTCGGAGAGCGACGATGATGAACAAAACACTAATCGAATGCGAAATAAGTTAAATATAAAAAATAATATTAATATATTATTAAAATAATTATTCATTACAATAATATCGCCATGTGTATTAAAGTTACTTTCATGCGAATCATCAAACAAAAAATATTATTTAAAAAAACTTAAATGTCCGTTCTAGGATAATGAAAAACTAGGCCTATGTTCCCGCTATATCAGCTGACAGTTCAAGTGACGGGTGTCGTTCCAAAACTAAATCCCAAAACATAGATGAATTATAAAAAATAATAAAATCTAAATATAAAAATAGATAATAGTATTACCGTTCTTTTCTTTTATATAATGGTCTAAGTAACTTATGTTTAGCAAATATATTATATTTTGTATTATATAGAATACAAAAAAAAAAAAATTAAATATAACCGTAACTATCCGATAAACACAATAATTAAGTTTCCGAACGACTCTATCAAAAAGCTTTACACGGCCATAGACACTTAATCCATTCTAAAGTCGGCTAGTTTTATGTATGTCATAATACGAAATAAAAGTCAGGCCGTTTGCCGCCGTCAACAGAATCGCCTGGAACTTGCATGATATTTTGAAAGCTCATATTACGCCTGCAGGTTGTCTGGAAGCGATCGCTGACAGCGATAAGACCGCCGATTGTACATTAATTGTTTGTAGATAATTTAAAAACTCTGTATTATTGGTGTGCAATAAAGTATATTGTATTGTATTGTAGAGTTTTCGGTCTCTCACAGTGAATGTTACAACAATAGTACAATAGGTATCACTTAGCTGGCTTTTAGAAAGAAAAGAAAGAAAGAAAAGTGTTTTACTCGCACCCACTCATATCGAAAAAAAACCATAATATTTAGAATAAGTAAATAACAATGTGAGTAGTCACAAATTTTACAGTACCCTAGGAAGGAAAAAGGTGGTGTTATTTGTATTGCTAATCCGTCAAAACACGAAAGATGTAATTAAAAACTAAAATTTAAAAAAATATCCTTTTGTATGAATAAATAGCTTCATTCGCGATATCGTTAGCATGTCCAATTTCGGATTTTCCCGACGTTTTAAATAACATATTTTAAGCCGCAATAATATAAACATATTTTAGGTAATAATTTTTGTACGTATATCTTGACGACAGAAGATGCCTAACACTGTCTTATAATCTCGGAAGGACGTCTTAGGTAAGTGTCCCTTCAAACTAGGATCCACCCGGACGCAAGGCTGTCCTATCACCAAATATTCAAAAAAATTCGTAACTTAAAACTGCAGTCCTTGACATATTATTTTATTAGATTTTCCAAAATGGTGACGATAATAAAGCGCTTCTTTATAAAAAGACCTTGAATATTGACAATACATTAGATGAGTGCGAATAAACACATCATCATAACTGTTTCCTGTTGATAATATATACAAAAATAATTCATTTTTTGTCATAAATGCCATTATAGTAACATCACAAGTCAACACACAGCTTAATGAAATAAATTATCTCATTAGGAGTTACTTTATTTTCTACAATTATTTATTCAAAGGAGTTTATTTCAATACGTGTAAAACATTTGCCTTTTTAGTACATTACTAGCTGACCCGGCAAACGTTGTTTTGCCATACAAATATCAGGGGTGGACAACTTTTATCACTTAGGGGTACGACAAATAGATAGTAGCCGATTCTCAGACCTACTGAATATGCATATAAAATTTCATAAACATCGGTCAAGCCGTCTCGGAGGAGTATGGTAACTAACATAGACTACAGGCCCACGTTGAAAAATGACGGGTCATTTGAACCACCAGGTGACCTATCTAGAACGACAGACGAGCATAAAATAATAAGATTCAGCACTATGCCGTCACTTGTAAGCTGTCCAACTGAGTACAGATGAGAATTCAAAAGTACAAGTAGACTCACTACATTTTGGTCATTTGTTTCTGTAGTCTGGTAGAACCTTTCGTACACGAGTCCAACTCGTACTTGGCCGGTTTTTTTCTAACGTGTAACAAATCCTAATTTGTTACACAAAATATAAAGGTTAAGGGGGGTTAAGGGTAAAAAATGGTATTTCTCGATTTCCGGCAAAACTAATAGTCCTATGGAAAAAAGTCGAAAGACAAAGTTGTAAGCAAAAGTTTTAGATCTTTTTATTACCTAAAACTTTGCCTTTCGACTTTTTTCCATAGGACTATTAGTTTTGCCAGAAATCGAGAAAAAACATTTTTTACCCTTAAAACCCCCCTCCATCCCCTTCCCGACCTCAGATCGCCCGTAAATTATTTTTCCTATCATTTTTATAATATTCTCCTCCATTTCTAATGGGTTTTATCCTGCTATTATTTTCTGTTGTTTTAAAAATTATCGGCAATGGTCTATATTTTGTAAGTGATGTTTGTTTTCCTTATAATAGACGCACTATTTTGTATTTCCTGTTTGTTAAATTAATTCCTAAGTCAGTTTGTTTTAATGAATTTATTTTGCCTATTGTAATTACGTCATGCTTCGAAATATAATATTCATACAGGAATTTTAATTTTAACGACGGTTTACTTAACATTATACTCCAGATTTCGTTCTCGATAGTATTTTATATTTACTCGGTAGACTTTTAGAGTTAATATATATTTTTTTTAATTTCAAACTGAAATCGATTTGCACGTACTACATCTAAGATGTCTATCTATAATAGTTTTGACAAGATGCAAAATCTGGGAAAGCTTAATTACAATGATGATGATTATATAGGAGTTAGTAATTAATACACACAGTTATAAATATACCGACATGGTTATTTCCATCACATAATTACGTAAGTACAGTGTGCACGTAACACAAAAAAAAATTGACATGTCATAAGCACATAATTTTTCTCAAAAATTGTGTCTACTTGATTAAATGATTTTTCATTTCATTTCATTTCAAAGACCTGAAAACTACAAGCGGACCGCTTTCCATGGTTTGCTCGAAACCTAAGAAAGAGAGAGTCAGGATTATTATGGTGATGTGGAATCTTCTATACTTAGATTAGCTATTACTTCCTTATAGATAATATTTTCTAACACTTGCGCGACTCATCTGTTTAAATAAAACTACTTTTTACGGATTTAGACGCGTATATTTGTTTTAAATTTTGGCCCGACGTCTCAGCAGTCACCATGGTCACGGGTGCGTCTCACCCGTGACCATGGTGACTGCAAAGTCTCCGAAACGTCGCGGTCGGGCCAAAATTTAAAACAAATATACGCGTCTAAATCCGTAAAAAGTAGTTTCCTTATAGATGTTTAAGGTTTAAATATAAATTATGCAGCACAAAAGGAAGCTAAAAGTAACTCCGCAAGTTTTCTTTAAAATGTCTGGCAGAGATTGTTCTCGATATTTAGCACCATAGATGGTATTAATTTTCTTGACAATTGTTCATGTGATAATAATATAACATTAAGGCATAATAAGCCCAAAATTCATTACCACAAAAGGAAATATACCATAATTTTATAGAATTTAGATTTGTTTAGTTTCCCTTTTTTATTTGTTATACATATATGAAAACACAAGGGCGTATACACTTGTCTGCGTACATCAAGTAAATTAACGCAAAGTCAGTCGCATAAACAAGCATCCCAAGCGGGAGTCAAAATCATGCACTCGCATCAAGTGAACAGTTTGGTTACGACTACGTCACGAAGTCCACGTTATTTGCTAATCTTCTGAAAGAAGTCATGACATTGTTATTCTCTGAATCCTGGATTACTGTTACTACTTGCTTTACTTCATTGAGGTAAGAAAACTTAATGCCTCCTATTTGTTAAATTTAACGACTCACACGCAAAAATATATATTTTGCTAATACATAATTTTATTGAATAAAAGTGAAAAATCTCTGATTAATTAATTTTTATTCTTAGGTTACAAATAATTACCATAAACAATGGACAGATGTAAGCATCAGTAAATAAGGATTATTAATCTTATTTTAGTTTATGGTCTTTATATTCTTGCATAAATAAAATAAATAAATAATTATAATTGCATAAGTTGATAAAAAATGCTATGTAATAGCTTTACCGCGGCAGTCCCCGAGTGCCACACGTCCTTTTTTTTTACGTCTCGGCAACCCTGAAAGTACTAGCATAGGTATATAATTCATTCATGGTACTAGTAGTGATGTCATTGTCATATTTGTGTTCCCGAATGACATCATGTTGGGTGTAACTGGGGTAAAATTGGGGTGAATGTATTTTATTACCGCCCTAAATGTCATGTTGACCTCATGGGGCTATAGGACGGTCACAGAGGACGGTTTATATTTCGCACTTTCGTCCACTCTATTAACATATTTTTTAATTAAGCACTCGAAGGATTTTTTGTTACTATGTTAATATTATTTTAGTTTTGTTTGTTTGGAGTTGGAATGTCAACTTTTTTCTGTTAGTAAAGATAAAAACCAGCTATAAAACAACCAGATTTTATAAAATAAAGGTTTTGTGGTTAGCAGTAAGTGTAAGTATGTCTTAGGCCGGCTCTCTTACTAGGGGGTATCGCATCGGTATATGGAGAGAACCGTTAAAGCTAACTATGACCAGATCTTTCGATAACTTATCAACTTAAAATATGTAGCTTTTAACCTTATCAACCATAAGCCATAGATATGTTTGAGACGTGAGGTAAAAAGCTTTTAAAATTCAATCATGTTTTGTTTGAGATAAATAGATACCTTTTAACTTTTGACGAGCCTCCTGGTTGAGTGGTTCATGTAACGGACTGCCGATTAAGAGGTCGCGGGTTCGATTCCCGCTCGGGACAATCATTTGTGTGATTTTTCTAATTGTCATACAAATGTTTGTACTGCGTCTGGGTGTTTCTATGTATTATAAGTATGTATTTACAAAAGAAAAGTAGTATATTATATATTCTATCCGTATTCTGGTACCCATAACACAAGCATAATAAGCTTAGCTTGGGACCAGAGGACGTTGTGTGAAATGTCCATGAGTATTTATTTATTTATTTATTTTAACGGAGATTGTAATAAAATTCTACAATGCTATTACTATACTATTGTCGCCTAAATTGGTAAACGGCAATGCCCAGTAGTGGACTGCAATAGGGTGACTTATGCTGATAAAATAAATTAACCAGGTCATAGAATTTTTATAGCGATAGATAAAACCACTATAACACAATATGATATGTACCAATACTATGTTAGTTTACCGTGATACATATAATTAACAATGCTTTTTAGAGTTCTGTACCAAAATGTAGAAACCCTACTACTGAGTCTTCTTCCGCCCGTCCGTCTGTCACCAGACTGTATCTTTGGACGGTTTGAAATTTCAGTTTATGTATATCAGTTGTTGCTTTAAGAGTAAATACTCATCATCATTATTATCCTACCCTTATTCCATTATTTAGAGTCCATTTACTCAGGAACGGTGATAGCTAGAGGACTGAAATTTCATAAATTGTGTGTGTGAATTCTTTTATTTTTAATTAAAGTGCTTGGTCGCTTTGCGACTATACCGCCCTGTCAGTAAATATCCACAGTATCTCACAAAATAAATATTATGTAGTTACATTAAAAAAATATAAATACGATCTTAGCACACCTTAAACAAATTTTCGATTTGTCACATATGGGGTCAGTAAGAATAGCATTACCACGATCAATATCCATGTCTGTCCAAGCACCGAAATGCATATTACGACAAACCCTGTTCTTAGAACACTCCCACAAGATGTGATCAACGTCCTTAATTATATGCCATAATCTTCGCAATTGGGAGAGTAGGAATGAAGAATATTATTTTAATAACGGTATGGAATCTTCGTGTGCGAGTCAACTCGTACTTGACCGGGTTTAGTGTCTAACGCAATGTAAATAATATTTCGGAATGAGAAAATGGCACAAAAATCCTCTTTAAATTTACGTAGTGTGTCATGTTTATAAGCGGGCTTAAAATGTCAGTGTTCTTGACAATAGTTTTTTTTGGCGTCGGTGTTAACTACATAATATTTCGCTAGTAATAGAAGTGTAGAACAAAGATATAGGTACTTATAGTATTTACTAGAAATACCTGTATAAAAATTTTACTATACTTTTTACATTCTACTAAGGAGTGTGTTTGAAAATGATTTGAAATGAAAAATCATTTAATCAAGCAGACATTTTTTTTTTAAATTCTGTTCTTATGATATGTCCAATTTTTTTTCCCTACCACCGGTTCAGGACGCCGGTTTTGTTTAGACTATCGCCTAAAAAGATTGGGAACGACTAGACTGGCTTGATAGAAACTAATGATGGTCCACGGTGCTGATAGAAATGTATAGGTGGAGCATGCCCAAAATTAATCAAGTTGTTTAAAATAAAGGTTCCATAAAATTCGTAAATGTCTATTCCAGCAGTACTTACTCTATATCTTAACATTCCATTCTATTTCTAAGCAAAATAACAACATGTGAAACACTGACCCATTTTTAGCGCGGAAATTTACTTGACCCAAATATGTTTGTTTTTATAGCTATTGGTGGCCCAGGGTTGCTACCATCATTTAAATTACCGATACTGGAAAAATATGACACAAATTCACACAAATTTATTTATTTATTTACAATTAATGACCGAAACAAAAATTTTTCGTTGGCTACAAATTAAAATGTCCATTATTATTACGTTTTTGGGTTTTAAGACACTCGAAAACCCTGTTAGGCGGAATCCTGACGTCTTTTTGACTAACTTCAAAAAAAGGAGGAGGTTATCAATTCGTCTGTATGTTTTTTTTATGTTTGATAACTCATAATTTTTAACTGGTGGAAGCGATTTTAATGATTCTTTTTTTAAATGAAAGCAGGTCGTTCCCGTATAATCGCATTGGAACCAGGTCAGGATCTGATGGGTATCTCCTGAGAAGTCGAGGAAAACCCTCAAATTGAAATTTGGCACACACAGGCACATGAAATCACAAATAAATTCCGGGGAATCCCGGACGGGTGGCAGCCCTACCCAAGATAAATGGATTGTGTGTTTTATTACATGTTGTTAGATTAATCTTTCTTTTATTTGAGTAAATAAATTAGATTAATAGATTGACATCGATAAACTAATTGCAAAAGTAGAACAATTGTAAAAGTGGACTAAATAAATATTATATTTTAGCGCGTCTAGAACATGTGGTTCATTTAAATGCCGTTCAAGACATCGCAGGCTTAATTCCTATACAGAACAAACTGATTTCTCTGATATTCCTATTTATCACACTAATGTTTGTGGTGAATCTGAGTACTATCTATATGTTTTAAAAAAAAAATACTGTATAATTACTAGATGGCTCAGGACGAGGGGACTTGTGCGAAATAATTGTACCAATCTTTATTTACTGTTTGATCTTTTACTACATGTTTTATGTAGGTACATAACTGTATAGGTTACAATGTAGTCAATGCAGTTATTTTCTTGAATTAGCATAAAAATACTATTATCACAGTTATTAGTCACTAGCTCAGATTTGTGGTCAAAATGAAATATTTTTTATTTTTACACTAATTTATTAATACTTATTTAAAAAAAATTATTTTAGTAATAATAGTATTTGTTTTTTTTTTTGTTTTACTAAGTACTTACTTTTTTCTAAGTACTTACTCTTTAACTCCAAGCATAAAAGTCTAGAGGAAGACCCAAGAAAAAAAGGACGGATAGTGTGAATGAGGATATGAAAGAAAGAGGAGTTAAAACAGATAAGATGTCTGACAGAACACTACGGAAGGAAAAGACATTTTGTGCCGACCCCAAATAATGGGATAAGGGAAAAGAATAATGATAAAGTAAGCTTAAACTCGGAACAAAATTAGCTTTAGTTAAGATTGCTAATCGATTAACACAAACCGAGATTAACAGGAAAACATGTTATCCTTATATATAAATAACATAACAACTACTAGTCAAACCGGTATGTAAGAATGTTCGAAGATTTTCTTAACTAGCAGATTATAATTTGACTGGCTTCGTGGTCTAGTGGTTCATGTAACGGACTGCCGATCAGGAGGTCTCGGGTTCGATTCCCGGTCAGGACAATACCTTGTGTGATGTTTATATTTTGTCATACAAATGTTTGTACTGCGTCTGGGTGTTTATATGTATTATAAGTATGTATTTACAAAAGAAAAGTAGTATATGTATTCTATCCGTATTCTGGTACCCATAACACAAGCATATAAGCTTAGCTTGGGACCAGAGGACGCTGTGTGAAATGTCCATGAATATTTATTTATTTTATAATTTTTAATAACACTAGCTGTTGCCAGCGATTCCGTACGTGTTGAATTTAGAATTTTTTTACCGTTTTTGCACTATTGCTTTGCTCCTATTGGTCACAGCGTGATTTTATATAGTCTATAGCCTTCCCCTATAAATGGACTAACCAACAAAAAAATAATTTTTCAAATCGGACCAGTAGTTTCTGAGATTAGCGCGTTTAAACAAACAAACAAACTCTTCCGCTTTATAATATTAGTATAAGCCACGCAAATTGGTAATGCGCTGGAACCTTGTCAAATTAACGCCCTTGTGACGTCATCAGCAAAGAAAAAGTACAGCTAACAAAATGTAATATTCTCATTTATACGTCACTATGACGTCACCAACATGGCCGCCAGGCGCATTACCAATTTGTGTGGCTTATATACATAAATAATTAGTATATAGGCTTTGTTAATGTTAAGGAAAATTGATATACACAATAGCAATTTTGTATTCAATACGGCTTACAAAAAGAACGTCGTCAATTCGAATGTTTCGTACCAAAAGGTATAACGGGACTCTATTATTGAGACTTCACTGTTCATCCGTCTGTCACCTGGCTGTGTCTCTTGAAGAGCCGACAATTTTACACTCTACTATAATCAGTATACTACAGTATATATCTATAATCAGTCGATGCTACAACCCCAAAAACTTATCGTCATTATTCTCCTACCCTCTTTCTTCTTCTCTTTCTAGCCCATTTACGTCCCACTGTTGGGCACGGGCCTCCTCCACTTTGGGAGGGATTATAGTCTACTGTGCCGTGCTGACCAAGCGTGTTGGCACAGGGTTATTTTCAAGTTTTCCGTCTCTCACAGAGATTGTTATCTGTGTGCAATTTCCCTTAGCTGACTTTTACAGCACTCTTGGGAGGAGATGGGGTGGTGACACTTGTATTCTTAATCCGTCACTAAACGGAGACATTCTCCTACCCATATCCCATTATTTAAGGTCAACACATTCATTTCATCATTTAACAGAAATCAGATAAATACTTAAATATTCAAAAGAATCAGATTTATGTAAAGAGTTAGTAACCATAAAGTTTTTATTCAATATACAATCCCAACGTGTTGATAACACAATCATTTTCTTACAAACAGGTCGCGGGGGTCACATCCACGATCAGACAAAAAGTGATATGGTATTTTTTATGTATGATAAATTATTGATAGTGGCACGGATACAATCCCAATTTATGTAACGGACTGCCGTTTAGTTCCTCACGGGTTCTATCCCCGAAATGGACAAATATTTGTGACCTTTTTCGGTCCTCCTTCTTACCACGAACTGTCTAGGACTGAAATATTTTACCGATGTCTGTGTGCCCCAAATCTTACAACGTTCAAAGATAGAATCAATAGGCTTCTTACAAAGTTGGTAAGATTTATCATCAAAGATTGCATTGCCGCTTACTATTAGGTAGAATGGGATCAAATCCCAACAAGTTTTCTTTTAAAAAGCTAAGTAAACTCTGATATTTATATGTACATTTTATTACAGTAGATATATTATATGTATCGATGTTTTTTGTACCATTTATGTGGGTTTTTGTGGGTGTGTGTGTTTTTTGTACCATCAAATTCACGATCATTCGTTGAAATAACATTCATGTGAATTCGCACAGATGGGATAGCCACATTATTTCATTAAAAATGAGATCATTGTGTTTAATTTAGCGTAATTAAATGAAATATTTTAGGCCGTTAAGCTCATTAAACCATTAATGTTAATACTTGTGACATGGGAAGTGTTCTAATTATACGAATTTGTTGTCAATCCTAGATTTTTTTCTTCCCAAACTATAATAAATACTCACGGACATTTAGATATGAGAATGGACCTCGTTTCTGTCCTCTACTTGATCATATAGATCTGTGGATAAAACACTGCCTTGGTAAAAGTCAGCCAGAGTGACCGAGCCTAATGGCAGAGAAACCGACGAACTATACGAGCATTGCCTAGCAAGGCTGATTTCTGCATTTATATCATTGTAATTATTATATTCCTATATTAAGTTTTTGTTGTACTATTTTTGA
Organism: Orgyia antiqua; assembly: GCA_916999025.1. NCBI lineage: Eukaryota > Metazoa > Arthropoda > Insecta > Lepidoptera > Erebidae > Orgyia > Orgyia antiqua. Next base: position 14,194,191 of record OU779869.1, read on the forward strand.
TGTTGAAGAGTGACTCAAAATAAATTATTTTTCTTTCTTTCTTAGTTGTCTCATCGGCATAGGTTCCAAAATTCGGCGTAATTCATCCTACCTAAAAGCTTTTTTTGTCATTGGCACCAAAGGACAAAGGGCCCAGCGCAGGTAACATTTTGTAATCGCTGGGGCTCGTCAAACGGTACTCGGTACTTGTTGTCTAAAATGTACAGTACATTATTATTTATATGTACATTTTATTCGTTGAATCTTTTTATTTTATTTTTTTATTTCTAAATTTGGATGGGGTTTGATCGCACAGCGAACATGTAAAAATTTATACTCTCAATATCATAATTCAGCAAGGTTATTTAAACTTTCTTATCTTATCAGTGTGTAATACATAATAACGATTTTAATGTAAGTAGGTGTAATATAAATATGTATGCACAACGATGAGCTTATATCTTCAAAACAACGCAACAGATTTCAATGCAGTTTTTTTTAATAGATGCAGTTGTTCAAGCTTTTTGCATAACTTGCTAGGTTTTTAAATTTTCTAAACTCGATGAGCATGAAGTTGCAGGCGACAGCTATTAAAATATATTTTCATAAATTAATTTTAGCGCATGTTACCACTATATACGTAACTTGCGGAAATCATAGCCCATTAACGTTGTATATAAATATTATTGTTAGGATGTTTTACAAACTTTGAGTATTTAAGTACTCTCCAGAGACGTAACCGGATTCTATTACTGGCTTATCTAAATAAATCAATAGAAAATATTTTGTGTTTCAGTGTTTTTCTTAGATTAAAAAAATAAGTTCTGCCTGTACTATAATTAGTAGTTCTGTATCATAAGGTAAAACGAGAACCTATTACTGAAACTTGGCTGTCTGTTCGTCCGCCTGTCACCAGGCTGCATTTCTGTAACATTACTAGCTACAGAGCTGAAAATTTCACAGTTTGTCTATATCAGGGTGTAGGAATAGTTTATGCTATAACAAGAAATTATTACTCATTGTATAGTACTCATTGTTATTATTTTCCTGCCCTTGTTCCGTTATTTGGGGTTGGTATCACGTGTTACATTAACAGTAATGAATCCTTCATGTGCGAGACGAACTCATACATCATCACCATCATAATCCTGCCCTTATTCTGTTATTGGGGTTGCGCATAATAATTATACTATGATCATTACGGCACGGAACCCTCAACGTGCGAGTCCAACTCGTATTAACGTACTTGTATTGTCAGTAATCATAAATAACAAAACAAGGAGACATGTCTACCAGTTTTATTATAACCCACACAAGTCATTAATAATCTTAATAGCTTTAAACTAACAAAAAAATTAGCACGCATAATCTGCGATGTGAATAGAGGCTCCTAATGACGAATAACAACAACATGACCGAAATGTTGACACAAAAACTGCATGAATTATGCAACAGGAAAAAGGACTGAGATCGTAAATTATTGAAAAATTCGAAGTGGAATAACTATTTTCAAATTAAATGATTGTATTGAATCATGCTTGAGTGTTTAAGCGTTTGGGAGAGCAAGCAGTTAAAATTATCTAGATAAAAATAAAATTATTCTCAGCTCAAACGCGATGATTTTCATCTTTAAAATCTAAGTGGGCGGATAATGTGCAAAAATGACATGTGAGTTTTTTTTCATTGTTGGGATCACGAAGTATAGATACAAGGAGTCCGAACGGCATAGGCTTTTCCATAATATTTCGTGTACACAATAATAAACCCAGATCATAGTTCTATTTTCTGCCACTGGCTGCGCTAGTATTCAGGTCGTACCGATGCTATTATAGAATATCAGAATATCTCTCGACCTTCTCTGTATTGTTGGGTTTAAAGCACTCGAAAAATTTCGAAAAATTTCCTGAAACTTATATTTAATTGCACGTTTCTCAGAATATTTTATTTCCACAGGTGTCAATAGTTCAAACGAGTACTTCTTGAAAAATGGCGCGCTCTACCGGCAAAAAATCTGTCCCTTAAATTGAGGCCATTCGTTCAACATTACGTTCGGACTCCTTGTATCTATACTTCGTGGTTGGGATATTCATACGATAGTTTAAAAATCTGTTATTATAAAATTAAATCATGTATTGCTAAATTTTTACGCATTAATTGATTGCTGTCCGTGTGCGAACGGATTAAGAATACAAGTGTCACCCTAGTGTGCTTTTAAAGCCTACTCAGGGATATTGTACACAAATATCACCCTCTGTGAGAGACAGAAACATCGAAAATAAACCCTGTAGGTAACCAACACGCCTAGTCAGCGTGTCATAGCCGACCATAATCCCTTCTAAAGTAGAGGTGAACCGAGTTAAACAGTGGGACGTTGATGGGCTGGAGGGAAAGAGAAAAAATATTTCGCTTATTTATCTCATCATCATCCATAACCCAAAAAGGGACATCCGAGGACTAACTAGGACGATACCAGGGAATCCCCGATGGATAGCAACCTACTCTGAACTGAAGAAGTAATTTATGCTTTGTTAGCGTTGACTGTAGAGTTTTATATTTTGCGCCGCATTTTTTAAAATAAACGTTAATTTTATTATATTTATAGGAGTCGTTAATAAGGTTTTTAAAGTCTTAGCTTTAATATTCTCTATCATTTGCACGACTTATTTGTTTCTTCTCGGAAGAGTGAACCTATAAATTTGACTTCAACAAAATCTAACCCCCTTCTAACCATTTTGAAACCACTTTTTGCGGATTCAAATTCAAAACGTTATACGCATCTGAATCCGTAAAATTTAGTCTTAGCTTTAGTTATTATTTCTAATGTAATTTATGAATTAAGCTCGCCTGTGTACATGCCTTCTCTCTATTCATATTTGGTAATTATGTATCACTGTGTACATTAAAGAATAAAGAAAGAATAAGATTATCGATTTAATTAAATTAGATTTAATTAGAATAATATAAAATAATAACATCCAAAACAAATTTCACCATATTCAGGGCGTGGTCTCACGGCGGGCGGCCGGAAACAGTTTTATTTACTTGAAAAAATACAAATTGTTACTAATAACGCCCTTATTAAAATATGCTTTTTTGCGTAATATAATTTAATTTCAATTTTGTGTTTCATATTGTTTTCTTTTTTAATTAATTTATCATATAAGGTTTTATTTTTTTTTAGTTATTAAAAAAGTTAGTATAATTTAGTGAATAAATATTATTTTTACGAAATAGTACCTAATTGATTCGATTTGAGACTTCTATGTCCCATTTCGCCCGGGTCACAATGTTATTTATGAATTACAAAAACGTTAACATAAAATACGTAACACGTAAACAAAAACAAAATAATAAAATAAATTTACTGTAATTAAATTATTTTGTATATATACAAAAAAAAAACTAAAAAATAATTTATGGATTTACGGAAATCCGTTTAAATAAAAATAAATCGCGAAATTAAAAGTTTTCACTTAACTAAAATAAAATGAAATTTTGTACTTACAATTTAGCCGGTTTAAATTTACAATTTTTATATGATAACACTAGTTTGCACTGGTATTTGACTGGCTGGTACCGTTACCCAACAATGAATGATCTTGCTATGCTCATGTTCTACGTACTCGAAAATCGTATGCTATAAGGGCAGGAGCACACTAGGCGTCACCCTACAGCATTTTTAAAGCGCTTTTTTTGAAACGCTTTTATTAACATCGCCTCATTTATTAATAAAATGTAATGGTATCTGTAAGTGCAAATATATGTTTTATTTATAAAAAATAAATAAAACAATAATAAATAAATAATAAGAAAAAAAAAGAAACATCTTCCATCCCACACACACGCAATAATGTTCAAAGACAAACATGTCAGTCCCGCGCCTACACACACACACACATACATATACTCCCTCACTCACTTCAATTCACACTATAAAAGAGACATTTCCATTTCAAATCACTAGATTAAGATTATTATGTAAGAACAAATGTAAGATTATCTAAATGGATAATTATATAAAGTGTGCTTAATAAAGAATTTGATTGATTGGAAAACTGTTTAGTAAATAAAAATTGTAAAACATGTAGAAACATTAATAATGGTAGATTGTATAAGCCGACCATCGTGTGCTGAATTGTATTGTTAAAAATGTAATCCTAAGAATGTAACGATGGAACATTTTTTCTCAAAACACAGGCATCAGCCTAGTTTGAGAGGCAGGGAACATTTTTACTGAGCCAAATAATATTATGTATCTATTACTGTTGCACTATGTAATTTTATTATTAGTAATCAATAAATATATATGTATTATTATTATAAGCTTAGCTTGGGACCAGAGGACGTTGTGTGAAATGTCTGTGAATATTTATTTATTTATGATCACTAAGTTAGTATCTGATAATGCTAACTTGTAAAAGTTCTACAGGTGCTTTTGAAGATATTTAGGTACTTTTTAATAGGTATATTGAAAGTCGGAATAAATACTCAAATTAAATAAAACTGTTTTTTTCTTCAGTGTATAGTGTAGTGTATAAATAACATTAGGCGTTAATTAAAATAGATTTTAATGTACTTCTTAATGTTTTTTCAATCAATCAAATCAGCCTACTGCAGTCCACTGCTGGACATAGGCCTCTCCCAATTCGCGATATAGAACACAATCCGACACGGACAGTAATACTGTGTTATTTTTCTGTTTTTTAAATTTAATAATGAATAGTTGTTATTGTTTTTGTTTTGTAAAAGTGCGCCCGCGCCGCGCAGTTATGACCAGATGTATGAGTGTGGATGAAGCCAAGGAAGTGTGTTTATTCGTAGTAGATTCTACTTCCATGGAAAAAAGGTGTATTATGGTTTCTGTTTTATTAGTATTCTATAATTTCCAAGTTAGTGGATTTCATGAATCGTCTTTTCCGAGTGCATGAACAGATAAAGTGTTAGCTTTTATAAAGCGCTAATAGCAGTTTTTGCGGCAAAGTTTCGTGCCGCTCGTGTGAATAAGGCCTTACTTATAGGTCGAGGGCCCGCAGGATGCTTATAGGTATTTATTCTCTATCGTTATTTTAGCTGTGTTTTGAGACTTGGTACAATAACAATGATATTTTATCGAATTAAATTTTTAGACGGATAGAGATATCGATATTAAAATAAACCTGACTTTTAGGTGGTAAAATTAATATTTTTTTTAAATTCAAAATTCATTTAAATTAATTAGTAGTAATTTCAGTTAAAATTATTTTCTTTCTATACATGGTTAAAATTATTGTGACCTATAAAGAATAATGGCCCTGGACTAGGAATCCAACTTGTTATGGAGTACCAAATTTCGAAATTTTTCGCTAATTCCAATATTTTTGCTTTTTGTATAATATACATATCTGTTACAACACAGAGAGCTGTGTGATGGAGTAAGAATACAAATGTTCCTTCCCAGGTAAAAGCTAGTTAAGGAATGTTCTTTTTATGTTTTATGTCCGGGCAACAAAACCCGTCCCGCAATACTCCCTCCATATAATCAGGTACCTTTTTTGGTTTTTGTTAACAAAACATAATTTTAATTTTTAAGAGACTAGAAAGTGGTGAGATTTTAACTATCAAAGCATTTCTGCGCTAATTATCGATCTCTGCATTCCCATGCTCGTGGAATTTAGAAAAATTCCCCGTATTCGCAACATTTTACACTGCTGCTTCCCCCACATTGGTCCAAGCGTGATGTTATTAAGCTTATAGCTTTTGTCGGTAAATGTATGTGTCTTTCCCAAAGAGATAAAGACTTTTTTTTTATTGCCTTTGGCGGCAGACGAGCCAACGGCCCACCTGATGGAAAGTGGTATCCGCTGCTCATGGACTAGGCAATACCAGAGGCATAGCCGAGCCGCTGCCTACCTTTGGAATATTACTCTCTTCAAACCTCGCTTGAAGAGGGACATGTCGTAGCGCTTGGGAAATACCGCAGCAGGTAGTTCGTTCCAGAGATTGCACGTGCGTGGGAGAAACGACCGCTGGAAACGTACCGTGCCACAAGTGTACGTACCCAGGTAGTAAGGATGAACTTTGCTGCGGTATCGAGTGGTACGCTGATAGAAAGGTGACGAAGGTACCAGTTCAAACAGCTGCTCGGAGCACTCCCCGTGAAAAAGTCGGTATAATACGCAGAGAGACCCGAAGTCTCTCCGCTGTTCCAACGATTCCAGATCATCTGTAATATCGGAGTCGTCGACGATACGCGCAGCTCTTCGTTGTAGGGAGTCAAGTGGGTCAAGCTGATATTTTGGTGCGCCAGCCCAGAGATGGGAGCAATACTCCACGTGTGGACGTACTTGCGCTTTATAAAGCATCAGTCTCTGTCCAGACGTGAAATATCGCTTAGCTCTGTTTAGGACGCCCAATTTTTTACTAGCTAGTTTAGCTTTATTCTCCAAGTGACTCCCAAATTGGACTTTGCTGGAAATTTCGACGCCGAGGATTCCGATACTTTCGGATATTGGGAGAGATACTCCTTGGAACTGAGGCGCTAAAACAAACGTGTCCCTCTTCGCAGTGAATACACAAACTTGCGTCTTGGTAGGGTTAAACTTGACTAAGTTAAGTTCACCCCATTCAGAGGCCCGCCCCAGAGAGCTCTCGATTTCGGACACAAGTTGTGACCGCCTTTCCATTAAGGTATGCCGAGGGATATTCTGGTTGCCGGAGAAACACGCATCACCCGTGCTATCATCCGCATAGCAATGAATGCCCTCTATAGAGAGCAAATCAATGATATGCAGGATGAATAGTGTAGGGGAGAGACTGCAAACACAATTAGGACTGTAAACACAAATTAGTTATCAAATATCATTAGATTAATGGGATATTGACGGTAGAAACATATACATATAAGCCGAAGTTCCTCCTCATTCGTCAGTCACGACCGATCACTAGTATAGCACTAGTCACGACGGATCAACAGATCACTATTCTAGTACTATGTAGTTACGACAGATCAAGCAGTAACGGACTATCTACTATTCACGAACGATCTAGTAGTCACGATAGATTACAGTCTAATAGTGTTATCGATGTACTTAATGATATTTTACTAAAAGTAATCAGTTACGTTTATTTGCGAGCTATTATTTTGTGGTTTTATCGTTAAAGTTAACAAAAGTCCAGGGTCACAGGTCAAGTACAAGACGCCCATTATGTATGACGTTATCATTATTTTATTTTTAGTAAGTATTTGATAAAGAAAAATTTAAGAAATTATTCGTACAGAGATATTTACGGATATTTCACACAATGGTACCGATTCTATATGCACAACTAATCTAAATGTAACTAAAAATGTAAATTGATAGTCTCAATAACACAATTTGGCAATGTTAGCTAAACTTTTTTGTAAGAAAATCTGTGTATTATAGACTAACGATCAAAATTATTACAAATGTGCACAACGAAATAGCCAGTTAATCAAAATACACCATCTTTTTTTTATTTTTTAGTTAAGTTTAATTGTGCACGTAGAATTGATACTGTGAAGCCTCTGCTTCACATAAACTCTTGTAGAACAATTCATTTAATTCCCTTCTAGAACTTGTTACATTTATAAAATAAAAACATTTAAGGTTTTATAAATAATTATATTCTTTTTAGGGTTCCGTACCCAAAGGGTAAAAACGGGACCCTATTACTGAGACTTCGCTGTCCGTCCGTCCGTCCGTCCGTCCGTCTGTCACCAGGCTGTATCTCAAGAACGGTGATAGCTAGAGAGTTGAAATTTTCACAGATGTTGTATTTCTATTGCCGCTATAACAACAAATACTAAAAATAAAATAAAATAAATATTTAAGGGGGGCTCCCATACAACAAACATGATTTTTTTACCGTTTTTTGCTCTCATACAACAAACGTGATTAATTAAGTATTGTGTGTGTTGTTTGCTCATTTATTAATAACGTGCCTTATGTTGCATAGATAATGGTACGGAACCCTTCGTGCGCGAGTCCGACTCGCACTTGACCAGTTTTTTTTAAATTCATATTTGTTTCACAATCTATTTTTTCATCATCCTCAATGTCCTCTCCAATCCCCAACCCTTTTTCTTTCTTATTCCTTTTTTAAAATTTTACAGTACCAATGTCCTCTTGTCCCAAGTTAAGCTGTGTAAAACCTGCATTATAGCTACTTGTTCTCAAACAATAACTATTTTTGCATAATACATAGGTAGGTACACGTAATAAACTTGCCCGACCCGGCTTCGCACGGATAAAAATAGTTTTATAGCAAAAGTATAACCTATGTTACTCAGGAATAATGTGGCATTCTAATGGTGAAAGAATTGTTCTACCTGCACATATTATTATTTCCTGCGGCATAGGACATGACTTTTAAGCGAGGTGTGAAGATTTACCTTACGGCGTGACAAGGCAAAGCTGGGGCCAGCTAGTGCATTTACACTGTACTAAATAAATAATAAATAAATAAATAAAATACTCTTTATTGCACACCATATTAATTTACAGAACTTACTTACTAGACTTAATAATAGGTACAAAGGGCGGTCTTATCGCGAGCTGCGATCTCTTCCAGACAACCTTAGAATGGACTTGACCGAGACTGAATAGGTAACTTGTGGTGTACTATTATTATGGTAATTATATGCCAAAAATAAGCGAAAGTACTAATAGCTAATACAATATAAATACATACAGTACAAACACAATTCTACTTTTATACATATATAAACATATACATACATATAACTACATATGTACTAGGTGACGAATTAAAAATAAAAGTGTCACCACCCCATTTCCTTCTCAGGGTGCTCTAAAAGCTAGCTATAGACAGAAAACCTTTGTGAGAGCCGAGAGAGAATAAACCCTGTGCCAACACGCCTGGTCAGCGAAACACAATCGACTATAATCCCTCCTAAATTGGATGAGGCCCGTGCCCAACAGTGGGAAGTTAATAGGCTTGAGAAAGAGAGAGAGCTTTTCTTGCATTTGAATTGCATTTGCATGCGAAAATACAACGTTTCTACTTTATGACCACTAGTTAGCAGAGTTAAAAACATCCACACGCACCATCTATAATTATCTAAATTCGTTACACAATTAATTGGTTTGTGCAGGAATCGAAAGCACGAACGCAAGTTTTGATACTACCGATCGGCCGCGGAACTACTTAATTCCTGACCCTTGGATTAAATGTAAGGATGCTTTTACTCTTTCACGCAGAAATAAAAGTTTATGGAATAAAAAAAACCTATTTAAAGCTTACAGATTAAAAGGGCCGTGGCAGTAACTACAAATCTACAACTTACTACAAACTTTTGAGTAACTACAAACTTTTGATACTAGCAGCTAGCAGTGTGATATATTCATAGGGAGATCCCTACTTTTATCATGTGCGGTTATGTCGTTAATATTGCTGTGGTATTGGATATGATTGTGTCAATTCGATGTCATTCGCTCAACCGGGAATTCCCCTAGGTACTATATATTCTACATGATTCTCATAACAATATACATACAAAAGTGTGCCTGTATGATTTGATGAAAAGCCTCAAATTTTGTATGATAGCATAGTATGTATTGTCAATTATTAAACATCAAGTTGTTGTCCGTGTGATGACGGATTAAGAATACAAGTGACACCGATAATAATAAGGAACAGTATAAGCAGATAACGTCTACCATGAGAGAAGGAAAGTTCAAAAGTAAACCCTGTGCCAACACGCCTGGTCAGCGCGGCATAGTAGACCGTAATCGGGGAGGATTACGGTCTAGGGGGAGTGGAGGAGGCCCGTGCCGTGAGGCTGTTTTATTACATTGCATTTCAGTGGTTCATATAACGGACTGTCGTTCACAAGGGTTCGATTCCCGCAAGGGACAATCATTTGTGTGATATATAATAATAGTAATAATAACCCCTCTGGGCCAGTCGTTACCTCTTCAAATGAGACTAACGCAAAACCTGGAGGCAGATTATAGGCTTTCGAAAATCTTGTGGTATAAACAAACAATGTATCACAGGACCTAGGGAAAGCCTACAGACCGCAGGGCAGCTTGTGGCGAGCTGAATGTGAGTGGCGACACTGCGGTCCCGAGTGCCCCTGAGAGTCGGTTGAGGCCTCGCCTTCAGCTTGCCTTTGTTGGCTGGCCGAACTGGAAACCGAGAGTGCCTGGACTCTCGCTTCTGTCTTGCCTTCACCGGCCGTACAGAGTGCGGTCGCCAGAGCTATATGCTCAGGGGTGGAAGTGTCAATTCCAAGGGCGTAATTACGGGGAAACCCGCTCCGGGTCTCGGCCTGCGTTGGTGAAACCGGTGCCGCACCACTCTACACCCCAAGCCGCTCACACCGGTGTTGCTCCGTGCTGCCTTGCCTGGCGACTGTGTGGGGGACCATCTGGTGAGTCGGCGAGTCACCGTCTGCCACGGTTCAATAACTATTGGTTTTGAAGGCAGGCGTCTGTTATTATTTGCAATAGTTTTATATATAACCAGTCCATCAAACACCTAACACAATAAACCAGTTTGTTTCTCTACATCATTTTGCAATAGATCTACAGCTACCATTGGCATTCCATGGCTCCACTTCTATAGTGCAGGTGTGGAGTGTCGTTGATAGGTGTCCCACCACATTTATTTATTCATTAAAATTCTCAAAGGTCCTCTGCATGTTGGACCCATGTCCCCATGTAAGCCTTACAAAGGACCGGGTATTTCTTAAAAAAAAATAGGAATAACCCGTGAACGGAAATAGAGACTTTCATTATGCTAAAGGATGTAGATGTTTTGACTAACGTTAGCTTTTGGCTGATTAGCTAATTATAACGAAGAATAATCAAAAATACTCAGAAGGGCTTTAATACTTTATTTTTTCAATTCTATAATGGAGATTTGTTTCCTCTAGTTAGTTTTTAGTGTTCCTTACCAAAAGATAAATAAATAAATATTCACGGACATTTCACACAACGTCCTCTGGTCCCAAGCTAAGCTTATATGCTTGTGTTATGGGTACCAGAATACGGATAGAATACATATATATCGGAGAAAAACATCGTAAACATCACCTGTCAGAGTTAGAGCAGTCATCAATCTAAAGACATTGTAATACTGGACAAACTAACTACGTTAACTACAACATTCTATTGACTACGATGAGCGAGATCCGTGGCTTACGACACGTGTAACTTTGGTTTGGAAGGGTCCTTTTATGAATATTCAACGGGTCACCATTTCAAGCTCATCACTAACTACAGTAAATAAACAGATTACTCACCATTGACACAATTTGAGAACTTATTTCATAATCTTGGAAGCTAACTTAAGACTAAAAACATACATATTACATATTGGAAAAATTTGCGCCCCAGGCCATAAAATACTGTCGCCCCTAGTCAGAGGAGGGGGGGGGGTGGTAAAGGCTTATGAAATCAAAAGCAGAGTGAGGTTAAAAGCAAAGGGTAAAATCTGTGTAGTCTTATATAATTACTTATTGTCTAAGTTTTGAACCTAAGCAAATAAAGTTCTAACCTTGAATTAATGAAACAAGTTCTGCATATGCAACAATTTGTCAAAAGTAATTTATTAATTTTGCAATTGACATGCCATGTTTTTACTTAATAAATTAAATTACGCTGGAAAAAGTGAAAAAGTCCCGCTTGCGGTAATCACTTTTTCCACCGTAATTTAATTTATTAATTAATTTATCTATCTATTGACGATTGAATAATATATCTACTTAATTGACGTGGTTCGTGGTTTTGTGGTTCATGTTACGGACTGCCATTACGTGATCGCGGGTTCGATTCCCGCACGGGACAATTATTTGTGTGATGTGATATTTATAAATGTCATACAAATTTTTGTACCGCATCTGGGTGTATTCTATGTATTATAAGTATGTATTATATCCGTATTTTAGTACCCATAACACAAGCATATTTAAAGTTAAGCTAGGGACCAGAGGGCGTTATTTGAAAGGTCCAGTAATATTAATTTAGTTACTGACATTTTTAACACGCTTATATAAGTTCGGTAGGTATCTATAAATGTAATAATCTATGTAACGGAATCTTTAAAAGTGTTTTTCATCCACTTACTGGTGTAGTCGAATCGATCTGAAATTTTGCATACATAATAATAATGAGTACCGATGACAATGCAATAATTTAAAATAATATTCAGGATTTTCAAGCGTGTTTTTTTCGTTTTAGAACTAAATATATTATAATTGAATTCGCTTAAATGTTATCTCTTTCCGAGTCTGGCATTTATTTAATATTCGTTTCTGATAAGCAGACTGTTTTAAAAATATCTAACTATGTACAAATATATGATTGTATGGACAATACTAACAGGAAATACATAAGACATATCAAAAAGTAGCTGTTGCCTGCGACTTCGTATGCGTGGAATTTAGAGGATTTTCCCCGTATTGCAACTTTTTCACTGATGTTTCGCTTCTATTTGGCGCAGCGTATGTTATGTTATTTGACCGCGTTCAAATAATTGGGATTGTTCATAATTTTTGACCTGCTGTTTTAATATTTTTTTTAGAAAATATAGACTATTTAAAGCAACTAATTTCAATATTATTGAAATATTCACTATAAAGAATTTTTTTTAAATACTTTATGATATTATCTTAATTGTTGTGACGTCATCGTTGTACGCAATCTGTGTATTGCCTTTTCCTGATAGACTTAAGATAGATTGCACTACATATGTATTTACAAAGTTGCCAAGTTGATATAATAGACCAATTTCAACTCCGCCATTCATTAGTATATCCCTGAGAACGCATTAATATTTAAGTCCGTTATTTAAAAGGCAAATAGAGAGCATTTGCTTTTTTGGAAAAATAATCGTTATTATAGCAAATTTTCAGAAAAAAAACTAATGGATCATGATCAGAAACTCTATTCCACGAAATGGTTTTCGAATTAAAAGTTTAAAAAAAATATGATCCAATTCAAAGTTAGTAAAAAACGTCCAGCGATATCATATTTACAATATTTAAGGCCTATCCAATGCAACATTAAAATATGACTACACCTTTCTGTAACACGTTGTATAGCCTTAAACTTTCCTCGATAAATGTACGTATGTATTATTATTTATATTTCAGTATTGCCTTTATCCATTTAATTTACTTATTTTATTTTTCTTCTCACCAAAACCACCTACTACAAAACATTATCTTACTATTTCCATATAGGTTGTCCGGAAGAGATCGCGGATAGCTATAAGACCGCCCTATGTACATTATATTTGTTTGGTAAACCTTTTTGTATCTTTGTTTTTTATTTGGTGTGCAATAAAGTTTATTGTATTGTATTGTATTGTATACAACACTAAAACCGCCTTATTACAAAACGTGGACTAAGTTTAAGCCACAGTTTAAGCCTGGCTTTTTAAACACTTCAATTGCGCATTTCAAGCAGATTTTTCTCAAATCCTAGATCTAACAACGACCTTAGTCTTAAACCGACGCCAAACTAGTGTCAGAGCGGGTCTAACTATCCAATTCCTCGTAAATAAATTTTGTTAAATCTGGGTTTAACGTTGAGCCGCGTTTTGTAATAAGGGGGAAAGAGTCTTTCAAAACGCACCAGTGGTTTTTGAGATTAGCGCGTTCACACAAACAAACACTTTAACTTTAAAATATTGACTTGACCTATTGTTCCTTCCGTCGAGTTGGGCCCAAGATAAAGGGGCCACTTGCTAGGTAAGGCTCAAGGCACCGCCATGGCCCGGTAGGAACAGAATAATACCTATAGGTATAAGCCACACAAATTAGTAATGCGCCTAGCGGCCATGTTGATGATAGAAGTGACGTATAGATGAGAATATTACATTTTGTTAGCTGTATTTATTCTTTGCTGATGACGTCACAAGGGCGTTATTATGACAAGGTTCCAGCGCATTACCAATTTGCGTGGCTTATACAAAAAACTTAAGCAATAATAAATTAATCAATAACAATTATAGAGGCAGCAAAAATGTTTATTTCCTTTGCAATAATTATTTGAAAACAAAACAAGTAATTACACAAACAGATTTTGTGTAATCCATTAATTAAGTAAGTAATCAAAAGTCATTCATGCATGTATCATACACAATTATTATGGATGAGTTGATAAAGTAGTTTATCAAATGTGTATAAATATTCAACAGTTTATCAATACCAATTATAATAATACAGTCAGTTGAACACTCATTTAAATAATGCTCTCCTACGCTTGCGCGCACTCATTTATCCAAATAACTTAGTTTGTTTAAAAACTAAAAAAGTAACTACTTGGTTTAAAAACTAAAAAAATGCTTAAAAGTCCTGTACATTGTTTTAAATTATTGCATTGTCATCGGCCCTTAGGTATTACGTGTAAATTTTTTTTATCAATCAGACTATTGCGAGTGGGTGAAAATCATTTTCAAATTAGATTAATACATTGATACATTCATAGATAGCCTGCTACCGAACTAATTCCTATAAGCGTGTTAAAAATAAAGCCGCTTTTTACAGATTTAATTTTATTTTTAATTTAATTTATTTTATTAAAATTTATTTTGTTTTAAAAATAAAGCCGCTTTTTACAGATTTAATTTTATTTTTAATTTATTTAATTTTAATTTTATTTATTTTTATTTTTTATTTAGATTTTTTAGATTTTTTTTTTGACGGGCCTCGTCGTGTAGTGGTTCATATAACGGACTGCCGATCATGAGGTCTCGGGTTCGATTCCCGGTCAGGACAATCATTTGTGTGATGTTTTTAATTGTCATACAAATGTTTGTACTGCGTCTGGGTGTTTACTATATATTATAAGTATGTATTTACAAAAGAAAAGTAGTTTATGTATTATATCCGTATTCTGGTACCCATAACACAAGCATATAAGCTTAGCTTGGGACCAGAGAACGTTGTGTGAAATGTCCATGAATATTTATTTATTTATTTATTTATATTTATTTAGAGGAGTACATTTGTTTTATGCATGTATATTATGAAGTCTATCCGTATTCTGGTAGTCATAACACAAGCATATAAGCTTAGCTTAGGACCAGAGAACGCTGTGTGAAATGTCCTTGATATTTATTTATAGTATTTAAATTGTAGCCTTATCTCAGAGAACACCTTACAGCATAGACACTCCTGTGACCATTTATATATTTTTTTCATTAGTCATCGCGTTTATAACCTATCAAGATCTAACTAAACGATGAGCGATTTTTTCTAAAATCAGCAAGCGTTAATAACTTATTTAGTAAAACAAAAATTCTTCCAATTTAGCGTCAGCTGTTAACACATTTGCTTGTAACGTGTATGGTCCATCTGTAAATAAATTAAATAAACAATTAGGCTGGAAAGAGGAAAAGAGAATGCTCAACTAGTTGAAGTGATTTTGTATAATTCTAATTATTTACTATTTTTTTAATAACACTTAGTTACGACAACTGTTGGGAATAACATGCCTTACCTAGTACAAATCCCTACTAATATTATAAATGCGAAAGTAACTCTGTCTGTCTGTCTGCTACGCTTTCCCGCTTAAACATCGCAACCGATTTTGATGAAATTTGGCACAGACAATCTTTAGACCCTGAGAAAGGACATAGGCTACCATGATAATATATTGTCTATATGTATGCATAACTAACTGTTACCCGCGACCCCGTATGCGTCGAATTTATAAATTTATGTATATTACATAATTTATTTATTTATGTATTGTATTGTGTGTTGTATTGTATTGTATGTCTTCCTCGATAAATGTACTATCCAGCGCTGAAAGAATTTTTCAAATTAGAACAGTGGTTCCTGAGATTAGCGTGTTCAAACAAACAAACAACCTCTTCAGCTTTATAATATTAGTATAAATTTTTAGTATAATATTAGCTGTTGCCCACAGCTTTGTACGCGTAGAATTTAAAAACAAAACCTTAAAGTTATATTAAAAAAGCCAATATTTTTGAACCACTCTATCTACCAAAACAAACCGCATCAAAATCCGTTGCGTAGTTGAAGATATAAGCTCACATAGGGACATATGTATATACAATAAAAACCTGTCAAGAGCGAGGTAAACTCGCACACTTAGGGTTTCGTACCTACTAGATATATAAACATAAGTAACTGCATTCAAATAATCAGTTAATTAAACTCAAAACAACTCACCAACTTAATTTTGTTATTGAAATATAGGGAATCGCCTACATTTCAGCTACTTCATAAGTTGGTATTAGTATAAACACTTTTTTACTTGTGATGTGATGACAAATTATAAGTTTTTGGATTTTTCCCTATATCAGCACTATATAGACTTGATATATGCCAAATTTCAAGGCTCTAGGGCAACGGGAAGTAACATGTGAATTTTGATTCCCTAGCATAAGTCGAAAAATTCTTAAAAATGGTGGTAATTCGGTTATATCTTTTAAATGCGTAGATGTGAAAGGTTGACTGTATTTTTTGCAGCAAGGGACCGCATAGATCTACATATCGTATGAGTTTCAAGTTGATACCTTCAGCCGTTGCTGAGTAAAAAAAGTTTGACAGACGGACAAACAGACAGACAGACACCGGAGTGATCCTATAAGGGTTTGTACGAAACCCTAAAAATGAGGACATTGTTTTATAGTAAGTATAGATTATGAGCAGGTTTTTCTCTAGCTGAAAAACAAAAGCAAAAAATACTTACCAACACTAAACCATTTATTTTTTGGATATCCCGTGTTTTCCCTTGACGATGCAAGAGCTTCATGTAGTGCAAACGCTACACTGACTGCCAAACAACAAGGGGGCTCGGCCACGGCTGGAATATACAATACAGTGATATGGCCAAATATAAAAATTTCACAACGAAAATATAATAATACTCCAAGAAATAAATTAAAAAAAATGAAGTAAAAAAATAAAGTATAATTTTTTATTAGTTTTCATAAAACAGAAATCACAATAAAGAGACAGTAAATAAAATATTAACTGTCAAGTTTTAGGTATATTTGTGTAATATCGTTGAGTCGTTAATGTGTATGAGTGTAGGTGTGGGATCTTAGTATAGATGTCCTATACTAATAAATAAAAGATGTACGTGTTCACTTGAACAGTGTATATTAACGACTAACTTAAGGGCCTTCATCAATATTATCGTATATCATCGCCGACACGTACATATTAACACAGCCAGTAGGCACAGAAAATGAAGAATTAGGGATACTTTTCCTATTTACTCAAAATCTACTAAATATATTTTAATTCTGATTTACGTGTTTCTTTATATAATAGTTACCTGTGTTTTTAAAGTTATTTCATTAGTTAATACGCGATAATAGACCGACAAATGAAAAAAATAAAAAATTAAAGAGGTTGTTTCGCTAAGATTTTCTATCGAGAAAACTTTTTTTCAATCGCGTTTCTGAGTTTATGCGATCCTAGATCATATATTGAAAAAAATTGGTCAAGTGCGAGTCGGACTCGCGCACGAAGGGTTCCGTACCATTATCTATGCAACATAAGGCAATGTTATTAGTATCGAGCAAGAAACGGTAAAAAAATCATGTTTGTTGTATGGGAGCCCCCCTTAAATCTTTATTTTATTTTATTTTTAGTATTTGTTGCTATAGCGGCAATAGAAATACATCATCCGTGAAAATTTCAACTGTCTAGCTATCACCGTTCTTGAGATACAGCCTGGTGACAGACGGACGGACGGACGGACGGACGGACGGACGGACAGCGAAGTCTCAGTAATAGGGTCCCGTTTTTACCCTTTGGGTACGGAACCCTAAAAAACATATACTTAAAAATTAGAGCTCTAGCCATTCAATCTAAAGAAACAATGAAAACTTCGTACGTAGAAAAATGCACGAAGCTATTTTGGTATCCTCTTAATACTTATTTCTAATCTTACATTAATTCTACAGGAAAGGTAACGCAAGGTAAGGTTGTGTTAATGTGACGCGCCTCTTGCAGTTGTCAACCCATATCATTACAGCAAAAAATTCTAAACTATTTGATTGTCGACACAATGTGCGAACGAAATGGGATTGGGATTGGGATTGGGCATTGGGAAAAAAACTTTTGATAGTCCCAATCTGATAAATGGCCTAGTCCACAATGGATATGGACTTCGAAAAAGAGAAAATAGGTCTCATACCTTTAGATCCTAAAGTTCCAATAGGATTATAAGAGTTTCGCCTAAGCTGGATTCTGAAATCAATTGGAATGTCTTTAGCCAGTGGTACATGGTAGGACCAGGTGCGATCAGTAAGTAATTCTCCAGTATTTTTGTCAAATATGAACTCTTCATGAGTCCAATATCCAATTGCCATCATAAAGGCTCCTTCAATCTAAAACAAATTTTTATTACTTCGACTACAAAATAATATATTCTAATATAACTCTCGCTCTCTCTCCCTCTCTCTCTCTCTCTCTCTCTCTCTCTCTCTCTCTCCAGACCTTAACAGATTTTTAGGGCATTAGGGCTTCCTCCACTTTGGGATGTATTATGGTCTACAGTGCCGCGCTGATCAGTGGTGTTGCCACAGTGTTTATTTTAGAGATTTATGTCTCTCACAAAGAATGGAGAATTGGGAAGAATAGAGGTGGGGACACTTGTAATAATTCTACAACTATCTAACATAAAAAAGATTTTTCGTTTTGTAGATGAAAACAATTTTTTTTACTTATTAATCAATTATATTTACCTGACCAATGTCCAGTTCGGGATTCACACTTGTGCCGACATCTTCTACTATATCTACTCTCAAGATTTCATGTTCTCCTGTCAAAATATCCAATTCCACCTCCGTTAAGGCAACACCACCAGATCTGTAGGGTTCTTGGTCGTTAGCATTGACATGGTAACTTGTCTGCAGGTTAATACCAGCTGTAAAAGCTGCTTGTATCAAAACTTCCCAAGTAGGATTATTGAGTGTCTCTCTTATAGCAGATAATCTATCTAAAAGTAGTTGACAACACTTAATAGCACCAAAGCAAACAGCTTCAGTAGTTCTGCTACCTCCTGTAGCGAAATTATTGGGGCATGCTACAATATCAGTTGGCTTACATTTCACTTTGTCTAAAGAAATGTTTAAAGTATAAGCTATAGTTTGTATAACCTTGGTATTAATTCCCTGGCCTATTTCTACTCCTCCATGCATAACTACTACAGTGCCGTCACCATGGTGAACAGTTAATAGAACATGATAATCTATCAGTACTACAACAGGCCAGTTCATGAAAGCGACTCTGAGTCCTCTTTTCTTCCATCTATTAAGTTTATTAAAGTTTTCCACTTCTTCTTTCCGTTTAGTATATTCACCACTGTCAAGTAAAGTTTGTATCATCTCTCTAACTTCTACATAAGTTGATTCTAGATTGTTCATTCTCACTTCTACAGGATCTAGTTCTAATTCGTACGATATTTGTTCCATGATGTGTTCAGTGTGAGCTATACCTTCTAAAGTTCCTGGAATCGTTAATAATAATATGTATTTTAACCGACTTCAAAAAAGTCAAAGTCAAAATTTTTTATTTCAAGTTGGCATGTTTTACAAGCTCTTTTGAAACGTCAGAAACTAGGTGTCTGTTCCAAACGCGAATCCTATGGAGAAGAACAGACAAGAAACTCCATGGATTTTTTTTTTTTCATTTCAGTAAATTTTTTTTTTTTTTTTTTCAATAATATTATACAAAGTTGTAACAGGGGTGTGAGAATGATGCCGATCAGTACGGTTAAGGAGGTGGTTCTCAATTCATCTGTATGTTTCTTTGTATTGTTGTTTTTTTTTGTGTTTGTTACCTCATAACTTTTAACTGGGCGAAGCGATTTAGATGATTCTTTTTTTATTTAAAAGCTGGTGACTCCCGTTTGGTCCTATTGGCACCAGGTCAGGATCTAATGATTATCTCCTGAGAAATCGAGGAAGATCCTCAAATTTCAAAGGCACATGAAGACGGTTGAACTTTTTTTTAATAATACTCAAATTATTGAAATCATGTTTCAAGATACGAACTAGAATAGTAGTTCTCATTCAAGTTACATTGAAATATAAGAATAAGAAATAAACCAAATGTTCAAAGCGTAAACAGCATAAACGATTGTTGAAATATTAAATAGATTTTAATTTAGCAAGAAATAAAATTTTATTCTATATCGAGATAGTATTAATGATTGAATTTGCTATTTACTCCCAAATTCTTGAATTTATCAAACTCTTTTGTCATGACCGAGAAAGACTGATTTCCACAATGCCCATCAAAAGAATTACATATCATCAAACAAGGGTCGCGTTTATAAGAGCGAATAATACTGAGATGTCCATATTATGTGTAAACATAAATTTTATTATAAAAGCAAAGAAGTAGTGTATTCACCTGGTGCTCGTGCGTACGTATTCGAAGCTGTATCGGTAACGACATGAAATATTTTATACTGCCATCTTCTATTGTCATAGCAATTCTTAATGGCGCTTAATGCTAGCGGTGTGATGGCATCACTGACGATGTAACCATGATCTAGGTAAAAGTGATATTCTAAGTATTGAATTTCACCTGAACGATTCACTCCAACCTGTAAGACATTTATGAACTAATGAAGAAGATTTCTGAAGATTAGTCAAAAATTGTTAAAGTCCATGTGGTGACGGATTAAGTATACGAGTGTCACCACCCCATTTCTTTTCCAGGGTGCTGTAAGAGCCAGGCAAGGGACAACATAAGCAGTTAACGTCTACTGTGAAATACGGAAACCTTAAAACTAAACCCTATGCCAACACGCCTGGTCAGCGTGGCCCATAGACCATAGTCCCCCCCAAAGAGGAGAGACCCATGGCCAGCAGTAGGACGTTAATGGGCTGAAGAGAGAGAGAGAGAGAGAGAGTCAAGAAATGCGTTTAAAGTTTTGTTTGTTTGTTTTTTTTTGTTTGAAATGCGTTTTAAGGCTTTTCCTACCTCCGAAAATGATATTTAAATTAATAAAGAGGAAACTTACAAAGTTTACACCATGATCATTAATTTAAGATAAAAATACACTTACTTCAAAGTCTCTTGTACAAGGGAAACGTCTGCCAATTATCCTAAGGCTAGCTTGAATACTCATGATGAGTCGACATGGTCTGTTCAATAAATAGGTAGCTAAGGCACAAGCCACGCTCATGTGGCTTGGACGAGTTATTTTGATACCATATGCACCTCCGCAACGTGGTGATATTATATTTATCCTGAAATCGTTTTATATGGAACACAATTTTTATGTCGGGTCCAGAATAAAACTTACACAAAACTTACTTAATTTTAATTTCAAATGCAAAATTTTGACTAAACTTTCTCTGCAAGTGCGTAGGGTGGTAGTGCAGCATTCTACTATCAGCATAGTACTTCCTATGTCTACCTACTGTTAAATATTCAGTATTTAATTGACCATTGAATGCAAGAACATTAACAATAATTATCAGCAAAGTTCAAAACGTGATTTGTAAATGTAATTCGGCCATAACTTTCTCACCTGTTTTGTGGTATATTCAATGCTTCTGATATACCAGTGTGTACAGAGTCTGTCATCTGAGTTGTGGACCAAACTTCAATGCCCTCATCACTTGGTCGGGCAACTGTTGAAATAGTTTCCATAGTAAAATGATATTGCCAATAAATATTATCAGAGCCTTTTAAGACCCTTTGAACATCAAGCCCTCGATCTTTTGCAGGGAAGACAATAAAAAGAGAAATGCGGCTAGGGTCCCTATCTCTAGCATCATTTATAGTCAAAATAGGTTTCTTTTTATCCACTCTATATTTTACTTTTACCAGCAAAGCCGCTCTGTTAGCAACTTTCTCTGTTTCAGCAACTATGAGACCAATAGTTTGATCGTAATACTTGATATTTTTTTCAGCAAATATTTCCTCCGGTACCATTTGTCCTGGAGTCCTTTGAGATAGGAATGAGTTTTTTCCAGGAAGATCTTTTGCTGAGAAAAAGGCCATTACCCCTGGTATTTTCTGTAAAAAAAAACTGTTATTTGCTTATTCAAAAATGCCCTAGATCGTTACAAAACTACATAAATTTTCGATAGGATCACCTTCTTTGGATAACTGGACTCTGTCCATAAATATAATATTGGTTTCGTAAAGTATAAATAACCCTAAACATTGATATTGTTAGTATAAAATTAATGATAATATGTTTTAATTATTCCAAAAGAGAAAAATACTAAAGACATGTTGTATGTATGTTACACATCTTTCAAGATTTTAATGAAACATCTAGTAAATTTTGAGCATAAGATCTATGTTCTTTATTTTATTTTATTGTTTTTACATCTATTCTATTAAAATTTGCTATAATAGTACTTACTAGAGCCGGTGTTGGATCTATACTCTCAATTTCTCCTGTACATATATCTGACGTTACAAAAGCACAAAAAGCTTCATTCGACTGTGTTGGTAAGTCATTTACGTACTGAATTTCTCCTGAACATTGAATTAACGCCTCTACTTTTGGCATTGGTTCAGTAATCGGCCATATTAACGGATTTGTATCATAAACATCCGTAGCTTTTGAAACAGGCCTAGTTTTTCTCATATCTCTTGCTCCAGAACGATACCATGGTTTCAATTTTTGCTTGGGTATTAGAACAAGTAAGCCCTAGAAGATAAAGTCATTAGAATTAAGATAACATATTCCAAATTCCTCTCATTCCAGTCTGCTAACTAACTAAAACCTCGAAAAGACACTAATCTCAAAATTTAAGATAAACCCTTCTGGTATCATTCATGGATATCATGGTATAGAGTAGATAGATACCCTATACTATGAATGAAACCCGTGTCTATTAATTTAACTTTAATATTGATTACGTATTTGGTAATTTCAATTACCTTATAAAATAAACCAAGTGCGCACTTCTTCCTATATTCCGGTTTCATTTCACCGGGTACTTCCTCCGCTAATAATTCTCCTTCTAAAATTTTAAGAGACTGCTGAAGAACTTCGTTAGTAAATATTCTCTTCATATGTAGAAACTTTTCCGTTTCTCTAGCATGCACAAACTTTCCTGAAATACCACCTATTACAATTCTCGCTGTTTTTACCAATTCTTGGTCGTAAGAATCAAACTCATAGAGAAATGCAGCATTAACTTGCGCGTGCGCATTTTGTGCACGAGGCATTATCTGAAATTCAGTTATGATATTGAGTTATGATATCAAGATTAGCGTAAGCTTTCACGATTTCTAGAGCTACTACAGTTTTATCACGTAGATAATCTGTTATTCCTAACTTGTTCCGTACTCGCTTTGAAGTTAATTTAAACTCAGTAAATAAATAAATAATAAATAAATATTCATGGACATTTCACACAATGTCCTCTGGTCCCAAGCTAAGCTTTATATGCATGTGTTATGGGTACCAGAATACGGATATAATACATATACTACTTTTCTTTTGTAAATACATACTTATAATACATAGTAAACACCCAGACGCAGTACAAACATTAGTATGACAGTTAAAAACATCACACAAATGATTGTCCTGACCGGCAATCGAACCTGAGACCTCATGATCGGCAGTCCATTACATGAACCACTAGACCACGAGGGTCGTCAGTGATGATATGACGTGCACATAGGAACCAAATCAGCTCAGTTCGTTCGATAGATCAACGGAACGGTATTCCAAGGTCGTGGGTTCAAGTGCCGCTCATGGTGATCATTTTTCTTCCTCTATAATTTATTTTATTAAATATTCTCATTCCAGTCCATTTACGTCTGACTGTTGGGCACGGGCTGCCTCCACTTTGCGAGGGATTATGTTCTTTTGTGCCGCGCCGACTGACCGTATTGCCACAGGGTTTATTTTCGAGTTTACCGTCTCTCACAGAGGATGTTATCTGTGTGCAATATCCTTTAACTGACTTTTACAACACCCTTGGGAGGAGATGGGGTGGTAACACTTGTATTCTTAATCCGTCACCACACGGAGAATTTATTAAATGTTAGTTCCAAACTATATATAATAATAATATTAGCAAATTAAAACTTACTATAGAATATTTTAGCAAATTAAAACTTACTAACTATACTATAACTCACCTTGAACGAAACGAATTGGCAATTTTTCGACAGTGGAGGTATTTTCACGAGAGTAATTACTCTACCTGTCATATCAAGTGACAGAAATTTCTCTGGAGTTACTTCTACTGATGATCCTTTGTGAACTGAAAATTTACTTCAAATTAGTTGTTTTTTTTACTTTTACACTTCAAGTTCTTTATCCTTTTACGTTCCACTGGACAAGGGCATAATGTGCTTTTAGCAAAAATCCTTTATCAGTCCTGTTAATTGCTAATAGCCCTCAAAGCATTATAAAATTACATTTGGCATTACATTATGTAATCTAAAAGACATTCAATTAACTGTTGTTGTGTGAAATATCCATGAATATTTATTTTTATTTAATTTAATTACAATTTAAATGTTAAATAATCCCATAGATGTATGAGTACATCGCGATAAAAGATTTTACGTAGGATTATTCTGTAGACTATAAAGAAAAACTCTTAGGTTAAACCACAGTTATGAAGAGACATCAGTTGATCTTATACCTATAGTCAAAGTAGCCATAACAGTCTCAAGTAATAGAAATATATCAGACGTGAAAGTGGGCTGACGATGTTTTGTCATTAAGTTTCCAGCGACAGTGCCAATCTGAAAGAAAGGGAAGAAGATGAAGAAGAAGATTACCTATTATATAACAAAGTCATTAATTTTGTATGTATGTCCCTATGTGCATAAACTACGCAACAGATTGTGATTCAGTTTTTTTTAGATAGAGTGGTTCAAGAGGCTTTTTTGTGTAATTTGTAAAGGTTTGGTTACTAAATTACAGGCGAATAAAGTTGTAGGCAACATCTAGCAATAAATATGTGATTCATATACGAAAATTTCGTACAGGAGTATGAAATTTCCTGTATTTAATTAAATTTTATCCAGAATACTAATATATTTTTTAATTACTTTAATTTAAATTATGGTCTAATTGTCACCAATGGGCTATTAGTTAAATTATAAATGCGCAATTATTAGTAATAATACTTTGGTACATAATATTCAAATTCTGAGAAATTTATATTCCCAAACGATATCAAAAAGTAATGTAGTAGTTGCCATCCTGGGTAAATTTAAATTCAGTCCTTTTCTAAGTCAAATTAAGTAATTTTAGGATCTCTTAAGAAAATTTATTGTACATCTAATATTTTAAAACTAACGAGTTGGTTTTCTTTAACGCGTTAATCTCAGAATTACTGGTCAGATTTCAAAAATTCTTTCAGTGTTGGGTAGTACATCTATCGTGGAAGGTTATAGGCTGAATAACATCACAAAGCATCAATGAAAAATGTTGCAAAACGGGGAAAATTTTCTAAATTCTACGCGTACGAAGTCAAATTATGCCAATTTCTCTTACATTTCTAACCGGTATATGCGCAACAAGGTCAAGATGATCATAAAGTTTTTGTAAATATTGGAACTCTACATGCTCCTTTGCCATAGTCTTGAATAGCTCCATCAAATCAGTTAACGTAATTCCAGCACCAAAGACTAAATTTTGATCCAAATAATACCTTTTAAGTTCTATAACTGGACTTATGTCTATTAGAACCTTTGGTAGAATTAAAACTGGTACAGCACCTAGAACAAGGAACACATTATATACCTACCTATTGTAAAAATCTTGACGTGTGGAACCAGACGAAGAATAATTTCCATCAGGATTTGCATTGAAACCCTTGCAGCTATTACAAAAATAACAACCACTTCGTTAGAGCGATGGTACCAAGGCCAGTTTTTCAAGTCCCACTAATGATAATCCTTTTTTCTGCCTTTTATTTGTTGCGATAATCATAATGAAAACCAGGTTTCTTACCTTTTCCTGTATTGCCATTAACCAGCATATAAGATTCATAGCCCTCAGTATCTAATACATCAAAAATATCGTTCAATTTATTAACCCTGTACCATATGCGGCCATCTTTCAATTTAATCTTTTTAATTTTTTCATGATCTGTAATATCTTCTTTATTAATGAAACACCAACTCCTATCACAGTTTGAACAATTGTCTTCATTTCTACAAATATGTAAATCTTCTATGTCTTCTATTTTAGGCGCTGGTTTCGGAGCATCGTTAGCAAAACTTTTGAATGCATCAAGTATAGGTCTAAAACCTGTACATCTACAGGTATTGCTTCCGAATGAATTTTCTATTTCATATTGAGTCAAATCATATTTTTTTGATTCCAATAAACTGTTGAAATTAAACAAAGAGATTTATCATTTTATTCTATCTATTTTTAATGTATTGATCATTTACGGCTATTTTCAATAACCTATCTACGATTACGGATAGATTGTTATCCTTTATCAATCAGATATTTCTATCTCCTGTCAAATTTTCAACAGAGAATGGTGTCATCAGTAGCTTATTGATATGCAAGCAAGGACAAAAGTTTAGAAAAATAGATGTTGGCTGATTCTCAGACCTACTGAATGTGCATGTAAAATTTCATAAAAATCGGTCAAGCCGTTTCGGAGGAGTACGGTAACTAACACTGTGACACGTGAATTTTATATATTAGATAAATATAAATTAATTAAATATAAATAATAAATATTATAAAGCTGAAGAGTTTGTTTGTTTGTTTGTTTGTTTGAACGCGCTAATCTCAGAAACCAATTGGCCGATTTGAAAAATTCTTTCAGTGTTAGATAGGGCATTTATCGAAGAAGGCTTTAGGCTATATAACATCACGCTGAGACCAGTAGAAGCGAAGCCGTAGTGAAAAATGTTGCAAAATCGGGATTTTTTTTTAAATTCCACGCGGACGGAGTCGTGGGCAACAGCTAGTATTGAATAAAATATAGTCGTACCTGTACATACTCATAACGAATCCTGGAGAACAATAACCACACTGTGAGCCATTATACTCAGCCAAAGTCTTCTGAACAGGATGATAGCCTCTGCCTCTGTTGCCAATTCCTTCTATAGTAGTTACTTCCCAATCTTGGCACGATGTTACCGACACTAAACACTTAAACACAGATATTATTAATATAGAGTACCAATTCACTTGTCAACTAGTCCTAATTTAGTCTTTAAAAAAACTTATAGCCAAAGATAGATCTCGAATCACAGCAGTTAAATATTGGATGCTCTATGAGTTTTGTAATTGCCATTCCTAGACGTATTTGTAACCAATTTGGACATTTTTTATTGGTGTCGACATAACGGGCCGATTATCAATTAGTTTCTTTTGTCATCAAATTTATATTTATTTATTCAAGTGTACCTAAATACCTACTTTAGACCTAACCTAATTTAGACCATAGTAGATATTGTATAGTTACATCCTTACCACACAAACGGCGTGTCGGTTTGACGATGATAACCGAATTTCGGGAACCGAGTCGTCATATTTTATGCATTTACATATTTATGTATATACATATCTTCCAATACTTACAGAATTAACAGAGAATGTCCGTTTATGTGGATCTCTGACAGTGACAGCTACCACACAGGATCCACAGCCACCTTCATTACACATATACTTAGTACCTCGTTTGTTTAAAGTATTCCTGATGTAATTGTTAAGAGTAGTATCCGAGTCAACTTCGTGGCCAACTGAATAAAAGAGTTAAAAACATGGTAAAATAAAACACTTGCACTAAAAGAATAATATAGAAGAAAAAGGGAGAGCATAATAACTTCAGGTTCCGTTGGTTCATATAGTTTTTCCAAACACCAGTTCTATCAAATATTACATTGTCACGTCATATATTTTGCAAAACTATTGCAAACTTTTGCAGAAGAATTGATCTCTTTCTCTCTCTCTCTCTCTCTACAGCTCAGTGCCGTTCCATTATTGGGCAGGGAACCCACCCACGTTGGGAGAACCCCTCTCACAGAAGATGTATTGTTATCTGTGTCCAATATCCCATAGCTGATTTCTACAGCACCCTGAGGAGGAAATGGGGTAGTGACGCTTGTAGACTTAATCGGTCACCACTTATACATGGAAGAATTGATGAAACAAAAAGTTTGTAAGAAGGTGGAATTAAAAAGGCAAAAGTCGTTAGTCATAAAGTTAGTTAAGAAACTACTTAAAATAAATTATAGTCAAGAAAATTAGTATAAACAAATCCCTATATTTGCGCTTATAAAAAAATACAAATTCTCTTCTGATTCCTTCAGGATGACCTTGAAATAGAATTCCTGTGGAGTGGACTAGCATTCCACCATTAATCGTTTAATAACTTGTAAGATTAAAGGTGTTTAAACTTGCCTGAGCACTGCTCGCCATTTACATAAAATGTTATTCTAGTCATAGTGGAAAACAACTTGGACTGGACTGGTTGGACTCGAAAACTCCAGAATATTTTTAGTTCCACGAAATTGTACACTAACTAAACAATGTGCTAACTCACATAGAACTGTACTACGAGGCCTTTTTTAGCCACTGAAGTAGCCAATTACCTTTTCATAATTTGTAATTCGCTAATCGTTTATGCGGTATTATTCTGTAATACATGCTTATTCTGCTTTATTGTTACGAGTAATATATTTAGTTAGTATAAAATACAAAAAATATGTTTAAATACAAGAAAATTGAAAAAATTCTAGATTTTTAGGATTGTGTCTGTTGACCAAGTACGATTTGGCACACACGAAGGGTTCTGTACACCGTTATTATCATCAAACAACGATATTATGAAATATCGGGATAAAGACAGGAAAATAAAAAATGATTACGTTGTATATTCGTTGTTTTAGCATACACAAACTGTAAAAATTTCAGCTCTCTAGCTATGACAGTCCCAGAGATACAGTCTGGTGACAGACAAGAACAGCGAAGTTTCAGTAGTCGAATCCTGTTTTATCTTTTAAAGACTCGATACCCCTCCCAAAGTAGAACCCTACTTACTTTAAATATTGTTTATAGACGTGGCACACATAAGAACAATAAAAAACATTTTTTTTTTATTGTTCTTATGTGTGCCAAACACTTGCGCGACTCATTTGTTTAAATAAAACTACTTTTTACGGATTTAGACGCGTATATTCGCGTGTATAGTCACCATGGTCACGGGTGACCATGGTGACTGCAAAGTCTCCGAAACGTCGGACCAAAATTTAAAACAAATATACGCGTCTAAATCCGTAAAAAGTAGTTTTATTTAAATTTATGTTCATTACACTAATTAGTCAAACCAGCAAGTTTACATAAACAACCACTACACAGCAGTTATTATCGAATTTGCCTGTCAATATTATCGTACAACAAGGATTAGAATAATTAAATGATGCATTATTGTAAATAAACTAAACGTTTCACCATTTTAGTAAACTAATAAAGTTGCGATAGAAATCAGGATGCAATCGATTGCAATATCCGATAAATAAACATATTCGATTTTAGTCTTTAGTTGGAAATGACGAAGGGAACTTGAACGTAATTGAACTAGGTAATAAATAATATAGCTATCTCTCTCCAGCCCATTAAAGATCCACTGCTGGGCACGGCTCTTTTTCACTTTGGGAGAGATTACGTTCTACTGTTCTGCGCTGACCAGACGTGATGGCACAGGATTTATTTTCAAGATTTCTGTCTCTCACGGATGATTTTATGTGTGTATAATATAATATCTTAGCTGGCTATTAAAGCAGCCTGGTAAGGAAAAAGGGGTGGTGACACTTGTACCTATTGTTAATCCGTCATCACATGGACAGTTAATTATATTATATTCTATGTAGTTTAATTACAAAGACGCAATCATTCTGAAGTTTTTGCGGTCAATTATTGCTATAAACCGACTATTATGACGTCATTATACGTACCCACGCACATATCACTTCCAATAGATACCGTATTTTAAGGCCGTTTTAGAGCATTTTCAAATTAAAAAATTTAATTATCTATGGAATTAAATACTATAGGTTACTGACCTAGGTTACTTGAGATTTAAAATTGAGCATTGGCACACCCTTCATAGAACTATTAAGGAGCAAAAATCCAAAAAACTTGTAATCTGTAATGAGATTATGAAAAAGAAGTATCAGTAGTAGCGCTTGTGGCGAAGTCGCGATTAGCGGAGATTTTACGAGCCTCTCCATTTATCGTGGAATAAATACGAAAACCTGAGTGTGCGAGCCCAACTCGTACCTGTCCAGTTTTTATCAGATACAGTGTGGATAGAGTGCTCGAGTGTTTAGAGTGGAATGTTTATATATAATTTATATATAAGTTTATACATATATATTATATATATTATTACTAGCTTCTGCCCGCGGCTTTGCACGCATTAGTGGCCTAATCAAATTTGAAAACAAACCTAAAATAAAAACTGAAATCTGAACTGAAATTAATAGATACTAAAATCAATACTGAAATCTACAGCAAAATTTACCTCAATCAACAATCGTTACAAAATACTATGTATATTATTATCTACTAAAATCAATGTTAAATACGATACCAAAATGACAACTGCAACTGAAACAAACCAAAACAAATACTAAGTTCAGTTGTTATTAAAATTGCAAGAAAATATTAATTCAATACCTGTGACTGTAACTTCTGCTTTCTGTCAAAATAAAAATAAAAACAAGTAGTACAGAATATAAATACTTACCTATTTCAACTTCTTTAATCATAAAAAATCAGACATCAATAAAAATAATTGGTCAAGTGCGAGTCGGACTCGCGCACGAAGGGTTCCGTACCATTATCTATGCAACATAAGGCAACGTTATTAGTATCGAGCAAGAAACGGTAAAAAAATCATGTTTGTTGTATGGGAGCCCCCCTTAAATATTTATTTTATTTTATTTTTAGTATTTGTTGTTATAGCGGCAATAGAAATACATCATCTGTGAAAATTTCAACTGTCTAGCTATCACCGTTCTTGAGATATTGGGTACGGAACCCTAAAAATCATGTTTGTTGTATGGGAGCCCCCCTTAAATATTTATTTTATTTTATTTTTAGTATTTGTTGTTATAGCGGCAATAGAAATACATCATTTGTGAAAATTTCAACTCTCTAGCTATCACCGTTCTTGAGATACAGCCTGGTGACAGACGGACGGACGGACGGACGGACGGACGGACGGACGGACAGCGAAGTCTCAGTAATAGGGTCCCGTTTTTACCCTTTGGGTACGGAACCCTAAAAAGTTGGAACTAAGTAGGTACAAGGAGTTTCTATTCGAGCTACCGCGTAAATCGCATGTGTCAGCCTGGGATTAAAACCTGCATGGCCAAATTAAAAAAAAAATATCTATTAGTCGACGAATTCTATGTGTTGCTGTGACAGCTGTAAAATAAACAATAAGGCTGAACTGTTATTTTATACCATATTTCACAAACATTTGCGTTTATTATCTCGTTCAGAGTTTTTAGCAAAATAATATATAGCCTATGTTACTTCCAGGACTATAAATTATCTCTATCCCAATTTTCGTGCAATCACATTCGGTAGATTTTGCGTGAAAGCGTCACAAACAAACAAACAAACAAACTCACTTTCACTTTTATAAATAAGTAAGGGTTTGTTAAGGTTTGGTTCCTATTCAGGTGAACGAAGTTGCGAGCAGTAATAAAGTTGAAATTAACATGCAATCTGTTTTAAAGCAGTTTTATACATACAATGACATGTTTTTAAGCTTTTGTGTGACTGACAAACAGACAGTGAATAGTTTATTTTATCCAATAATTATTTCATAACAAATAAAGTAAATCATAAGGAAAATAATAACAGAAACCGCACTTAACTTTTAACTATCGGTCCAGTGACACATTTCTATAATGTACATCCACGAAGCGGTCTATTGTGATCTTAAATTTGGTCTAGTAGTGACATGGCTTGTTGGGATCGTATTGTCAGTGATATTGTTACTAGGTCAACTGTTACTTTACTATTTTCTACCAAACACAAGGAAAATAGACCAGAAGATTCTTACACAGCTTACTATTGCAAGAATCTGTAACAGCGTAATAGAATACCTCAATGCGGATACGAAACATGTCAGTAATAAAACTCTTGTCAAGATTATTCTAACAGCATTATATCTTCAAACAGATACTGTTATGATTTGTTGGATGTGTGTGTTTACGAAGAATATGTATAACAAAATTGTGCATGTGTTTCATCAGGAAGATTGGAATTTTCTTCGCTTAGCTGCAATCATTTGGATAGCGACTCTACCTTTTGGATTTCTATACCCGCTTCTTATTAAAGTGGCTGGCTATGTATTATTTAAAAAAGTGTATAGTGTTTTAAAATTTGTTGTTTTGTCAGTAAATATGTATCTTTTCTGTAAAATATTTTATGTAATAGTGTTAAAACAAAATTCTAATAATAACACAAATGTTAGAAGTATAATAAAAAGCTGTTTTATATCGTTGTTGCTTGTATGTATAACTGGATTGCAAGTTGTATTGACAGATATATTGTCATTTTATACGCAAAATTCACATATAGCTATTATATTTTGTGTGATTAATTCATATCAGGTGGTAGCAATTACTATAATATTTGGTATTCTATCAAAAAATGCAAGATAAGTAAATATTTAGTAATAAAATAGTCAAAGAATCATCAAACACTTTCTGAGCCTGTAGAAATAACAGCCTATATCTGCCCAATGTTGGGCGTGGACCTATTTAAGGCCAAGGCTTATAATTCACCTAATACTGAACTCAGAAACAATAGTAACAAGGGATATTGAGATGTAAGATATACAGTTTATTTATTTTATTACTTGTATTATTAGTTTATTACTTTGACGAGCCTCGTGGTTGAGTGGTTCATGTAACGGACTGCCGATAAAGAGGTTGCGGGTTCGATTCCCGCTCGGGACAATCATTTGTGTGATTTTTTTAATTGACATTCAAATGTTTGTACTGCGTCTGGGGGTTTCTAGATATTATAAGTATGTATTTACAAAAGAAAAGTAGTATATGTATTCTATCCGTATTCTGGTATCCATAACACAAGCATATAAGCTTAGCTTGGGACCAGAGGACGTTGTGTGAAGTCCATGAATATTTATTATTGATTATATTATAATATTGATAGTTTTAAGTACCGATTTTGCTCGATGTTAAATATTTAGTTATTTAGATGCGTCTATTTGTTTTAAATTTTAGTCTCCCCCGTGACCATGGTGACCGCAAAGTCTCCGAAACGTCGGGCTAAAATTTAAAAGAAATACACGTTTCTAAATCCGTATAAAGTAGTTTTATTTAAACAAAATAAGTCGCGCACGTGTTAGAAAATATTATTATTTATGTTTTTTTTTTAAGTTATTTTGCACTTGTTATTTAATATTATACTTATTGCTTTTTATCGTAAGTTTTATTAACATTATAAGTATCTATCTATAGATGTGGGAGTTGGAGTATTTATTAAAACGTCCATGCGACGGCCACACAACACATTTGGACAATAATAATACCATTAGTTTGCAATTATTAGATAATATAGTGGCTGTTGTTTGTCTTTTTGTATAACCAGAGCCCACCTTTTTTGCTGCTAAGTTTAGTTGTGTAACTAGAGTTGCCATAGAGTTGCTGCCATTATTAGTGCAAACTCTACTGGTCTTATTCTTAATGTCTTATCGGAGGTTTAAACGGAGACTTTATCGGAGAGATAATAAACGTTTTATCGTAAAAAGACTATTATGAATAACAAGCTTTACTAAGAATTTTCGCGAACCGATTTTAGCGAACCTCCGATAAGTCATTATGAACAAGACCATACATGTATAACTAAATTTAACTAAAAAATTAAAATAACTATGGTGTGTTTTGAATATTTGGCTATTTCGTTGTACAGATTTTATTAATTAAAATCGTTAGTCTATAATATACAGATTTTCTAATATTTTTCTTAATTTGAATTGTGTTAATGACACTAACAGTTTTCATTTTTAGTCAAGTTTAGTTGTGCGCATAGAATCGATAGGTACCATTGTCGCTTATCGATTACATCATTGAATATCGATACCTATATCTATATTAAAGATTACCATCGATATTAAAGATGTTATTACGTAGGTAAACAGAGCATAACTATGTCAGTTAAAGGCTGTGTGACTCAGACTTTATTACTTAAGAGGTCGACGATTAGAACAAGCGCCTGATAGTCACGTTACAGCAATATTGTACACGTCAATATCGTTTATTAAATCAACAGGCACATGTGTGGTATGTACCTACATACCTATAATAATCTAACTATCGTCCGCAATTTCGTACGCGATGAATTTTGAAACCAAACTAAGATATAACAAAGCTATACAAAAAAGCCATCCTTTTGAACCACTCTTTCTATTAAAAAAAAACGCATCGAAATCAGTTACTTAATTTTGAAAATAGTAACTCACAAAGGGACTTATAGATAATAACGACTGTGTTTCATAATAAAAAGATAAAAAGATATTATCGAGCAAGCTTGAGCATCCACCATCATCCACAATTAGGTAACATATGAGAAAAAATTCTATCTAATTAGGAATGAATAACAAAGAACTTAAGCATAGTAGGTCAAAATATTATCTTAGCGGCTAACACTCGCTGTCGACCCAGGTTTTGACCATATCAGATGCTCATCTTCATGACGACATTATCGATCCCCATAACAGTGAGTGTAAGCCGGTTAAATAATATTTCTAATAGGACTCAAACTCACAAAAATTTCAATACGAAAATGTAGTAGGTACTTCTTCTCTTCTTCTCCAGCCCATTTACGTCCCACTGTTGGACACGGGCCTCCTCCACTTTGGGAGGGATTATGGTCCACCGTACCACGCTGACCAGGCGTGTTGGCACAGGGTTTTTTTTTTATTCTTTATTGTACATATAGAAGAACAAACATAGTTGATATAAGCATAAATATACAAAGGAGAGCTAAACTCAATGCTGAGTTTTCTTCCAGCAAACCCTTGAGTGAGTATTCCGTCTCTTACATAAGGATGTTATCCGTGTGCAATATCCCTTAGCTGACTTTTACAGCACCCTTGGGAGGAGATGGGGTGGTGACACTTGTATTCTTAATCCGTCACCACACGGAGGAGGTACTTACTTAAAATTTATTTTTCTTCATTATTATTATTCTCATTTGCACTGCGCTACAATAGGTACTTATTAATTTAATATTTTTGTCTGATATTAAAGAAACGTAGGTAATTAAGTATAATTCTTACTTCAATTGCATAGCTAAGAACTTGTAGTGCAAATTATACTTAGGTAAGTAAGTAATTACGTAGTATGTAGAGAGCATTTTATACGTCTATTAGTTATTATAGTAAGTATTAGCTTCGTTCTTATAATATACTAGCTGACCCGGCAAACGTTGTATTGCCTTACAAACAAATAATTTGCAATAAAATAAAATTGCGACTATAATTAAAGATCTAAGCTATCCTATCTCAAGTTGGACCAGACTGCTCACGGTGTGGCAATTTAATTTAAAATCGGTTAAGTAGTTTAGGAATCCATCGCGGACAAACACAGTGACAGGAGATTTATATATATAAAGATGTGTCTATTTGTAAGTTAATCTATCAAACAGAATCTTTGAACGTAATTTTCAAGCCTTCTGTTTAAGATTAGTCTAAACTTTGTACACTTATTAAGGATGAGGTACCAATTCTACATGCACAGTTATACTTAACTTGAATTTACTAGGTACGATATTCAGGTACAGTTTTCGATATTTCAGGAGGCATTGACCCCTAAATCCTGGGTACGCCCAAGATGTTAAATATATGTATATATAAAGAGTCAAATAGCCAGGTAGTGTAAACACGCTCTCAGCTTTATATTGCAGAATTATGTAAAGTATAAAACAGGTTTAGACTCTCACATGCTGCTAACTAACGACAGGGGAAGAACTTGTTACGATAATTGCAACATTATTATTATTTACTATATGTATATTTTAAAAATAAAAAACATATATATTTTTATTTATATAACTGATAACTGTTATGACCTTACCTATCATGTAGCTTCGGCTTGACGTCGACTTTTATATACAGGTGTCCAACCTGTATATAACTGTCGCCCGCTACTTTGTAGGCGTGAAATATAGAAAATTGTCCTCGTTTTTGCAACAATTTTTACTAATGCTTCACTCCTATTGGTGGCAGCGTAATGTTTTACGGATATATATTATTATAGCCTTGCTTGATAAATGGACTATCGTTGCTCTAGAGGCAATATTAATGATGAAAACAGCGGACTACGACGTCCATGATTTTGTACGGAACATAATGGCTTAATTTCTGTAACCAGTTAAACAACTTTTGAAAAAAGAAATAATATTTAATAGCGAAAATTAATAAACAAATACAAAAACCTCCTCACAACTCTTTCGGTAGCGGCCCAGATAAGGAAAATAGAAAAGGCATAGACTGTTTCACTATACATTGACGGTCCATTAGTCATATGGTTAATTTCTCTCGCATTAACTAAATAAATAAAATTATAGTGGAAAAAATGGTAACCATGAGCGGGACTGGAACCCACGACCTCGGAATACCGTTCCGTTGCTCTCCCATCTGAGCTATCATGGTTCCTGCATTTATGAGAAGATTGTAGTGGAAGATTTGGTAAACATAATATATTCCGAGGTCGTGGGTTCAAGTCCCGCTCATGGTTATCATTTTTTCCACTATAATTTAGTTTATTTAGTAAAAGCATAGCAAGTCATTATTGCAAAAATTAACAAATTTATGTTCTCTCGCATTCTTAGAACATTTATACAACACGAGTTTGTCGGGCAAACCCTGCTAAAAAGGTTCAAGGTGTTCATTGTTATTGTGTTCTGACATTGGTACCAATTCTTCGTGCATAACTAAACTTAACAAAACAACAACAATTCGTCAATCTTAACTGTTAGTACTCAGTACGGTCACGCCTTACGAAAACCGGCTAGTTACGTAGGGGAACAAATGTCTGGCCATGCCACCTCCACCTGGTCCCGGTAGAAGGCGAAGGCTCAAGAAGTGCTGGCTTGACGTCGTCAGAGATGACATGCGCGCTAATGGCCTCACCATCCGAGATGCCGAAGACCGGGCCAAATGGAGTAGGAAAAGCCGGAAAGCGGACCCCGGGCTCCGAAGCAATAGCTGATGATGCTACCGGGACAACGCTAAGATGATGATGATGATAATGAACTGTTAGTACTCAGTATAGAAACTGTTTATTATGGACTAACGTTTTTAATCACAATAAAATTTCACAACAAAATAGTTTATTAATTAAAATTCGACATCTTTGTTTTAATTTTTTTTAGTTTAGTTAAGTTCATTTGTGCACGAAGAATTGGTACCTAATATTGACGGTCCATTAGTCATTTATAGTCTGTTTATAGTCTACTTCTCTCGCATTCTTAGAGCATTATTTCAACAGGAGTTTGCATAGTCAGGTGAATCCCGCTAAAAAAGATTCAAGAGCAATGCTCATTGTTACTGTGTATGGACAATGTCCTCTTATAATGTGCGTTAGGCGATCTCAAGCGAAGCGTAAGAAGCTAATGAAATTACGTTATTGGTACCAATTCTACGGGCAAAACTAAACTTAACTTAACTAAAAAATAAAAATTGATTGTGTCAATAACACAACTGCGTAATGTTCAGGGGCCGTCGGCGCGCAGTGGCTGGCCGGCCCCCCCGACGAGGTGGTCGCGCGCGGCGAGTCTGTATTCAGAGACCCGCCGCGGCAAATGCAACTGCGTAATGTTAACGAAATTTTCTTGTTTGAAAATCTGTTTATTATAGACTAACGATTATTATTAATATAAAAATGCACAATAAAAAAGCCAAATAATGAAGATACACCA
Source organism: Orgyia antiqua (assembly GCA_916999025.1). Classification (NCBI taxonomy): domain Eukaryota; kingdom Metazoa; phylum Arthropoda; class Insecta; order Lepidoptera; family Erebidae; genus Orgyia; species Orgyia antiqua. Next base: position 14,232,071 of record OU779869.1, read on the forward strand.
ATAATTGTTTTCATTTTTTAGTTAAGTTAAGTTTAGTTATGCACGTTGAATCGGCGCCATTGTTTATGTATTATACGAGTATGTTACCTCGACACCCCACCAACCTGGCAGTATATTTGACAAAGAAAACAGCGTGTGTCGCAACCCTTATTGGTTTAATACTATACTGCATTGATTTACCATATAGAGTGTCTACATCATTCACCCGGCTTAAAGCTACATTACATGTGTTCATGAAATATGTATCTGTGTGTCTCTGATACAGGCTATACGTCATAAAAACATTATTTGTTTATAAAGTACGATTTCTTTTCCAGCTCATTTACATCCCACTGTTGGGCACGAGCCTCCTCCACTTTTGGGAGGGATTATGATCTACTGTACCGCGCTGACCAGGCGTGTTGGCACAGGGTTTATTTTCGAGTTTTTCGTCTCTCACAGAGGATGTTATCTGTGTGCAATATCCCTTAGCTGACTTTAACAGCACCCTTGGGAGGAGATGGGGTGGTGATACTTGTATTCTAAATCCGTCACCACACGGATTAAGACGGTACGATACCAAATTGTGCTCCATACAAAAGTATGGGTACTTCCGTTTTTTCTTCGCGAAAGTTAAACCGATTTTAATAGTTTTTATGTTATATTAAGAGTATATACATATATGCTTCTATCACTTTCTTTTTTCAATACATAATAACTAAAAGAAATATGACGATCCGAAAAACCCACTCTTTTCAGTTTTCTTTAAAGTTGCAGCATCTATCACACAAATTAAAGTAAAAGTAAAGTTTTAAAGTAAAATAAAAGTAAAGTTTTACCACATAAAAATTTTTATAGAAGCATAGATATACTCTTTATCTATAATATAACGCAATAATTGGTAAAGTGCGAGTCGGACTCGCGCACGAAGGGTTCCGTACCATTATCTATGCAACATAAGGCAACGTTATTAGTATCGAGCAAGAAACGGTAAAAAAATCATGTTTGTTGTATGGGAGCCCCCCTTAAATATTTATTTTATTTTATTTTTAGTATTTGTTGTTATAGCGGCAATAGAAATACATCATCTGTGAAAATTTCAACTGTCTAGCTATCACCGTTCTTGAGATATTGGGTACGGAACCCTAAAAATCATGTTTGTTGTATGGGAGCCCCCCTTAAATATTTATTTTATTTTATTTTTAGTATTTGTTGTTATAGCGGCAATAGAAATACATCATCTGTGAAAATTTCAACTCTCTAGCTATCACCGTTCTTGAGATACAGCCTGGTGACAGACGGACGGACGGACGGACGGACGGACGGACGGACGGACGGACGGACAGCGAAGTCTCAGTAATAGGGTCCCGTTTTTACCCTTTGGGTACGGAACCCTAAAAACTATTAAAATCAGTTTAAATTTCGCGAAAAAAAAACGGAAGTACGAAACGTCTTTTTTCAAAGAATTTGTAGGTAAAATCCGCTTCATCTATATTTGTCCCTTTCAGCGCGGCGCTCGGAAATAGCGGTAGCAATACCTAAGCCAAATACCTAAATGAGAAGTACAGTACCCTCTTAAACGAAGTACGATTTAGACAAGCTAAATTCACGTATCTTCAAGATTGAACACGTACCCACTATCTGGCATATCTGAGACTCAAGGCTCGTATTAGACCCCACCGCAGACCAGCAGACTGATGCCAATTTCGTCAGTATGCGTCCAACCAACATTCGATATAAGGCAGTATCAAAATCAAAGTCAAATATTTTTATTTCAAATAAGCAAGATAAACACACTCTTTTAAAAAGTCAGAAGCTAGGCGTCGAGTATCTATGCAAATAAAAATAATTAAACTAAAATATTAAGTTAAATAAATATAATAAGCTCTTATTTTACATGACTAGATTTAGGGAGACATAAGTAAATGCGTTATAGAAGATCCTATTTAGCTAAGCTAAAACTATAAAGATAATAAATAAAATTATTTCCTGTAAATTTCAACAATAAGTGACATTTTAGTACTCATCTAAATGTTTTATCAAATAAAAATTAATAAAAATGTTAACTTCTAGATTAGATCTGTAAAGAGAACCTATTTTTGTAATTATAATGCAATTGTGCCAACATTTAGTGACACAAATCTCTCTCTCCAGCCCATTTACGTCGCACTGTTGGGCACGGGCCTCCTCCACTTTGGGAGGGATTATGGTCTACTGTGCCGGGCTGAGCAGGCGTGTTGCCACAGAGTTTATTTTCGAGTTTTCCGTCTCTCACAGAGGATGTTATCTGTGTGCAGTATCCCTTAGCTGACTTTTACAGCACCCTGGGGAGGAGATGGAGTGGTGACACTAGTATTCTTAATCCGTCACCACACGGAGAAGTGACACATAAGACACAAAATTTATAAATAAATTACCATTATGATATACTTAGATTAAAAAGAAATATTCTATCTACATGAAGTTACACTAGTCCTATACTACTTACTACTACTACTTACTACTTCCAACAAAAGACTACTAATAAATTTGTAGACATACATAATCGTTTCTCGGTATGAGAATAAAAACTCATTAACTACAGTTTATTATTTTTTGCAATTGACTTGCTATGCTTTTTAGGGTTCCGTACCCAAAGGGTAAAAACGGGACCCTATTACTGAGACTTCGCTGTCCGTCCGTCCGTCCGTCCGTCCGTCCGTCCGTCCGTCCGTCCGTCCGTCTGTCACCAGGCTGTATCTCAAGAACGGTGATAGCTAGACAGTTGAAATTTTCACAGATGATGTATTTCTATTGCCGCTATAACGACAAATACTAAAAATAAAATAAAATAAATACAGGGTGCTTCAAAAAAATGTATCCACACTTTGAACTTCCATAGAAAATTTATTTACCGTTCTACAAAGTTAAATTTCAGGAAAATAGAAAGCTGAAAGTCCAATGTAAATGAAACATAAATAACAAATGTTAATACTGTTCAAATTGGTGACCTGCAGCATCAATACAATTCTGAGTACGAGTCACCACTGATTCTGTACATCGTATCAAAACGTCCAATGAGATTTCTCTACACACTGCTTGAATCTCATTCCAAAGAATGTCTAGGTTACGTGGTTGAAAAGTGGTGGTGAAAAGGCCAGTGGATAGAACGCAGGGGGCCAATCGAGTTTCCAGCACGCTTTCCAGACCTTACACCGCTGGATTTCTTCTTGTGGGGCACAGTAAAAGATGAGGTGTACAAACGTAAACCACGTAACCTAGACATTCTTTGGAATGAGATTCAAGCAGTGTGTAGAGAAATCTCATTGGACGTTTTGATACGATGTACAGAATCAGTGGTGACTCGTACTCAGAATTGTATTGATGCTGCAGGTCACAATTTGAACAGTATTAACATTTGTTATTTATGTTTCATTTACATTGGACTTTCAGCTTTCTATTTTCCTGAAATTTAACTTTGTCGAACGGTAAATAAATTTTCTATGGAAGTTCAAAGTGTGTATACATTTTTTTGAAGCACCCGGTATTTAAGGGGGGCTCCCATACAACAAACATGATTCTTTTACCGTTTCTTGCTCGATACTAATAACGTTGCCTTATGTTGCATAGATAATGGTACGGAACCCTTCGTGCGCGAGTCCGACTCGCACTTGACCAATTATTATTTAATAAACTAAGTTATAGTGGAAGAGTTGGTAAACATGTGCAGGAAACATGATAGCTCAGATGGGAGAGCGACGGAACAGTAGTCCGAGGTCGTGGGTTCAAGTCCCGCTCATTGTGATAATTTTTTCCACTATAATTTATTTTATTAAGTAAACTCATTAACTGTTCGCATTTCTCACCAAAACAACAAAAACAAGGGTTGTTGCAAGTGCTTGAAAAGAATTTATGATACAAAAAATATTTGCTATCAAATCATCTTCTGTAAAAAAAGAAAATAAATCTGTAACAACAATTTGTACACTAGTTATACATACTAAAAGAAAACTTATAATAGCTGTTTTTACAATATTCTTTAGCTGTAAATTATCGCTATTTTTAATAAAAATAACACGAAATATTTTACAGAAGAATAAAATATTTACAAAAAGCACTATGAATTTTATTACTGCGTAAGTCCGATAAAAATAATCGTAAAAGTCTACGAAAAATTCTAAAATCACAACACTTAATAAACCTATTGGTATTGACAGAATCCAAATCATTAAAGATAATAAAAAAAAGTTCCACTTTTGTAACACAAATACTTGAACGATTTTGTCATACAAATTCTTCGTGAAAACAAACATCCAACTAATTAGTACCACATCACTAGATGAATACAATGTAAAAGCAAAATCTCTGGTATATATAATAACAAATCCATCTTTAATTAAATATTCAATAAGTGTATTCACAAATCTCGCAGCAGTTAACTGTGTTAATATTTTTTGATCCAATTTTCTTATGTTCGGTTGTATTATGAAAAATAGCGCTTGAAATATCAAACAAAGTCCCGATAGAAAAATACCTGTGATCCATGTATATCTTTCTACATCTGTTAATTGGTCATATGTACTGGCGTATATAACCTCTTCTGTAAAGTTCTCGTAAGTTAAGTTAGACATTGCGTACGTCTACACAAGGCGAAACAAATCAACGAACTGGAATGAAACTTGCTAAACAGGTAAATTTGTATTTAAATGTACGTCTTAAACAAAAACATCTTGCAAACCTGATTAAGTTTGGTAATGGTCTTGCGTAAATTATACAACGATGACGTCGTGTTGGTGCCGTGTTAGAAAGACAATTTGACAAATAAAATAGTTTGGCAATATCATCAGCGTCATGGCGTGTGTAGACATACGCATGTACATTTTTTTATTCTAATTAACTCGAATACAGGATGATATTGAGATTTGGAAGGAAGCTCTATAACAGGTTAACATGTTTGGAGTGCAAAGAAAAAACTCTATCATAGAAGAATTCACAGTATTAAGAATACTCCAATTTCACTTTTCTAGAGAGTGTCATTCCCAATCTCTTAGCTAATATCCCGTGGGGAAGAAGGAGGCCCGTGCTTAACAGTAGGAAGTATGGGCTGTTGAGAGAGTTTATAGCCAACAATTTCAGCCTATACTAATATAATAAAGCTGAAGAGGTTTTAAGTTATTGCATGGCTTCTATCGCGGGCCTTGAGCGTGGAGACCAAATCCAGAAATTCCATAACGAAAATAACGTAATGAAAAAACCTAACATTATCGGCGCTACTGCGCATGGTAATCGGCGTAAAACGGCGTTACTGCGCATTTTTTATTAATTGGAACACATTAATTTCAGGGACCCCTGGGCTGATTTTATAAATTCATTCAGTTTTGGATAGTAGGTACATTTATTGTGGAAGGCTATATATAGGTTTTATGACATCACGCTGCGATAAATAGAAGAGAAGCATCAGTAAAAAATGTTGCAAGAATGGGGAAAATTTTCAAAATTCAACAAACGTATACTTTTTAATCTTTAATATTCTGTTTCTTATTTAAAAAAATCTCGTAGTTAATTTAGCGTAATACAATTCGATAAAAGCTTTAAAATCGCTTTTTGTATTGACGTATTTACCAACCTTTTATTCTAAGAATATTTAAAAGATGATAAATAAAATAATTACACAAGTAACATTTGCATTAGATGACGCAAACATAAGTTACGTCAGCAAAGTTACAAATTAGTTTAAGTCACAAGAGGGAAATAACAGCAAAGAGTTAGGATAACATTTAGGAACTTAATATTGACGAACAACTGATACAGGTCGATATTTTCAACTAGATTTATTTAGTAAATAAATAAATAGCATAAATAAATAAATGGTTACAGTAGTGTCCGACCGAAAGTTCGGTTTCGGTTCAAAAACCAAAACCGAAGCCGAATGTTCCGCCGTTGCTTAATTTTCGGCCGAAACCGAAACTCACGTTAAGTATACAATTTCTTAAAATACTGAAATTTGGTGCATTTTACCTATTATTTTGCATTAATTAGGACATGACATACTAACATTTTTATTATTTATTAAAATTTTATTATGTTCACATAATTCCCGAACAGGGCCGACAGCGTCCGTTAAAGCTTTGCCGCGGGAAACGAAGTTAGGCGAGCGTGAGTGTGCGTGGACTGCGACACAAGTTTCGGTTTCGGCAAAAGTTTCTTCCGCTTTTGGCCGAAACCGAAACTGTCGCCGACACTTGGTTTTTGAACCGAAACCGAACTTTCGGTCGGACAGTAGTTTATAGACGTTTCACACAACGTCCTCTGGTCCCTAGCTAAGCTGATAGCTAAGGTATTATATGTATATATTTACGAAAGAAAAATTGTTTATTTTAAATATTGCGATGCGCTGACAAAATATGAAATTTTGACATTTTGCAGTTCTTAAGCGCAATCCAGTTTAAAATAAAGCAACTCAAGCCACTGCCAAGGTCAAATTAGAATATATTAATGTAACTTGTTTTAGTGCTTGTTACACTTGTTTATTTAAAGAAAGAGTCTGGAAGATCAAACCTTTATAATTAGAATAAACAAAACAAAATATACAAATACAACCAATTTTATTACAGGTCCACAAGGATAGAGACTTATTTAACAACCTTACATTTTACACTCTTCATGCTTTACAACTGTGGTTAAACAAAAATGCGTCCATATGGTGACGGATTAAGAATACAAGTGTCCCGAGCGGGAATCGAACCCACGACCTCTTAAACTGCAGTCCGTTACATGAATCAGTAGACCACGAGTCTCGTCTAAGTAGTTATTGTTATTTATTAATTATACTTTTTTTTTCTTTATTTATTTGGGACTTCGAACTACTATGTACTTTTTATTAATAATGATTGTTTTTAATTATCACAATGGAATTTTAAAGCAATGGCTCTACATTCGTACATACTTACTGAAAAACTGGTTTGTATTCTAACCAAATTGACCAATTCTCGACTCCATGCCACGTTCCTAGGGTGACCGGGAAACGGTTTCGTGCCAGTTCAGTGCAGTGGTTATTTATTGTATTTGTTATTACAAGCGTATTTTACATAGTACCTAACCTACAACACTTACACTCTAGACATAAGAAGTCCATTTTCTAGTATAAGTGGTAAGTACCAGTTTCCTTAGTTTCCGTGTGGTGACGGATAGAATTAGTACCAGTTGTGTAAAAGCTAAATTTGGAAAATGTTCTTAATTTCTTACCACCTTATCAAAGCTTTGCATAAAAATCTTAAAAATCAACATAAATACTGACTGTGTTGTGATTTCTGGTTTTGACGCATTTAAAAATAAAACTTTACCTGTCTTAGAAGGACTCCATCAGTTCCTACTTTAGTCTTGACTTGTAAAGACATATAGTATAATATTGTCTAAGATTAACGCGACTCATTTACTTAAATAAAACTACTTTTTTCGGATTTAATATGTCGAACAATACAACTAATACGAGTGATATAGACGATTTAAAAGATACAGAAAGAATTGTTTGGCTCGTAGGGATTTTTACGTCAGCCCTTTGTCTAATATTCCAAGGATTACTCCTAATACTTCAACCGAAAATAAGAAAATTGGATCAAAAAATATTAGTGCAGTTAACTGTTACGAGATTTGTAAATACATTAATTGACTATATTATTACAGATCATGTTTATTATGGTCCTTTTAATTCATATTATGAAAGAGATTTCGTCTATGGATTATACTTCAGCAGTGATGTAGTTTTAATTTGTTGGATGTTTGTTTTTACGAAGAATTTATACGACAAAGTTGTTCAAGTTTTTGTGCTTCAAAAGTGGAATTTTATTTTAATAACTGTACTAATCTGGATTCTGGCAATTCCTTTGGGAATTCTAAATGTTGTGATGTTAGCCTATTTTATTGATTATTATGATTGTTTTTATAGAACTTATGCAGTGTCAAAATTTATTGTACTGTTTGTCAATATTCTTTTATTTTGTAAAATATTTAGTGTTATTTTTGTAAGAAATAAGAATGCTAATCGACAGTTTAAAGATATAGTTAAGACATGCGTGGTTTGTTTTCTTTTAGTATGTATATCAGGTATTCAGACAAGTATTCAGATATTTGTGACAGATTTAAGTTCGTTCTTTACTGAAAATTATTTTACATCATATTATGTTTTTTATGTTTTTTCTCTTATATATTCATTTCAAGCGTTTGCTATAACACTTATTTTTGTTATTTTGGTTAAAAATGCAAATGTATAAGTTTTTTTTTCTTTTTACATATTTTATTAGTATAAAAGATAATAATAATGCTCTGAGTAAGTTTTATTTTAATTTTATTCTTAAGTTTATTTTTATATCGCTATTGGTGGTATAAATTGTGTCTGTCTAGTCTAGTTTTTAAGTACAATGGTACCAATTCTACGTGCACAACTAAACCTAACTAAATAATCTACTTAGTACAAAAAACTAAAAAACACGCTTGCAAATCCTGATCTTTCTGAACAACGCCATAGTTTTTTTCATTTTTATTGTTAACACGCTTATATTAGTTCGGTGTGTATCTATCAATGTATTAATCTATGTAACGGAATCTTTGAAAGTGGTTTTAAACCACTCGCAGTAGTTGGATTGACCTGAAATTTTGCACATAATATATCAAGGACCGATGACAATGCAATAACTTTAAAAAAATATTTAGGATTTTTAAGCGTGTTTTTAGTTTTTGATCTAATTATACTTACTTATTTACTTAAGCTTAGGCAAAATTTCAGTTGATGTTTTAAAATTGCCTTTCTTGCTAACCAGATCTCTTGGTGACTGTTTAAAGGACATAAATTTTGAGAAGCACGATCAACGATTTTATAACATAGATACCTAATTATATTGCGTAGGTAGATACATACGTAGATTACCATATTTGTATTTAGAAAATATCCATAATCTGACATTTCATAATATGATAAAATAATAAAATAAAATATTTAAAACCAGTATCTTGTAAGATTATTATAAGAGATTCGGTCTTATTCATAATGACTTATCGGAGGTTTAAACGGAGATTTTATCGGAGAGATAATAAACGTTTTAGCATAAAAAGACTATTATGAAGAACATTTTTTGACAATTTTCGCGAACCGATTTTAGCGAACTTTTAAACCTCCGATTAGTCATTATAAATAAAACCGAAAGTCTTTGTAGGGATCACATTATAAATTGTACATTGTAAATAAGTTACAAACCCTATTGTAAGAACTACAAACATAATAATTCTTTTGAACTATTGTTACTATAATTTATAACTGCGTAAGAATCAATTTGACCATTCTGTTTTTTTACTTTAACATTAAGAATTCATTGTTCTCAGACTGTTTAAAAATTAGTTAAGAATTTATTGTTTCTGTATAGAAATCAGTTAAGATTTATTGTGGGTTTGACAGGCGCATCGGCCTTAACTTTCTTGTAGAATGTAAGATAGAAATAAAGTTAGTCGTTAATAAACACTGTTCAAGGGAACACGCAACATCTTTCATTTATTAGTATAGGACATCTATACTAAGGTCCTACGCCTACACTAACATCTTCAAGTATAATCTAAAGAGGTATCCTCAAAATTATCCCAAAGTCGTAACAAAGGAAATACCCTAAAGTCTTTATTTTCGTATGTTCCTATAAGCTTATATCTTCAAAATACTTCAGAATTACTGCTCTAATTTAGGTATTTGCAATAGGTATTGGTATCCCTATTCCTGAGCGCCGCGCTGAAAGGGATAAAGATAGTTCAAGCAGCTTTTACGTACAGATTCTTTGAAATAATTTGCTTAGTTAAAAAACTAAAAAACACGCTTAAAAATCCTGAATATTTTTATAAATTATTGCATTGTCATCGGTCCATAATAAACATGCATAATTTCAGATAAATCCGACTACTGTAAGTGGGTGAAAATCACTTTCAAAGAATCCGTTACATAGATTAATACATTGATTGATACCTACCGTGTCAACGGCATCGTTTAAATTTAAATGAAGAATTTGCTATAATTATCTTGGTTTAAAAAAAAAATCTCAAATAATATGTGTGATAGACGTTGCAAGTTCATCTAAAGACTACCCTAAAAACGGGTTTATTGGATAGCCCACTTTTCTTTTAATAATTATTCTGCTTTATGCGCTAAGATCACTACAGTCACTACACCAAGAGCAATGTTTCCACAATTACAAAACAATGATCGAACATTGGACTGTAAGTGATCAAGACATAATGACGTCATCTATACACATAATAATGTGCAGAAAAAAAATTTTGTACATTGAATATATTATAATAATAATAATAATATATATTGAATATATTAAAAAAAAAATAGTCAGATGGTTAAAGGATAACCAACAGAACCCATTTGCAACATTTTTTGAAATTTTCGTCTGTTTTTCTATTTAGATGTTTGTCTGTGCACGCATCACGTCAAATGTATAAACGTGAAAATTATACACAACTAAAGGTATTACTCGATTGCGATGAAACAAAGACTAATTGTTTCATCGCAATCGATCTACTCAATCAAAAGATATTTACATAATACAAAATTTCTCAATTTAGTTACTTGCAACGCCATCTAGCGGCAATAAAAGAAACCAAAAATTGATATGGTCGATTGAACAAATATCTATCCACGCGGACGGAGTCACGGGCACAGCTAGTTAAGAATAAAATTAATAATAGACTACCAAACTTGTTAAATTCGCCATTATGCAATCAGTGAGTGAGCATTATGATAACATTGTAACATGATTGTAGTAGCAGACTTGGGTTCCAGGTCCACACGGATCGAAACTAATTTAACCACACTACATTTTAGTCTATATTCTTAACAACTGTTGTTGGAGAGAAATGCATCTTTATGGTGATAGATTAAGAATAGAAGTATCACCACCCCTTTTCCTCCAAAGAGTGCCGTTAAAACCATCTAGGATATATCAGAGGATGCTATTTGATAACAATATCCTTTAACTGAGCTGAGAGATGGAAACCTTGAAAATAAACCCTGTGCTTTTCGTCATTGTTCCGATCGGAAATCGAACACGCGACCGTTACCGTTATTCAATAGGTAATGATTCTTTTTTATTAATAATGTTTGTTTTAATTATCACAATAGTATTTAAAAACAATGGCTCTACATTCATACATACTTACTGAAAAACCAGTTTACAATTATTTTATTTCTTATAATTTTGTTATTATGAAAGTATTTGGCATAGTATAGGTACTATGCCTAAAGACTAAAATAAAGACTAAAATAGGTGTTGTAGGTTAGGACCTACAACACCTATTTTAGTCTTATTCATAACGATCTATCGGAGGTTTAAAAGTTCGCTAAAATAGGTTCGAGAATATTGTAAAAGCTTCTTAAAGTCTTTTTACGCTAAAACGTTTATTATCTCTCCGATAAAAACTCCATTTAAACCTCCGATAAGTCATTGTGAATAAGATCATTAGATTACAACGAACGAAGAAGTTCTTTATTTATAAGTGGTACAAGTTGAGTAAAAGTTGAAATTGGAAATTGTTCTCAATTTCTTGCCATCTTTTCAAGATGGTAAGAAATTTTTGCCATCTTTGCATGCGTGCTCAACCTAATTAAATACTTACTGTGTTGCATGGGCGTGCGCTCCCTTAAAGCAGAAAAGCACTGCTTTACTTGCCATTCACAGATATTTTAATAAAACGTTCGTATGTTTTAGATGACTTTATTCATTTATTTACTATTAATTAAACAAAATATTATAACTTAAAAACGCCTAATAATTCATAAATAGCACCAATATGTGCTTGCAAATTGCTTTTTGCCAGGCGTTTGGCGAAGAAATAATATTGGTCGGACGAACGCGTAGGACAAGCTCTGCACCGCCCGCCTGCCATGAGTTCATATGTGTGTAGAAATGTTGGTGTCCGTGCACAGTTTACAAACGCACACAGGCTTGCATATTGAAGACGCCTTGTACGGCATGTCATGCGGCATGCTTTGGCGATCGGATGTTTCCGCGAGTATTCGGCGTTCGTTCGTTACCTATTATAATCTGAATAAATATAATAGTCGGAAGTCTAATAAATCACGTATGCATTTTTGTTTAGTAAGGTTTTATTTATTTAAATAGCAGAAATATTTTGGTTCGACGGAGGCCATTTTATTTTTTCGTGTGATTCATTGAACTGTTTAATATTGAGTTTCTTTAATTTAATAATTGTATGGATTTTCGTTTGTTGATTTTAAAATATTATTTGATTGTGAAATGTGTGTTGATAGTGTGTGTTTGTTAAAAATTAAAAATAACAAGTTCAACAACTAAGCCAGCAAAAAGGTAGGTAATGGTGCCTATTCTATATGCAGAACTAAACTTAACTTAACTAAAAAATGCAAAACAGCTATTGCTGTATCTTAAATGTTTCGCTATTTTTTTGCACACATTTATATTAATTAAAATCGTTAGTCTATAATAAACAGTTTTTATATAAAAAAATTTTGTTAACATTGCCGAATTGTGTTATTGACGCTATCAATTTTCATTTTTTAGTTAAGTTAAGTTTAGGTCTGCACATAGAATAGGCACCAATGTAACTCGAAAATTTCATGTTAAAAGTTATGAAACGTATGTACATACGTACGTATGTATGTACGTACGTAGTTATTGTTTAGTAATTCTAGTACAGTGTGGACTGATTCGGGATATTCAGATTTAAATTTGTTCTGTTGGCATGGTTTCCGACTTAGAGATCCGTCGCGTGGCTATGCTAAAAATCTATAAAAGAAAAAGTTTTTGTGACTGAGTACTGCTCCGCATACCCAATATCAAATTCATGTGCACGCCCATGCTGTGTTGTGGTTTCCAGTTTATATGAAGCATTTACTAAGAAAACTTTACCTGTTTCGGAAGGAGTCCTTCAGTTCATACTTTAGTCTCGACTTGTAATGACATTTAATATAATATTCTCTAACATTTGCGCGACTCATTTATTTAAATAAAACTTCTTTATACTTATAATATGTCGAACAATAGGAGTGATAATTATACATACAGTATAAATGATATAGAAAGATATGTCTGGCTAGGAGGGATTGTTACATCAGCCCTTTGTCTAATATTCCAAGGGCTACTCCTAACATTACAACCGAAAATAAGAAAATTGGATCAAAAATATTAGTGCAGTTAACTGTTGCGAGATTTTTGAATACATTGATTGAATATATTATTGTAGATAATGATTATAATGGTGTTTTAACTTCATCTTATGAAAGAGATTTCGCCTTTGGATTATACTTAAGGGCCTACATCAATATTATCGTCGACATGTACATATTAACACAGCTAGTAGGTATAGAAAATGAAGAATTAGGGATGTTTTTTTTGTTTACTCAAAATCTACTAAATATATTTTTATTCTGATTTACGTGTTTCTACATATAATAGTTACTTATGTTTTGAAAGTTATTTCATTAGTTAATACGCGATAATAGACCGACAAATGAAAAAAATAAAAAATGAGAGAGGTTGTTTTGCTAAGATTTTCTATCGAGAAAATTTTTTCAATCGCGTTTCTGAGTTTATGTGATCCTAGATCATATATTGAAAAAACATATACTTAAAAATTAGAGCTCTAGCCATTCAATCTATAGAAACAATGAAAACTTCGTACGTAGAAAAATGCACGAAGCTATTTTGGTATCCTCTTAAGCAGTGATGTAGTTTTAATTTGTTGGATGTTTGTTTTTACGAAGAATTTATACGACAAAGTTGTTAAAGTTTGTTTGCTTCAAAAGTATAACTAATTTATGTAGTAAGAATTTTTTTTTTCTTTTTACAGATATTATCAGTAAAAAAATTATTAGTAATAGTCTGATTAAGCTTTATTTTAATTTTATTCTTGAGTCTATTTTAATATTGCTGTTAGTGGTGTAAATTGTGTCTGTCTAGTTCCTGCTCCGTGGTGACGGATTAAGAATACAAGTGTCACCACCCCATCTCCTCCCAAGGGACACAAAAGTCAGCTAAAAAAGTGCTGTAATAGTCAGCTAAGGGATATTGCACACAGATCACATCCTCTGTGAGAGAAAATAAAGCCTGTGCCAACACGCTTGGTCAACGCGGCACAGTAGACCATAATCCCTGCCAAAGTGGAGGAGGCCCATGCCCAACAGTGGGACATAAATGGACTGGAGAGAGAGAGAGAGAGTCTAGTTCTTAAGCACAATGGTAACAATAAACGTGCATAACTAAACCTAACTAAGTAATCTAATTAGTTCAAAAACTAAATAACACGCTTGCAAATCCTGATGTTTTTTTAATTACTGCATTGTCATATGTGCAAAATTTCAGATGAATCCGACTACTGCAAGTGGGTGAAAATCACTTTCAAAGATTCCGTTACATAGATTAATACATAGATATACTGAACTTATACAGGTTGTCCCAAAATTCAACGTCAAGCCGAAATCGCATGATGGGTAAGGTCATAACAGTTATCAGAAAAATATAAAAAAAAAATTATGTCTAGTATATTTAAAATTATAGCAAAAAACATTTTATTCGGGAAAATGTACACCCTTTTGTACAACCACGTTTTGAAAATCAGTTTTTCGCTCTACTTTAACTGACGGTCCTGAAAAAAATAAAAAATAATAAAAATTATACCACGCAAGTCTGGCAAGTAACTTTAAAAATTAGCGCATTTAATAAGGATTCTAAAGCGGTATAACACTTATAAAATTATTTCTTAGATCGGGTACAAAAAATATTTTTTCAAGGAAAGTCGGTTTTGAATAATTTCTTTGACTTTACTAAAAGTGATTCTAGTGAACTCAAAGCGTTCCTTAAGACCTCAAATTTCAAATTCTTGTTCGAACGAGTCATTCCATAGAGGGTAAGAGAGAAAGATAGAGACGCTTATGAGTCACAGAAGCAAATAAGGATCCTAGTAGTAAAAATAATAAAAAAACAGTTCCGTTTCAATCGCAACATTTATTACAAAAGATGTTCAAACTGTTTTCCTTCAGTTGCAATACAAGCACGACATCTCCTTAAAAAAGATCTTGATATCAGACGGGCGAATCTTCCATTATTGACAAAATCAACTGCCTCCGTAATTCTCTCTCGGAGCTCAGCTTCATTTTCGATTGATTTTGAGTAAACCTTTTCTTTTACTGCTCCCCAATAAAAAAAATCCAATGGATTCAAATCAGGTGAGCGGGCTGGCCACGAGATCGTACCAGATCGCCCTATCCATCTGCCCGGATATTCTTCATTTAGATGTTCTCTAACTGAGCGGCTATAGTGCGCTGGGCAGCCATCTTGTTGAAACCACATTTCTCTCAAAATATTCAGGGGCACATCTTCGAGTAAATTGGCTAATAGGTTAACTAAAAAATCCAAATAAATTTCACCGTTTAAGACCTCTGGTAACTCAAAGGGTCCTATGACTCTTCCGTTCAAAATCCCAGTCCACATGTTGACTTTAAAACGATACTGTGATCTATCTTCTCTCATTAAGTTTGGATTCTCTACGTGCCACTCGTGTAAGTTATGTAAGTTCATGTATCCATCTTTTTTAAACGTCGATTCGTCCGACCATAAATTTTTTTCCAAGAATCGTGGATCTTCTCGGTGTTTTTGAATCATAGTTTGACAAAACGCAACCCGAGGCTCATAATCCCGAGGTAAAAGAGTTTGTACTCGCTGCACATGATATGGATGGAGCTCATTTTTTTGCAATATTCGATGAGCTGTACTTTTAGTACAGGAGGCTGGCCTCAATCGTACTTACCGAAGTACTTGGGTCTTCTTCCACTGCTTGAAGAACAACGTCCTCGTAAGGTAATGACATTGTTCCTTCACCATGCACTTGGTTTGGAAGTCGGGTCTCGGAGAAATGTAGACGATGTCCATTGGTAAATACTCTGTGATCTGGATAACGATCAGCATTTGGGTATCTCTGGCGGTAGAGTCTTGAGGCAGCACTAGCATTACATCTGCATTCCCCATAAATGAGGTGCATGTTGGCATATTCCTGTGTGGTGTACACAGCCATAGTGTACATATTTTTTTTTTTTTTGACATCTGTCACCGTATAGTAAACAGTGTTCCCGTTGTTGGGAGAGTTTAAAATTAGTTTTTATTGTTTAAAACAGTGTTTTTAATAATATCTTAGTAATAGTGTAATTGCAAACACATCTACTTACGAATTGTTTGAGTATATTCACATAAACAGTGTTATTTAATCACTTGATAACAGTATTGGAATTAAAATCTTTTTTTTAAGTACCCGCATAATAATAGAAGTGAACTAACTGAGACTCAGAGCAGTGATAAGACAGGAGTAGTCATCGTTGGTTCTTTGTGTCCACTGGGATACTTGGCAATATGGCAGCTAATACATCATCGTGGGGATGTTGCAAGAGTGAAAGCGAAGTTAATGGGAACTCTGTTAACTGTATTCGCTGTCACAAATCGTACCATTTCACCTGTTTGGCCATCCCGGATATCAGCGCGGGATCTTACGCTTATAGTAAATGGACCTGCCCGACATGCACGAGCTCGGTGCCTAGAAGCCCTAAGAAAGATAAAGATAATACTTCAATGCGAAACGTATCCGTAACAAGGGGCAATAAAAGGCCTGCGTTAACTTCCCCTCCTGAGTCTATGGGTATTCTACTACTTCTGAGGATGTCCGTGCTGTTGTTCGGGAGGTTATTCAGAAAGAGTTAGCGGCAATGTTGGTGCAGATAAATACATCGATGTTAAACATTATCAATAGGGAACTCGAGCCCATTAAATCTGATGTAAGGGAACTCAGCGCCTCGTTAACATTTCACACACAAAAATTTGAAGAGTTTCAGTCGGAGCTCAGCCAAGTGAAAAGTAATATTAGCGATTTAATATCAGACAATGCTCGATTGAAATGTGAAATGGCAGACCTAACTCAAAGGTTAAATTATCTAGAACAGCAAACAAGAGGTAGCACCCTGGAAATACAGGCATTGCCAGAGAATAAACACGAGAACTTGTACAGCGTTATCAAACAGGTAGGCTCTGTAGTTGGATGCAACTTAAAGGACAGTGATATTGCACATGCCACCCGCATTGCTAAACTTTCTTCTAACAGTCCAAGACCACGCTCTATTGTCATACAGTTGGCGTCGCCAAGGGTTCGGGACCAGTTGTTGGCGTCAACTATCCTATATAATAAAAAAAATATAAATAATAAATTAAATACTGCCGATTTTGGTATAGCGGGTAATGAAACGCCAGTCTATGTGGTGGAACATTTATCCGCGGCATACAAATCCCTACATGCTGCAACAAGAATAAAAGCAAAGGAGATGGGATACAAATACGTGTGGATAAGAAGTGGTCGGATTTTTGTCAGAAAAAATGATGATGAGCCTCATATGCTTATTAAAAATATGGACATGTTAAGTAAGATGGCGTAGATTAGGAGTTTTTACATATTAGTGTTTTCTTTTTCTATGTTAACGATATTGTAGTGATTTTTGTTAAAATTCAGTAAACTACAAATATATTATCAAAACTGTCGAGGTCTAAGAACGAAAACTCGTAGTTTCTACCGCAATATTTGTTGTACCAATTACGATATTATTGTTATAACGGAAACTTGGCTTAATAAATCTGTAATGAGCGGTGAGTTGTTCGACAACAGGTATGTGGTCTACAGAAGAGATAGAGGAGATTGCACGCTAGTTCATGAGAAAGAGGGCGGTGGTGTTTTAGTGGCTATTAAAAAAACTTTTAACTCCAAACGTATGACAAATTGGGAAAGTCAATGCGAGGATCTTTGGGTCACGATACAATTGCCAATACCACAGTCTGTTCGTCGAATATCTCTCTGCGCTGTATATTTGCCACCCCCATTAACTCGTTCTTTATTGGAGAATTACTTAGATAATTGTAACAGAGTTTTTGAACAGAATTTAAGCACTGATGTATGTATTATTGGTGATTTTAATTTGAGCAGTATTGATTGGAAGCGAGTGTATAATGTTAATTGTAACGTTTCATTGCCTATATTAAATGAAATCCTATTGGATTTTTTGTAGTCAATGGACTAGAACAATCTAATAGTATTGAAAACTCAACTGGTCGCATTTTAGATTTAGTAATGTCGACACGCTCATTGTGTAGTGTCAGTGGCTGCATGCACCCTATTAGCAATATAGATAGTTATCATCCTCCACTAGAAATTGTTATTTCTTTAGACTCAGAGATCAGACTGCCATATAATAATGAAATCCATAAATTAAACTTCCGAAAAGCTAACTATTCACTAATACAAAAAGCACTTAACGAATATAGTTGGGATGCAGTATTTGCAGGGTGTAGTGGTGTCAATGAGATGCTGGGTAAATTTTACGATATCCTAGGTAATATTATAAAAAAATTTGTACCGTCTCTTTCAACAAAACGAAAAAAGTATCCACAATGGTTCGATGGTAAATTAATTAACATTTTAAAATCAAGAAACAATATTAGGCAGCGATATAACAAGTATAAAAATCCCCTTGATGCTATTGAATTGAAATTAATCTCTAAACGCTGTGACAGGCTGGCAACTTTATGTTACAACAAGTTCCTAAACACATTGGAGGAAGGAATTGCTCAGAACCCCAAACTGTTTTGGACACATGTAAAAAATAAAAGAGGAGGAACTAGCTCTTACCCTAATAGTATGTCTGACAGATCAATAACAACTTCCGATGGCACAGAGATTTGTGAGTTGTTTGCTGGTTACTTTTCTTCAAGCTATAACCCCATTGTTGAATCGGATTGTGAGATAAGATCAGAATCATTAAAGTTACTTGAAACTAATAGTCTTAGCCTAAATACACCTTTATTCGACAGTGACACAGTACTTAAGATATTGGAATCATTAGATGGTAGTAAAGGGGAGGGTCCCGATGGGATACCTCCAATCTTTATTAAGAAATGTGCATCTGAACTGGCCCTGCCGCTGACCCTGATTTACAGTAAATCACTTAACTCTGGAGTGTTTCCTTTGAAATGGAAATTGGCAAAGATAGTACCCATATATAAATCTGAAAGCAGTGACGTAATTAAGAATTATAGGCCAATATCAATACTGTCCTCTTTTGCTAAGATATTTGAGTGCCTGTTATGTCCCCATATTCAAAAACACTTAAAATTATATATAAATGACTATCAACACGGATTTTTTGGATTGCGGTCAACAGCTACAAATCTAGTTCCTTTCACAGAATTACTGATAAAAGCAATTGACGCGGGGCATCAAGCTGATGTTATCTACACAGACTTCAGTAAGGCTTTTGATAAAGTTTCTCACGGGATCCTGGTATCAAAGTTGAGGGCCTACGGATTTACGGAGTCTTTGCTCACATGGATTACTTCTTACTTGAACAATAGGACGTTCTTTGTGGTTGTAAATGGCTACCAATCCACTGTGCATAATATACCATCTGGTGTACCGCAAGGCTCGCATTTAGGGCCTGTACTATTTAATTTTTTTATAAATGATATTGGAGACTGTTTCAGACATTCAAATATATTTATGTATGCTGATGATTTGAAATTTGTGAACATAATTAAGTCTGATGAAGACGTTTTTGACTTACAAGAAGATCTCTCCAGCCTTGCTCAATGGTGTGACCATAATAGAATGTATTTAAACCCGAAGAAATGTTATCATGTAAAATTTTCTAAAAAACGTACACCCTTAAACTCGTCTTATTTTATCAATCACGAACTACTCACGGAACTAGATAATGTGCGTGATCTTGGCGTACTGTACGACACAAAACTGACGTTTATACCTCACATAGACAATATTGTCAAACGAGCGTCTAAAATGTTAGGATTTGTCATAAGAAACAGCAAAGAATTTCGATGTGCTAAAACTAAAATCGCATTATACAACTGTCTGATTCGAAGCGTTTTGGAGTACTGCAGTGTGGTGTGGAGACCACATTATGCAACCCATTCCTTGCGTATAGAGCGTCTTCAAAAACGCTTCTTGTGGTATCTTGCTTTTAGCACTGGCGTAGCTAATAAATTCCGATCGTACCAGAAAAGAATTGAACATTTCAAGATGATAACTCTTGACAAGCGCAGACGTATGAATGATGTTATATTTGCTTGCAAAATTATTAAAAATCAAATTGAATTGTTCTCAACTACTTTCGTTGTTCAAATTTCACGCGCCCGCGAGAATACCCCGCAACTGCATTACACCACTTTGCCCGGCTTTAAGACGTACCGTCTTAGGTGCTAATTCTCCATATGGTCGGTTGTGCAGGGAGGTTAATACCTACTCTGACTTAATCGACATACATTTTAATTCAATTAACCAAATAAAGTATCAGATTATGAACTGTAATGAGTAATTATTAAGATAGATGTTAAGGTTGTGTATCCCTCTGTATTATTGTCTGTTTTTTTTTACTATACTCTCATATTTATGCATGCGGTGTTTACCTGTAATTAGTTGTTACAATTTAATTACTGTTTGGCAAATGTCTGTTATATTGTGTGTTTTGTAAACAACTGTTGGTAAACCTAATAAATAAAATAAAAATAAAATAAAATAGTGCCAATACACAATCACACGTTAGTCCAGTAGAAAGCGAAGGTCGTCGTAGAGAGATCGATATTGTCCAAATCCAAATCACAAGCAAACAAGTCCAATAAACGAAGCTAAAAGTAGTTGGTACTGTAAAGCTTCTTCTTTAATGAAAAACTTTTAGTATAATTAATTTGTTATATTTTTTATAATATAGAAAAACTATTTTACAATCATTTTTCAACATCCTCTCTTCAAGTCCCTTCTTCATCTCCCAAATTCTTTTCTTTTTATTTTCAAATTTTAAATTTTTTATTCCTTTTTTAAAAACAAATCTTAAGTGGCCTGTATCATTGTATAGGTTATATTCAATGATCACAACCTTTACATTCTCCCCCCCTTAGAGGATAAAAAAAAATTTTTTTTTTTCTAAGTTACAAAATACTGGACACCCTACCTAAGGTTGGAAAGCATGATAACAAACTAGAATGAACCAGATTAGATCCAGCTAGGACCTAGCTTTTCGAAGCAATACATTTCGAAAAACTTGAAAAGCAAAAAACCAACCAAAAATTGCCTTTCTAATCTTAGTTATCCGAACCACACTAACTACGATGCCCTTATATCATATCACTCTTTTCATAAAATATTAAACTACTTCATCTTTAAAATTGATTTATCCAATAATAAACAAGAGTGATAAGGCATCCTTAAAACTATCACACCAAGACACAAAGCATATATCATCAACAATCAATCAGAAAAATGTTCATCACCAAACAATTAATGCTCTTATAAAAACTATCGAGCTTCAATTATGAGGTCAGCATCATAGATCCGAAAGATATGCTAATTTAACAGCTTTCCAGCTTAATGAGAAAATTTACATAAGAAACCATTATAATTGACAGAATCCAGAGATTATCAAATTAAAATTTAAAGTATGCTCAGATAATACTCAACCTTCTTTTCAATTATTTAGGTATAATTTCTACTAAGTAATTCTGAATGCTCGGGAATGACCAATTTATTCCACATTTAGAATTCCTTCTCGTGAGATAAATTTACCAACCATTCTTCTACCACAAGTAACGTTTTAAATAATCAATCATTCTATTATCTAAGTAATTATAAACTATTCGCTAATCATTATTATCTAACTATTACCCAATAAATAAAATAAAAATATTATCAGCAACCTCACACTATAATACAACTTCTTTCAATTTTCAACCTTTCACATTTCTCTCCTAATGAACAAATACTTTACTCTAGCACCTACTTTCCTAAATCCTATCTTATGAGTTCTATCTCTAAAATGCGTTAAATCCCAAAACAGGATTCCATGACAAATAGCCTATGGCCTTACCATGTTGCATTCAAAGATATTACCCGTTGATACGACTCATCCAACTAACTCTACCAAGCCACTACCTTCGACATTAAAACTCAATACAACTCATTATTATACCTATTAATCGTTCTACCTTAACACTATAATCATAATCTAGTACGAAATACTCACTATCTAATTACTATGTTAATATATTTATCTCACATTTTTAACTAAACATTCAAAATATAAATATGAAAAAATAATTAAATTTTTGATGTGGTTCCTTTTCATTGCATCTTTCTTATGTACAAATTTGCTGACGTCATTATGAAGTCTCGCCGATCCCGAACAATATGAAACACACCAAAATAAAACAATATTAGTAAATTATAATTATCACTATATACTCGTATATAACCTTAATCTAATCGAATCACTAAACCAATTTTCATCATTATGCAAATAATTATTGCGAACAATTCTTGGTAATTTACTTCTTGAAACTCTTCCCTTAGTCTATCAAATACCTCCTGCACGCTTTTGCACGTGTCTTTAATGCCCCGGAAGAAAAGTAAGGCGTTACCCCTTAAAAATGAGGGCAATAGTGATAATTTTTCTTCTTCAGACGAGCATCTCTTGAAAGTTATTAAAGCGTAAAACATTTCTTCGAATTCATCTAGGCACTCCTGTGCGCAACCACCGAAAGTTATCGTGGCTAGTTCCATCTTAGTTATAAATAATTTATAAAAATTTAATAAAAAGATACGGCTACTTCTCTGATAATTAATATTTATCCTGTGTCGACCCTTTGTTCGTCAACACATCCCTGGGCGTAGGAGCTGGTTTACCAATCGGGCCGCTATACCCGGCGCGCCTCCACCAATTGTAAAGCTTCTTCTTTAATGAAAAACTTTTAGTATAATTAATTTGTTATATTTTTTATAATATAGAAAAACTATTTTACAATCATTTTTCAACATCCTCTCTTCAAGTCCCTTCTTCATCTCCCAAATTCTTTTCTTTTTATTTTAAAATTTTAAATTTTTTATTCCTTTTTTAAAAACAAATCTTAAGTGGCCTGTATCATTGTATAGGTTATATTCAATGATCACAACCTTTACAGTACACAAAATAACACGATCGAATACGAAAAGATGCGTAGTAAACGAAAGAGTGTAGCGTACTAAGCACTGCCCGGAATCTTAGAAGAAACCATAGACAACTATTTTGTGACAGCGGACGTCAGAGGAAATTTGAGGAAACTTAGGTTTTGAAAGGCGTCATGTCTGTCCATGACATTAATTTTAGTGTTGCCATTGTTCAGCACAGACTAATATGTTCTAAACTTTCTGTGATAGGTTTTAAGAGCACAGATTTGATCCATGATTCAAATTTGTAAGTACATATGCGGCGGCCACAAACCGGGAGACGAGGATTCGGAGGATTGATAGTAGCCTTGGAACCACCTCTGGTTCATAGGGCTCCTCCAAAGAACTAACCTCTCAAACTAAACTAAATTCATTCATCAAATTAAATTCTCCAAAAAATCAAATTATAAAAGGGGTGACGATTTTTGTCTTTGTTTCATACATTGTGATGATTTATTTGGGGTCTTGGGATTGAAGGAGTGCAAACGGCGCAGGGTCTCGAAGTTCGGCGTTTTTTAAGGAGCCCTATGTGATGTAGTGGAAGAATAAGAGCTTTTTAGAGAACTTTTGTTTCTTTATTCTTTCTGTGACTGTCGCCGTTTGTCAACTTGTCACCTGTGTCGTCACATGGTTGTCACCATTGTATAATTTGCCCTTATTTTAATTAGCAATTTTTTACATCTTATTTGTTTTAATTATAATTTTAGTTATAAGTTGAATGTATCAGGAGCATATTCTGCGAACATATCTTCTCTCATCAAAACTGCAATATTCCGTATATGTTTTATCATGAAGATGACATGCTGTATTCCTAAATGCAAAAGCAAGCGAAAAAATGTGGCTCTGCACCAATTTCCGATTCGAGAAACAGTCACCAAGAAGTGTATTTAGAGTATTGACTCTGCTCTTTTGAAGGGCCTTTCGGAAGATCAAGTAAGATCGTCATATGTGTGTAACAAACACTTTGAACTACGATTTGTTACGACGCTGGCAATTCTCATATTCTTATATCATAATTCTTTTATCATAATTCTTTATATCATAATTCTCATATTCTTAAATCTACTATATTCTTAAAAGAGGAAATTGAGACAGACGCATTTG
The DNA here is from genome assembly GCA_916999025.1 of Orgyia antiqua. Taxonomy (NCBI): domain Eukaryota; kingdom Metazoa; phylum Arthropoda; class Insecta; order Lepidoptera; family Erebidae; genus Orgyia; species Orgyia antiqua. The sequence continues at coordinate 14,256,227 of OU779869.1, forward strand.
CTACTAGTTATGAATCTCAACGCCCATCGGCTATTCAGGGTGTTAGTTAGTACCCGGGTTTTCTGCTTTAATTTAATTTATTAAGTCAGCTAGGTAATTTTAAAGTTAACAATTTACTGTTGTAAATTCTGTTTCTGTTTCTGTTGTCCGTATAGTGAAGAATGCAAGTGTCGCCACCCCTTTTTGTTCCTAGGGTGCTGTAAAAGTTAGCTAAGGAATATTGTACAAATATAACATCCTCTGTCAGAGACGAAAATTTATTGTACGTTATAAAAAATAAAATTGTTATTTTAAATAATCGTCCGCCATTTGTTAACACGAGGCATAAGCACAATCTTGTAATGCATGTAACTCGACTATGTTAATGATAATAAAATAAATCTTTGGAGTAAGTAGTTCTGGGGCAATACATATTGTTTAGTTTTTAAAAGTATATTGGCTTGCTCTGACCTTGATAATAAGTGTACCTATATAATATTTATATTTATAAGTGCTTTTCGTAGATATGTTCATTCTGTTTTGTCATTTACAATAAAATAATTCGGTAACCACATATGTAGTTGTAATTTTATTTTTGCATCTAAATAATTATCTATTGTGTAAAATATGTGGCTACATAGCTATAACATGTGGTCTAAGCATGTGGTTAATATCTAACATGGCTTAATTATTACGGCTGTACTCAGTTGACAGAAGGTTGACAGTTGAGCAGTCAAATGACAATCAAATGACAGTCAAATGACAGTTGTCAGAATGCAAAATACCCCTCCTCTATAATTTACCCGTTCTTCTAAGTTTCCCTTCTGATACGTAGTATCTTCTATCTATTCTGTGGTACTAAGCGTACTGATTTGTATTGCGTATGCCAATACCAAAATGCGGCGTCACTATCTGTCTCGCTCACACTTCATATAAATACTTTCTCTGTCTCTGTTTCGATAGCGTCACTACCTGTCTCGCTCACACTTTATGGAATGTCTCATTCCGTCTCATTTTAACCACGCAATGGTCTTAAGGAACGCTTTGAGTTCACTAGAATCACTTTTAGTAAAGTCAAAGAAATTATTCAAAACCGACTTTCCTTGAAAAAATATTTTTTGTACCCGATCTAAGAAATAATTTAATAAGTGTTATACCACTTTAGAATCCTTATTAAATGCGCTAATTTTTAAAGTTACTTGCCAGAGTTGCGTGGTATAATTTTTTTCAGGACCGTCAGTTAAAGTAGAGCGAAAAACTGATTTTCAAAACGTGGTTCTGCAAAACATGACATCTTCTTTCAAGCTGGACCAGTTAGCTCAGATTTTAAGGTTACAAGTTACAGAAGCACTATTCAGGATGAAATAAGTAAAAAAAAAATGGCAAAAAGTAAAGATTTGTAGCAACACGAAGGTAAAAACTGTTACAGGGTGTACATTTTCCCGAATAAAATGTTTTTTGCTATAATTTTAAATATACTGGACATAATTTTTATTTTTCTGATAACTGTTATGGCCTTACCCATCATGCGATTTCGGCTTGACGTTGAATTTTGGGACACCCTGTATAAGCGTGTTAATAATAAAAATGAAAACAACTATGGTATATTTTGTTTAATTCGCCATTTCGTTGTGCATATTTTTTATTAATTAATATCGTTAGTCTATTATTTACAAATTTTCTAATAAAAAAATTACGTTAACATCGCCGAATTGTGTTATACCTACAGTAGGCGCGCGAGTTCATGTCTGTCGGGGCCTGATGTGACGCGCGGGGGCAGCGCGCCCCTCCTTCACCCACCTCGCCGCATTCGTCCGCAGTCGAGTGTTGTCCTTGACGCGCGCTTGTCAATAGCGATACTAAAAACTGTTAACTGCTTGTGTTGTTTCTTTTTGTGTACGAAAACATGAGTACTTCGCCTTTAACAAGTTCAAGTAGAAAAAAACCTTTTATAATACATAAACAAGCACGAGAATATCTTTGCATCTGATAGTGACTAATTCGTATTTAGGGTTTTTGTGCTTTATATTTTTTTTTTTCCTATTTTTGTAATAATCCATTAACAAGTATTGGGTAGATTCATTTGATAATATGTATTAATTTACTTACTTACAGTTGTAATAAATTTGTGATAGATATGGTTGACCAAATGTGTAATAATTATCGACATCGGCATTACCATTATTGATTAGGTCACAGCACTACCGCATTCCTCAGGATGGACATGAACTCGCGCGCCTACTGTAGAGTCACTATTAATTTTAATTTTTTAGTTATGTTTAGTAGCACGTAAAATCGGTACTAAGGTTTATTTTTTATTGTACTTAAGCTTAGGTAAAATTCCAGTTGATGTTTTAAAATTGCCTTTCTTACTAACCAGATTTCTTCGTGACTGTTTAAAGGACATGAATTGTTAGAAGCATATCATAACATAGATACCTAATTATATTGCGTAGGTAGATACATACGTAGATTACCATATTTGTATTTAGAAAATATTCATAATCTGACATTTCATAATATGATAAAAAAATAAAATATTTAAAACCAGTATCTTGTAAGATTGTTATAAGACAAACGGTCTTATTCATAACTAGCTGCGCCCCGCAGTGTTACCCGCGGTAAAAAGGTAAAAAATAAATTCATTTTATATTCCACTAGCAGTGCCCGCGACTTCGTACGCGTGGAATTTAGAAACGAAAAATTAAATGAACTAACAATAACGCCATTTTACAGCTAATTAATAAATCGTCCGTTTGGTTTTCTTTTTTTGCACAATTATAAAGAAGTAACACACATGGCCCCAATGTCATTTTAGTAAATGATATCTCAGAGTTTTACCTTTTTAAGGCTTCGTACAAACCCTTATAGTCTCACTACGGCGTCCGTGTGTCTGTCTATCCGCCCGTAAAATTTTTTTTTACTCGGCAACGGCTGTAGGAATCAATTTGAAACTTATACCAAATGTAGATCTATGCGGTCCCTTGCTGCAAAAGATATGTCGTAGGAGACTTGATTAAAATAGTTTACTTATGGATTTTTAGTTTTAACTTAGGATCCCAGATTGTGATGTGTGTCCTTAAATGGTGTGAATGGTGAGTAATTCGTTTATTTACTGTAGTTGGTGAGACTGAATGGTGACCCGTTGAAATTTCATAAAAGGATCCTTCCAAACCAGCTACACGTGTCGTAAGCCACGGATCAATCTCATCGTAGTTAATAGAATGTTGTAGTTAACGTAGTTAGCTTATTCAGTATTACAGGGCGTTTGGATTGGAGACTACCCTGGCAATAATTACAGGTGATGTCTACGGTGATTTTCTCCGATATCAGAAGTGGGATCGAATAGTCGTTATTCGATTTTGTTTTGAATAAAAAACTAGAACAGTAAAATTAACCGTAACCAGCGTTCTAGTAAAAATTTAAAGTTTTCGCAAAGTTTCTTTTTGGATAAAAATTACTTTGATTATATTAACAAGCAAAGACTGATAATAACAAGTCACAGGTAATTAGTTAATTACACTGTAACTACGTAACAAAAATTAAATGACAATGATTTATTAGTAATTTTATAAATCTACAGTGTTCATTTGCTTAATTTATCTCGTGTATCAATCAATAAATAATTGTGAAATCGTTTTACTTGATTGCGAACAGAAATATAGTGTGGCTTTATCAACATTCAACACTTCGTTTCAAAGTATTCGTGAAAAAAGTTATAAAGAAAAATAAAGATTTAATCTCCGCCGTGTAATAATGTGTTATTACATATTCTAACGCGTTATTAAACTTTGTTATTTGTGACTGGCAAATAATATCGCAAGAAACTTTCACCTAGATGAGAGGTAGTGAGAAAATCTAAATCATGGTTGACTAAATACTCAAGATTAGACCAACATGTAGTTACATGTAGAAGATAGAGTTTTGATAAAAAGAGTTTGACAAAATATTCGTTTAAAATTTTAAATCCTTAGACAGCGAAAGAAAGTTTAGGAAATCTATATACGTGCCAGTCGTTTCAGAAATACTGTTTCGAAAAATCTATTTACCATTATGATCTCGACTGTGCTATTGACGTATGCAGACGTCCTGTAAGTCGTTAATAATATTGCCAACGCAACTTATTGTAGTGTACCTATAATATGCGGTTAAATTCGTCCTTTCTAAAATATCTAGCTATAAATACGAACCTGACGGTGCTATTGACGTATGGAGACGTCTAGTAACCATTAATAATTATTAACATCACTTTTTGTGGTGTATAATGAGTTTTTGAAATCTTTAACTTACTGACGTGTGAGACGTCTAGTGAGGCAGTAATAATATTAATCACACGCTTTATTGTGGCTTACTCAGTCAGTTCGTGAAATATTCTGTTTAAAACATCTGCTTACAAATATGATTTTGATAACGCAGAGACGTCTTGTAAACTATTAATAACATTAACCACACGTTTTATTGTGCTTTACCTATAACATGTTTCTAAAATTTTCATAGAGATGTCCAGTATAGCAGGTTCATCTTATTACAAATATTTAATTCCAAAATGCCTTTAATGCCCATACAATACTTCAGTTGTATTTTGATTTAAATGTATGCGACTAATATTATTGGTCTATGCAGGCTGAAAAAAAAAATTATCACTAGCAATCTGCAACTGTTTCGCGTGGTTCTCATTGTAAATGAAGTCTACCGTTTGTTTTTAACTTTATTACTTTCCGTTTATTCGCGCATACGACCCTTATTACAAATTATCGAGGTGACAGGAGATCACCTCTGAGTATTCACGAGCATAACTTTTGACCTTATTTACTTGAACAAGAATCTGTTGTAGTGGATTGACTATAGCAGATCTACATACCGTAACAAATTATCTACCTCTTAAATTTTAATTTGCGAGCGGTTTTGGTGTACAGAGACGTTCAGTGAACTATTTATAGTATTAACAAAGCAGTTTACCGTGGTGTATCCACGAGTAAACTAATTATTATTATTAAAAGAGCTGTTGGCGCGTGGAGCGTTACAGTAAGCCAAAAATAAAAGATGCTATTGGCGTGTGGAGCCGACCAATAAGCCAAAAAAAAAAATGAAAATAAATCAATAAATAAAAGATGCTATATTGGCGTGTGGAGCCGACCAATATAAGCCACTATAATTATCCTATCCTGAAAGAATAATGGTCCCCTGTGTACGACGGCGAACAGGACCGCCTATGGCACAGCATCAACCTATCCTTTTATTCCTAGGGCCCTTGCCTACGCGGCAACGTCGACCTTTCCCTTACCTATCCTTCCCAAACCCTTTATCCTTCCTAAATCCTTTATCCTTTCTATCCTTAAGACGCTATACTCATAAATATACCACGACGATACTATGCACCAATTAGTTACTATTCACGATTTAGGTGTTTAGTAGCAACAGCTAAAAGAGTTATGTAGGCTTAACTTCTACTTGAGCTACAAGTAGGAGGTAAAGTAACAGTGTTTATTCGTATGCCAGTACGAAAATTCTAAATTCAACTTTTTATTCACTGATAGTTTAATCATTAGCATTTAACCCTTTATAAGGCAGAAGGATTCAGAGTAATAAAATAACCTGCGCTTATATTTTTGGCATGTTTTTATTTATATAACAAAAATAAACTTAAAAGAAAAACACTAATTATTTCGAAAGTTTTGGAAAAATAGGTGGTAAAAATATTCCCACTGCCCGTCAACAGAGCCACATGCAAGCGCAATTTGAGACATTATTTTCTATGAAATTGTGCAAAACAAGGCGTGATGCAAAGAGGGACATTACACTTGCTGCATTTTATTTTGCTACGCTTATCTTTGACCTTTGTGCTACACAATTTACAGCGTCGGTAAGTCTCCAACTCTGCTGGCATATGGTCACCTACGTTTACAAACCGCAGTTCTTCAGATACAGCATTTACAGTTTTTTGATATACCTCTGGGCATGCTATGCGTGATTTCTTGCAGATATATGTAGGCAAGCTTGATCTTCTTTTTCTGCTGCTATAGCCACCAATCAACCCTCTGGCAACAGCCACCCTAAATTCTAAGTTGGTAAGCTTTTCTACTCTCGACGTTAGGGAATATAAAATGAAAGAGTTTGTCAAACTTGCGTCCACCAAGAAGTAGAATATCCGCAACCACCAGCGTTTACTTCTCCTTCCGACAGCATACGTCCCCTTCACTTGGTCAAAACGGTCGACACCGCCCATTCTTTTGGTGTATTCTTTCACAACCATGGGACAACTTACAGCTTCCCTGGTGCCATTTTTTTGCGTTCTTTGTACAGTTGTTACTTCCACTTTAGGATGAAATGCAGTTGTCAATAATAAAACCTCTTTAGTATCTTGCCACACAGTAAATGCTACATCTTGTTTAGTTCTCCACTTGAATTCACCTTTTTTCAACTTTAGGCTTTTGTTTCTGCCATTTCTTTTTGTGTTATTTTTTATTATGTTAGGTAAAATTGCTCTATTTCTTCTTACTGTTCCAGTGGCATAAATATTTTTTTCATACAAGTACTGCATGAGAGAAAAATCGCAAAAAAAGTTATCGAATGTAACATGAGACTTGAAATCTTCTTGTGCTAATTTACTTGACAATTTCTTTACGACATTAGCCCCTAGACCCTCTTCTGTTCCTTGTCCTGTTTTACCGGTATAAATTTCATAGTTATACAAGTACCCTGTGCTACTATCACAACAGCACCACACTTTATAGCCCCTTTTTATGGGCTTTAGCGGCATGTACTGCTTCAAACTGGACCTTCCTTTGAATAGTATCATGCTCTCATCTATACTTTGGGAAGAGGAATTGAAAGCATTGTTTTGAAATGATTGACATTGATAGTAAAGATATAAGAGGACGAATTTTATACAATTTATCAAAATTTACATCTTCTCTACTTGGTTGTTGATTATTATCGTTCAAATGCAAAGACTCTAAAATTTTCTTGAAGCGTTTTACTGGCATAACTTCAGCTATTTCATTCACACGAAATCCAGGATCCGATGACCAATATAAATCGATATGTGGAAGAATATGATAACCCATTATAATGAGAATGCCTAAAAAAGCACTAATTTCCTGTGTGTCAACAGGCTGCCAATTTTTTATATTTTGCTGTTCCGCATACAAGTTTGTCTGAGTAACAATCAAATCGAAGACTTCATCACTAAAAAACTTTTTGAAATGCGCTACTGGACGTGCTCTCCTATTCAATAAATACCGAGGTTTTATTGTCACCTTATCAAATTCATCGGGATCTGGCCTGGATGTCCAAAAAAACCTTCCCCCATGACTCATCTTCACATTCAGATTCATCAGTCAATTCTTGTTCTAAGGGTGATGATGACCGTACTATCAAAGGCTCTTCTGGCTGCGAGTTATCTAATTGTGAACATAGTGCTATTGTAGATGTACCTGACTCGAAACAATTGTTAGGGGTAGTATTCAAATGAGTGGGAGAATTTTGTAAAAGGTCACTTGAATCATCAGGTGCTTCAAGTAACCGTTGTATAGTATTCACATTGAACTCTTCTGCCTCATCAGACTCAAATCCGTCTTCTGAGCCATCATCGGGTATGTCCAACATCTGCTCAATATCATTTTCATTCAAATAGCGCGACATTTTTCATGAAAATCTGAGAAAAGAAGGAACTAGTTCAACAAATGTAACTAAATAAAACTAAATTAGAAAATCATTCCTTTACTGTTGAATCCGTCTAGATCAGCAAGATAGGCCAAACGGAAACCCTTCTATTTTGTTTCAAGTAGATAGGGAACACACGAGGACGCGTGCCTTTGCAGAATGGCCGTGTGACAGTTAAGAAAAAGAAAACAAAGTAAAGAAAGGAAAAGAAAAGAAAGAAAAAGAAAAGAAAGAAAAAAAAAGAAAGAAAAAAAAAGAAAAAAAAAATTTTTTTTAATGTATTTGCCAACGTAGCTAAAAATCTTTTTCTGAGTAGTTTACGATTAATTAGCTAAATTCTAAATAATTCGTTATCAAATTATAGCCGAGTGGTTGTCTTTATGAAAACACAATTTTAATGTGTAGTGGATTTGATGATTAGAAACCATCTATTTAATGCTACAATTATATTGGCTCGATAAGTCGATACGAACCCACTACAACTTAAAGTTCGTTAGCAAAAATGCGAAAAACCTGACAACTAGAGCAGTCAGTTCTATAACTTAAACAATTAGAATATCCTCCAAAGTGTTATTGCTTAGTGTGTATTTGTGAGAACGTGCAAAGTAACGATAATGCGGAATTAATGTAACTGACCGAGTGTGAATGTTGAATTATTGTGGAAATTGTTGTAACTGACCGAGTGTATGGACAAATCTTAGTTGTGGATTTCTTTATTTTGCGACTTTATATTGGGTCAGATTTAGCCGAGCGGAAAAACTTAGATCTATTGCAGATTTACACACGGGGAAGTGTGTATTCGCAGAATGGCCGTGTCGTAGGAGACTTGATTAAAATAGTTTACTTATGGATTTTTAGTTTTAACTTAGGATCCCAGATTGTGATGTGTGTCCTTAAATGGTGTGAATGGTGAGTAATTCGTTTATTTACTGTAGTTGGTGAGACTGAATGGTGACCCGTTGAAATTTCATAAAAGGATCCTTCCAAACCAGCTACACATGTCGTAAGCCACGGATCAATCTCATCGTAGTTAATAGAATGTTGTAGTTAACGTAGTTAGCTTATTCAGTATTACAGGGCGTTTGGATTGGAGACTACCCTGGCAATAATTACAGGTGATGTCTACGGTGATTTTCTCCGATAGATACAATCAATAATTTAAATCTACGCATTCAGAAGATATAACCGAATTACAGCCATTTTTGAGTATTTTCAACTTCAGCACCGATACGTACGTCGGGATTTGAGCAGCGTAACGGCCATACGCCGAGGCCGACGCTAACGCCGACGCCGACACCGATGCCAATGGCGACGCCAACGCCTATAAAAACCAACTCAGCAGCGTAACGACCATACGCCGACGCCGTAAAAACGGTAAAAACGGGACCCTATTACTGAGACTTCGCTGTCCGTCCGTCCGTCCGTCTGTCGCCAGGCTATATCTCAAGAACGGTGATAGCTAGAGAGTTGAAATTTTCACAGATGATGTATTTCTATTGCCGCTATAACAACAAATACTAAAAATAAATAAAATAAATATTTAAGGGGGGCTCCCATACAACAAACATGATTTTTTTACCGTTTCTTGCTCGAAACTAATAACGTTGCCTTATGTTGCATAGATAATGGTACAGAACCCTTCGTGCGCGAGTCCGACTCGCACTTGACCAATTTTTGGTTATATTTAAGCAGTGATGTAGTTTTAATTTGTTGGATGTTTGTATTTACGAAGAATTTATACGACAAAGTTGTTCAAGTTTTTTTGCTTCAAAAGTGGAATTTTATTTTATTATCTTACTAATCTGGATTCTGGCAACATCTTTGGGAATTCTAAGTGTTGTTATGTTAGCATATTTTATTCGTTATCACATTTATTTTTATAGAACTTATACGGTGTTAAAATTAATTGTAATTGTTGTAAATATTCTTTTAATTAGTAAAATATTTTGTGTTATTTTTGTAAAAAATAAGAATGCTAATCGACAGTTCAAGGATATAGTTATGACAAGTGTGGTATGTTTTCTTTTAGTATGTATAACAAGTATTCAGATATTTGTGACTGATTTTAGTTCGTTCTTTACTGAAAATCATTTTTAGGGTTCCGTACCCAAAGGGTAAAAACGGGACCCTATTACTGAGACTTCGCTGTCCGTCCGTCCGTCCGTCCGTCCGTCCGTCTGTCACCAGGCTGTATCTCAAGAACGGTGATAGCTAGAGAGTTGAAATTTTCACAGATGATGTATTTCTATTGCCGCTATAACAACAAATACTAAAAATAAAATAAAATAAAGATTTAAGGGGGGCTCCCATACAACAAACATGATTTTTTTACCGTTTCTTGCTCGATACTAATAACGTTGCCTTATGTTGCATAGATAATGGTACGGAACCCTTCGTGCACGAGTCCGACTCGCACTTGACCAATTTTTTATTTATCAAATGTTTTTTGTATTATAAATTCATTTCAAGCGTTTGCTATAACACTTATTTTTGTTATTTTGGTTAAAAATGCGTAATTAAAAGTACTTTTTTTACTAATTAGGTCTGTTTAAGCTTAATTTCTTTATATAGTCCGTGTGGTGACGGAATAAGAATAAATAAATAAATAAATATTCATGGACATTTCACACAACGTCCTCTGGTCCCAAGCTAAGCTTATATGCTTGTGTTATGGATACCAGAATACGGATAGAAAACATATACTACTTTTCTTTTGTAAATACATACTTATAATACATAGAAACACTCAGACGCAGGACAAACATTTGTATGACAATTAGAAAAATCACGCAAATTATTGTCCCGAGCGGGAATCGAACCCGCGACCTCTTGATCGGCAGTCTGTTACATGAACCACTCAACCACGAGGCTCGTCTAGAATAGACGTGTCAACTTCCTATTTTTTCCCCAGTGTGCTGTAAGAGCCAGTTAAGGGATATAAAATCAGTTAACATCTACTATGAGAGACGGAAAACTCACACTCACGCGACACAGTAGACCACAAACTCTCCCGAAGTGAAGGAGGTCCTTGCCCAAGAGTGGGAGGTTAAGGAGCTGGGGAGACAAAAGCTTTATTTAAATTTTATTTTTGGATTTACATTCTTCTTCAGTCTAGTCTAGTTCTTAAGCACAATGTTTATTTCCTAATTCAAATTCAATACTTTTTATTTGTACATCAATAATAGATTACAGAGTTGTTTATATTAATTTTTAGCCACACTCCAGTATCTTAAGACCTGCAATAAATTTGTAACATTATTCTAAATAGCCTAGTTCTTCTAGTTCATGCAGAGCCACTTAAGGACCAATTTAAACATTTCGTTTTTTGTCTAACATTTCGTTCTCACACTTTTATCAACATTAGTTACGAATTTATTGCTGTTTAAGACATGTGTTTGACAACCTCAAGTAGCGCATCCTATAAACAAAACGGGATCGCTACTTTTCTTGTAGAACGTAAGATTAGTAATAAGTTAGTCATAGTTTGGTCTTGGTCGAGAATAAACGTATTACGAACTATCCATGTGGAGTTATATTACAACACGCACCTTCACCTCACTACCTCTCTACAAACCTCCACAAATTTAAAACAGGTAGAAAAGGCGGTGTTCCCACTACCTGCGACCTCTTCCAGACAACCTTACATTTGTTATTGTAATTAGGCTTAGGCATATTAAGTCTTAAGTTTGATTATAATACATAATATCTAAGTTCCGAAAATTCCAGTTGAGGTCCTAAAATGGCCATTCTGGCTCACTAGATTTCTTGGTGACTGCTTAAAGATGGTAAATTGTGGATGAAAGATTTCGTAACACAGGTACCTACGTAGATATAATAAAATATATCTACCATATTTGTACTTAAAAAATATATTTCCATATTGTGACATTTCCTACTATGTTAGGTTAATAAAATTGAATATTTATCAAACTGGATTTTGTGTGCACTCATTAGAATCTTAAAAAAATATTATAAAACAAAGTCGTATTTTCTACCTAAGTTCTAATGTCAGTTTAAATCTTTAAAATCGCCCATAGGATTTTGATGCGGTTTTTTAATAGATAGAGAGATAGAGTGGTTCAAGAGGAAGGTTTAAGGTCGCAGGTAGTGGTAACACCGCCTTTTCTACCTGTTTTAAATTTGTGCAGGTTTGTAGAGAGGTAGTAAGGTGAAGGTGCGTGTTGTAATATAACTCCACATGATAGTTCGTAATACGTTTATTCTCGACCAAGACCAAACTATGACTAACTTATTACTAATCTTACGTTCTACAAGAAAAGTAGCGATCCCGTTTTGTTTAAAGGACGCGCTACTTGAGGTTGTCAAACACATGTCTTAAACAGCAATAAATTCGTAACTAATGTTGATAAAAGTGTGAGAACGAAATGTTAGACAAAAAACGAAATGCTTAAATTGGTCCTTAAGAGGATACCAAAATAGCTTCGTGCATTTTTCTATGTACGAAGTTTTCATTGTTTCTTTAGATTGAATGGCTAGAGCTCTAATTTTTAAGTATATGTTTTTTCAATATATGATCTAGGATCGCATCAACTCAGACACGCGATTGAAAAAAGTTTTCTCGATAGAAAATCTTGGCGAAACAACCTCTCAATTTTTTTATTTTTTTCATTTGTCGGTCTATTATCGCGTATTAACTAATGAAATAACTTTAAAAACATAGGTAAGTATTATGTATAGAAACACGTGGATCAGAATTAAAATATATTTAGTAGATTTTGAGTGAATAGGAAAAGTATCCCTAATTCTTCATTTTCTGTGCCTACTGGCTGTGTTAATATGTACGTGTCGGCGATGATATACGATAATATTGATGTAGGCCCTTAAGTGGCTCTGCATGAACTAGGGTAATAATGTTACAAATTTATTGCAGGTCTTAAGATACTGGAGTGTGGCTACAAATTAATATAAACAACTCTGTAATCTATTATTGATGTACAAATAAAAAGTATTGAATTTGAATTAGGAAATAAACATTGTGCTTAAGAACTAGACTAGACTGAAGAAGAATGTAAATCCAAAAATAAAATTTTAATAAAGATTTTGTCTCCCCAGCTCCTTAACCTCCCACTCTTGGGCAAGGACCTCCTTCACTTCGGGAGAGTTTGTGGTCTACTGTGCCGCGTGAGTGTGAGTTTTCCGTCTCTCATAGTAGATGTTAACTGATTTTATATCCCTTAACTGGCTCTTACAGCACACTGGGGAAAAAATAGGAAGTTGACACGTCTATTCTAGACGAGCCTCGTGGTTGAGTGGTTCATGTAACAGACTGCCGATCAAGAGGTCGCGGGTTCGATTCCCGCGTCTGAGTGTTTCTAGGTATTATAAGTATATATTTACAAAAGAAAAGTAGTATATGTATTCTATCCGTATTCTGGTATCCATAACACAAGCATATAAGCTTAGCTTGGGACCAGAGGACGTTGTGTGAAATGTCAATGAATATTTATTTATTTATTCTTATTCCGTCACCACATGGACTATATAAAGAAATTAAGCTTAAACAGACCTAATTAGTAAAAAAAGTACTTTTAATTACGCATTTTTAACCAAAATAACAAAAATAAGTGTTATAGCAAACGCTTGAAATGAATTTATAATACAAAAAACATTTGATAAAAAATGATTTTCAGTAAAGAACAAACTAAAATCAGTCTTAAATATCTGAATATTTGTTATACATACTAAAAGAAAACATACCACACTTGTCATAACTATATCCTTGAACTGTCGATTAGCATTCTTATTTTTTACAAAAATAACACTAAATATTTTACTAATTAAAAGAATATTTACAACAATTACAATTAATTTTAACACCGTATAAGTTCTATAAAAATAAATGTGATAACAAATAAAATATGCTAACATAACAACACTTAGAATTCCCAAAGGTGTTGCCAGAATCCAGATTAGTAAGATAATAAAATAAAATTCCACTTTTGAAGCAAAAAAACTTGAACAACTTTGTCGTATAAATTCTTCGTAAATACTCGTACAAACATCCAACAAATTAAAACTACATCACTGCTTAAATACAACCAAAAAGCGAAATCTCTTTCATAAGATGAAGTTAAAACACCATAATAAGCATTATCTGTAATAATATACTCAATTAATGTATTCACAAATCTCTTAACAGTTTCCATGATCCAATTTCCTTTTTTTCCTTATTGACGTACGTATTGGTGCTGAGTGGGTGTTTTTAGGCGTCGGCATCGGCTTTGGCGTTGGCGTATGGTTGTTACGCTGCTCAAATCCCAACGTATCGGTATTGAGTTGGTTTTTATAGGCGCCGGCGTTGGCGTCGGCGTATGGTCGTTACGCTGCTCAAATGCCGACGTGCTGAGTTGGTTTTTATAGGCGTCAGCATCGGCATCAGCGTCGGCGTCGGCGTATGGTCGTTACGCTGCTCAAATCCCGACGTATCGGTGCTGAGTGGGTGTTTATAGGCGTTTATAATGAAGTATTTTTATTTATTCATTTTGCGATTAACTTAATTAATTGAGTGAACAACAGAACGTTATTCCGAGGTCGTGGGTTTAAGTCCTGTTTATGATAATTCTTATTTTGACAATAATTTCAATCAAGTGTTATTCGCCGGGAAGGTGAAGCATTTTTCTTGATGGCTTCGTCTGGTACAAGGAAAGAAATACGTGATTATCATCTGTTCTAGGATTGTTGTAATTTTACTACCTCGATTTAACTCATTAAATGCAGTGATTTCAAATTCCACGTGAAGAACGTCGCATTCAATAACTTAGCAACGGAAGCAATTCTGTCTCTCTGTGACTCTTTCGCGATTATCTGCCCAAATTATTAATTATACCTCGCTCTTGATAGGTTTTTGTTAGGTAGGTTACCTAACAAAAACCTATCAAGAGCGAGGTATACTGGAACGTTTAGGGTTCCGTACCTACTTGACCGAAAAATATAAAGAACTAAATACAAATAAACAGTTAATTAAGCATATAGCAACTCACCAACTTAACTTTGTAGCTGCAATAAAGGGGATCGCTTACATTTCAGCTACTTCATAAGTTCGTATTAGTTTTTAGCAAATCTTTCATGTGATGTGGTATTAAATTATAAGCTTTTTGGATTTTTATCAACACTATGCAGGCTTGGACCATGCCAAATTTCAAGTCTCTAGGATAGTGGGAAGTAACCTGTAAATTTTGATTCCCTAGCGAAAGTGGAAAATACTCAAAAATGGCTGTAGTTCGGTTATATCTTCTGAATGCGTAGATCTAAATTATTGGTTGTATCTTTTGCAGCAAGGGACCGCATAGATCTACATTTGGTATAAGTTTCAAACTAACAACTTCAACCGTGGCTGAGTAAAAAAAAGTTTAACGAGTGGATAGACAGACAGACGGACACCGTATTGAGAGTATAAGGGTTTGTACAAAGACCTAAAAAGGCATGATGAAGCTCTGAGATATCATTTACTAAAATGACATTGGGGCCGTATGTGTTACTTCTTTAGAACTGTGCAAGAAAAGAGAACCACACTGATGATTTACTAATTAGCTGTAAAATGGCGTTATTGTTAGTTCATTTAATTTTTCGTTTCTTAATTCCACGCGTACGAAGTCGCGGGCACTGCTAGTTCTTTTATAAAATGTTTGCATTAATAACTACTATTGTTGTTTTGTAGCTAAGTACTCGAGTTGTTGGCATAAAATAATATAAAAGGAAGTGTAACATGGCATAATGCTTACAGTCGGCCATCCAAGCAAACCGAACGTCCTCGTAGGTACTTAGCCACACTCCAAGGAAATAAGTTAATACAAGTTAACACCAAAATTCAATATCATCTCTATAACCCAATTATTGGTCTGTACATTTAAGTATAGTCACACTAAACTTAACAGAAAAAAAAAATATTAGAATATTTAAAAAAAATTAATAAAAAGAAAACAAATATAGTTAGACCCCATTGATCTTTTGGCCCCATTAGCCCCATTGGCATTTTGACCCCATTGGTCTTTTGACCCCATTAGCCCCATTGGTATTTTGACCCCATTGGTCTTTTGACCCCATTAGCCCCATTGGCATTTTGGCCCCATTGGCCTTTTGGCCCCATTGGCCCACTAGGTCCTGATCCAATAAGAAAGCTTTGAATAAATACGAAAACCTGAGTGTGCGAGCCCAACTCGTACCTGTCCAGTTTTTATCAGATACAGTGTGGATAGAGTGCTCGAGTGTTTAGGGTGGAATGTTTATATATAATTTATATATAAGTTTATACATATATATTATATATAATATTACTAGCTTCTGCCCGCGTCTTTGCACGCATTAGTGGCCTAATCGAATTTAAAAACAAACCTAAAATAAAAACTGAAATCTGAACTGAAATTAATAGATACTAAAATCAATACTGAAATCTACAGCAAAATTTACCTCAATCAACAATCGTTACAAAATACTATGTATATTATTATCTACTAAAATCAATGTTAAATACGATACCAAAAAGACAACTGCAACTGAAACAAACCAAAACAAATACTAAGTTCAGTTGTTATTAAAATTGCAAGAAAATATTAATTCAATACAGTAACCTGTGACTGTAACTTCTTCTTTCTGCCAAAATAAAAAAAAAACAAGTAGTACAGAATATAAATACTTACCTATTTCAACTTCTTTAATCATAAAAAAATTGGTCAAGTGCGAGTCGGACTCGCGCACGAAGGGTTCCGTACCATTATCTATGCAACATAAGGCAACGTTATTAGTATCGAGCAAGAAACGGTAAAAAAATCATGTTTGTTGTATGGGAGCCCCCCTTAAATGTTTATTTTATTTTTAGTATTTTTTGTTATAGCGGCAATAGAAATACATCATCTGTAAAAATTTCAACTCTCTAGCTATCACCGTTCTTGAGATACAGCCTGGTGACAGACGGACGGACGGACGGACGGACGGACGGACAGCGATGTCTCAGTAATAGGGTCCCGTTTTTATCCTTTGGGTACGGAACCCTAAAAATCAGACATCAATAAAAAAAAGTTGGAACTAAGTAGGTACAAGGAGTTTCTATTCGAACTACCGCGTAAATCGCATGTGTCAGCCTGGGATTAAAACCTGCATGGCCAAATAAAAAAAAAATATCTATTAGTCGACGAATTCTATGTGTTGCTGTGACAGCTGTAAAATAAACAATAAGGCTGAACTGTTATTTTATACCATATTTCACAAACATTTGCGTTTATTATCTCGTTCAGAGTTTTTAGCAAAATAATATATAGCCTATGTTACTTCCAGGACTATAAATTCCATTCGGTAGATTTTGCGTGAAAGCGTCACAAACAAACAAACAAACTCACTTTCACTTTTATAAATAAGTAAGGGTTTGTTAAGGTTTGGTTCCTATTCAGGTGAACGAAGTTGCGAGCAGTAATAAAGTTGAAATTAACATGCAATCTGTTTTAAAGCAGTTTTATACATACAATGACATGTTTTTAAGCTTTTGTGTGACTGACAAACAGACAGTGAATAGTTTATTTTATCCAATAATTATTTCATAACAAATAAAGTAAATCATAAGGAAAATAATAACAGAAACCGCACTTAACTTTTAACTATCGGTCCAGTGACACATTTCTATAATGTACATCCACGAAGCGGTCTATTGTGATCTTAAATTTGGTCTAGTAGTGACATGGCTTGTTGGGATCGTATTGTCAGTGATATTGTTACTAGGTCAACTGTTACTTTACTATTTTCTACCAAACACAAGGAAAATAGACCAGAAGATTCTTACACAGCTTACTATTGCAAGAATCTGTAACAGCGTAATAGAATACCTCAATGTGGATACGAAACATGTCAGTAATAAAACTCTTGTCAAGATTATTCTAACAGCATTATATCTTCAAACAGATACTGTTATGATTTGTTGGATGTGTGTGTTTACGAAGAATATGTATAACAAAATTGTGCATGTGTTTCATCAGGAAGATTGGAATTTTCTTCGCTTAGCTGCAATCATTTGGATAGCGACTCTACCTTTTGGATTTCTATACCCGCTTCTTATTAAAGTGGCTGGCTATGTATTATTTAAAAAAGTGTATAGTGTTTTAAAATTTGTTGTTTTGTCAGTAAATATGTATCTTTTCTGTAAAATATTTTATGTAATAGTGTTAAAACAAAATTCTAATAATAACACAAATGTTAGAAGTATAATAAAAAGCTGTTTTATATCGTTGTTGCTTGTATGTATAACTGGATTGCAAGTTGTATTGACAGATATATTGTCATTTTATACGCAAAATTCACATATAGCTATTATATTTTGTGTGATTAATTCATATCAGGTGGTAGCAATTACTATAATATTTGGTATTCTATCAAAAAATGCAAGATAAGTAAATATTTAGTAATAAAATAGTCAAAGAATCATCAAACACTTTCTGAGCCTGTAGAAATAACAGCCTATATCTGCCCAATGTTGGGCGTGGACCTATTTAAGGCCAAGGCTTATAATTCACCTAATACTGAACTCAGAAACAATAGTAACAAGGGATATTGAGATGTAAGATATACAGTTTATTTATTTTATTACTTGTATTATTAGTTTATTACTTTGACGAGCCTCGTGGTTGAGTGGTTCATGTAACGGACTGCCGATAAAGAGGTTGCGGGTTCGATTCCCGCTCGGGACAATCATTTGTGTGATTTTTTTAATTGACATTCAAATGTTTGTACTGCGTCTGGGGGTTTCTAGATATTATAAGTATGTATTTACAAAAGAAAAGTAGTATATGTATTCTATCCGTATTCTGGTATCCATAACACAAGCATATAAGCTTAGCTTGGGACCAGAGGACGTTGTGTGAAGTCCATGAATATTTATTATTGATTATATTATAATATTGATAGTTTTAAGTACCGATTTTGCTCGATGTTAAATATTTAGTTATTTAGATGCGTCTATTTGTTTTAAATTTTAGTCTCCCCCGTGACCATGGTGACCGCAAAGTCTCCGAAACGTCGGGCTAAAATTTAAAAGAAATACACGTTTCTAAATCCGTATAAAGTAGTTTTATTTAAACAAAATAAGTCGCGCACGTGTTAGAAAATATTATTATTTATGTTTTTTTTTTAAGTTATTTTGCACTTGTTATTTAATATTATACTTATTGCTTTTTATCGTAAGTTTTATTAACATTATAAGTATCTATCTATAGATGTGGGAGTTGGAGTATTTATTAAAACGTCCATGCGACGGCCACACAACACATTTGGACAATAATAATACCATTAGTTTGCAATTATTAGATAATATAGTGGCTGTTGTTTGTCTTTTTGTATAACCAGAGCCCACCTTTTTTGCTGCTAAGTTTAGTTGTGTAACTAGAGTTGCCATAGAGTTGCTGCCATTATTAGTGCAAACTCTACTGGTCTTATTCTTAATGTCTTATCGGAGGTTTAAACGGAGACTTTATCGGAGAGATAATAAACGTTTTATCGTAAAAAGACTATTATGAATAACAAGCTTTACTAAGAATTTTCGCGAACCGATTTTAGCGATTTTTAGCGCATTTTTTTAACTAAATTTAACTAAAAAATTAAAATAACTATGGTGTGTTTTGAATATTTGGCTATTTCGTTGTACAGATTTTATTAATTAAAATCGTTAGTCTATAATATACAGATTTTCTAATATTTTTCTTAATTTGAATTGTGTTATTGACACTAACAGTTTTCATTTTTTAGTCAAGTTTAGTTGTGCGCGTAGAATCGATAGGTACCATTGTCGCTTATCGATTACATCATTGAATATCGATACCTATATCTATATTAAAGATTACCATCGATACTAAAGATGTTATTACGTAGGTAAACAGAGCATAACTATGTCAGTTAAAGGCTGTGTGACTCAGACTTTATTACTTAAGAGGTCGACGATTAGAACAAGCGCCTGATAGTCACGTTACAGCAATATTGTACACGTCAACATCGTTTATTAAATCAACAGGCACATGTGTGGTATGTACCTACATACCTATAATAATCAAACTATCGTCCGCAATTTCGTACGCGATGAATTTTGAAACCAAACTAAGATATAACATAGCTATACAAAAAAGCAGGATGGCTTTTTTGTATAGCTTTGTTATATCTTAGTTGAACCACTCTTTCTATTAAAAAAAACGCATCGAAATCAGTTACTTAATTTTGAAAATAGTAACTCACAAAGGGACTTATAGATAATAACGACTGTGTTTCATAATAAAAAGATAAAAAGATATTATCGAGCAAGCTTGAGCATCCACCATCATCCACAATTAGGTAACTTATGAGAAAAAATTCTATCTAATTAGGAATGAATAACAAAGAACTTAAGCATAGTAGGTCAAAATATTATCTTAGCGGCTAACACTCGCTGTCGACCCAGGTTTTGACCATATCAGATGCTCATCTTCATGACGACATTATCGATCCCCTGTAACGTAGCAAATCTACCACCTATTGTAGTAGTATTTGAAGTGGGTAATGCTGGTATCATTTCCCATTAGTTTTTGCGCTGGCAATCTTTTGAGTGAACGATTGATGTCATTTCCGTTTCTCCGTCTCTTTCTGGTAGCAGAGACCTACTATAGCTCGCTCTCGCTCTCAACGGAAATCAAATTTCATAAGATTGAAGTTTCCATGATTGGCTCCTGATTGGTCGAAGGAGGCTTCGCCTTTTTGGTGCCATGATGGAGGGACGAAGGTTTTTTTTGGGAAGGAGTTTTTTCGCGCTGGAGAGATGGCGCCGAACAAGATTGAAGAATAAGTTTTAAAAGTTGAGGCCGTAGTCAGGCGTCGAGCACCGATATTTAGTAGCATGTTTCTGGGATTGGTGGTGAGTTTCAACACTTCTTGATGTAGGTCCGACAAAATGGCCGTTAGCGTTTTATGAAAATAATTTCTACATGATAGTTTTTTCTTTGTTACAGGGAGGGTATATTTTAGTATCGTATTTTAGTATCGTATTTGTTTTTATTTATTAAGTTACTAGTTGAACCTGAGTGTGGGCTGATTCCGTTGTTGGATTGATATTTCCGCAACTTGGGCATTCGTGCAACCTTTAATTCTAACGAGAGATTCGTTTTCATTTATATCACCGCAGTGATTTTAGCCCAGGTTCCTTAAAGTTATTTTATTTTAATATTTTCCCTATGGGGGTAGATTTAGTTTTGAGTCAAGGATTATGTCCTTGATAATTGGATAAGCCTCCGGTTGTGAAAGTGCAGTCGTCCAACGCCGGGTACCACCACTCTGACTTCGCGGACTTCCTTCAGCGTCACCCGGACTTACTGCATACGCCGTGGGACTTTGAGGGCTCCGTGACTGCTACGCTCTGGTGATTGCGCCCTGGAGATAACCTTGGTAGGATAACTTGCTTATTTTAATAGTTCCTCACAACGGCTGAGTTGTGTCATGTATATTTTAGTTAGTTAATATAGGTAAGCGGTTGGTCCGTTAGATATAGGTACTAAGTCTTGATAGAAAGACATATGTGTAATATCCTAATGGTATGTGTATTTAATTAGATATTAAACAGTTGAGGTGCTCACCCTGTACTACTAAGATCACTTTGTTGTTTTTCTTTATCATAATCCCATTGCCACAGAATAAGAAACAAGATGTTGTAGTCAACCTTAGGTTGGCTCCCTATATTACTGGAGAAATAAGTGCAGGTAATTTACATTAATATTCAGCTAATATATCAGTAACCGTTTTGTCCTACCTTTTGCTATTTATGTGACAGATAAATGGCCCTATGCTATCCTCACGGGGCGAGGTAAACTAGGTAGTGACCCTTTGTTTTCCTAGCTTTCAATAAATACTTTATAATATAACACATAATTACATTATAGGAAAATTACAGTTACACCCCATAACAGTGAGTGTAAGCCGGTTAAATAATATTTCTAATAGGACTCAAACTCACAAAAATTTCAATACGAAAATGTAGTAGGTACTTCTTCTCTTCTTCTCCAGCCCATTTACGTCCCATTGTTGGACACGGGCCTCCTCCACTTTGGGAGGGATTATGGTCCACCGTACCACGCTGACAAGGCGTGTTGGCACAAGGTTTTTTTTTTTTTATTCTTTATTGTACATATACAAGAACAAACATAGTTGATATAAAGAAGCTTTTTAGTTGTAATTTTAGTTTCCTAGTTTGTTTAAGATGCTGTAAGCTACCCTAATAAAATAAAATAAAATAAAATAAAATAAAATAAAATAAAATAAATAAGCATAAATATATAGGTACAAAGGAGAGCTAAACTCAATATGTATTGAGTTTTCTTCCAGCAAACCCTTGAGTGAGTATTCCGTCTCTTACATAAGATGTTATCCGTGTGCAATATCCCTTAGCTGACTTTTACAGCACCCTTGGGAGGAGATGGGGTGGTGACACTTGTATTCTTAATCCGTCACCACACGGAGGAGGTACTTACTTAAAATTTATTTTTCTTCATTATTATTATTCTCATTTGCACTGCGCTACAATAGGTACTTATTAATTTAATATTTTTGTCTGATATTAAAGAAACGTACGTAAGTATAATTCTTACTTCAATTGCATAGCTAAGAACTTGTAGTGCAAATTATACTTAGGTAAGTAAGTAATTACGTAGTATGTAGAGATCATTATAAACGTCTATTAGTTATTATAGTAAGTATTAGCTTCGTTCTTATATGTGTCTATTTGTAAGTTAATCTATCAAACAGAATCTTTGAACGTAATTTTCAAGCCTTCTGTTTAAGATTAGTCTAAACTTTGTACACTTATTAAGGATGAGGTACCAATTCTACATGCACAGTTATACTTAACTTGAATTTACTAGGTACGATATTCAGGTACAGTTTTCGATATTTCAGGAGGCATTGACCCCTAAATCCTGGGTACGCCCAAGATGTTAAATATATGTATATATAAAGAGTCAAATAGCCAGGTAGTGTAAACACGCTCTCAGCTTTATATTGCAGAATTATGTAAAGTATAAAACAGGTTTAGACTCTCACATGCTGCTAACTAACGACAGGGGAAGAACTTGTTACGATAATTGCAACATTATTATTATTTACTATATGTATATTTAAAAAATAAAAAACGTACATATTTTTTTTATTTATCTGATAACTGTTATGACCTTACCTATCATGTAGCTTCGGCTTGACGTCGACTTTTATATACAGGTGTCCAACCTGTATATAACTGTCGCCCGCTACTTTGTAGGCGTGAAATATAGAAAATTGTCCTCGTTTTTGCAACAATTTTTACTAATGCTTCACTCCTATTGGTGGCAGCGTAATGTTTTACGGATATATATTATTATAGCCTTGCTTGATAAATGGACTATCGTTGCTCTAGAGGCAATATTAATGATGAAAACAGCGGACTACGACGTCCATGATTTTGTACGGAACATAATGGCTTAATTTCTGTAACCAGTTAAACAACTTTTGAAAAAAGAAATAATATTTAATAGCGAAAATTAATAAACAAATACAAAAACCTCCTCACAACTCTTTCGGTAGCGGCCCAGATAAGGAAAATAGAAAAGGCATAGACCGTTTCACTATACATTGACGGTCCATTAGTCATATGGTTAATTTCTCTCGCATTAACTAAATAAATAAAATTATAGTGGAAAAAATGGTAACCATGAGCGGGACTGGAACCCACGACCTCGGAATACCGTTCCGTTGCTCTCCCATCTGAGCTATCATGGTTCCTGCATTTATGAGAAGATTGTAGTGGAAGATTTGGTAAACATAATATATTCCGAGGTCGTGGGTTCAAGTCCCGCTCATGGTTATCATTTTTTCCACTATAATTTAGTTTATTTAGTAAAAGCATAGCAAGTCATTATTGCAAAAATTAACAAATTTATGTTCTCTCGCATTCTTAGAACATTTATACAACACGAGTTTGTCGGGCAAACCCTGCTAAAAAGGTTCAAGGTGTTCATTGTTATTGTGTTCTGACATTGGTACCAATTCTTCGTGCATAACTAAACTTAACAAAACAACAACAATTCGTCAATCTTAACTGTTAGTACTCAGTACGGTCACGCCTTACGAAAACCGGCTAGTTACGTAGGGGAACAAATGTCTGGCCATGCCACCTCCGCCTGGTCCCGGTAGAAGGGGAAGGCTCAAGAAGTGCTGGCTTGACGTCGTCAGAGATGACATGCGCGCTAATGGCCTCACCATCCGAGATGCCGAAGACCGGGCCAAATGGAGTAGGAAAAGCCGGAAAGCGGACCCCGGGCTCCGAAGCAATAGCTGATGATGCTACCGGGACAACGCTAAGATGATGATGATGATAATGAACTGTTAGTACTCAGTATAGAAACTGTTTATTATGGACTAACGTTTTTAATAACAATAAAATTTCACAACAAAATAGTTTATTAATTAAAATTCGACATCTTTGTTTTAATTTTTTTTAGTTTAGTTAAGTTCATTTGTGCACGAAGAATTGGTACCTAATATTGACGGTCCATTAGTCATTTATAGTCTGTTTATAGTCTACTTCTCTCGCATTCTTAGAGCATTATTTCAACAGGAGTTTGCATAGTCAGGTGAATCCCGCTAAAAAAGATTCAATAGCAATGCTCATTGTTACTGTGTATGGACAATGTCCTCTTATAATGTGCGTTAGGCGATCTCAAGCGAAGCGTAAGAAGCTAATGAAATTACGTTATTGGTACCAATTCTACGGGCAAAACTAAACTTAACTTAACTAAAAAATAAAAATTGATTGTGTCAATAACACAACTGCGTAATGTTCAGGGGCCGTCGGCGCGCAGTGGCTGGCCGGCCCCCCCGACGAGGTGGTCGCGCGCGGCGAGTCTGTATTCAGAGACCCGCCGCGGCAAATGCAACTGCGTAATGTTAACGAAATTTTCTTGTTTGAAAATCTGTTTATTATAGACTAACGATTATTATTAATATAAAAATGCACAATAAAAAAGCCAAATAATGAAGATACACCAATAATTGTTTTCATTTTTTAGTTAAGTTAAGTTTAGTTATGCACGTTGAATCGGCGCCATTGTTTATGTATTATACGAGTATGTTACCTCGACACCCCACCAACCTGGCAGTATATTTGACAAAGAAAACAGCGTGTGTCGCAACCCTTATTGGTTTAATACTATACTGCATTGATTTACCATATAGAGTGTCTACATCATTCACCCGGCTTAAAGCTACATTACATGTGTTCATGAAATATGTATCTGTGTGTCTCTGATACAGGCTATACGTCATAAAAACATTATTTGTTTATAAAGTACGATTTCTTTTCCAGCTCAGCTTAGCTGACTTTTACAGCACCCTGGGGAGGAGATGGAGTGGTGACACTAGTATTCTTAATCCGTCACCACACGAAGAAGTGACACATAAGACACAAAATTTATAAATAAATTACCATTATGATATACTTAGATTAAAAAGAAATATTCTATCTACATGAAGTTACACTAGTCCTATACTACTTACTACTACTACTTACTACTTCCAACAAAAGACTACTAATAAATTTGTAGACATACATAATCGTTTCTCGGTATGAGAATAAAAACTCATTAACTACATTATTTTATTATTTTTTGTAATTGACTTGCTATGCTTTTTATTTAATAAACTAAGTTATAGTGGAAGAGTTGGTAAACATGTGCAGGAAACATGATAGCTCAGATGGGAGAGCGACGGAACAGTAGTCCGAGGTCGTGGGTTCAAGTCCCGCTCATTGTGATAATTTTTTCCACTATAATTTATTTTATTAAGTAAACTCATTAACTGTTAGCATTTCTCACCAAAACAACAAAAATAAGTGTTGTTGCAAGTGCTTGAAAAGAATTTATGATACAAAAAATATTTGCTATCAAATCATCTTCTGTAAAAAAAGAAAATAAATCTGTAACAAAAATTTGTACACTAGTTATACATACTAAAAGAAAACTTATAATAGCTGTTTTTACAATATTCTTTAGCTGTAAATTATTGCTATTTTTAATAAAAATAACACGAAATATTTTACAGAAGAATAAAATATTTACAAAAAGCACTATGAATTTTATTAAGGTAAAACCACCCATTACCGCGGTATGCAAAATCGGCATCAATTACCGATGTATGAGATATTTTCGTATTTTAATTTAATAACAGTAACATCGGCACAATATTATTTCGGACAAGTTGTAACTTGTAGTATTTTACATCGTACCAACGGGCGCTAGGGAGTATACCAAAACCCGAACGGATCAAAAACGCTCTATTTGTGCGGCGGGAGCGCAGGAGCAGGTTCTGTCCATACAAGCACGGGCCAATTCATGCAAGTGCACTCACATTTTTGATACGAAATATTTAAAGCAATATACTTTATAATTGTCTACGGATACTGTTTACTTGTTTTTATGATTTTCTAGGAGTTTTATCTCATACTTTTCATGGCGAAATTTTGTAAAAATACAGAATAATATCGATAAAAAAAATTCGCCGTGATAGGTGCGTAAAATTAGGGGTAGCTTCTAATACCGAGGGTACCATCGGTAATGGATAATATTGAGGGTCGAGATATTTGCTTGTTATTTTCAAAATCACAATCTTATTAGAGAACTGTCCACTATATTTCATTACTAATGTATTCTAAAAACGAAAAATATATTTCCGATGTATGCAAATTCCAGTAAATTTCATCAAATTATAATAAAACGTAGTGTACTTGAAGTGTAGTTTTGTACTGCGAATCCAAAATGGCATAAAACATTTGCTATATTAATTTGACAAAATAATGATAATACGGCCTATTTACTAATTTGTAATACTGCTTTTCATTAGGATCGAAAACTCTTCCTGCGAATTGGCAACAAAAAATCATAAACTTTTGTAGTTTTTATGGGTCGGAATTACATTTTAAAATATATTATTCCAATCCCATTACCGCGGCATACCTCGGTAATAGATTATACCAGAATCTATTACCGAGTGTCAAGTACTCGGAAATAGAGTTTTCATATATCGAGAACAGAACCTATTACCGATACCGAGTGATAAGGCAATCAGTATCCGTATGTAGGGTACCGTTTCTGAATAGATATATTTACTTAGTAGGTAATTATTTTTTATGATAATGAATACCTATTTAAAATAATTTCTGTGTGGTGCCGGCTACGAATAATACCAACAATCTTCTCGTGGGTGTCGTAAAAGACGACTAAGTCAATGAAAGAACACCATAGCACGGGCAGCAGCATATCAAGCTCAGTGTTGTGTGTATTTTATTATGTACGGAACCATCAGGATAGCAGATATATTTTTTCTTCTATACTCGGTAATAGGAGACATATACCGCGGTAATGGATAAAAATAGTAAGGCATACCTCGGTAATAGATGAAGTAGTAACGCTGGCTAAAAATAATTTTATTAAAAATAACGCTTTAAAGTAAATAAAA
Organism: Orgyia antiqua; assembly: GCA_916999025.1. Taxonomy (NCBI): domain Eukaryota; kingdom Metazoa; phylum Arthropoda; class Insecta; order Lepidoptera; family Erebidae; genus Orgyia; species Orgyia antiqua. Next base: position 14,283,365 of record OU779869.1, read on the forward strand.
AGAAATGAGAGAAGTACGAAATTTAAAGTCTATAAAACGTTAAAAAAATCCTTATTTATCGAGGAAAGTCCTGATCCCCCAAATATTTTATTCTAAAGTCAAACTTCCTCGATTTACCTCGGTAATAGGTGCTTTTACCTTACTGCGTAAGTCCGATAAAAATAATCGTAAAAGTCTTCGAAAAATTCTAAAATCACAACACTTAATAAACCTATTGGTATTGACAGAATCCAAATCATTAAAGATAATAAAAAAAGTTCCACTTTTGTAACACAAATACTTGAACGATTTTGTCATACAAATTCTTCGTGAAAACAAACATCCAACTAATTAGTACCACATCACTAGATGAATACAATGTAAAAGCAAATTCTCTGGTATATATAATAACAAATCCATCTTTAATTAAATATTCAATAAGTGTATTCACAAATCTCGCAGCAGTTAACTGTGTTAATATTTTTTGATCCAGTTTTCTTATGTTCGGTTGTATTATGAAAAATAGCGCTTGAAATATCAAACAAAGTCCCGATAGAAAAATACCTGTGATCCATGTATATCTTTCTACATCTGTTAATTGGTCATATGTACTGGCGTATATAACCTCTTCTGGGTGAATTTCAACAAGACCGTATTTTTGTTTCATTTCGGTGGACTTTCTCATTATTAAGTTTAACAAAATTTAAACAGTATGTTAGTGTACTTCTTGGTATTGTTAATGTAAGTTATGAAGGCCCTCCAAATAACTTAATAAACTTAGGAGATATAACAACTTAAAACTTTTATGCCACCGAAATGAAACTCACGTCCACCGAAATGAAACTCAAATCCACGGAAATGAATAAATTAGCCACTGAAATGAAATAGCTAGTCCACTAAAATTAATAAGCCAGGCCATTTAAATAAATTGTTTTATGTCACGTTCGTATAATATTGATGATGTCTCAGAAATAAACTTGTATGTATAAAAGTTTAGTAATAGTATAAGAAGTAGAAGTAAATTAAATTAACAAAATTAAAAAAAATCTTTATTTCACAAAATACAATCACTTAAACAATTATTAGTACAAATTAACATAAAGTAGTTACACTGTAACATGTGTCCCATGATAACATTGGTCTTGCCCTTCAAACCCACATTAGGCTAGGCTTGTCTTGTGGGACCCGCATCCTACCTATATGTTACCTAAGTGCAACAAGTTCAGCAGTTAATCATATCTTACAAGTCTGTCAGAGCTGTAGGCGTGTATGCCTCACTACATTGTGTTTATTAGAGCGATCAAGCGCTAGTTAGACATAAAGATGTAACTTTAACAGGGATAGAAAATTATTAAACAATTCAAACCATAAGCCTGCATTACGACTTGCATTACGATTCTCTGTAGTTCAATTGAGAAAGCTATGAGTATAGTACGCGTTTAGCCTTGTGAAGTGAAATCGTTTTTAAATCACAGCATTTTAGAATTTTGTTGAAAAGGAAGGGATGTAAGAATGTTCCAAATCGTTTAGCGAATGTGTTTTTCATTATTGGGATCGGTAACCTTAAAACTTGTGGGTTTTGAATATAGAATCCAGTCTTAAGCAGGTGTTTATGTATAATTAAGGCAAATTTTAATACAAACCATCGGCGCACGTTGAGTAATTCCGAATCTTTGTAAAACAAGTCCGTGGGATGACGAAAAAGTTTTTTAAACATTACTTTCAAGAGTGCACGTTGAGCTCTTTCAACTACGATCATAAGGGAGATTCCTTAACTGCCTCAGATGTTCTATGAGTTCTATCTCGCTCTCATCAGTCAGAGTAAAAAACAAGAGAGTGTGAGGGTAAATCGTTCGACCTAAACATTGTCGCCAAGGAGTCGACAGATACTTTTAGATGACTTTTTATTGCATCTGCCAGATTTTGTCCAATATGTGAGAAATAATTGTTGCAGAAACTCAGTGATTCCTCGACGCTTTTTTTATTAAAGTAAGTTCTGTGGAAGGTCTGTTAACACGATGCGTGTTGGTGATACTCTTTATGGTATCCCAGAGTTTTCTTACGCTGTGTTTGTGTTTCTCAAGCTCCTTTCGTTTAAAGTCATATTTTAGTTTTCTTATTAGTTGAGTGTAAAAGTTTCTGTACCGAGTGAAAATTATTTCATTGATTTCATTTTCGGGATTCTTATGTAATATTAGGTTTAGTTTATCTTTCACTTTTGAGTATTCGACTAAACCTGGCATCATCCAGGGTTTTTAAATGTGTGTGGATCTACTTTCGGCTGCAATGCAAGTATGTTCGTTTACAGCAGAAGTTATAATGGTTGTCAGCGTGTTGGCTGCTGTAGTAGCAAAGGAACTCGTGAGCAGTTCTGTCTAATCTATAACCTTAACTCTATCGCAAATCGCGGCATAGCCGAGCCTAGTTTTAGAGCTGTTACTGGAGTTGCGTTTGAAAGGTGTTTTAATTTCAGCTATTACAAAATCATGATCAGTAAAATCAGTACTAAAAGTAAACTAGGTACTAAACTTAGATAAGTTTGTTAAATAAAAAACAATTTCTATAAAAAAGGGATAAAATAAAATATGGTATTATATATCCGATTTCTTATTCCAATGCAATATAACCGAGTCGCGGGATAAAGCTAGCCTATAATATTTATTAAACAAAGTTAAACTAACTATCTTCTTAAAAATACAATGACTAAGAAAATAATCCAAACCTAAAAATCTTGCCAAGATGAAACATTTGGTAACCGAATTATGATAACACACATCACCAAAATTAAATAAATTCACACCGAAGGTAAACAAATTCACACCGAAATGAAACAAATTCACACCGAAATGAAACAAATTCACACCGAAATGAAACAAATTCACACCGAAATTCATAGCACCCACCGAAATTAATTTTTTGTTCATTTTGGTGAGATTTTCTTCATTTCGGCGACCACGAACCGGACGACGCAGCGTGGGGCGGCCCCCAACAAGGTGGACCGACGATATCGTGAAATACGCCGGGGGCCGCTGGATGCAGTTAGCGCAAGACCGCACGTTGTGGCGTTCTATGGGGGAGGCCTATGTCCAGCAGTGGACTGAGAAAGGTTGATGGATGGATGGATGGATGGATGGATAAAGGTGCTTCCACACTAGTGTTTATTTGTAAGAGATTTTGTGAAGTTTACGCCATAATGTAAGATATATTATGGGTTAAACTTTACAAAATCTCGTTCGGTTTTGTTAAAATAGTAAGTTATACCTTAATAAAACAGTAATAGTAAAGGTAACTTCTCCCAAAAGCCCTTTTATTCTTAATTTTTTTTAATTTACGACTCTTCGCCCGCCTCGTAATAGACACCATTTATAAATAGACTAAAACTACCTATTACTTTAGTTAAAAGAGCGAGTCATAATAAAATTATTTCAATAATATATTGTACTAAATTAGGTTATTGTTGTCGTCGCCTCCGCCGCCCCTCCCCCTGCAAGATTCGTAGCAGAAACCTGACTAGTGTGTAGTCTCCTTTACAATTCCACATTTTACGACCGCTTCGAAACAATAGACACCCAGAATACACGCTTTAACGCGTTCAATGCTGAAAAATTTGCGAATTTATAGCCAATGCTAATAAAAGAGTCATTCGCCCAGTGCTGAAAACGCGTATGTGCGTTCAAAAAATTTTTCGCGTAGTGCTAAGAACGCTTATATGCGTTCATAGAAAACTCGCGTAGTGCGGCCGGACGCTATAGCGCGTTGTCTTTTACCTTCCCGCAGTGCGGCCGACGCTTATGTGCGTTCGGTAACTTTCGGGTTTTATGACTGTCATATAACAATTACGGGTCATATAAAGGTGTTGGGTGGATAAAGGTGCTTCCACACTAGTGTTTATTTGTAAGAGATTTTGTGAAGTTTACGCCATAATATATCTTCGTTCGGTTTTGTTAAAATAGTAAGTTATACCTTAATAAAACAGTAATAGTAAAGGTACCTTCTCCCGAAAGCCCTTTGATTCTTAATTTTTTTTAATTTACGACTTTTCGCCCGCCTCGTAATAGACACCATTTATAAATAGCTTAAAACTACATATTACTTTAGTTAAAAGAGCAAGTCATAGTAAAATTATTTCAATAATCTATTGTACTAAATTAGGTTATTGTTGTCGTCGCCGCCGCCGTCGCCTCCCCCCCACCCCTCTGCTAGATTCGTAGCAGAAACCTAACTAGTGTGTAGTCTCCTTTACAATTCCAGATTTTACGACCGCTTCGAAACAATAGACACTCAGAATACACGCTATAAACGCACAGGTGCGGCGCACCCCGCTTGCCTACAGATTTTTTTTTTGTATGGACGCGTATACGCGTCGGCCCGCACTTGGTGAAGATCAGAAAAACGCGCATAAGCGTTAGCCGCACTGAACGTAATAAACGCACAGGTGCGGCGCACCCCGCTTGCCTACAGATTTTTTTTTGTATGGACGCGTATACGCGTCGGCCCGCACTTGGTGAAGATCAGATAAACGCGCATAAGCGTTAGCCGCACTGAACGTATTAAACAAAAACATCTTGCAAACCTGATTAAGTTTGGGAATGGTCTTGCGTAAATTATACAACGATGACGTCGTGTTGGTGCCGTGTTAGAAAGACAATTTGGCAAATAAAATAGTTTGGCAATATCATCAGCGTCATGGCGTGTGTAGACATACGCATGTACATTTTTTTATTCTAATTAACTCGAATACAGGATGATATTGAGATTTGGAAGGAAGCTCTATAACAGGTTAACATGTTTGGAGTGCAAAGAAAAAACTCTATCATAGAAGAATTCACAGTATTAAGAATACTCCAATTTCACTTTTCTAGAGAGTGTCATTCCCAATCTCTTAGCTAATAGCCCGTGGGGAAGAAGGAGGCCCGTGCTTAACAGTAGGAAGTATGGGCTGTTGAGAGAGTTTATAGCCAACAATTTCAGCCTATACTAATATAATAAAGCTGAAGAGGTTTTAAGTTATTGCATGGCTTCTATCGCGGGCCTTGTGCGTGGAGACCAAATCCAGAAATTCCATAACGAAAATAACGTAATGAAAAAACAAAACATTATCGGCGCTACTGCGCATGGTAATCGGCGTAAAACGGCGTTACTGCGCATTTTTTGTTAATTGGAACACATTAATTTCAGGGACCCCTGGGCTGATTTTAAAAATTCTTACAGTTTTGGATAGTAGGTACATTTATTGTGGAAGGCTATATATAGGTTTTATGACATCACGCTGCGATAAATAGAAGAGAAGCATCAGTAAAAAATGTTGCAAGAATGGGGAAAATTTTCAAAATTCAACAAACGTATACTTTTTAATCTTTAATATTCTGTTTCTTATTTCAAAAAATCTCGTAGTTAATTTAGCGTAATACAATTCGATAAAAGCTTTAAAATCGCTTTTTGTATTGACGTATTTACCAACCTTTTATTCTAAGACTATTTAAAAGATGATAAATAAAATAATTACACAAGTAACATTTGCATTAGATGACGCAAACATAAGTTACGTCAGCAAAGTTACAAATTAGTTTAAGTCACAAGAGGGAAATAACAGCAAAGAGCTAGGATAACATTTAGGAACTAAATATTGACGAACAACTGATACAGGTCGATATTTTCAACTAGATTTATTTAGTAAATAAATAAATAAATGGTTATAGTAGTGTCCGACCGAAACTGGTTTTTCGACCGAAACCAAAACCGAAGCCGAATGTTCCGCCGTTGCTTAAGTTTCGGCCGAAACCGAAACTCACGTTAAGTATACAATTTCTTAAAATACTGAAATTTGGTGCATTTTACCTATTATTTTGCATTAATTAGGACATGACATACTAACATTTTTATTATTTATTAAAATTTTATTATGTTCACATAATTCCCGAACAGGGCCGACAGCGTCCGTTAAAGCTTTGCCGCGGGAAACGAAGTTAGGCGAGCGTGAGTGTGCGTGGACTGCGACACAAGTTTCGGTTTCGGCAAAAGTTTCTTCCGCTTTTGGCCGAAACCGAAACTGTCGCCGACACTTGGTTTTTGAACCGAAACCGAACTTTCGGTCGGACAGTAGTTTATAGACGTTTCACACAACGTCGTCTGGTCCCTAGCTAAGCTGATAGCTAAGGTATTATATGTATATATTTACAAAAGAAAAATTGTTTATTTTAAATATTGCGATGCGATGACAAAATATGAAATTTTGACATTTTGCAGTTCTTAAGCGCAATCCAGTTTAAAATAGAGCAACTCAAGCCACTGCCAAGGTCAAATTAGAATATATTAATGTAACTTGTTTTAGTGCTTGTTACACTTGTTTATTTAAAGAAAGAGTCTGGAAGATCAAACCTTTATAATTAGAATAAACAAAACAAAATATACAAATACAACCAATTTTATTACAGGTCCACAAGGATAGAGACTTATTTAACAACCTTACATTTTACACTCTTCATGCTTTACAACTGTGGTTAAACAAAAATGCGTCCATATGGTGACGGATTAAGAATACAAGTGTCCCGAGCGGGAATCGAACCCACGACCTCTTAAACAGCAGTCCGTTACATGAATCAGTAGACCACGAGTCTCGTATAAGTAGTTATTGTTATTTATTAATTATACTTTTTTTTCTTTATTTATTTGGGACTTCGAACTACTATGTACTTTTTATTAATAATGATTGTTTTAATTATCACAATGGTATTTTAAAGCAATGGCTCTACATTCATACATACTTACTGAAAAACTGGTTTGTATTCTAACCAAATTGACCAATTCTCGACTCCATGCCACGTTCCTAGGGTGACCGGGAAACGGTTTCGTGCCAGTTCAGTGCAGTGGTTATTTATTGTATTTGTTATTACAAGCGTATTTTACATAGTACCTAACCTACAACACTTACACTCTAGACATAAGAAGTCCATTTTCTAGTATAAGTGGTAAGTACCAGTTTCCTTACCGGCAGTTTCCGTGTGGTGACGGATAGAATTAGTACCAGTTGTGTAAAAGCTAAATTTGGAATATTGTTCTTAATTTCTTACCTTACCTTTGACGGGCTTCGTGTTGGAGTGGTTTATGTAATGGACTGCCGATCACGAGGTCGCGGGTTCGATTCCCGCTTGGGACAATCATTTGTGTGATATCCATAAATGTCATACAAATGTTTGTACTACGTCTGGGTGTTTTCTATGTATTTTATGTATGTATTTACAAAAGAAAAGTAGTGTATGTAGTCTATCCGTATCTGGTACCCATAATACAAGCATAGAAATATAGCTTACTTTGGGACCAGAGGACGTCGTGTGAAATGTCCTGAATATTTATTATTTATTATTTTATTATTATACCTTATCAAGCTTTGCATAAAAATCTTAAAAATCAACATAAATACTGACTGTGTTGTGATTTCTGGTTTTGACGCATATAAAAATAAAACTTTACCTGTCTTGGAAGGACTCCATCAGTTCCTACTTTAGTCTCGACTTGTAAAGACATAATATAATATTTGCTCTAACATTTGCGCGACTCATTTATTTAAATAAAACTACTTTATACTTATAATATGTCGAACAATAGGAGTAATAATTATACAGACAGTATAAGTGAGATAGAAAGATATGTCTGGCTCGGAGGGATTGTTACATCAGCCCTTTGTCTAATATTCCAAGGGCTACTCCTAACATTACAACCGAAAATAAGAAAATTGGATCAAAAAATATTAGTGCAGTTAACTGTTGCGAGATTTTTGAATACATTAATTGAATATATTATTGTAGATAATGATTATAATGGTTTTTTTACTTCATATTATAAAATATATTTCGCCTATGGATTATACTTAAGCAGTGATGTAGTTTTAATTTGTTGGATGTTTGTTTTTACGAAGAATTTATACGACAAAGTTGTTCAAGTTTTTGTGCTTCAAAAGTGGAATTTTATTTTAATAACTGTACTAATCTGGATTCTGGCAATTCCTTTGGTAATTCTAGGTGTTGTGATGTTAGCCTATTTTATTGATTATTATAATTATTTTTATAGAACTTATGCAGTATCAAAATTTATTGTACTGTTTGTCAATTTTCTTTTATTTTGTAAAATATTTAGCGTTATTTTTGTAAGAAATAAGAATGCTAATCGACAGTTAAAAGATATAGTTAAAACAAGTGTGGTATGTTTTCTTTTAGTATGTATATCAAGTATTCAAATATTTGTGACAGATTTAAGTTCGTTTTTTACTGAAGATTATTTTACATCAAATGTTTTTTGTCTTATAAATTCATTTCAAGCGTTTGCTATAACACTTATTTTTGTTATGTTGGTTAAAAATAAATAAGTAAAAGTATTTTTTTTCTTTTTACAGATTTTATCAGTATAAAAAATAATAATAATGCTCTGAGTAAGCTTTATTTTAATTTTATTCTTAAGTTTATTTTTATATCGCTATTGGTGGTGTAAATTGTGTTTGTCTAGTCTAGTTTTTAAGCACAATGGTACCAATTCTACGTGCACAACTAAACCTAACTAAATAATCTACTTAGTACAAAAAACTAAAAAACACGATTGCAAATCCTGATCTTTCTGAACAAAATACGCCATAGTTTTTTTCATTTTTATTGTTAACACGCTTATATTAGTTCGGTATGTATCTATCAATGTATTAATCTATGTAACGGAATCTTTGAAAGTGATTTTAACATTTTTAACCCACTCGCAGTAGTTGGATTGAACTGAAATTTTGCACATATATCAAGGACCGATGACAATGCAATAATTAAAAAAAAAAAATTAGGATTTTTAAGCGTGTTTTTAAGTTTTTGAACTAATTATACTTACCTAATTACTTAAGCTTAGGCAAAATTCCAGTTGATGTTTTAAAATTGCATTTCTTGCTAACCAGATTTCTTGGTGACTGTTTAAAGGACGTAAATTGTTAGAAGCACGATCAACGATTTCATAACATGGATACCTAATTATATTGCGTAGGTAGATACGTAGATTACCATATTTGTATTTAGGAAATATCCATAATCTGACATTTCATAATATGATAAAATAATACAATAAAATATTTAAAACCAGTATCTTGTAAGATTATTATAAGACAAACGGTCTTATTCATAATGACTTATCGGAGGTTTAAACGGAGATTTTATCGGAGAGATAATAAACGTTTTTGCGTAAAAAGACTATTATGAAGAACAATTTTTGACAATTTTCGCGAACCGATTTTAGCGAACTTTTAAACCTCCGATGAGTCATTATGAATAAGACCGAAAGTCTTTATTTTCGTATGTTCCTATGTGAGCTTATATCTTCAAAATACTTCAGAATTACTGCTGTAATTTAGGTATTTGCAATATAATATTTTTATAAATTATTGCATTGTCATTGGTCCATAATAAACATGCAAAATTTCAGATAAATCCGACTACTGGGTACTAAGTGGGTGAAAATAACTTTCAAAGAATCCTTTACATAGATTAATACATTGATTGACACCTACCGAACTTATATGTATGTTAAAAAGATGTTTCGTAGTACGCTGTTTTTTTTATAATTTTAACGCCATCGTTTAAATTTAAATAAAGAGTTTGCTTCAATTTCCTTTGTTTTTTTAAAAAAAAACCTCAAATTTGTGTGATAGACGTTGCAAGTTCATCTAAAGACAACCGTAAAACGGGTTTTTTGGATGGCCATATTTCTTGTACTAATTATTCTGAAATGCGGAAAGATCACTACCCACTCACACGTTCAAGGATACTTTGATATCCAAAAAAAGGGCAACTTACGTCCAAGGATACTTTTATATCCATAGCGACATATTTTATAAAACCGACATCTATGGATAAATTGCGTTATTTTTTGCATCTTTAAGTTGTGTAGTAGATAGCTGATAAATTACTTTACAATCACAATTACTAGATGGCAGTGTAAGAAGCATCAACGAATAAAAACAAACTTTTTTCTTCAGTCCACTCTACGCTTTGTGTTTAGTGAACAAGTGGTTTTGAAGTCCCAGTGATTATGTCATAAAGTCACTCACTACAGTCACTACACCAAGACCAATGTTTTCACACTTACAAAACAATGATCGAACATTGGACTGTAAATGATCAGGACATAATGACCTCATCGTCTATATATCCTTGTCCTTACTAGCGATGAGCATTGAATTAACGAACTAGTTGATCAACTAGTTGACCTCTCGTCAACGTTTCAATGGTTAACCGTTTCGGAATCAACTAGTTGAATTTAATGATGTCATTGAATTCAATGTTCAGTTTTTTTCAATGTTCGTTTTTTTCAATGTTTATGAGTTAAACATTGATTTCAATGTTCAGTTTTTTTCAATGTTTAATTTTTTCAATCTTAAATTTTTTTCAATGTTCGTTTCTTTCAATGTATATGAGTTAAGAAACTGTTTTGCCTTGCTTTATCGTTTCTTTAGAAATTATACTTCTTAAAACGAAAGATCGTAAGCGACTGTTATGATATAGGTACAATAGTGAACTTTAAAATTACTTAGATAAGAGATATTTTCCTAAATAATAATGTTATGAATCACTGTTCCTCCGTGTGAGATTACAAGTGTCACCACCCCATTTCTCCCAAGGATGCTGTAAAAGTTAGCTAAGGAATATTGCACACAGATAACATCTTCTGTGAAAGGTGAAAGACGGAAAACTCAAAAAAGAGACAGGCCTGACAGCCCTCCGTGTGGTGACGGATTAAGAATACTGGTGTCACCACCCCATTTCCTTCCCAGGGTTTTGTAAAAACCAGCTAAGGAATATTTTACACAGATAACATCAACTGTGAAAAACGGAAAACTCGAAATACTGGAATTCTGGTGTCACCACCCCATTTCCTCACCAGGGTTTTGTAAAAACCAGCTAAGGAATATTGTACCTACACAGATAACATCAACTGTGAAAGACGGAAAACTCGAAATACTGGATTACTGGTGTCACCACCCCATTTCCTTACCAGGGTTTTGTAAAAACCAGCTAAGGAATATTGTACCTACACAGATAACATCAACTGTGAAAGACGGAAAACTCGAAATACTGGATTACTGGTGTCACCACCCCATTTCTTTACCAGGGTTTTGTAAAAACCAGGTAAGGAAAAACAAACCCGGTGCCAACACGTCTGGTTAGCGTGGCATAGTATTTTTTTTTTTTTTTTGACGCGTAAATTTGTTGATGAAATTAACTAGTTCGTCAACTAGTTGACGAACTCCAATTAACGTTAACGTTTCGTTAACGGAAAATCTGTTAACGAATGTATTTTTGCGTAACGGCATCGGCATTCGGGATTTTACGAGGGGAAAGCGCAGGTAGAGACCGGAGATCCGCCCGCACCAGCAAACGCAGAGTTAAGTGGTATTTTTATGGTTACTTATCTTATTATGTTCTTTTTATTCCGTAGATATTGATATTTGGGTTATTCGTTTACCGTCTTCTTGAATTGATAAACAAAGAATTGTTTCTTTTATTTTATCTAGATAGCTATCTTCTTCTATCTATATTTAAACTTATAATAAATCTGTAGAGAGGTCAATTCTGTACATTAAAAATATATTCAAAATTTATATTGGAGGATGATTGGTGATCTATACTGATGCCAAAAATGCAATTAGTAAATTTTTCGTCCGTCTGTCTGTATGTGCACGCATCAATTAAAATCTACTGAATGTATTTTAATATTTTCTAACACTTGCGCGACTAATCTGTTTAAATAAAACTACTTTTTACGGATTTAGAACGACTGGTGGTGGAGTCTCACCCGTGACCATGGTGAATGCAAAGTCTCCAAAACGTCGGGCCAAAATTTAAACAAATATACGCGTCTAAATCCGTAAAAAGAATGTATTTTAACCAAACTTGGTACGATTGTGGTCCATACTCCTGGGCAGGTTATAGGCTATATAACAACTTTATTGTACGAGCAAGTTCCATCATATTATACTTACGATAAGCAACGTGGTTCTTTTATTCGTAGACGCCGTGGCAGACCAGTGTATGGTGAACCAGATATTTTCAAAGAAAACGTTCTTCGTAGGGTGTATACGGTTCATCCAAACAATGCTGAATGTTTCTATTTGCGATTATTATTACATACAGTACGAGGATCAACATCTTTAAGATTTGAGAACAGTAGACGGAATTTTAAAAAAAAGAACCATTAACAATCCATACCATTTGTTAGAAAATGATCAACATTGGGAAGATGCTTTAGCTGAGTCCTGTGTCAGTTATAATACACGGCCTTACGCCATTTATTTGTCACTTTAATGGCATTTTGTAATATGTCAGATAATGCAAAATTATGGGAAAAATATAAGGAAAAGCTTGCGGAAAATTTCCTTCAAAATATATCTTAAAATAATGATGGCGCAACAAATGACAGTCCCTATGAATTTGCCTTAATTCAGAACTTTTAGAAAATTGGATCTCCATTATGACTCCTGAACAACGTTTAATATGTAAAATGAAAATGGAAGTGTACAAAATAATATGGGAACAATATGGTTTTTAGATGCACCCGGAGGAACCGGGAAAACATTTCTGACCAAATTAATTTTAGCCTATGTTCGAAACCAACGCAAAATAGCTCTTGCCGTGGCTTCATCGGGGATAGTAGCAACATTGCTACCAGGAGGTAAAACTGCTCACACAATGTTTAAAATGTACGGAAAAAATGAAGCAAGTACGATAACGAGAGCATGGTTCGTATCTGTGCTTCAGCCTTTTCTGTCGCCGACGTAGAAAAAGCGAAAGGATTATTGTTTGACTCCATCAAAACAAACAAACGAAATATCTCGAGAAGAAAAGATGGTAAAATACAGCGTGATTTGGAGGATAGTATAGCTATACTAGCAGTACCCGCGACTTCGTACGCGTGGAATTTAGAAACGAAAAATTAAATGAACTAACAATAACGCCATTTTACAGCTAATTAATAAATCGTCCGTTTGGTTTTCTTTTTTTGCACAATTATAAAGAAGTAACACACATGGCCCCAATGTCATTTTAGTAAATGATATCTCAGAGTTTTACCTTTTTAAGGCTTCGTACAAACCCTTATAGTCTCACTACGGTGTCCGTGTGTCTGTCTATCCGCCCGTTAAACTTTTTTTTCTCGGCAACGGCTGAAGGTATTAATTTGAAACTTATACCAAATGTAGATCTATGCGTTCCCTTGCTGCAAAAGATACAATCAATAATGTAGATCTACGCATTCAGAAGATATAACCGAATTACAGCCATTTATGAGTATTTTCAACTTCAGCACCGATACGTACTTCGGGATTTGAGCAGCGTAACGACCATACGCTAACGCCAACGCCGATGACGATGCCGACGCCGACGCCGACGCCTATAAAAATCAACTCAACACCGATACGTCGGGATTTGAGCAGCGTAACGACCAGACGCCGACGCCGACGCCTATAAAAACCAACTCAGCACCGATACGTACGTCGGGATCTGAGCAGCGTAACGACCATACGCCGACGCCAACGCCGACGCCTATAAAAACCAACTCAGCACCGATACGTCGGGATTTGAGTGGCGTAGCGACCATACGCCGACGCCGATGCCGATGCCAACGCCGATGCCTATAAACACCCACTCAGCACCAATACGTCGGGATTTGAGCAGCGTAACGACCATACGCCGACGCCGACGCTGATGCCGATGCTGACGCCTATAAAAACCAACTCAGCACGTCGGCATTTGAGCAGCGTAACGACCATACGCCGACGCCAACGCCGGCGCCTATAAAAACCAACTCAATACCGATACGTTGGGATTTGAGCAGCGTAACAACCATACGCCAACGCCAAAGCTGATGCCGACGCCTAAAAACACCCACTCAGCACCGATACGTACGTCAATAAGGAAAAAAAGGAAATTGGATCATGGAAACTGTTACGAGATTTGTGAATACATTAATTGAGTATATTATTACAGATAATGCTCATTATGGTGTTTTAACTTCATCTTATGAAAGAGATTTCGCTTTTTGGTAAAACCAATTTAAGCTAATAAATTAAGTTATAAAAAATAAGAATCCTAATCGACAGTTCAAGGATATAGTTATGACAAGTGTGGTATGTTTTCTTTTAGTATGTATAACAAGTATTCAGATATTTGTGACTGATTTTAGTTCGTTCTTTACTGAAAATCGTTTTTTATCAAATGTTTTTTGTATTATAAATTCATTTCAAGCGTTTGCTATAACACTTATTTTTGTTAATTTGGTTAAAAATGCGTAATTAAAAGTACTTTTTTTACTAATTAGGTCTGTTTAAGCTTAATTTCTTTATATAGTCCGTGTGGTGACGGAATAAGAATAAATAAATAAATAAATTTTCATAGACATTTCACTCTATTTCTCTCAATTTTTTTCTGTCGAGACGTATCTTATTGCAACGTCCGTTTTATACAAGTTGTTACACTAGTGAACAGCGCCACCTAGATTTAGCGTGCATTTTATGGTGTACATGCTAAAGTATGGGAATTGATAATTTATGTTGTATTTTATCGATGCACGTAACAATCACAACATAGCGCTTGCATTTCAAAAATTTATACCAACGATATTGCATTAAAATACCAGTTTTATAAAAATAAAAGATAGAGGAGTACTAAAAATTTATAAAACCAATTTAAATTTGTTTTAGGTTTTAATTATACCATTTAAACATGAATGTTAATAATAAGATGGTCTAGACGTCGTATGCCCATTTTCCACTTTTGTTTACTAAAATTTTAACATAGGATTTTGGAACTAAAGTGCTATTAAATTGTTAATGAAATAATTGTTATGTATTATGAAATTATTAAGATAGAAAATACATTTACTTAATATGGGATTTCTTGTTCAAAGAATTACATTTTTCGTCCGTAATGTGACGTCACTTCAAGTAAAGTCAAAATATATAGGTATATCGTATGTAGATGGCGCTGAATGATTTAAATTCTCGCTATTAAAATGTTCATTGTGTAATTAGTAGGTAGTTTGTACTGCGGTTTGAGTTTTATGCGAGTTTTATGGCACTTGCGTAATGCGTATTAAAGAACTACACAAATAAAGGATTTTATTTTGTGAGCTGGCAGTGACACGAACTTCCAATAATCAATAATGGTTTTTGTAAACACAATAATATTAATGCAGCTAAAATGTATCCACCACCCACCACATTTACAACGCCAAAATTAACTGTAGCTTATAATAGTTATAATTTATCTACGTTTTTCAATCTACATATTCATAATGACTTATTGGAGGTTTAAACGGAGACTTTATTGGAGACTATTATGAACAACAAGTTTTGACAATTTTCGCGAACACAACCAAAAAGCGAAATCTCTTTCATAAGATGAAGTTAAAACACCATAATAAGCATTATCTGTAATAATATACTCAATTAATGTATTCACAAATCTCTTAACAGTTTCCATGATCCAATTTCCTTTTTTTCCTTATTGACGTACGTATTGGTGCTGAGTGGGTGTTTTTAGGCGTCGGCATCGGCTTTGGCGTTGGCGTATGGTTGTTACGCTGCTCAAATCCCAACGTATCGGTATTGAGTTGGTTTTTATAGGCGCCGGCGTTGGCGTCGGCGTATGGTCGTTACGCTGCTCAAATGCCGACGTGCTGAGTTGGTTTTTATAGGCGTCAGCATCGGCATCAGCGTCGGCGTCGGCGTATGGTCGTTACGCTGCTCAAATCCCGACGTATCGGTGCTGAGTGGGTGTTTATAGGCGTTTATAATGAAGTATTTTTATTTATTCATTTTGCGATTAACTTAATTAATTGAGTGAACAACAGAACGTTATTCCGAGGTCGTGGGTTTAAGTCCTGTTTATGATAATTCTTATTTTGACAATAATTTCAATCAAGTGTTATTCGCCGGGAAGGTGAAGCATTTTTCTTGATGGCTTCGTCTGGTACAAGGAAAGAAATACGTGATTATCATCTGTTCTAGGATTGTTGTAATTTTACTACCTCGATTTAACTCATTAAATGCAGTGATTTCAAATTCCACGTGAAGAACGTCGCATTCAATAACTTAGCAACGGAAGCAATTCTGTCTCTCTGTGACTCTTTCGCGATTATCTGCCCAAATTATTAATTATACCTCGCTCTTGATAGGTTTTTGTTAGGTAGGTTACCTAACAAAAACCTATCAAGAGCGAGGTATACTGGAACGTTTAGGGTTCCGTACCTACTTGACCGAAAAATATAAAGAACTAAATACAAATAAACAGTTAATTAAGCATATAGCAACTCACCAACTTAACTTTGTAGCTGCAATAAAGGGGATCGCTTACATTTCAGCTACTTCATAAGTTCGTATTAGTTTTTAGCAAATCTTTCATGTGATGTGGTATTAAATTATAAGCTTTTTGGATTTTTATCAACACTATGCAGGCTTGGACCATGCCAAATTTCAAGTCTCTAGGATAGTGGGAAGTAACCTGTAAATTTTGATTCCCTAGCGAAAGTGGAAAATACTCAAAAATGGCTGTAGTTCGGTTATATCTTCTGAATGCGTAGATCTAAATTATTGGTTGTATCTTTTGCAGCAAGGGACCGCATAGATCTACATTTGGTATAAGTTTCAAACTAACAACTTCAACCGTGGCTGAGTAAAAAAAAGTTTAACGAGTGGATAGACAGACAGACGGACACCGTATTGAGAGTATAAGGGTTTGTACAAAGACCTAAAAAGGCATGATGAAGCTCTGAGATATCATTTACTAAAATGACATTGGGGCCGTATGTGTTACTTCTTTAGAACTGTGCAAGAAAAGAGAACCACACTGATGATTTACTAATTAGCTGTAAAATGGCGTTATTGTTAGTTCATTTAATTTTTCGTTTCTTAATTCCACGCGTACGAAGACGCGGGCACTGCTAGTTCTTTTATAAAATGTTTGCATTAATAACTACTATTGTTGTTTTGTAGCTAAGTACTCGAGTTGTTGACATAAAATAATATAAAAGGAAGTGTAACATGGCATAATGCTTACAGTCGGCCATCCAAGCAAACCGAACGTCCTCGTAGGTACTTAGCCACACTCCAAGGAAATAAGTTAATACAAGTTAACACCAAAATTCAATATCATCTCTATAACCCAATTATTGGTCTGTACATTTAAGTATAGTCACACTAAACTTAACAGAAAAAAAAAATATTAGAATATTTAAAAAAAATTAATAAAAAGAAAACAAATATAGTTAGACCCCATTGATCTTTTGGCCCCATTAGCCCCATTGGCATTTTGACCCCATTGGTCTTTTGACCCCATTAGCCCCATTGGTATTTTGACCCCATTGGTCTTTTGACCCCATTAGCCCCATTGGCATTTTGGCCCCATTGGCCTTTTGGCCCCATTGGCCCACTAGGTCCTGATCCAATAAGAAAGCTTTGAATAAATACGAAAACCTGAGTGTGCGAGCCCAACTCGTACCTGTCCAGTTTTTATCAGATACAGTGTGGATAGAGTGCTCGAGTGTTTAGGGTGGAATGTTTATATATAATTTATATATAAGTTTATACATATATATTATATATAATATTACTAGCTTCTGCCCGCGTCTTTGCACGCATTAGTGGCCTAATCGAATTTAAAAACAAACCTAAAATAAAAACTGAAATCTGAACTGAAATTAATAGATACTAAAATCAATACTGAAATCTACAGCAAAATTTACCTCAATCAACAATCGTTACAAAATACTATGTATATTATTATCTACTAAAATCAATGTTAAATACGATACCAAAAAGACAACTGCAACTGAAACAAACCAAAACAAATACTAAGTTCAGTTGTTATTAAAATTGCAAGAAAATATTAATTCAATACAGTAACCTGTGACTGTAACTTCTTCTTTCTGCCAAAATAAAAAAAAAACAAGTAGTACAGAATATAAATACTTACCTATTTCAACTTCTTTAATCATAAAAAAATTGGTCAAGTGCGAGTCGGACTCGCGCACGAAGGGTTCCGTACCATTATCTATGCAACATAAGGCAACGTTATTAGTATCGAGCAAGAAACGGTAAAATAATTGGTCAAGTGCGAGTCGGACTCGCGCACGAAGGGTTCCGTACCATTATCTATGCAACTTATGGCAACGTTATTAGTATCGAGCAAGAAACGGTAAAAAAATCATGTTTGTTGTATGGGAGCCCCCCTTAAATATTTATTTTATTTTATTTTTAGTATTTGTTGTTATAGCGGCAATAGAAATACATCATCTGTGAAAATTTCAACTGTCTAGCTATCACCGTTCTTGAGATACTGGGTACGGAACCCTAAAAATCATGTTTGTTGTATGGGAGCCCCCCTTAAATATTTATTTTATTTTATTTTTAGTATTTGTTGTTATAGCGGCAATAGAAATACATCATCTGTGAAAATTTCAACTGTCTAGCTATCACCGTTCTTGAGATACTGGGTACGGAACCCTAAAAATCATGTTTGTTGTATGGGAGCCCCCCTTAAATATTTATTTTATTTTATTTTTAGTATTTGTTGTTATAGCGGCAATAGAAATACATCATCTGTGAAAATTTCAACTCTCTAGCTATCACCGTTCTTGAGATACAGCCTGGTGACAGACGGACGGACGGACGGACGGACGGACGGACGGACGGACGGACGGACGGACGGACAGCGAAGTCTCAGCAATAGGGTCCCGTTTTTACCCTTTGGGTACGGAACCCTAAAAATCATGTTTGTTGTATGGGAGCCCCCCTTAAATGTTTATTTTATTTTTAGTATTTTTTGTTATAGCGGCAATAGAAATACATCATCTGTAAAAATTTCAACTCTCTAGCTATCACCGTTCTTGAGATACAGCCTGGTGACAGACGGACGGACGGACGGACGGACGGACGGACAGCGAAGTCTCAGTAATAGGGTCCCGTTTTTATCCTTTGGGTACGGAACCCTAAAAATCAGACATCAATAAAAAAAAGTTGGAACTAAGTAGGTACAAGGAGTTTCTATTCGAACTACCGCGTAAATCGCATGTGTCAGCCTGGGATTAAAACCTGCATGGCCAAATAAAAAAAAAATATCTATTAGTCGACGAATTCTATGTGTTGCTGTGACAGCTGTAAAATAAACAATAAGGCTGAACTGTTATTTTATACCATATTTCACAAACATTTGCGTTTATTATCTCGTTCAGAGTTTTTAGCAAAATAATATATAGCCTATGTTACTTCCAGGACTATAAATTCCATTCGGTAGATTTTGCGTGAAAGCGTCACAAACAAACAAACAAACTCACTTTCACTTTTATAAATAAGTAAGGGTTTGTTAAGGTTTGGTTCCTATTCAGGTGAACGAAGTTGCGAGCAGTAATAAAGTTGAAATTAACATGCAATCTGTTTTAAAGCAGTTTTATACATACAATGACATGTTTTTAAGCTTTTGTGTGACTGACAAACAGACAGTGAATAGTTTATTTTATCCAATAATTATTTCATAACAAATAAAGTAAATCATAAGGAAAATAATAACAGAAACCGCACTTAACTTTTAACTATCGGTCCAGTGACACATTTCTATAATGTACATCCACGAAGCGGTCTATTGTGATCTTAAATTTGGTCTAGTAGTGACATGGCTTGTTGGGATCGTATTGTCAGTGATATTGTTACTAGGTCAACTGTTACTTTACTATTTTCTACCAAACACAAGGAAAATAGACCAGAAGATTCTTACACAGCTTACTATTGCAAGAATCTGTAACAGCGTAATAGAATACCTCAATGTGGATACGAAACATGTCAGTAATAAAACTCTTGTCAAGATTATTCTAACAGCATTATATCTTCAAACAGATACTGTTATGATTTGTTGGATGTGTGTGTTTACGAAGAATATGTATAACAAAATTGTGCATGTGTTTCATCAGGAAGATTGGAATTTTCTTCGCTTAGCTGCAATCATTTGGATAGCGACTCTACCTTTTGGATTTCTATACCCGCTTCTTATTAAAGTGGCTGGCTATGTATTATTTAAAAAAGTGTATAGTGTTTTAAAATTTGTTGTTTTGTCAGTAAATATGTATCTTTTCTGTAAAATATTTTATGTAATAGTGTTAAAACAAAATTCTAATAATAACACAAATGTTAGAAGTATAATAAAAAGCTGTTTTATATCGTTGTTGCTTGTATGTATAACTGGATTGCAAGTTGTATTGACAGATATATTGTCATTTTATACGCAAAATTCACATATAGCTATTATATTTTGTGTGATTAATTCATATCAGGTGGTAGCAATTACTATAATATTTGGTATTCTATCAAAAAATGCAAGATAAGTAAATATTTAGTAATAAAATAGTCAAAGAATCATCAAACACTTTCTGAGCCTGTAGAAATAACAGCCTATATCTGCCCAATGTTGGGCGTGGACCTATTTAAGGCCAATGCTTATAATTCACCTAATACTGAAATCAGAAACAATAGTAACAAGGGATATTGAGATGTAAGATATTATACAGTTTATTTATTTTATTACTTGTATTATTAGTTTATTACTTTGACGAGCCTCGTGGTTGAGTGGTTCATGTAACGGACTGCCGATAAAGAGGTTGCGGGTTCGATTCCCGCTCGGGACAATCATTTGTGTGATTTTTTTAATTGACATTCAAATGTTTGTACTGCGTCTGGGGGTTTCTAGATATTATAAGTATGTATTTACAAAAGAAAAGTAGTATATGTATTCTATCCGTATTCTGGTATCCATAACACAAGCATATAAGCTTAGCTTGGGATCAGAGGACGTTGTGTGAAGTCCATGAATATTTATTATTGATTATATTATAATATTGATAGTTTTAAGTACCGATTTTGCTCGATGTTAAATATTTATGTATTTAGACGCGTCTATTTGTTTTAAATTTTAGTCTCTCCCGTGACCATGGTGACCGCAAAGTCTCCGAAACGTCGGGCTAAAATTTAAAAGAAATACACGTTTCTAAATCCGTATAAAGTAGTTTTATTTAAACAAAATAAGTCGCGCACGTGTTAGAAAATATTATTATTTATGGTTTTATTTAAGTTATTTTGCACTTGTTATTTAATATTATACAAATTGCTTTTTATCGTAAGTTTTATTAACATTATAAGTATCTATCTATAGATGTGGGAGTTGGAGTATTTATTAAAACGTCCATGCGACACACAACACATTTGGACAATAATTATACCATTAGTTTGCAATTATTAGATAATATAGTGGCTGTTGTTTGTCTTTTTGTATAACCAGAGCCCACCTTTTTTGCTGCTAAGTTTAGTTGTGTAACTAGAGTTGCCATAGAGTTGCTGCCATTATTAGTGCAAACTCTACTGGTCTTATTCTTAATGTCTTATCGGAGGTTTAAACGGAGACTTTATCGGAGAGATAATAAACGTTTTATCGTAAAAAGACTATTATGAATAACAAGCTTTACTAAGAATTTTCGCGAACCGATTTTAGCGATTTTTAGCGCATTTTTTTAACTAAATTTAACTAAAAAATTAAAATAACTATGGTGTGTTTTGAATATTTGGCTATTTCGTTGTACAGATTTTATTAATTAAAATCGTTAGTCTATAATATACAGATTTTCTAATATTTTTCTTAATTTGAATTGTGTTATTGACACTAACAGTTTTCATTTTTTAGTCAAGTTTAGTTGTGCGCGTAGAATCGATAGGTACCATTGTCGCTTATCGATTACATCATTGAATATCGATACCTATATCTATATTAAAGATTACCATCGATATTAAAGATGTTATTACGTAGGTAAACAGAGCATAACTATATCAGTTAAAGGCTGTGTGACTCAGACTTTATTACTTAAGAGGTCGACGATTAGAACAAGCGCCTGATAGTCACGTTACAGCAATATTGTACACGTCAACATCGTTTATTAAATCAACAGGCACATGTGTGGTATTTATTTTATTTATTTATTTATTTATTTATGGGAGACCCAACAGCGAACATATAAAGAATATACAACTTGATCAATAAACATTTTACCAATTGCAGGGTCTCACGTTTAAGAACTACAATATGACTTACAGCAGTTATGAACAGTCTAACACACATTACATCCCTCACATCAAACCAAAATCACAATAATACAAATACAACAATTTTAATGACAGACAATTAATTTAACTTACACATGTTGAAATCCAAAGAATTATGATTAGTCAAAAAATTTAGAACTCATCCTCCGCCTCGCCACGGCTACACTTGTGTGGAACAGGTCAAAATCATGCACTTTTGCAGCACTATTAAATTGATTGCTCGCGCGGATAATAAAAGAGTTTTGTCTATAGTTAGTGTTGCTTATGTACCTACATACCTATAATAATCAAACTATCGTCCGCAATTTCGTACGCGATGAATTTTGAAACCAAACTAAGATATAACATAGCTATACAAAAAAGCAGGATGGCTTTTTTGTATAGCTTTGTTATATCTTAGTTGAACCACTCTTTCTATTAAAAAAAACGCATCGAAATCAGTTACTTAATTTTGAAAATAGTAACTCACAAAGGGACTTATAGATAATAACGACTGTGTTTCATAATAAAAAGATAAAAAGATATTATCGAGCAAGCTTGAGCATCCACCATCATCCACAATTAGGTAACTTATGAGAAAAAATTCTATCTAATTAGGAATGAATAACAAAGAACTTAAGCATAGTAGGTCAAAATATTATCTTAGCGGCTAACACTCGCTGTCGACCCAGGTTTTGACCATATCAGATGCTCATCTTCATGACGACATTATCGATCCCCATAACAGTGAGTGTAAGCCGGTTAAATAATATTTCTAATAGGACTCAAACTCACAAAAATTTCAATACGAAAATGTAGTAGGTACTTCTTCTCTTCTTCTCCAGCCCATTTACGTCCCATTGTTGGACACGGGCCTCCTCCACTTTGGGAGGGATTATGGTCCACCGTACCACGCTGACAAGGCGTGTTGGCACAAGGTTTTTTTTTTTTTATTCTTTATTGTACATATACAAGAACAAACATAGTTGATATAAAGAAGCTTTTTAGTTGTAATTTTAGTTTCCTAGTTTGTTTAAGATGCTGTAAGCTACCCTAATAAAATAAAATAAAATAAAATAAAATAAAATAAATAAGCATAAATATATAGGTACAAAGGAGAGCTAAACTCAATATGTATTGAGTTTTCTTCCAGCAAACCCTTGAGTGAGTATTCCGTCTCTTACATAAGATGTTATCCGTGTGCAATATCCCTTAGCTGACTTTTACAGCACCCTTGGGAGGAGATGGGGTGGTGACACTTGTATTCTTAATCCGTCACCACACGGAGGAGGTACTTACTTAAAATTTATTTTTCTTCATTATTATTATTCTCATTTGCACTGCGCTACAATAGGTACTTATTAATTTAATATTTTTGTCTGATATTAAAGAAACGTACGTAAGTATAATTCTTACTTCAATTGCATATAAGAACTTGTAGTGCAAATTATACTTAGGTAAGTAAGTAATTACGTAGTATGTAGAGATCATTTTATACGTCTATTAGTTATTATAGTAAGTATTAGCTTCGTTCTTATATGTGTCTATTTGTAAGTTAATCTATCAAACAGAATCTTTGAACGTAATTTTCAAGCCTTTTGTTTAAGATTAGTCTAAACTTTGTACACTTATTAAGGATGAGGTACCAATTCTACATGCACAGTTATACTTAACTTGAATTTACTAGGTACGATATTCAGGTACAGTTTTCGATATTTCAGGAGGCATTGACCCCTAAATCCTGGGTACGCCCAAGATGTTAAATATATGTATATATAAAGAGTCAAATAGCCAGGTAGTGTAAACACGCTCTCAGCTTTATATTGCAGAATTATGTAAAGTATAAAACAGGTTTAGACTCTCACATGCTGCTAACTAACGACAGGGGAAGAACTTGTTACGATAATTGCAACATTATTATTATTTACTATATGTATATTTAAAAAATAAAAAACGTACATATTTTTTTTTATTTATCTGATAACTGTTATGACCTTACCTATCATGTAGCTTCGGCTTGACGTCGACTTTTATATACAGGTGTCCAACCTGTATATAACTGTCGCCCGCTACTTTGTAGGCGTGAAATATATAAAATTGTCCTCGTTTTTGCAACAATTTTTACTAATGCTTCACTCCTATTGGTGGCAGCGTAATGTTTTACGGATATATATTATTATAGCCTTGCTTGATAAATGGACTATCGTTGCTCTAGAGGCAATATTAATGATGAAAACAGCGGACTACGACGTCCATGATTTTGTACGGAACATAATGGCTTAATTTCTGTAACCAGTTAAACAACTTTTGAAAAAAGAAATAATATTTAATAGCGAAAATTAATAAACAAATACAAAAACCTCCTCACAACTCTTTCGGTAGCGGCCCAGATAAGGAAAATAGAAAAGGCATAGACCGTTTCACTATACATTGACGGTCCATTAGTCATATGGTTAATTTCTCTCGCATTAACTAAATAAATAAAATTATAGTGGAAAAAATGGTAACCATGAGCGGGACTTGAACCCACGACCTCGGAATACCGTTCCGTTGCTCTCCCATCTGAGCTATCATGGTTCCTGCATTTATGAGAAGATTGTAGTGGAAGATTTGGTAAACATATATTCCGAGGTCGTGGGTTCAAGTCCCGCTCATGGTTATCATTTTTTCCACTATAATTTAGTTTATTTAGTAAAAGCATAGCAAGTCATTATTGCAAAAATTAACAAATTTATGTTCTCTCGCATTCTTAGAACATTTATACACGAGTTTGTCGGGCAAACCCTGCTAAAAAGGTTCAAGGTGTTCATTGTTATTGTGTTCTGACATTGGTACCAATTCTTCGTGCATAACTAAACTTAACAAAACAACAACAATTCGTCAATCTTAACTGTTAGTACTCAGTACGGCCACGACTTACGAAAACCGGCTAGTTACGTAGGGGAACAAATGTCTGGCCATGTCACCTCCGCCTGGTCCCGGTAGAAGGGGAAGGCTCAAGAAGTGCTGGCTTGACGTCGTCAGAGATGACATGCGCGCTAATGGCCTCACCATCCGAGATGCCGAAGACCGGGCCAAATCGAGTAGGAAAAGCCGGAAAGCGGACCCCGGGCTCCGAAGCAATAGCTGATGATGCTACCGGGACAACGCTAAGATGATGATGATGATAATGAACTGTTAGTACTCAGTATAGAAACTGTTTATTATGGACTAACGTTTTTAATCACAATAAAATTTCACAACAAAATAGTTTATTAATTAAAATTCGACATCTTTGTTTTAATTTTTTTTAGTTTAGTTAAGTTCATTTGTGCACGAAGAATTGGTACCTAATATTGACGGTCCATTAGTCATTTATAGTCTGTTTATAGTCTACTTCTCTCGCATTCTTAGAGCATTATTTCAACAGGAGTTTGCATAGTCAGGTGAATCCCGCTAAAAAAGATTCAAGAGCAATGCTCATTGTTACTGTGTATGGACAATGTCCTCTTATAATGTGCGTTAGGCGATCTCAAGCGAAGCGTAAGAAGCTAATGAAATTACGTTATTGGTACCAATTCTACGGGCAAAACTAAACTTAACTTAACTAAAAAATAAAAATTGATTGTGTCAATAACACAACTGCGTAATGTTCAGGGGCCGTCGGCGCGCAGTGGCTGGCCGGCCCCCCCGACGAGGTGGTCGCGCGCGGCGAGTCTGTATTCAGAGACCCGCCGCGGCAAATTCAACTGCGTAATGTTAACGAAATTTTCTTGTTTGAAAATCTGTTTATTATAGACTAACGATTATTATTAATATAAAAATGCACAATAAAAAAGCCAAATAATGAAGATACACCAATAATTGTTTTCATTTTTTAGTTAAGTTAAGTTTAGTTATGCACGTTGAATCGGCGCCATTGTTTATGTATTATACGAGTATGTTACCTCGACACCCCACCAACCTGGCAGTATATTTGACAAAGAAAACAGCGTGTGTCGCAACCCTTATTGGTTTAATACTATACTGCATTGATTTACCATATAGAGTGTCTACATCATTCACCCGGCTTAAAGCTACATTACATGTGTTCATGAAATATGTATCTGTGTGTCTCTGATACAGGCTATACGTCATAAAAACATTATTTGTTTATAAAGTACGATTTCTTTTCCAGCTCATTTACGTCCCACTGTTGGGCACGAGCCTCCTCCACTTTTGGTAGGGATTATGATCTACTGTACCGCGCTGACCAGGCGTGTTGGCACAGGGTTTATTTTCGAGTTTTTCGTCTCTCACAGAGGATGTTATCTGTGTGCAATATCCCTTAGCTGACTTTAACAGCACCCTTGGGAGGAGATGGGGTGGTGATACTTGTATTCTAAATCCGTCACCACACGGATTAAGACGGTACGATACCAAATTGTGCTCCATACAAAAGTATGGGTATCGTACTTCCGTTTTTTCTTCGCGAAAGTTAAACCGATTTTAATAGTTTTTACGTTATATTATAGATTAAGAGTATATATATGCTTCTATCACTTTCTTTTTTCAAAACATAATAACTAAAAGAAATATGACGATCCGAAAAACCCACTCTTTTCGGTTTTCTTTAAAGTTGCAGCATCTATCACACAAATTAAAGTAAAAGTAAAGTTTTAAAGTAAAATAAAAGTAAAGTTTTACCACATAAAAAAATTAATAGAAGCATAGATATACTCTTTATCTATAATATAACGCAAAAACTATTAAAATCGGTTCAAATTTCGCGAAAAAAAAACGGAAGTACGAAACGTCTTTTTTTCAAAGAATTTGTAGGTAAAATCCGCTTCATCTATATTTGTCCCTTTCAGCGCGGCGCTCGGAAATAGGGATAGCAATACCTAAGCCAAATACCTAAATGAGGAGTACAGTACCCTCTTAAACGAAGTACGATTTAGACAAGCTAAATTCACGTATCTTCAAGATTGAACACGTACCCACTATCTGGCATATCTGAGACTCAAGGCTCGTATTAGACCCCACCGCAGACCAGCAGACTGATGCCAATTTCGTCAGTATGCGTCCAACCAACATTCGATACAAGGCAGTATCAAAATCAAAGTCAAATATTTTTATTTCAAATAGGCAAGATAAACACACTCTTTTAAAAAGTCAGAAGCTAGGCGTCGAGTATCTATGCAAATAAAAATAATTAAACTAAAATATTAAGTTAAATAAATATAATAAGCTCTTATTTTACATGACTAGATTTAGGGAGACATAAGTAAATGCGTTATAGAAGATCCTATTTAGCTAAGCTAAAACTATAAAGATAATAAATAAAATTATTTCCTGTAAATTTCAACAATAAGTGACATTTTAGTACTCATCTAAATGTTTTATCAAATAAAAATTAATAAAAATGTTAACTTCTAGATTAGATCTGTAAAGAGAACCTATTTTTGTAATTATAATGCAATTGTGCCAACATTTAGTGACACAAATCTCTCTCTCCAGCCCATTTACGTCGCACTGTTGGGCACGGGCCTCCTCCACTTTGGGAGGGATTATGGTCTACTGTGCCGGGCTGACCAGGCGTGTTGCCACAGAGTTTATTTTCGAGTTTTCCGTCTCTCACAGAGGATGTTATCTGTGTGCAGTATCCCTTAGCTGACTTTTACAGCACCCTGGGGAGGAGATGGAGTGGTGACACTAGTATTCTTAATCCGTCACCACACGGAGAAGTGACACATAAGACACAAAATTTATAAATAAATTACCATTATGATATACTTAGATTAAAAAGAAATATTCTATCTACATGAAGTTACACTAGTCCTATACTACTTACTACTACTATTTACTACTTCCAACAAAAGACTACTAATAAATTTGTAGACATACATAATCGTTTCTCGGTATGAGAATAAAAACTCATTAACTACATTAGTTTATTATTTTTTGCAATTGACTTGCTATGCTTTTTATTTAATAAACTAAGTTATAGTGGAAGAGTTGGTAAACATGTGCAGGAAACATGATAGCTCAGATGGGAGAGCGACGGAACAGTAGTCCGAGGTCGTGGGTTCAAGTCCCGCTCATTGTGATAATTTTTTCCACTATAATTTATTTTATTAAGTAAACTCATTAACTGTTAGCATTTCTCACCAAAACAACAAAAATAAGTGTTGTTGCAAGTGCTTGAAAAGAATTTATGATACAAAAAATATTTGCTATCAAATCATCTTCTGTAAAAAAAGAAAATAAATCTGTAACAACAATTTGTACACTAGTTATACATACTAAAAGAAAACTTATAATAGCTGTTTTTACAATATTCTTTAGCTGTAAATTATCGCTATTTTTAATAAAAATAACACGAAATATTTTACAGAAGAATAAAATATTTACAAAAAGCACTATGAATTTTATTACTGCGTAAGTCCGATAAAAATAATCGTAAAAGTCTACGAAAAATTCTAAAATCACAACACTTAATAAACCTATTGGTATTGACAGAATCCAAATCATTAAAGATAATAAAAAAAAGTTCCACTTTTGTAACACAAATACTTGAACGATTTTGTCATACAAATTCTTCGTGAAAACAAACATCCAACTAATTAGTACCACATCACTAGATGAATACAATGTAAAAGCAAAATCTCTGGTATATATAATAACAAACCCATCTTTAATTAAATATTCAATAAGTGTATTCACAAATCTCGCAGCAGTTAACTGTGTTAATATTTTTTGATCCAATTTTCTTATGTTCGGTTGTATTATGAAAAATAGCGCTTGAAATATCAAACAAAGTCCCGATAGAAAAATACCTGTGATCCATGTATATCTTTCTACATCTGTTAATTGGTCATATGTACTGGCGTATATAACCTCTTCTGTAAAGTTCTCGTAAGTTAAGTTAGACATTGCGTACGTCTACACAAGGCGAAACAAATCAACGAACTGGAATGAAACTTGCTAAACAGGTAAATTTGTATTTAAATGTACGTCTTAAACAAAAACATCTTGCAAACCTGATTAAGTTTGGGAATGGTCTTGCGTAAATTATACAACGATGACGTCGTGTTGGTGCCGTGTTAGAAAGACAATTTGACAAATAAAATAGTTTGGCAATATCATCAGCGTCATGGCGTGTGTAGACATACGCATGTACATTTTTTTATTCTAATTAACTCGAATACAGGATGATATTGAGATTTGGAAGGAAGCTCTATAACAGGTTAACATGTTTGGAGTGCAAAGAAAAAACTCTATCATAGAAGAATTCACAGTATTAAGAATACTCCAATTTCACTTTTCTAGAGAGTGTCATTCCCAATCTCTTAGCTAATAGCCCGTGGGGAAGAAGGAGGCCCGTGCTTAACAGTAGGAAGTATGGGCTGTTGAGAGAGTTTATAGCCAAAAATTTCAGCCTATACTAATATAATAAAGCTGAAGAGGTTTTAAGTTATTGCATGGCTTCTATCGCGGGCCTTGAGCGTGGAGACCAAATCCAGAAATTCCATAACGAAAATAACGTAATGAAAAAACCTAACATTATCGGCGCTACTGCGCATGGTAATCGGCGTAAAACGGCGTTACTGCGCATTTTTTGTTAATTGGAACACATTAATTTCAGGGACCCCAGTACTGATTTTAAAAATTCATTCAGTTTTGGATAGTAGGTACATTTATTGTGGAAGGCTATATATAGGTTTTATGACATCACGCTGCGATAAATAGAAGAGAAGCATCAGTAAAAAATGTTGCAAGAATGGGGAAAATTTTCAAAATTCAACAAACGTAACTTTTTAATCTTTAATATTCAGTTTCTTATTTAAAAAATCTCGTAGTTAATTTAGCGTAATACAATTCGATAAAAGCTTTAAAATCGCTTTTTGTATTGACGTATTTACCAACCTTTTATTCTAAGAATATTTAAAAGATGATAAATAAAATAATTACACAAGTAACATTTGCATTAGATGACGCAAACATAAGTTACGTCAGCAAAGTTACAAATTAGTTTAAGTCACAAGAGGGAAATAACAGCAAAGAGTTAGGATAACATTTAGGAACTAAATATTGACGAACAACTGATACAGGTCGATATTTTCAACTAGATTTATTTAGTAAATAAATAAATAGCATAAATAAATAAATGGTTATAGTAGTGTCCGACCGAAACTGGTTTTTCGACCGAAACCAAAACCGAAGCCGAATGTTCCGCCGTTGCTTAAGTTTCGGCCGAAACCGAAACTCACGTTAAGTATACAATTTCTTAAAATACTGAAATTTGGTGCATTTTGCCTATTATTTTGCATTAATTAGGACATGACATACTAACATTTTTATTATTTATTAAAATTTTGTTATGTTCACATAATTCCCGAACAGGGCCGACAGCGTCCGTTAAAGCTTTGCCGCGGGAAACGAAGTTAAGCGAGCGTGAGTGTGCGTGGACTGCGACACAAGTTTCGGTTTCGGCAAAAGTTTCTTCCGCTTTTGGCCGAAACCGAAACTGTCGCCGACACTTGGTTTTTGAACCGAAACCGAACTTTCGGTCGGACAGTAGTTTATAGACGTTTCACACAACGTCCTCTGGTCCCTAGCTAAGCTGATAGCTAAGGTATTATATGTATATATTTACAAAAGAAAAATTGTTTATTTTAAATATTGCGATGCGCTGACAAAATATGAAATTTTGCAGTTCTTAATACGTTCAGTGCGGCTAACGCTTATGCGCGTTTTTCTGATCTTCACCAAGTGCGGGCCGACGCGTATACGCGTCCATACAAAAAAAAAATCTGTAGGCAAGCGGGGTGCGCCACACCTGTGCGTTTATAGCGTGTATTCTGGGTGTCTATTGTTTCGAAGCGGTCGTAAAATGTGGAATTGTAAAGGAGACTACACACTAGTCAGGTTTCTGCTACGAATCTTGCAGGGGGGGGGGCGGCGGCGACGACAACAATAACCTAATTTAGTACAATAGATTATTGAAAGAATTTTATTATGACTCGCTCTTTTAACTAAAGTAATAGGTAGTTTTAGTCTATTTATAAATGGATTTATGTCTATTACGAGGCAGGTGAAGAGTCGTAAATAAAAAAAATTAAGAATAAAAGGGCTTTCGGGAGAAGGTACCTTTACTATTACTGTTTTATTAAGGTATAACTTACTATTTTAACAAAACCGAACGAAGGTATATTATGGCGTAAACTTCACAAAATCTCTTACAAATAAACACTAGTGTGGAAGCACCTTTATCCATCCAACACCTTTATATGACCCGTAATTGTTATATGACAGTCATAAAACTCGATAGTTACCGAACGCACATAAGCGTCGGCCGCACTGCGGGAAGGTAAAAGACAACGCGCTATAGCGTCCAGCCGCACTACGCGAGTTTTCTATGAACGCTTATAAGCGTTCTTAGCACTACGCGAAAATTTTTTTGAACGCACATACGCGTTTTCAGCACTGGGCGAATGACTCTTTTTTTAGCATTGGCTATAAATTCGCAAATTATTCAGCATTGAACGCGTTAAGCGCTATCCAGTTTAAAATAAAGCAACTCAAGCCACTGCCAAGGTCAAATTAGAATATATTAATGTAACTTGTTTTAGTGCTTGTTACACTTGTTTATTTAAAGAAAGAGTCTGGAAGATCAAACCTTTATAATTAGAATAAACAAAACAAAATATACAAATACAACCAATTTTATTACAGGTCCACAAGGATAGAGACTTATTTAACAACCTTACATTTTACACTCTTCATGCTTTACAACTGTGGTTAAACAAAAATGCGTCCATATGGTGACGGATTAAGAATACAAGTGTCCCGAGCGGGAATCGAACCCACGACGTCTTAAACAGCAGTCCGTTACATGAATCAGTAGACCACGAGTCTCGTCTCAGTAGTTATTGTTATTTATTAATTATACTTTTTTTTTTCTTTATTTATTTGGGACTTCGAACTACTATGTACTTTTTATTAATAATGATTGTTTTTAATTATCACAATGGTATTTTAAAGCAATGGCTCTACATTCATACATACTTACTGAAAAACTGGTTTGTATTCTAACCAAATTGACCAATTCTCGACTCCATGCCACGTTCCTAGGGTGACCGGGAAACGGTTTCGTGCCAGTTCAGTGCAGTGGTTATTTATTATATTTGTTATTACAAGCGTATTTTACATAGTACCTAACCTACAACACTTATATAAGAAGTCCAGTTTCTAGTATAAGTGTTAAGTACCAGTTTCCTTACCGGCAGTTTCCGTGTGGTGACGGATAGAATTAGTACCAGTTGTGTAAAAGCTAAATTTGGAAAATGTTCTTAATTTCTTACCACCTTATCAAAGCTTTGCATAAAAATCTTAAAAATCAACATAAATACTGACTGTGTTGTGATTTCTGGTTTTGACGCATTTAAAAATAAAACTTTAACTGTCTTGGAAGGACTGCATCAGTTCCTACTTTAGTCTTGACTTGTAAAGACATATAATATAATATTGTCTAAGATTAACGCGACTCAGTTACTTAAATAAAACAACTTTTTCGGATTTAATATGTCGAACAATACAACTAATACGAGTGATACAGACGATTTAAAAGATATAGAAAGATATGTTTGGCTCGTAGGGATTTTTACGTCAGCCCTTTGTCTAATATTCCAAGGATTACTCCTAATACTTCAACCGAAAATAAGAAAATTGGATCAAAAAATATTAGTGCAGTTAACTGTTACGAGATTTGTAAATACATTAATTGAATATATTATTACAGATAATGATTATTATGGTTCTTATAATTCATATTATGAAAGAGATTTCGCCTATGGATTATACTTAAGCAGTGATGTAGTTTTAATTTGTTGGATGTTTGTTTTTACGAAGAATTTATACGACAAAGTTGTTCAAGTTTTTGTGCTTCAAAAGTGGAATTTTATTTTAAT
The DNA here is from genome assembly GCA_916999025.1 of Orgyia antiqua. Taxonomy (NCBI): domain Eukaryota; kingdom Metazoa; phylum Arthropoda; class Insecta; order Lepidoptera; family Erebidae; genus Orgyia; species Orgyia antiqua. Next base: position 14,316,410 of record OU779869.1, read on the forward strand.
AACTGTACTAATCTGGATTCTGGCAATTCCTTTGGGAATTGTAAATGTTGTGATGTTAGAGTATTTTATTGATTATTATGATTGTTTTTATACAACTTATGCAGTGTCAAAATTTATTGTACTGTTTGTCAATATTCTTTTATTTTGTAAAATATTTAGCGTTATTTTTGTAAGAAATAAGAATGCTAATCGACAGTTCAAAGATATAGTTAAAACTAGTGTGGTATGTTTTCTTTTAGTATGTATATCAAGTATTCAAATATTTGTGACAGATTTAAGTTCGTTTTTTACTGAAGATTATTTTATATCAAATGTTTTTTGTCTTATAAATTCATTTCAAGCGTTTGCTATAACACTTATTTTTGTTATGTTGGTTAAAAATAAATAAGTAAAAGTATTTTTTTTCTTTTTACAGATTTTATCAGTATAAAAAATAATAATAATGCTCTGAAAAGGCTTTATTTTAATTTTATTCTTAAGTTTATTTTTATATCGCTATTGGTGGTGTAAATTGTGTTTGTCTAGTCTAGTTTTTAAGCACAATGGTACCAATTCTACGTGCACAACTAAACCTAACTAAATAATCTACTTAGTACAAAAAACTAAAAAACACGATTGCAAATCCTGATCTTTCTGAACAAAATACGCCATAGTTTTTTTCATTTTTATTGTTAACACGCTTATATTAGTTCGGTATGTATCTATCAATGTATTAATCTATGTAACGGAATCTTTGAAAGTGATTTTAACATTTTTAACCCACTCGCAGTAGTTGGATTGAACTGAAATTTTGCACATATATCAAGGACCGATGACAATGCAATAATTTAAAAAAAAAATTAGGATTTTTAAGCGTGTTTTTAAGTTTTTGAACTAATTATACTTACCTAATTACTTAAGCTTAGGCAAAATTCCAGTTGATGTTTTAAAATTGCATTTCTTGCTAACCAGATTTCTTGGTGACTGTTTAAAGGACGTAAATTGTTAGAAGCACGATCAACGATTTCATAACATGGATACCTAATTATATTGCGTAGGTAGATACGTAGATTACCATATTTGTATTTAGGAAATATCCATAATCTGACATTTCATAATATGATAAAATAATAAAATAAAATATTTAAAACCAGTATCTTGTAAGATTATTATAAGACAAACGGTCTTATTCATAATGACTTATCGGAGGTTTAAACGGAGATTTTATCGGAGAGATAATAAACGTTTTAGCGTAAAAAGACTATTATGAAGAACAATTTTTGACAATTTTCGCGAACCGATTTTAGCGAACTTTTAAACCTCCGATGAGTCATTATGAATAAGACCGAAAGTCTTTATTTTCGTATGTTCCTATGTGAGCTTATATCTTCGAAATACTTCAGAATTACTGCTGTAATTTAGGTATTTGCAATATAATATTTTTATAAATTATTGCATTGTCATTGGTCCATAATAAACATGCAAAATTTCAGATAAATCCGACTACTGGGTACTAAGTGGGTGAAAATAACTTTCAAAGAATCCTTTACATAGATTAATACATTGATTGACACCTACCGAACTTATATGTATGTTAAAAAGATGTTTCGTAGTACGCTGTTTTTTTATAATTTTAACGCCATCGTTTAAATTTAAATAAAGAGTTTGCTTCAATTTCCTTTGTTTTTTTAAAAAAAACCTCAAATTTGTGTGATAGACGTTGCAAGTTCATCTAAAGACAACCGTAAAAACGGGTTTTTTGGATGGCCATATTTCTTGTAATAATTATTCTGAAATGCGGAAAGATCACTACAGTCACTCACTACAGTCACTACACCAAGACCAATGTTTTCACACTTACAGAACAATGATCGAACATTGGACTGTAAATGATCAGGACATAATGACCTCATCGTCTATATATCCTTATCCTTATCCTTACTAATTTATAAATGTGAAAAGTGTGGATTGGATGCCTACCAAAACTTTTGACGAGCATAAGTGTTAATGTGTGTAACCAAACCATAGCGCGATATAAAAAACTGTACAACGCTACCTATTGACCGGTAAAAGTAAACTTCTGTTTGTTAACTTCACGCAGATGAAGTCGCGGGCAACAGCTATACTTATTAAATCTGTAGAGAGGTCAATTCTGTACTTTGAAAATATATTCAAAATTAATAATATTGGAGGATGATTGGTGATTGATACTGATGCCAAAAATGCAATTAGTAAATTTTTTGTCGGTCTGTCTGTCTTTCTGTATGTCTTTCTATCTTTATATATCAATCAAAAACTACTGAATGTATTTTAACCAAACTTGGTACGATTGTGGTCCATACACCTAGGCAGCTTATATAACATAACGCTAAGTTACATAGGAGCCGAGCAGTGACGATAAATTCGAAGTAAGTCGGATGAAAATACGCTTTTGAGCTCCTACCGTCGCATACGTTGATCATACACAAAAAGTATGTATTACAAAGATGATGGTCTCCAAAAGATCTACAAAACAGTCTTCAGTAGCACATATCTATCTATTATATATTAACCACAATAACACGATTAATCGTCAGGCACTTCTTCAAAACATGTATTACACCTACATAAAATGTATTTTTGCGTAACGACATCGGCATTCGGGATTTTACGAGGGGAAAGCGCAGGTAGAGACCGGAGATCCGCCCGCACCAGCAAACGCAGAGTTAAGTGGTATTTTTATGGTTACTTATCTTATTATGTTCTTTTTATTCCGTAGATATTGATATTTAGGTTATTCGGTTACCGTCTTCTTGAATTGATAAACAAAGAATTGTTTCTTTTATTTTATCTAGATAGCTATCTTCTTCTATCTATATTTAAACTTATAATAAATCTGTAGAGAGGTCAATTCTGTACATTAAAAATATATTCAAAATTTATATTGGAGGATGATTGGTGATCTATACTGATGCCAAAAATGCAATTAGTAAATTTTTCGTCCGTCTGTCTGTATGTGCACGCATCAATTAAAATCTACTGAATGTATTTTAATATTTTCTAACACTTGCGCGACTAATCTGTTTAAATAAAACTACTTTTTACGGATTTAGAACGACTGGTGGTGGAGTCTCACCCGTGACCATGGTGAATGCAAAGTCTCCAAAACGTCGGGCCAAAATTTAAACAAATATACGCGTCTAAATCCGTAAAAAGAATGTATTTTAACCAAACTTGGTACGATTGTGGTCCATACTCCTGGGCAGGTTATAGGCTATATAACAACTTTATTGTACGAGCAAGTTCCATCATATTATACTTACGATAAGCAACGTGGTTCTTTTATTCGTAGACGCCGTGGCAGACCAGTGTATGGTGAACCAGATATTTTCAAAGAAAACGTTCTTCGTAGGGTGTATACGGTTCATCCAAACAATGCTGAATGTTTCTTTTTGCGATTATTATTACATACAGTACGAGGATCAACATCTTTAAGATTTGAGAACAGTAGACGGAATTTTAAAAAAAAGAACCTTTAACAATCCATACCATTTCATTTCATTTAAGGTCTTCTCTTCCGCTGCAATTCTGCGCAGACTACGTAACTTCCTTCCCACTGCCACTAAAACTGCACTAGCACAATCTATTCTTCTTCCGATTCTTGACTACGCCGACACCAGCTATCTTGATCTTAACGAGGACCAACTTGACAAGCTTGAGCGACTCCAGAACTTCTGTATTAGATTCATATTTGGACTTCGTAAATATGATCATGTATCCGAGTTTCGAACTATGCTCAAGTGGTTGCCCATCCGACTTCGACGGAATACTCATATACTTAGCCTTCTTTATAATATTCTTTTCAATCCACACACTCCCGACTACCTCAAAAAACGGTTCACGTTTCTACATGACACACATACGAGGGACCTCAGATCATCGGAAAACCTAACATTGACTGTAGTTACGCATTCGACTAGATTCTTTACTAAATCTTTTACAGTAGAAGCGGCGCGGCTATGGAATGCCTTACCTTTGACGATAAGAAACGCTCAGACCATATCAACATTCAAAAAACTTGTTAAGGAACACTACTTGTCCCTACCGATAAATTGATATACTTCCATATGAATATTCTATGTATGTATATAATATGTATGTATTGTGTATGTATGTATATGTCAAAATATGTATATAAGTATATATTTATGTAAGTGTTATGTATGTATATGTATTTGTATATATCTGCTACTATAGTATATTCACTTATTTTTAGTACACCAAAAGTCGCCTATTCTGCCTCGGTCAAATCCATCTTATGGTTGTCTGGGAGAGATCGCAGCTCGCGATAAGACCGCCCTTTGTACCTATGATATGTCTGTTATGTAAGCTTTATAAATCATTATGGTGTGCAATAAAGAATATTTTACTTTTACTTTACTTTACCATTTGTTAGAAAATGATCAACATTGGGAAGATGCTTTAGCTGAGTCCTGTGTCAGTTATAATCCACGGCCTTACGCCATTTATTTGTCACTTTAATGGCATTTTGTAATATGTCAGATACCGCAAAATTATGGGAAAAATATAAGGAAAAGCTTGCGGAAAATTTCCTTCAAAATATATCTCAAAATAATGATGGCGCAACAAATGACAGTACCTATGAATTTGCCTTAATTCAGAACTTTTAGAAAATTGGATCTCCATTATGACTCCTGAACAACGTTTAATATGTAAAATGAAAATGGAAGTGTACAAAATAATATGGGAACAATATGGTTTTTAGATGCACCCGGAGGAACCGGGAAAACATTTCTGACCAAATTAATTTTAGCCTATGTTCGAAACCAACGCAAAATAGCTCTTGCCGTGGCTTCATCGGGGATAGTAGCAACATTGCTACCAGGAGGTAAAACTGCTCACACAATGTTTAAAATGTACGGAAAGCATGAAGCAAGTACGATAACGAGAGCATGGTTCGTATCTGTGCTTCAGCCTTTTCTGTCGCCGACGTAGAAAAAGCGAAAGGATTATTGTTTGACTCCATCAAAACAAACAAACGAAATATTTTGAGAAGAAAAGATGGTAAAATACAGCGTGATTTGGAGGATATTATAGCTATACTAGCAGTACCCGCGACTTCGTACGCGTGGAATTTAGAAACGAAAAATTAAATGAACTAACAATAACGCCATTTTACAACTAATTAATAAATCGTCCGTTTGGTTTTCTTTTTTTGCACAATTATAAAGAAGTAACACATATGGCCCCAATGTCATTTTAGTAAATGATATCTCAGAGTTTTACCTTTTTAAGGCTTCGTACAAACCCTTATAGTCTCACTACGGTGTCCGTGTGTCTGTCTATCCGCCCGTTAAACTTTTTTTTTCTCGGCAACGGCTGAAGGTATTAATTTGAAACTTATACCAAATGTAGATCTATGCGTTCCCTTGCTGCAAAAGATACAATCAATAATGTAGATCTACGCATTCAGAAGATATAACCGAATTACAGCCATTTATGAGTATTTTCAACTTCAGCACCGATACGTACGTCGGGATTTGAGCAGCGTAACGACCATACGCTAACGCCAACGCCGATGACGATGCCGACGCCGACGCCGACGCCTATAAAAATCAACTCAACACCGATACGTCGGGATTTGAGCAGCGTAACGACCAGACGCCGACGCCTATAAAAACCAACTCAGTACCGATACGTACGTCGGGATCTGAGCAGCGTAACGGCCATACGCCGACGCCAACGCCGACGCCTATAAAAACCAACTCAGCACCGATACGTCGGGATTTGAGTGGCGTAGCGACCATACGCCGACGCCGATGCCGATGCCAACGCCGATGCCGACGCCTATAAACACCCACTCAGCACCGATACGTCGGGATTTGAGCAGCGTAACGACCATACGCCGACGCCGACGCTGATGCCGATGCTGACGCCTATAAAAACCAACTCAGCACGTCGGCATTTGAGCAGCGTAACGACCATACGCCGACGCCAACGCCGGCGCCTATAAAAACCAACTCAATACCGATACGTTGGGATTTGAGCAGCGTAACAACCATACGCCAACGCCAATGCCGATGCCGACGCCTAAAAACACCCACTCAGCACCAATACGTACGTGGCTGAAGTCGGAGCTCAACTTACAGTAGAAAGAATAGAGATGCTGGGTCTAAAGGTCGCTGTTAACAAGACAGAAGCTATATTATTCCATGGCGCGCGTCGTGGGCCCCCACGTGGAGCAAAAATAAAAATAAAAGACCTGGATGTCCAACTAAAAGAGGACATTAAATATCTGGGTCTGCGACTAGACCGCAGATGGTCATTTGAACCGCATTTCTCCCACCTAACGCCAAAAATAGTGAAAGTGGCCGCTGCACTAAGCCGGCTTCTACCCAATATTGGAGGGCCTAACACTACATGTAGGCGGTTGTACGGTATGATCGTAAGATCCATGGCACTTTACGGTGCCCCAATATGGGTGGACGCTCTCACTACTCGTAACAAGGCTCAACTGAGAAGATCACAGAGGATTATAGCGGTGAGAGCAATCAGGGGGTACCGTACAGTGTCGTGGACAGCCGCCACTGTACTGGCTGGTGACCCGCCATGGGAGCTCGAAGCAGAAGCAATTGGAGAGGTATACCGCCACCGAGTAGAGGCGCGTGAGAGAGAAGAGCTCGAAGATGTTGCTTCTGTAAGAGCTCAAGCTCAAAACACCTTGGTAGGCCGATGGAAGGATGAACTGGCTCACCCTGAAGCTGGCAAAGAAATTGCAGAAGCTGTAGGACCACACTTGAGGGAATGGCTGGAACGTAGACATGGATTGATGTCCTTCCGGCTGACGCAGGTGCTTACCGGGCACGGCTGCTTTGGTAAGTACCTGCACCAGATCCAGAGACAGATTACACCATCCTGTCATCAATGCGGCGCGCCCGAAGACACGGCGCGTCATATATTAGAAAGTTGCGCTGCCTGGCAGATGCAACGAAGGGAGCTTGCCCTAGTGATCGGCGGGGACTTGTCGCTGACTGCTATTGTCCACGCAATGCTTATCAGCGACGAGTGCTGGCAAGCAGTGGCCGACTTCTGCGAAAACGTCATGCAGCTGAAGGAGGCCGCAGAGCGAGAACGCGAAGCAGATGCTAATGCGAACCCGCTCCGAAGAGCAAGGCCAGGAAGGAGGCTACGACAATATGTTCGCCTACTTCCCCCGCAGTAAGCGGTAGCAACACTCGACTAGTTGTGCCGCCAGGCCACCGTTAGAGCGTCAGAGAGAGTCCGGAACGGGGAGCCTCTGGCGCTCCAAGAATGACGAGTTGAGCACCGCAGTTAGGTTTAGTCGGTATTCCGGCGTCCGTTTTTCACCTGGACGTCGGCGAGTCCGACACTACCCACTCCTATCACGGCGGTGATGATCGCGATGACAGGAGTGGGTGTGGCGTAAATGCATTCCCCTGCGAAAAAAAAAAAAAAAAAAAAAAAAAAAAACCAATACGTACGTCAATAAGGAAAAAAAGGAAATTGGATCATGGAAACTTTTACGAGATTTGTGAATACATTAATTGAGTATATTATTACAGATAATGCTTATTATGGTGTTTTAACTTCATCTTATGAAAGAGATTTCGCTTTTTGGTACAACCAATTTAAGCTAATAAATTAAGTTATAAAAAATAAGAATCCTAATCGACAGTTCAAGGATATAGTTATGACAAGTGTGGTATGTTTTCTTTTAGTATGTATAACAAGTATTCAGATATTTGTGACTGATTTTAGTTCGTTCTTTACTGAAAATCATTTTTTATCAAATGTTTTTGTATTATAAATTCATTTCAAGCGTTTGCTATAACACTTATTTTTGTTATTTTGGTTAAAAATGCGTAATTAAAAGTACTTTTTTAGGGTTCCGTACCCAAAGGGTAAAAACGGGACCCTATTACTTAGACTTCGGTGTCCGTCCGTCCGTCCGTCTGTCACCAGGCTGTATCTCAAGAACGGTGATAGCTAGACAGTTGAAATTTTCACATATGATGTATTTCTATTGCCGCTATAACAACAAATACTAAAAATAAAATAAAATAAAGATTTAAGGGGGGCTCCCATACAACAAACATGATTTTTTTACCGTTTCTTGCTCGATACTAATAACGTTGCCTTATGTTGCATAGATAATGGTACGGAACCTTTCGTGCACGAGTCCGACTCGCACTTGACCAATTTTTTACTAATTAGGTCTGTTTAAGCTTAATTTCTTTATATAGTCCGTGTGGTGACGGAATAAGAATAAATAAATATTCATGAACATTTCATTCTATTTCTCTCAATTTTTTTCTGTCGAGACGTATCTTATTGCAACGTCCGTTTTATACAAGTTGTTACGCTAGTGAACAGCGCCACCTAGATTTAGCGTGCATTTTATGGTGTACATGCTAAAGTATGGGAATTGATAATTTATGTTGTATTTTATCGATGCACGTAACAATCACAACATAGCGCTTGCATTTCAAAATCCAACGATATTGCATTAAAATACCAGTTTTATAAAAATAAAAGATAGAGGAGTACTAAACATTTATAAAACCAATTTAAATTTGTTTTAGGTTTTAATTATACCATTTAAACATGAATGTTAATAATAAGATGGTCTAGACGTCGTATGCCCATTTTCCACTTTTGTTTACTAAAATTTTAACATAGGATTTTGGAACTAAAGTGCTATTACATTGTTAATGAAATAATTGTTATGTATTATAATAATAATTAAGATAGAAAATACATTTACTTAATATGGGATTTCTTGTTCAAAGAATTACATTTTTCGTCCGTAATGTGACGTCACTTCAAGTAAAGTCATAATATATAGGTATATCGTATGTAGATGGCGCTAAATGATTTAAATTCTCGCTATTAAAGTGTTCATTGTGTAATTAGTAGGTAGTTTGTACTGCGGTTTAAGTTTTATGCAAGTTTTATGGCACTTGCGTATTAAAGAACTACACAAATAAAGGATTTTATTTTGTGAGCTGGCAGTGACACGAACTTCCAATAATCAATAATGGTTTTTGTAAACACAATAATATTAATGCAGCTAAAATGTATCCACCACCCACCACATTTACAACGCCAAAATTAACTGTAGCTTATCTTATATAATAAATTCACGTGTCACAGTGTTAGTTACCGTACTCCTCCGAAACGGCTTGACCGATTTTTATGAAATTTGACATAAATATTCAGTAGGTCTATATATATATTTTTCAAATTTTTTTTTAGGATGGCAAAACAACTTTTGCCGGGTCAGCTAGTAATAAATAAATATTCATAAATAAATATTCATGGACATTTCACACAACGTCCTCTGGTCCCAAGCTAAGCTTTATATGCTTGTGTTATGGGTACCAGAATACGGATATAATACATATACTACTTTTCTTTTGTAAATACATACTTATAATACATAGTAAACACCCAGACGCAGTACAAACATTTGTATGACAATTAAAAACATCACACAAATATTTGTCCTGACCGGGAATCGAGCCCGAGACCTCGTAATCGGCAGTCCGTTATATGAACCACTAGACCACGAGGCCCGTCAAACGCCTTTTTTTATAATAGTTATAATTTATCTACGCTTTTCAATCTACATATTCATAATGACTTATTGGAGGTTTAAACGGAGACTTTATTGGAGACTATTATGAACAACAAGTTTTGACAATTTTCGCGAACCGATTTTGGTGAACTTTTAAACCTGCGATAAGTCAATATGAATAAGACCAAGAGTAGATACGAAACCCTCAGTGTGCGAGTCCAACTCGTACTTGACCGGTTTTTTTAAAACACAAAGTTTGACAGCTATTTAGGATAACATGATTACCTAGTACAGATTAGGTAGAACTAAAAAAACTACTAACCTAATAAATAGTATTCTCTACTTTCGGCAAGGTAGCTTTAAGTTACGTCAGCAAAATTACAAATTAGTTGGTCATAAGCGGGAAATAACAGCAAAGAAGTAGATAACATTCAAGAAATAAATATGGGTGAATAACCGTTGCAGGTGGCATTTTCAATTTTCAACTAGATTTCATTTAGTAAATAATTAAATGCTTATAGACGTTTCACACGACGTCCTTTGGTCCCAAGCTAAGCTGATAGCTAAGGTATTATATGTATGTAGGTATTTTAAAAAAAAATAGTTTATTTCATCCAAAAAAAAATATTATTGCTATGCATTTACAAAATATCAAATTTTGACATTTTGCGGTTCTTAAGCACAATCCAGTTGAACGAGTGGCTATTGAAAATAAAGCAACTCAAGCCACTGCCAAGGTCAAATGAGACCTCACTGAGGGCTATATTATTGTAACATGTTTTGGTGCTTATTACATTTATTTATTTATAGGAAGTCAAAGTCAAAGTCAAAGTCAAAATATTTTATTTCAAGTTGGCATGTTTTACAAGCTCTTTTGAAACGTCAGAAACTAGGTGTCTGTTCCAAACGCGGATCCTATGGAGAAGAACAGACAAGAAACTCCATGGATTCTTTTTTAGGGTTCCGTACCCAAAGGGTAAAAACGGGACCCTATTACTGAGACTTCGCTGTCCGTCCGTCCGTCCGTCCGTCCGTCCGTCCGTCCGTCTGTCACCAGGCTGTATCTCAAGAACGGTGATAGCTAGAGAGTTGAAATTTTCACAGATGATGTATTTCTATTGCCGCTATAACAACAAATACTAAAAATAAAATAAAATAAATATTTAAGGGGGGCTCCCATACAACAAACATGATTTTTAGGGTTCCGTACCCAGTATCTCAAGAACGGTGATAGCTAGACAGTTGAAATTTTCACAGATGATGTATTTCTATTGCCGCTATAACAACAAATACTAAAAATAAAATAAAATAAATATTTAAGGGGGGCTCCCATACAACAAACATGATTTTTTTACCGTTTCTTGCTCGATACTAATAACGTTGCCTTATGTTGCATAGATAATGGTACGGAACCCTTCGTGCGCGAGTCCGACTCGCACTTGACCAATTTTATTATTTTTAATTCCTTTCATTTTTTTTTTAACAATATTAAACATAATTGTATAAGGGGTGTGAGAATGATGCCGATCAGTACTATCACGACTAACTAAAACTAACATTTTTAAAACTAAAACTAACTTAATAATAAAATAGCCTTGTTGGAGCAAATCGTCCTGTCCCAGCAGAAGGCACCCGTTCACGAGTATAACGCACACATCAGCCCCGCACAGCTCGACCATTTTGTAGGGAACCGTGCGACCCGACGTGCAACGCTACCAACTTCGAGACATTTGAGTGAGCATGACGAAGTCGCTCCGTTGAACAGTACACAAGTGTCTGGAAGACCAACACCTTTACAATTATAATAAATCAAACAAAATATACATCAGCAAGCCAGGTCCACAGTGATAGAAACCATATTAACCACACTACATTTTATACTCTTTATAAAAAATATCCCTTAACTGAGCTGAGAGATGAAAAAACTTGAAAACAAACCCCGTGCTTTTTGTCATTGTTCAGAGCGGGAATCGATCCCGCGACCTCTTGAACGGCAGTCCGTTACATGAACCACTAAACCACGAGGCCCATCTAAATAATGATTTCATTATTCAATAATGATTCTTTTTTATTAATAATGATTGTTTTTAATTATCTCAATGATATTTAAAAACGATGGCTCAACATTCAAGAGGTCGCCGGTTCGATTCCCGCTCGGTACCAATCATTTGCGTGATTTTTCTAATTGTCATACAAATGTTTGTACTGCGTCTGGGTGTTTCTATGTATTTTATGTATGTATTACAAAAGAAAAGTAATATATATGTCGTAGGAGACTTGATTAAAATAGTTTATGAAGTAAGTTCTCAAATTGTGTCAATGGTGAGTAATCTGTTTATTTACTGTAGTCAGTGATGAGCTTGAAATGGTGACCCGTTGAATATTCATAAAAGGATCCTTCCAAACCAGTTACACGTGTCGTAAGCCACGGATCTCGCTCATCGTAGTTAAATAGAATGTTGTAGTTAACGTAGTTAGCTTATTCAGTATTACAGGGTGTTTGGATTGGAGACTACCCTGGCTATTGCCAGGGTAGTCTCCAATCCAATATATCGGATTATATATGTCGGCGCAACCACAACAATTAGTCTAGAGAACCTAGAATAATTAAGTTAAACCATTTGATTGTTCCAATATTAATTTACAAACCACCAAGTTGATTACTTTAGGGTTTATTACGATGTAAAAATAACGTCATTGTAAATTCAATACTTAACCTAAAAACTTACGAACACGTGCAGGTACGACCGAATGACATGCACGTGCGCCGGCGCTATAAATACCGCCGCACGGTGGGCAATCGAAGCAGTTACACTCGAGCCGCCGTACAGTACGGACCTTTCTTGGGCGAATCTCTGCCCGACTAGTTGCTCACTCACAGTAGTGATAAAGAGTTTATTCCGGTCATAATCGCGAGTGTATAATTATAAAGTGTGTATTTGTGAGAAAGTGTAAAGTGACGATTGAGAGGTGACGTTTTGTGTGAACATCATCTTGGTGGTAGAGGCGCAGGTTATAGGGGATTTGGTTGGAGACCTGCTGTGGAACCTTTTATGTGTGAAAGAGAATGTCAGATTGATGTATGAACATCTTAAAGACAGTGTCTACAATTTGTAGACTGATTTTAAAACATGGCCATTCCATCATCATCTATGTTACTCCAACATATATAATAAATCCAATATATCGGAGAAAAGCATTGTAGACATCACCTGTAATTATTATTACAGGTGATGTCTACAATGCTTTTTATATTCTATCCGTATTCTGGTACCCATATGGTATATGGTAGCTTAACATATAGCCATATAAGCTTGGGACCAGAGGACGTTGTGTGGAAATGTCCATGAATATTTATTTATTTATTTATTTATTTATTTATTTATTTATTTATTTATTTATTTATTTATTTATTTATTTATTTATTTATTTATTTATTTATTTATTTATTTATTTATTTATTTATTTATTTATTTATTTATTTATTTATTTATTTATTTATTTATTTATTTATTTATTTATTTATTTATTTATTTATTTATTTATTTATTTATTTATTTATTTATTTGTTCATTTATTTATTCATTTATTTATTTGTTTATTTATTTATTTATTTATTTGTTCATTTATTTATTCATTTATTTATTTGTTTATTTATTTACTTATTTATTTATTTATTCATAAATACTTACTGAAAAACTGGTTTACAATTCTCTTATTTCTTATAATTGTTATTCCGAACAAATTTGGCATAGTACCTAACCTACAACACTTGGACTACGACGAACTAAGAAGTGCTTTTTCTATAAGTATAAATACTTATTTTATATTTTGCTATATTTTACTTATACAAGTAAAATATAAAATATAAGTAATAGTAAAATATAAGTTTATACTTATATATCACTTATACTTATGTATAAGTGATACCAGTTAGGTAAAAGCTAAAATTGGAAGATGTTCTCAATTTCTTGCCATTTTTTCAAAGCATTGCATAAAACTCTTAATTATCAACATAAATACATTAAATACTGACTGTGTTGTGGCTTTATATGACGCATTTACTAAGATAACTTTACCTGTTTCGGAAGGAGTCCTTCAGTTCATACTTTAGTCTCGACTTGTAATGACATATAATATAATATTCTCTAACATTTGCGCGACTCATTTATTTAAATAAAACTAATTTATAATTATAATATGTCGAACAATAGGAGTGATAATTATACAGACAGTATAAGTGATATAGAAAGATATGTCTGGGTCGGAGGGATTGTTACATCAGCCCTTTGTCTAATATTCCAAGCGCTACTCCTAACATTACAACCGAAAATAAGAAAATTGGATCAAAAAATATTAGTGCAGTTAACTGTTGCGAGATTTTTGAATACATTAATTGAATATATTGTTATAGATAATGATTATAATGGTTTTTTTACTTCATCTTATGAAAAAGATTTCGCCTATGGATTATACTTAAGCAGTGATGTAGTTTTAATTTGTTCGATGTTTGCTTTTACGAAGAATTTATACGACAAAGTTATTCAAGTTTTTGTGCTTCAAAAGTGGAATTTTATTTTAATAACTGTACTAATCTGGATTCTGGCAATTCCTTTGGGAATTCTAAATGTTGTGATGTTAACCTATTTTATTGATTATTATGATTATTTTTATAGAACTTATGCAGTGTCAAAATTTATTTTACTGTTTGTCAATATTCTTTTATTTTGTAAAATATTTAGCGTTATTTTTGTAAGAAATAAGAATGCTAATCGACAGTTCAAAGATATAGTTAAAACAAGTGTGGTATGTTTTCTTTTAGTATGTATATCAAGTGTTCAAATATTTGTGACAGATTTAAGTTCGTTTTTTACTGAAGATTATTTTATATCAAATGTTTTTTGTCTTATAAATTCATTTCAAGCGTTTGCTATAACACTTATTTTTGTTATTTTGGTTAAAAATAAATAAGCAAAAGTATTTTTTTTCTTTTTACAGATTTTATCAGTATAAAAAATAATAATAATGCTCTGAGTAAGCTTTATTTTAATTTTATTCTTAAGTTTATTTTTATATCGCTATTGGTGGTGTAAATTGTGTCTGTCTAGTCTAGTTTTTAAGCACAATGGTATCAATTCTACGTGCACAGCTAAACCTAACTAAATAATCTACTTAGTTCAAAAACTAAAAAACACGCTTGAAAATCCTGATCTTTCTGAACAAAATACGCCATAATGCTTATATTAGTTCGGTATGTATCTATCAATGTATTAATCTACGTAACGGAATCTTTGAAAGTGATTTTAATATTTTTAACCCACGCGCAGTAGTTGGATTGATCTGAAATTTTGCACATATATCAAGGAGCGATGACAATGCAATATAATTATATATGCAATAAAATAATTTCATAATATGATAAAACAATGAAATAAAATATTTAAAACCAGTATCTTGTAAGATTAATAAAAGACAAACGGTCTTATTCATAATGACTTATCGGAGGTTTAAACGGAGATTTTATCGGAGAGATAATAAACGTTTTAGCGTAAAAAGACTATTATGAAGAACAATTTTTGACAATTTTCGCGAACCGATTTTAGCGAACTTTTAAACCTCCGATGAGTCATTATGAATAAGACCGAAAGTCTTTATTTTCGTATGTTCCTATGTGAGCTTATATCTTCGAAATACTTCAGAATTACTGCTGTAATTTAGGTATTTGCAATATAATATTTTTATAAATTATTGTATTGTCATTGGTCCATAATAAACATGCAAAATTTCAGATAAATCCGACTACTGGGTACTAAGTGGGTGAAAATAACTTTCAAAGAATCCTTTACATAGATTAATACATTGATTGACACCTACCGAACTTATATGTCTGTTAAAAAGATGTTACGCTGTTTTTTTATAATTTTAACGCCATCGTTTAAATTTAAGTAAATTGTATTATGTCACATACGTATTATATTGATGATGTCTCAGAAATAAACTTCTACGTATAAAAGTTTAGTAATAGTATAAGAAGTGAAAGTAAATTAAATTAACAAAATTAAAATTATCTTTATTTCACAAAATACAATCACTTAAACAATTATTAGTACAAATTAACATAAAGTAGTTACAATGTATCATGTGTTCCATGATAACATTGGTCTTGCCCTTCAAACCCACATTAGGCTAGGCTTGTCTTGTGGGACCCGCGTCCTACCTATATGTTACCTAAGTGCAACAAGTTCAGCAGTTAATCATATCTTACAAGTCTGTCAGAGCTGTAGGCGTGTACGCCTCACTACATTGTGTTTATTAGAGCGATCAAGCGCTAGTTAGACATAAAGATGTAACTTTAACAGGGATGGAAAATTATTAAACAATTCAAACCATAAGCCTGCAATACGACCTTGAGTAATTCTTCAGATTCTCTATAATTCAATTGAGAAAGCTATGAGTATAGTACGCGTTTAGCCTTGTGAAGTGAAATCGTTTTTAAATCGCAGCATTTTAGAATTTTGTTGAAAAGGAAGGGATGTAAGAATGTTAAAAATCGTTTAGCGAATGTGGTTTTCATTATTGGGATCGGTAACCTTAAAACTTGTGAGTTTTGAATATTGAATCCAGTCTTAAGCAGGTGTTTATGTATAATTAAGGCAAATTTTAATACAAACCATTGGCGCACGCTGAGTAATTCCGAATCTTTGTAAAACAAGTCCGTGGGATGAAGAAAAAGTTTTTTAAACATTACTTTCAAGAGTGCACGTTGAGCTCTTTCAACTACGATCATAAGGGAGATTCCTTAACTGCCTCAAATGTCGATTGAGTAAGTGAAGAGAATTCTGTTGAACCAGAGGTTTAAAATTTCAATTTCTTCATTCAGCACTATTTGTTTTTATGTTGTCAATCAATAGTTCTATCTCGCTCTCATCAGTCGGAGTAAAAAACAAGAGAGTGTGAGGGTAAATCGTTCGACCTAAACATTGTCGCCAAGGAGTCGACAGATACTTTTAGATGACTTTTTATTGCGTCTGCCAGATTTTGTCCAATATGTGAGAAATAATTGTTGCAGAAGCTGAGTGATTCCTCGACACTTTTTTTATTAAAGTAAGTTCTTTGGAAGGTCTGTTAACACGATGCGTGTTGGTGATACTCTTTATGGTATCCCAGAGTTTTCTTAGTTTGTGTTTGTGTTTCTGAAGCTCCTTTCGTTTAAATTCATATTTTAGTTTTCTTATTAGTTGAGTGTAAAAGTTTCTGTACCGAGTGAAAATTATTTCATTGATTTCATTTTCGGGATTTTTATATAATATTAGGTGTAGTTTATCTTTCACTTTTGAGTATTCGACTAAACCTGGCATCATCCAGGGTTTTTAAATGTGTGTAGATCTACTTTCGGCTGCAATGCAAGTATGTTCGTTTACAGCAGAAGTTATAATGGTTGTCAGCGTGTTGGCTGCTGTAGTCGCAGAGGAACTCCTGAGCAGTTCTGTCTAATCGATAACCTTAACTCTATCGCAAATCGCGGCATAGCCGAGCCTAGTTTTAGAGCGGTTACTGGAGTTGCGTTTGAAAGGTGTTTTAATTTCAGCTATTACAAAATCATGATCAGTAAAATCAGTACTAAAAGTAAACTAGGTACTAAACTTAGATAAGTTTGTTAAATATTAGGAATTTCTATAAAAAAGGGATAAAATAAAATATGGTATTATATATCCGATTTCTTATTGCAATGCAATATAACCGAGTCGCGGGATAAAGCTAGCCTATAATATTTATCAAACAAAGTTAAACTAACTATCTTCTTAGAAATACAATGACTAAGAAAATAATCCAAACCTAAAAATCTTGCCAAGATGAAACATTTGGTAACCGAATTATGATAACACACATCATCAAACTTAAACAAATTCACACCGAAATGAAACAAATTCACACAGAAATTCATAGCACCCACCGAAATTAAGTTTTTGTTCATTTCGGTGAGATTTTCTTCATTTCGGTTGACATTTTAGTCCACCGAATCAACCGAAATGAAGACACCGATATTAGAACCAAGCACAAAAATTAAGATTATAAGAAAAGTAATTATTACAGAATGTAATAAGTACTCTACAAATAAAAGTACGACAATTAGCGTTATCAACAAATACTTAAATAAATACACTGAACTTTATTAAAAACGTTATCCCTCTACACAGAAATGAACAGAAATTTGCCGCATGTCACCGATATGATACATTTACGTATTTGGTGGGAACACGCAGGCACGCAGCGCACGTCTCCTTACACAAACACTTAGGTGGCACTGCTCCGCAGCTTTTAAGCGCGAGGAGGAGGAGCTAGTGTTATCCTAGGCAAAAATATGTTTGATTAACTTTTGGTCACCGAAATGAAAGGATTTTCTAGGACAAGTACATTTGTACTTACCAGCTATTAATCTACGTAGATAATTTGATAAAACTGCGTTGTGACAATGCTACCATTATCCATCAATTTAATAAAAATAGCCATATGCCTCAATAACAAATAGAATTCCTTGTACGAGGGAAAATTCATTGATAAGTGAGTCCAGGACAGCCACCGTGATGATGAAATTTGGCATTCAAAATTTATTTTAACTAAGTAGCTGCAATTATAATTAGAAAATACTTAATGCCTCATGTAGGTAATGACTTCCTCTAAAAAAATATATGAGAACTTTATAGTAAAGTTCCACACTACCGATTTCACTCACGCCGCAAAAAAAATGCTGTCGGGAAATTGACCCATATGCTTGTGTTATGGAAAAAAAAAAAAAAAAAAAAAAAAATGGTTATCTCCTGAGAAATCGAGGAAAACCCTCAAATTTCAAAGGCACATGAAATCGATTCACCTTGCTTTCTAAAAAATACTCAATTATATTTGAACGTATGAGTTGCGCAAGTGTTAAAGAATAATAACGATCTTATTCATAGCGACTTATCGGAGGTTTAAACGAAGATTTTATCGGAGAGATAATAAACGTTTTAGCGTAAAAAGACTACTATGAATAACAAGTTTTGACAATTTTCGCGGACCTATTTTAGCGAACTTTTAAACCCCCGATAAGTCATTATGATAAGACCGTAAGTAATATGAAGAAATTTTCCTAGCATAGTTTGTTATATACGTTTTAGAACTTTGACCTAATTCAATTATTGGTACCATGAGGGAGTATTAGTCACTTTCTGACGCATTTCATGTACTTTAGGCAGGGTTCTTTACATTATCGTGGTAAACAAGACTTGTGGTTTTACTTAGTTACATTCTGACATAAACTTCCTATTTACTCATTGGAGGTCCGTACCAATACGTAACACCATTTTTCTGTCCTTCAATTTGTTAGGCTGTTTATGTAGAACTGTAATAGACACCCGAAAATTTCACAGTTTGTATATATCAGTTGATGCTATAACAAAATATACTCATCGTCATTCTCCTGCCCTTATCCCATTATTTAGGGTCGGGAATATGAAGAATAATAAATAATAATAAATATTCATGGACATTTCACACTACGTCCTCTGGTCCCAAGCTAAGATAGATAGATAGATAAACTCTTTATTGTACAAAATGAGGAATAACAAAATTGAACTTAAAAACTATTATTACAAGTACAATTGGCGACCTTATCGCACACGGCGATTTCTTCCAGGTAACCATGGGATGGAAAGTACTGAAAAAGTATATGATAGAAGGCTCAGCTTATTATGCTTGTGTTATGGGTACCAGAAAAGGTATTAAAGGTACTGATATAATACATAAACTACTTTTCTTTTTTAAATACGTACCTACTTAAGTTATTTCTGATGACTGTTTATTTCTGTATATTACCGAAGGAAAAAACACATTTTATTAGATACATATAGGCCTACCATCAATCCGGGTTTTTCTAGATTTATCCTTGTTTAAAGGGCGTCCTATGACCATTAGACTATTGCTGTCATGGAAGACTTTAAAAAATGTACTTAATTTTTTGAAAAAAGTATTTATTCAAAGATGAATACACAGATTTTCTTAAAAACGTTTAGCCATGTATCAATGTTCATTTTTAGTTAAATTTATTTGTGCACGTAGAGTCGGCACCAATGTCTGTGGCCTTGAGTGATACTGTAGAAGGGTGAGAGGGTTAATTTTTTTACACGCATTTTTAAGTTTGGTATGTATCTATCAATGTATTAATCTATGTAACGGAATCTTTGAAAGTGATTTTCACCCGCTTGCGATAGTCGGGTTGATTTGAAATTTTGCATACATATCAAGGACCGATGACAATGCAATTATTTAAAAAGATATTCAGGATTTTCAAGTGTTATTTTTAGTTTTTGAACTAAGCAAATTATGTGGACAGTATCCTAAAAAGCGACATCTAAACGTCGCGGAATATATTACTAAGCTAGTTGTTTAAAATTTATGGAAGTTTCATGATTGAGCTCTCGCTACTGAAAGCTAGATGGCGACTATCTCTACAATGCACAATGTTATACCATAAATAAAATATAATAATAAATATTCATGGACATTTCACACAACATTTCATAAATAAAATATACAACATTATCGATGGTTATACTAGCTACGTAACTCTAAATCGAAATATCAACAAACCATTTGTTTGTTGTGATCAGTGGGGCATGCGCTTAGGTAATAGGCTCAATTATATATTTGTAGACTAATGGTCTTATTCATAATGACTTATCGGAGGTTTAAAAGTTCGCTAAAATTGTCAAAAATTGTTATCATATTAGTCTTTTTACGCTAAAACGGTGATTATCTCTCCGATAAAATGACATTATTTTATCGGAGAGATGACTGCCGTTCACGAGGTCTCGGGTTCGATTACCGGTCAGAACAATCATTTTGTGTGATGTTTTTAATTGTCACATTAATGTTTGTACTGCGTCTGGGTGTTTACTATGTATTATAAGTATGTATTTACAAAAGAAAAGTAGTTTATGTATTATATCCGTATTCTGGTACCCATAACACAAGCATATAAGCTTAGCTTGCGACCAGAGGACCTTGTGTGAAATGTCCATGAATATAATATTTTTTAACACTTGCACGACTCATTCGTTCAAATTAAACTACGTTTTACAGTCACCATGGTCACGGGTGAGTCTCACCCGTGACCATGGTGACTGCAGTCTCCGAAACGTCGGGCCAAAATTTAAAACAAATATACGCGTCTAAATCCGTAAAACGTAGTTTTATTTGTCCATGAATATTTATATTTATTATTTATTTATTATTTTATTGTTTAAACCTCCGATAAATCATTATAAATAAGACCATAATCGTTTAGGTATCTATACTTCTATCTATACATCTATCTAAGAGTCTGCTTGTTTGAATGCGCTTTGAATCTCAGGAACAAATTTTTCCAATTGAAAAATTCTTTCAGTATTGGATAGTCCATATATCAGGGAAGGCTTGAGACTCTTTAAGAGGGTACTGCACTCCTCATTTAGGTATTTGCCTTAGGTATTGCTATCCCTATTTCCGAGCGCCGCGCTGAAAGGGACAAATATAGATGAAGCAGATTTTACCTACAAAATCTTTGAAAAAATAATAGTTTAAAAAAACTAAAAAACACGCTTTATATAGAAAACCCAACTAAAAATAGAAAAAAGAGTTTCTCTGGAAAAGCGCGCATGCGTAGTTCGCATACTAGCCCTCTCTCTTACTCTCATGCAAAGGATCCGGAAAGAGATTAATGAATCCTGGCGAATCTAACCAGGATAATAAGATATTTTAATCGAATTATTGCATTGTCATCGGTCTTTGACAGGTGTGCAAAATTTGAATAGAATCTGACCGTTTAAAGTGGGTCAAAATAGCGTCCAAAGGAGTCGGTTACAAACATACAAACATACAAACAAACAAACAAACATACAAGTGAAGCTAATATAAAGCGTGTAAAATGACGTTTCGTACTTTCGTTTTCTTTTCGCGAAAGTTAAACCGATTTTAATAGTTTTTGCGATAGATTATAGATAAAGAGTATATCTATGCTTCTATCACTTTCTCTTTTTTTCTTTTGTGGCAAAACTTTACCAAACTTGTGTGATAGACGCTGCAACTTTATCTAAAGAAAACCGAAAAAGTGGGTTTTTCGGATCGTCATATTTCTTTTAGTTATTATGTTTTGAAAAAAAAGAAAGTGATAGAAGCATATATATGCTCTTTATCTATAATATAACGCAAAAACTATTAAAATCGGTTTAACTTTCGCGAAGAAAAAATGGAAGTACGATACCCATACTTTTGTATGGAGCATAACTTGGTATCGTCCCGTCTTAACATCATGCTTTAACCAATAGAAGCGTAGCATCAGTGAAAAATGTGGCAAAAACTGTGTTATTATTGTGAAAAAAATGTGTTATGGTTTGTTTTGTAAATTTCACACGTATGAAATCGCGAACAACTGCTAGTTTATTGTAGAAGCCGATGCACGATTTATTTATACACACTACACACTTCACCAACCTGCAAGCTGTATTATTTGAAGTCACTAAGTCTTTCCGCTCTACAAAATATCATTTTTCTGGCTAATGAATTACTTTTTCTCGCTCAAAGTTCGGCTGTCCAAAACCAAAACCTAGCAAGAGACATTTTTTCTTAAACCAATATTTCCCATTTTTTTACTGCGTCTAATGCAAACATAACTGTATTTCTCTCTTAAATAGAATCAGAGATATAAACACGTATAAACCTAGCAAGTGCACTTCGTACTTGTTGATCACAAAATGAAAAAGCTTCTCCTGAAATATTTACTCAAATGTACTTGCTAGGTTTTGGTTTTGGATAGCCGAGTTCCTTCTACATTGCACAATGATAACCAATAATATAATCTACTTACAAGGGCCTATTGATCCCAAATGTGCGGGGCCTCTCTCAGTAACGCTCGACCCTGCTGGATTCAAACTTTCATCCAAAAACTATCGCAACATGTTATAAGCATGATGTATCTACTTAAATTTAAAAATCAATTGCTGTTCGTTAGTCTCGCTAAAACTCGAAAAAGGTTGGACCGATTTTTCTGATTTTGTCTTGAAATATTCGTGAAAGTCCAGGGAAGGTTTAAAGGGTGACAATACTTATATGAGGATCTGAATCAGCTAGTAAAATATAATAATTATTGCAAAAGTTTATATCACATTTCTGTCACATTTTTGTCATTTGTTACCATATCATTTTAATATTATGAGGAAAACCCGCAAGCGACGGCAAGCCCAACAGGATATTTATTTTTCTAATTAATTGCAATAGGGAAATACCGATAGTCACAACCGATAGTTTAGAACTTTCTATTATTTGTAGCGATATTTTATGCAGCATTTACTCATTAGCCGACTTTTACGAGCAGTGATTAAGAGGGTACTACACTCCTAATTTAGGTATTTGCCTTAGGTATTGCTATCCCTATTCCCGAAGCGACGTGCTGCAAGGGACAAATTTAGCTGAAGCAGATTTTACCAAAAATTTTCTGAAAAAAAGACATTTCGTAGTCCCCTTTTTTCTTCACGAAAATTAAACCGATTATAATTTTTTTTTACGCTCTGATATACAGGAAGGGTATATCTATGATTCCATTATTATTATTTTTGGTAAAACCTTACCAAATTTGTGTGATAGACGCTGAAACTTTATCTAAAGAAAACCGAAAAAAACGGGATTTTTGGATGGTCATTTTTTTCAATTAATATATGTATGTATTTTGAAAAAAAGAAAGCGATAGAAACATAGACATATAAGGCCTAGATACTGTGTGAAAAACATTTGTTCCTCTGGAGGCAATATCCAAGAAGAAAACAGGGTACTACGATGCAAATATTTTTGTATGGAGCATAATTTGGTATCGTGCCCTCTTAAGTTTCCTTTTTTCTCGTAATCAAAATCACTAGCATGGATCGACGACAAGTTGTTATTTGTGATGGCTAGGAGCTTTAGGAAACATCACAAATACCCAGGGGCGTGCGCTCCATAAAGGCAGAAAAGCATTGCTTTACTTGCCATTCACAGATATTTTAATAAAACGTTCGTATAAATAAACTAAATTATAGTGGGAAAAATGATAACCATGAGCGGGACTTGAACCCACGACCTCGGAATACCGTTCCGTTGCTCTCCCATCTGAGCTATCATGGTTCCCGCATATGTTTACCAAATCTTCCACTACAACCTTCTCAATGTGAGTTAAACATCGTGCGATGTTTTGTGTACAACGCCATCTATTGAGCGGTTTGCACCAACTCGATCTATCGATCACTTAGTGTTCTTTACAGAACACAATTGGACCGAAATAATGACTGTACATGTATTTCTACATGATAGCTCAGATGGGAGAGCAACGGAACGGTATTCCGAGGTCGTGGGTTCAAGTTCCGCTCATGGTTATCATTTTTTCCACTATAATTTAGTTTATTTAGTAAAAGCATAGCAAGTCAATTGCAAAAATTCATAAATTAATGTAAAACGTTCGTATGTTTTAGATGACTTCATTCATTTATTTACTATTAATTAAACAAAATATTATAACTTAAAAACGCCTAATAATTTATAAATAGCACCAATATGTGCTTGCAAATTGGTGCTTTTTGCCAGGCGTTTGGCAAAGGAATAATATTGGTCACACGGACGAAAGTAGGCCCGACACCTGACCGACCGACCCGACCCGACGCCTGCCATGAGTTCATATGTGTGTAGAAATTTTGGTGTCCGTGCACAGTTTACAAACGCACACAGGCTTGCATATTGAAGACGCCTTGTACCGTAACTCCTGCCGCATGCTTTGGCGATCGGATGTTTCCGCGAGTATTCGGCGTTCGTTCGTTGCCTTCGGATTATCCGAATAAAAATAAAATGTCGGAAGTCTAATAAATCACGTATGCATTTTTGTTTAGTAAGGTTTTATCTATTTAAATAGCAGAAATATTTTGGTTCGACGGTGGCCATTTTATTTTTTCGTGTGAATCATTGAACTGTTTAATATTGAGTTTCTATAATTTAATAATTGTATGGATTTTCGTTTGTTGATTTTAAAATGTTATTTGATTGTGAAATGTGTGTTGATAGTGTGTGTTTGTTAAAAATTAAAAATAACAAGTTCTCACAATTGTCATTCAGTGAAAAGATTCTGTGTACCCGTGTTACGACAACTAAGCCAGCAAAAAGGTAATGTAACTCGAAAATTTCATGTTAAAAGTTATGAAACGTATGTACATACGTACATGAACGTATGTATGTACGTACGTAGTTATTGTTTAGTAATTCTAGTACAGTGTGGACTGATTCGGGATATTCAGATTTAAATTTGTTCTGTTGGCATGGTTTCCGACCTAGAGATCCGTCGCGTGGCTATGCTAAAAATCTATAAAAGAAAAAGTTTTTGTGACTGAGTACTGCTCCGCATACCCAGTGTCATATTCCTGTGCACGCCACTGCAAATACCCTATTTACATAATTATTCTCTAATACTTTTGGGACTTATTATATCAATAATAGTACTGCTTTTAGGGTCCCGTATCAAATGATAAAATTACAGAGACGTCGCTGATCGTTTGTCCATCCGTCTGTATCCAGGTCACATATTATTATTATGAATGGAATAATCATAGTAATTGCATTCAGACATCCAAGTATATAAATATTATGTAATTGACTGGCTTTTTAACGTGTCTTCGTCCACTTACACTCTGATTTATAGCAGAATGTGTTCAGTATGTTTATAGATAACGAATTTTTTTGCGAATTTGAATAACTTATTCTTTTCAAATTCGTGTTTTCAAAAACTCTTAATACTCGCCTGCAAGTCAAAAGAACCTAACAAAATTTTCCGGATCCAAGTGAAAGTAATGTCAGCCGTGCGTTAATATGTCAGTCAGTCAATCACCTTCCTCTTTTATAATTATTTACAGACTGAAGATACTAAATGATATCCTGTTCAAATATTAATTATAATATAATACCTACCTATTATTTTGTTTTCAAGGTTACAATTACATTAATTAATTAAATGTATTTTCGTTGAAATAATTAATTCCAATTTATTGATTTACGATCGATTCTAAACCAAAATAATATTATGATAAATGCAACGGGTTCCACGTTTTTAGAGGTCCCAGATACAAGGGCAAGGCAATGGCCGATAAAGCTATCAAAGAGCTCCGCCACAGAGTTTGCAACAAGCCCCGGGCTGGTTTAATCCGCCACTAATGCTTAAATACCGAAAAATAATAATATTAGGTATTCTCCTTTCCTCCTCTTTGCAGTAAGAATCCACTGTTGGACGCAAGTATGTATATAGTATATGTAATTTGTTGTAACAATTTTTTTACGGTGTACAATAAAGAATATATAAATAAATAAATAAAATAAATATGCAGCGGTGGCGAGGTGCTTTAGGGTTAGGGTTAGGCGCAGGGTTTAACTTAGAGAATTATAAAGACCCCATCCATGTTCCTTTTATTTCTCGTATAGATATAGCAAATTCTATATCGCACGTGGCCGTCAGTGCTCGCCAACGTCGCCGACGCTTTCCGCCGCAATTACAGCTAAATACAGCTTGTTAAAATTGATAAGAGTGTGGGGAAAATATATACGCCTGTTTGCGATATTAATAAGCATATTATGAACACCACAAACGGCATATTACGATATATTAATATAGCGAGAAAGAGAGAGATGTATATAGAAAAACAACAAGGCAAAAGAGACAGATATAGATATTAATATACCGAGATGTATCGGTACTTATGACGTCACTGACAGATATTTATTTATTTATTTGGCACATTTAAGAACTGGCACCTACACTAGGAATACCTGTTTTGTAGATTCCAGTCTCCTCCCAAGCTATTTATCATGATTATAGTATTTAAAGGGGCAAGTGCGTAGCACTTACAACCGTCGGGCATGTATGACCAGATGTATGAGTGTGGATGAAGCCAAGGAAGTATGCCTCGATCGTAGCAGATGGCGCTCTATAGTCTCTGCCTACCCCCATGGGAAAAAGGCGTGATGTTATAATGATGATGATGATGAGAAACTTAATTACATATCACTTAGCTTTACCGTATTTCCGTATTTTACGGATATATTTTATTTGCGGGCTATATCGAAACTATCTAATAAGTATAAATTGTTCTGTAATTATTATGTAGTTAATTGCCTACGAAGTGTTGCTGAAAATCAGTGCTGCGTTGTTAACAGCGACGCAGTTTTATGCTGAGCTTCATCTCTTTTTTATGAGTTATTTTTTTTTGTTTTGCATGGAGCTTATTATTCTTAATTAATTTAGTATTGTAATAACAACGAATCAAGCCAACAAATCAATTTCTTTATCATATATATACATACTAACATACATCCGTCTCTTTCTGGCTATATAAATATAATATATATTAATATGCCGTTTGTAACGCCCTTTATACATTAAACTCAGCAGTTCGGTAGTTCATTTATTTCAGTTTAATTTACAGGCATTCGTGTATAAACAATGTCTGAATTTACATCCGAGGAAATGGCAAATTTTTATAAAAATTCGACAGATGATAAACATTATATTTTATCAAATATGTATCGAAGTGTATGGGTTACGGGAATTATTCTTTCGGCTTTTTGTCTGTTAATTCAAGCACTATTCTTTGCATTTCAGGCGAAAATACGAATATTGGATCAAAAAATACTAGTGCAGTTAACAGTGGCGAGATTTGTAAATACTTTTGTGGAATATTTAATAGACGAATCGATAATAGGCTCTTTTATAACATTTTATATTGTTTATTTTTTATACTTTTTCAGTGATACAATGCTTATATGCTTCATGTTTGTGTTCACGAAGAATTTGTATGACAAAGTGGTACAAGTTTTTTTACTGCAAAAATGGAATATACTTTTAATTTCAATAGCAATATGGATTCTTGGATTATTTATAGGTATATTGAATGTAATTTTATTAGAATTTTGTATGGATAGTTATGATATTTTTTATGATACATACGGATGGATAAAGTTTGTTGTGCTATTTGTAAATTTGTTATTTTTTTGTAAAATCTTTCGTGTTATTTATGTATCGAATAGAAATGTCGACAGGCATTTTAAGGATATTATTAAGTCTTGTATTATTTGTTTTATTTTGGTATGTATTACTAGTATACAGATGTTAATAACAGATTTGCAAAGTTTTTTCTATAAAAATGAAAATGTAAGTAATATTTTTTGTCTCATAAATTCTTACCAAGCGCTTGCTATTACAGTTATTTTTGTAGTTCTTGTTAAAAATTCATAAAATAAGTTAGTTTTTTTTTAAATTTCTCTAATTAACAATATTACATAGTTCTTAATTCCTACGTATCGCCAAACTGTTTATTGATAGTTTGTCAGTGAAAGTAAATACAATGCACTCTATAATCTATGTATATACTCTAGATAATTATCATATTTAGTTATGTGGAATTGTTTCTATTCTTAATATTATAAAACTGAAATGTTTGTTTATTTGAACGCGCTAATCTCAGATTAGAAAAATTGTTTCCGTGTTGGATAGTCCATTTATCGAGGAAGGCATCACACGTTGCCCCTAAATAGGAGCGAAAGAAAAATTTGCCCCTTTTTTGCAGCTTTTTTACTGATAAAAAAAGCTGCAAAAAAGGGGCAAATTTTCTAAATTCCACGCGTATGAAGTCGCGGAGACCAGTTAGTGTTATATTATATCTACTTAATTTGTGTTAGTAAATAAATATAAGCTAACATTTTTTTTTGTTTGTTCTGCATGAAAACTGCTTTGTAAGTATATCAGTAGTAATTAAGATTATTACTGTTATTAAGATTTGTACCACAAGTAGCCATTTCCAAAGCAATCATATCCAAACAAAGGTTGTCTGAAAGAGATCGGAAAGTGTTATAAGACCACGTCTTCCCGTTCTTGTAATCCTTAAGCATCTGTATAACATTGTGGTGTCTATTATAGACTATTCTATTCTAAAACTTTTAATATAAGTACTTAATATATTTATTTTATTGGTATTTGATTATATAGAAACATTCTACATAAATGGTTTGGCTTCAATATAAAGTATACAACATATTTGTAGGCTTTCAGTTCTCCTAGCTAGGTTGCAAGCAACCTGTGTTAAGAGGATACCAAAATAGCTTCGTGCATTTTTATACGTACGAAGTTTTCATTGTTTCTTTAGATTGAATGGCTAGAGCTCTAATTTTTAAGTATATGTTTTTTTCAATATATGATCTAGGATCGCATGAACTCAGAAACGCGATTGAAAAAAGTTTTCTCGATAGAAAATCTTAGGGAAACAACCTCTCTAATTTTTTATTTTTTTCATTTGTCGGTCTATTATCGCGTATTAACTAATGAAATAACTTTAAAAACTTAAGTAACTATTATATATAGAAACACGTAAATCAGAATTAAATTATATTTAGTAGATTTTGAGTAAACAAAAAAAAATATCCCTAATTCTTCATTTTCTATACCTACTAGCTGTGTTAATATGTACATGTCGACGATAATATTGATGTAGGCCCTTAAGGAGATACAGTGCTGCCCCCTTACTAGATAATTTATACTTTCTGATATTATAAAGCTGAAGAGTTTGTTTGTTTGTTTGAACGTGCTAATCACAGGAACCACTACTGGTCCGATTAGAAATTTTTTTCAGTGTTGTTTATTACATCTATCAAGGAAGGCTATTACATAACGCTGCGACTAATAGGAGTGAAAAGCTAGTGAATAAAGGTAGTCTTCCAATTCGTCCTCAAATTTGGGTGAGTTTGTGGTAAAACAAAAGTGGAGGGCGCCCGTGTCCAACAGTGGGACGTTAATGGGCCGGAGAGAGAGAGAGGGTGGAACGTAACTTTAAGGTAAAAACACAAGCACTAATAATTTATAATTAAAAATAATATAATTAAGTTATTATTATCCTCGATAATTGTATTATATGGTATTCCTAGTGCAATAATTAATTAAATAATTAATTGCCCTATCTATACTTATAATAAATCTGGAGAGAGGTCAATTCTGTACATGAAATATATTTTCAAAATAACTATCTATACGGACGGGACTATTTAGACGGGCCTCGTGGTCTAGTGGTTCATATAACGGACTGCCGTTCACGAGGTCTCGGGTTCGATTCCCGGTCAGGACAATCATTTGTGTGATGTTTTTAATTGTCATACAAATGTTTGTACTGCGTCTGGGTGTTTACTATGTATTATAAGTATGTATTTACAAAAGAAAAGTAGTTTATGTATTATATCCGTATTCTGGTAGGTACCCATAACACAAGCATATAAGCTTAGCTTGGGACCAGAGGACGTTGTGTGAAATGTCCATGAATATGAATATGAATATGAATCAGGGGGTGATTAGTGATCGATACTGATGCTAAAAATGCAATCAGTTAAATTTTTGTCTGTCTGCTTGTCTGTCTGTCTGTCCGTCTGTATGTTCCTTATAGAAACAAAAACTACTCGACGGATTTTAACGAAACTTGGTACAATTATTCTTCATACTCCTGAGCAGGTTATAGTATACTTTTCATCACGCTACAATCAATAGGAGCAGAGTAGTGAAGGGAAATATTGGGAAAACGGGAAAAGGTGCTCCATTTTTTAAGCTTCCGTCGCGTGTACAGCCTTAATGGTTAAAGTTACATAGAAATCATGTATGACGGAAATATTCTACATAAAATTGTCTAAAAAATATCCCGAAACAGCATATATTTTATGGTTGACTCACAATAACACGTGTAACTCCTGATAGCTTAGCAGTTCGTTCATTCTGATTATATTTGTTTACTCTTACGTTTGTAATACTCTCACTCAAGCAGTAGTTAAAAATGTTGCAAAAACGGGGAAAATTTCCTAAATTCTACGCGGACGGAGTGGAGGGCAACCGCTAGTATTTCCATAAATATCTATACAATGCATAATATAATAGGTCAAGTAGTTGAGGACAAAGCCCTGCAATAAATCATTCATTACAGACACACATACTCGTATACCAGATGGTGGCTTGACGTTTAAAATTGAAGACAAGTAACTTTAGCCTGGCTGAATATTGTACTTCATAGAATAATGACGTTTCATAAGACGTGTAGCCTGTATTACAGATACACATAGATACATATTTCACACGTAGGTACTTAAATATGTAAGTGCTTCAAGCCAATGAAGCCTAAACACTACCTTTTTAAAAATTTTTTTTAATTTGTAGTATCCTGCGATCTGCCCAATCTATCGGGCATTTAGCTGGAGTTTTAGATTTAAGACAAAATAAGCTTGTATGGAATTAGTCCTATGACTAATTCATTGCATTTTTGCCAAGACATCTTGTGTTATACAAGGTCTTGTGGGGCCTTTCTCTGCAATCTATTGAAAGAGCGTGTAGTCTTATCCATCAAAAAACGAGCCAGTGTATTTGGGTGCATCTCAATGCGTTTTGTATACGTTTTAATTTTGGCTGTAATTTCCTGTTTCACAGTTGGGATATTCGGGTCACGATGAAGCTGATTATTGGTGATATACCAAGGTGCACTTGCAATCATACGAAGTGTTTTCGATTGAAAACGCTGTAAGATTTCGAGATTTGAGTTCGATGCAGTTCCCCACAACTCGACACCTTAGGACCATATTGGTTTCAATATACTTTTATAAAGTAGGAGCTTATTCTCTAGTGACAATTTTGATTTGGAAGACATTAGCCAGTAGATTTTCCTAAGTTGTAACCCGAGTGCTTTTCTTTTGTTGAAAATATGCCCTTTCCATGTCAGGCTTTTTAATTAACACGCATATATAAGTTCGGTAGGTATCTATCAATGTATTAATCTATGTAACGGATTCTTTGAGAGTGATTTTAACACACTTATTGGAATTTTTGTACAGTATTGGAAATTTTGCACACATAATTATGACCGATGACAATGTAATAACTTAAAAAAATATTTGAACTAAGCTATTTATTATGGTTGATTCGTTATACATAAAAACTTAACTTTAATTCAATTATTGAAAAAATTCCGAAGTATTTTAATAAATTCTCTTTTATTTTATCAGCTTTGTACATAATATTTGCCCCCAGTCTTTAAAGTTTTTAAAGAACATTGAATATATAATTTTATTTAAATACAAATAAATTTATACCTGTTTCGTAAAAAGTCAATAAATGAAAATATTCTGTGCGTATACACATTTTATTAATTAAAACTCTAAAAAAATGGACGGACGGACAAACAGCGAATTCTCAGCAATAGGGTCTAGTTTTACTTTTTGGTAAGGAACCCTAAAAATTGCTCTCAACATTGTTCCTTATCTTGCCAAATATAGTAAGTGAATTCAATTCAAAGCGTGTGAAGTCGCGGGCCGCAACTAGTATACGATATACTACTTCAGTCTTATCTTCGTTATTCTTCTCACAAAACTAATAGAAATCACTCAAACAATTGCAGAGATAATTAGTTTCTTGTCCGGTTCTTGCATCTTCATGTAATAGCTCCTAATAACTTGCAAGGAATATGCGCTGATAGCTAAAAATGAATTAAACATAATTAATATACATAAATACAACAAACCTTATATATAAAAATCAATTGCTGTTCGTTAGTCTCGCTAAAACTTGAGAAAGGCTGAGCCGATTTTGGTGATTTTGGTCTTGAAATATATGTGTAAGTCCAGGGAAGGTTTAAGAGGGTACTGTACTCCTCATTTAGGTATTTGCCTTAGGTATTGCTATCCCTATTTCCGAGCGCCGCGCTGAAAGGGACAAATATAGATGAAGCGGATTTTACCTACAAATTCTTTTAAAAAAGACGTTTCGCACCCCGTTTTTCTTTACGAAAGTTAATCCGATTTTAATAGTTTTTGCGTTATAATAAAGATAAAGAGTTGACGGGCCTCGTGGTGGAGTGGTTTATATAACGGACTGCTGATCATGAGGTTTAATTGTCATACAAATGTTTGTACTGCGTCTGGGTGTTTACTATGTATTATAAGTATGTATTTACAAAAGAAAAGTAGTTTATGTATTATATCCGTATTCTGGTACCCATAACACAAGCATAATAAGCTTAGCTTGGGACCAGAGGACGTTGTGTGAAATGTCTATGAATATTAAAAAAAAAAAAAAAAAAGAGTATATCTATGCTTCTATCACTTTCTTTTATGGTAAAACTTTACCAAATTTGTGTGATAAACGCTGCAACTTTATCTAGAGAAAACCGAAAAAAGTGGGTTTTTCGGATCTTCATATTTCTTTTAGTTATTATGTTTTGAAAATAAGAAAGTGATAGAAGCATGAATATACTCTTTATCTATAATATAACGCAAAAGCTATTAAAATCGGTTTAACTTTCGCGAAGAAAATACGGAAGTACGATACCCATACTTTTGTATGGAGCATAATTTGGTATCGTACCGTCTTAAACGATGACAAAATTATTTATGATAATGATTTAAATTTCCACGCGTACGGAGTAGCGGGCATCAGCTAGTAGGTAAATAAATATTTATAGACATTTCGCTCAATGTCGTCTTACCCTATAATAAATATTCATGGGCATTCGACACAACTGCAACGTCCTCTGATCCCAAGCTAAGCTTATATGCTTGTGTTATTGGTAGAATACGCATATTATACATATACTACTTTTCTTTTGTAAATACATACTTATAATACATAGAAACACCCAGACGCAGAACAAACATTTGTATGACATTAAAGATCACTCAAATGATTGTCCCGAACAGGAATCAAACCCACGACCTCACGAACGGCAGGAGAAATTAGGGTGGTGACACTTGTATTCTAAATCACCACACTAACTAAATTCCTATAAAAATATATTTTACGGATTTAGACGCGAGTTTCAACCCAACCTTCCGGACACTTCAGTTATCATGGTATTAGTAGGATTGATCATATTCTGGTACCCATAACACAAGCAAATAAGTTTATTTAAATAAAACTACCTTTTACCGTTTTTCTTTTTGGACTGCTTAGCTTGGGACCAGAAGACGTTGTGTGAAACGTCAAAGTCAAGAAAAGTATAGAACAGTAGGTACTTACATAAGGTTATTATTGATTTCGTGATCATCCCAAAAGGCATTCCTTTTATAATGCCAATAATAACACCAAGTACGCCGATTAATATGAAAACTATTGCAAACACAAGATATGCCTTTACGCAATTACGTTTATGCTGCAAAAAGAAATAAAATAATATTAGTTACCCGTTTGTTAAGATTTATTGATATTTGTGCGTCTGCCAATGTTTGTGCGTCTGCCAATAATTGTGCATCTGCCAATAATTGTGCATCTGCCAATATTTGTGCATCTGCCAACTTTGTGCGTCTGCCAATAATTGTGCATCTGCCAATATTTGTGCATCTGCCAATATTTGTGCGTCTGCCAATAATTGTGCATCTGCCAATATTTGTGTGTCTGCCAATAATTGTGAAACTGCTTTTATTAAGTAGTAAGCTAACATCAGTGAAAGTTATTAAACTAAATTATAGTGAAAAATAATGATCACCATAAGCGGAATTGAACCCATGAGCTCGGAATACAGTCCCGTCGCTCTCCCAACTAAGCTATCATATTTCCTGCACAAGTTTTACCAAATCTTCCAGTACATTTTTTATCAATGTGAGTTAAAATGGATTTAAAAAGTTAATACTTATATTGATATTTTTGTTAATTGTTGTATCAGCTTCAACCTACTGAATATAAAAATCAGGGAAGCCATTTCGGAGGAATAATAAGTAAAGTAAAGTAACTAGCTGTTGCCTGCGGCTTCGTATTCCTGGAATTTAGAAATTACTCCCCATTTTTGTAACGTTTTTCACTGATTTTTCGCTGCTATTGATCGCAGCATGATATATAGCCTTCCTTGATAAGTGTACTATCCAAAACTGAAAGAATTTTGGAAATCGGACCAACGAATTCTGAGTTCAAACAAACAGACTCTTCAGCTTTATAATATCAGTACGGACACAGATAATATGTACGATAATGTGACTTACCTTATGCAATCCAACAAGCAGAATAATATTAAACACAGTGTAAAATATCGCAATAATGAGAACAAAACTCAAAACTGATAATGCCAATAAGCCAAGTGCTTGTGCCTTTTCATTTTTACCATGAGCTAAAATATAGGAACTGGCTATCACACCATATATACTCATAGACGATAATATTATACTGCCAACCTGATAAACAAATAAACAAATAAATTTGCACAGAGAAAATAAATAATTAGCTTAAATAAATGATTGGCACACAACCTCCAGCTTTTAAATAAAGATAGAATCATTAAGATCACTTCGCCCTAACTGGGCGTGGGGTGTATGTTACTTCATAACATTTAACTAATGTTATGAAGTAACATACACACATAGGTACAGACGAATTGAGACCCTCCATCTTTTTTTTTAATCAGTTAAAATCTAAAAAATACGTTTATAAGAAATTTTTATTTATTTATTGTTATTGTATTGTCATCGGTTCTTAATATGTTTGCAAAATTTCTGATCAATCTGTCAATTAGAAGTGTGTCATAATCACTTTCAAAAATTCCGTTGAAAAGAAATTGTAATGTAATTATCATTTCAATCTTATTATTTTCTATTAGCTGTGCCCCACAATGTTACCCACCGTATAAAGGATAAAAATTTGTTCAGCTTTTATTCCACGGCAACATTGCCTTGTTTCAGGATATTCACAGACATTTCATACAACGTCCTTTGGTCCCAAGCTAAGCTTATTATGCTTGTGTTATGGGTACCAGAATACGGATAGAATACATAAACTACTTTTCTTTTGTAAATACATACTTATAATACATAGAAACACCCAGACGCAGGACAAACATTTGTATGACATTTATAAACATCACACAAATGATTGTCCGAGGCGGGAATCGAACCCGCGACCTCGTGATCGGCAGTCCGCAATATAAACCACTAGACCACGAAGCCCGTAATAATAAAATAAAATAAAAAGTAGCCTACATGTTATTCTGATGTATTGTAATGTTTCATTAAAATCCATTCAGTAGTTTTTGCATGAAAGAGTAACAAACATAAACATTCACATTTATTTATAATATTAGTAGGATTGTCAACGTTATCATTTTTTTGAAGAAAATAAAACAACTTACCAAACCTATGTAACCAATAATAAATGAACCAGACCTCAAATTCACACAAAGACAACAGTTTTCCAACACATAACCCATGATTGTTCTGAAACAATATATTATCCAGTTTTATTAGGGGCCTACATCAATATTATCGTCGACATGTACATATTAACACAGCTAGTAGGTATAGAAAATAAAGAATTAGGGATTGTTTTTTTTGTTTACTCATAATCTACTAAATATATTTTAATTCTGATTTACGTGTTTCTATATACAATAGTTACTTATGTTTTTAAAGTTATTTCATTAGTTAATACGCGATAATAGACCGACAAATGAAAAAATTAAAAAATGAGAGAGGTTGTTTCGCTAAGATTTTCTATCGAGAAAACTTTTTCAATCGCGTTTCTGAGTTTATGCGATCCTAAATCATATTGAAAAAACATATACTTAAAAATTAGAGCTCTAGCCATTCAATCTAAAGAAACAATGAAAACTTCGTAAGTAGAAAAATGCACGAAGCTATTTTGGTTAAGAACATAATTATTTATATAAACAACAAAAATATAATTATCTACATATACATATAGGTACCTGTATC
This sequence comes from Orgyia antiqua, assembly GCA_916999025.1. NCBI lineage: Eukaryota > Metazoa > Arthropoda > Insecta > Lepidoptera > Erebidae > Orgyia > Orgyia antiqua. The sequence continues at coordinate 14,352,771 of OU779869.1, forward strand.
TCCCGAAAATATCGATAGATTTCGACAATTAGGGCATTAATAGATGTGTTTCTATGACCTCTATTGTTCTTACAGAGGTTTTCATAAATGAAAATAAAAATGGCGGATTTTAAGAACAGAATTTTGAGAAAATAAAAAATATTTAGACCCGTAGAGCCGCAGAGTATCAAAATGAAAAAAAAAAACAAAATGTGCATGTTTATTTAGGAATAATTTTAATTCATTATTTTTCCAGTAGGGATTTTTTTTAATTTTCAATCACAAATTTATGAGATGTACATATTATATCCCTCAGACGCGGCGGGTCGGTATTCCGAGACCCGCCGCGGCAAATGTGGCTGTTGGTCACGGCAACGCGACAGGGGGACCTAATGCTCCCCCAGTTGGGTCGGGCCCCGATTAAAGGGGCCACCCCTCGCCGGGTCATGGTAAAGCTCAGGGCACCACCATGACGCGGCAGGGCAGGAGGCGAAAAAAATTAACTCAATGACTTGAATGAAATTACTTGAAATAAAATCAGTTTAAAAATACACAGTAATAAAATTTTTACTTATTTTATTTCAATACCTATTTCTTTTTATGGAATTACCTAACAAAGACGTGTTTTGATTAAGGATAACTTAGATATAAAAGTCTGCGATAAGTATTATTAAGGAAAACTTATCAATAAAACCCGTGTACACGTAATAGGTAACCGGTTTCATATGTGTCATGCATATATATTTTGGATTTAGGTTATTCATAATAACATTCCTACAGTCTAGCTGTTGCCTGCAACTTTGTACGTGTGGAATTTAGAAGCCAAAGTTTAACAAACTATACAAAAAACTAATCCTATTGAACCACTCTATCTATTAAAAAACCACATCAAAATCCATTCCGTAGTTTGAAAGCTCACATAACGATTTTTTTTTATAAAAAAGATAATATTTATAAGATAATAGTATGTATCTTAACTATAATAAGTAATATTAATTTTATTTATCGGCGATGTTGTTCGCCACACATCACGTCGCTCCCGTAGGGCGAAAAGCGGGCTATGGAGTAGTATGGAGTGCCGCCTAGCTGCGCTGAATATTTAACATTTATTTCTTTTACATCGCACTAAGTTACATTTTTAAATATATAATTAAGTATAAACTAAATAATAAAAAATATACATTTAAAAATATGAAATACATGTGAGCTCCAACAGGTGGCGGGCACAGGGGCCAAGCCACCGGTGGCTAAAGATCCAGGGAGAGGAACCTCCTCACAATTAATATTTTATTATGTATCTTTACTTATTATAAAACAACGTAACCTACGAAGCAAATCCCTGCCCATTCCAGCCCAGTACCGTCCCACTGTTGGACACGAGACTGCTCCGCTTTGGGAGGGGTTTAGTTAGGAGGGTAAGTTGAGCATAGTAGAAATACTGTTCCGCTTACCTATTGACATAGGGTATAAGTTTTGAGTTTACACGTACACAGAATTTTATCTCCTTAAAATATCCATTTGCTGGCTTTTACAGCACGCTGAGAAGGAATGGGATGGTGTCAGTTGTATTTTTTATCTGTCACTACCCTGCCGGTCGTTTTGTAGTACAAAATTTAAAAAAAAAACAACATTAAAATAAAAATAAATAACCTGTTAATGAATAATGTTAATAAAACCTCATAATAAGCATAAAGTAAAAAAAAATATTACCTGTATAGATATAATAGGTATTAACTGAATTTAAAATAATAAAAAATTTTAGATCAATCTAACCATTGAATGTCTATGTAAATCGCTTCGAAAATCTTCGTTACATAGATTCATACACACACAAACGAACTAAGCCTAAATAAAAGTGTTATAAATAAATACATTTACTTACTTTTAAGTAACAATTGATAAATAAATATAAAATCTTTTAACACTAAGATTTAAGTGACTGTTTCCTTAGAGGTGTCTCACAAGACTAAGAAAATGTTAATAAAACTGGTTTCTTGTGACGTAGTACAAAATGTTAAAGTGCAGTTATGTGTAAAAATAACTTTCCAATTCTTACTATCATCTGACGTTGTCTATGATGTGACGTATTATGGAAAGAATATTGATACTTTTGATTGATACTTTTGATTGATACTTTTGATTGATTGATTTTGATTGATTTGATTGATACGTCATTCTGTATCAGCATTAATATTATAAATGTGAAAGTTTGTGAGTATGGATGTTTGTTACTCTTTCACGCAAAAACTACTGAATGGATTTTAATAAAATTTTATAATAACGTAGCTTTTACATCAGAATAACACATAGGCTACTTTTTATCCCGAAAGAATGCAAGGTTCCCTTGGGATAACCGAGAAACGAACTGTGGTTTGTTTCTCCTTCACGCTAAACGGAAATAATTTTTGTTTTTTAAGTATATTTATCCTATTTAATTTATTAATTTTTGCAATTGACTTGCTATGCTTTGTTATATTTATCTTTTTTACCGCAAGTAACACCATGGGGCACAGCTAGTAATAAATAATAACATACAACGGTACCAATCTTATGTAACTTCACTTAACTAATTAATGAAAACAACTATGGCGTCATCATCATCATTATCATAACATCACGCCCCTTTGCCATGGGGGTAGGCACAGTCTATAGAGCGCCATCTGCTACGATCCAAACTATATCGCGTAATAACTATGGCGTATGTTGATTAATTGGCTATTTCAATGTGCAAATTTTTATTAATTAAAATCGTTAGTCTATATACAGTTTTACTAATAAAATAGTTTTATTTATTTAGTAACCTATTTAGTTTAAATAAGTTAAGTTTAGTTGTGCATGTAAAATCGATATCAATGTTTTCTATTTTTTAATAAATTAAAATAGGGATGGTGATTGTAATGAGTAGGATTTGAAATTTTGTAATACCTATAACAATATGTATAGAATATGATTGCAAACATACGCTTGCCCAATAGTTGCAAAGTTCCTATCACTTATATGACACATTATGTTTTATTTAATCAAATACTGTTATCATCGTATTTGCTATTTCTTGCAGCCAGGCATCTACCGACAGTTTATGTTACATATAAAATTTTGTAGCTATCTAAATCTCACATCTATTTAATATGAATGTATGACTCGGCAAAGTTGCTTTGCCAAAAATTAGCGCTATGCCCGCGCGTCCCTAACATGCATACATAATTTATAAGCCATCAATGACATTTTTAACACGATTTTATTATATTCGTTGTTAACTATGTACTTGCTAATCTATGTAATCATGTAACGATATTTGTTCATGTAATTTTCACCCACTTTCCATAATCAGATTGATCACTTAAGGGCCTACATCAATATTATCGTATATCATCGCCGACACGTACATATTAACACAGCCAGTAGGCACAGAAAATGAAGAATTAGGGATACTTTTCCTATTTACTCAAAATCTACTGAATATATTTTAATTCTGATTTACGTGTTTCTATATATAATAATTACTTATGTTTTTAAAGTTATTTCATTAGTTAATACGCGATAATAGACCGACAAATGAAAAAAATAAAAAATTTGAGAGGTTGTTTCGCCAAGATTTTCTATCGAGAAAACTTTTTTCAATCGCGTTTCTGAGTTTATGCGATCCTAGATCATATATTGAAAAAACATATACTTAAAAATTAGAGCTCTAGCCATTCAATCTAAAGAAACAATGAAAACTTCGTACATAGCAAAATGCACGAAGCTATTTTGGTATCCTCTTAACAAACATCGATCATTTCGATGACAATGCAATATATAGGTAAATATAAAAAAATATTAAGAAGAGAGGTACTTAAAGCTTTTTTTTATTTGCATTTACGCATTCGCCTAAATCCGGTTGCGGAGGCAACCTTCGGATATTGTGTGGGACTCCCGGCCTATTGGACTACCCACTAAACCCCACGGTGTTCCTCCTCACCCTGGCCATGGTAGTCACTTGGGTATTACCATGACCCGGCCGAAATTACCTATAGTCAGTTTCATTCTAGTCTGTCAATTTAATTTCTGTCAGAATATATTTAGATATCTCCTAATGTAATCCCCGAAGATTATGTAGAGTCACATGTAGAGTATGTAGAGAGCTATGTACTTTGTCTTCTATTACTTATAAATCTATCTTATTATTATTCAGTCGTTACCAGGATAATACATTACCTACTTATTGTCATTAATATGCATGTCATATCATAAAGGAACTGCGTATGAACTAATTCTATCTTAAATTCTCAAGTTTCCATGATTAAAGAAGAGCTAATTCTAACAGAGTCAATACGTAACTGTGATGAAATTTTGAATTTAATTAATAAATAATAAATAATTTGGACATTTCACATGACGTCCTTTGGTCCCAAAATAAGCTATATTTCTACGCTTGTGTTATGGGTTTCAGATACGGATATACTACACATTGTAGGTATATATGTACTTTTTTTTTCTAAATACATACTTATATGAGAAACATTCATGAATATTGCACAAATGATTGTCCTATGCGAGAATCGAACCTGTGACCTCGTGAACGCAGTCCGTTATATGAACCAGTAGACAATGAGGCCCGTCGAACTGACAAAATATTACAAGATTTATTATACATTTAGTAATAATTTAGTCGGCTTTTATATTCTTCTAAATCATAATGATAGATGATGATAGCGTTCTCCAAACTCACCGTGTCTTCAGATATAACAAAAGTGTTATAATTTTCTTTTTTATTGGGCTTTAAAAATACGTACCTAAAGCTTTGTCATATTTAAAACAATCGCAAGTTAAGCGCGGGGCACATCTTTTAATTTTAATATTATAACATCTAATATAAGTATGCGAAACCCTGTAAAAACTATAGCTGAGTCATCGGCCTACAAAATTATTATATTCTGAATATTCACGAATTGCAGCAGTAATTGGAAGAGAGCCGTACGACACGGAACGGCATTCCGAGGTCGCGGGTTCAAGTCCCGCTTATGGTTATCATTTTTTCCATTATAATTTAGTTTATTTAGTAAAAGCATAGCGAGTCAATCGCAAAATATTAATATATTAATGGCCTTATTCATAATGATTTATCGGAGGTTTAAAAGGAGATTTTATCGGAGAGAAAACAAACGTTTTAGCGTAAAAAGATTATTATAAATAACATGTTTTGTTTCTATGTATTATAAGTATGTATTTACAAAAAAAAAAGTAGTATATGTATTCTATCCGTATTCTGGTACCCATAACACAAGCATATAAGCTTAGCTTGGGACCAGAGGACGCTGTGTGAAATGTCCTTGAATATTTATATTTATATTTTATAACAGTTTTTGACAATTTTCGCGGACCGATTTTAGCGAACTTTTAAACCTCCGATAAGTCATTATGAATAAGACCATAAGTATATACGATTAACAGATCCATTGAGACACTAACAATCAACAGTAATAATTAATCAAATGAAGCGCTGCAGCATAGTTTAGTCGGCACAAGGCCAGGGCCGTCCATTACGCCACGGATGTAGGAAGCGCCACATCGCTAGTTGTTGACTAGACGTCGCGCGGTATGTTTATCGTAACAATTAAGAAAAATATTACATCCCATTTTTATTTTTTTCGAATTTTTGGCTGAAGGGCTCGTGCCTTAAATAAAGAAAAAGTTATATAGAATTTTGTAAAAAAAATAATACCAGAGTTTTGTGATTTATTTGTCAACAAATGAATTCGATACAATTTAATTCAAAAATAGAATCCACAATGCATCAATTTGTTATTAATAAAGCGTATGTAAATAGATCAGTGAACGAATGAAATCGAATGGAACCGCAGTACACTTGTATAAACTCGTGAATCAGCACATGTAATTATGTTTAAAGTATTATTACATTTTAAATGCCCATAAAGTTAAAGTTATCAAGAAATAACTAAGGATTTATATAATATTACAATGTTAGTACTCTTATAGTCGGATTATTTGTGACTTTATTTATAAAGTGACACATTTGAGAGTTTATTTTTGTTCTGTTTTTTTGGATCTTCAGATTTAAATGAGACGGTAAGTGTCTAGTTGTCATAGACTTAACATTTATTTTGTCTCACCAATGATGTATAATATGCGACTAAAGGCATTTGTATATAAAGTTCTTAATAAACTGCATAGACCATTAACAAGTCTTGAATTTGAATTTTTTTTTACAATTTGACTTTGTACGCGAGGAGTACTAGATAGTAATAGAGTTACTTTCGTATTTATTATGTTTGTAAGAACTTTTTATGAATTTTGAATTTCATATTCATTCATGGACATTTCACACAAAGTCCTCTGGTCCCAAGCTAAACTTATATGCTTGTGTTATGAGTAATTTTATTAAAAAAATAATTTTAGAAGTATAGTTCTGATCTGTACTAATATTATAAAGCGGAAGAGTTTGTTTGTTTGTCTGAACGCGCTAATCTCAGGTACCACTGGGCCGATTTGAAAAATTCTTTCATTGTTAAATATGTGTTTATCGAGGAAGGCTTTAGGCTATATAACATCACGCTAGAAGTAGTAAAAGCGAAGCATTAGTGATAAATGTTACAAAAACGGGGAAAATTTTCTAAATTCCACGCGGACGTAGTCGCGGGCTACAGCTAGTTATTAATTATATAACAATATTCTCTAACACTTACGCAACTCATTCATTAAAAAAAAACACTTTTTAGAAATTTAGACGCATATAGGTACTTGTTTTAAACTTGATCATGGTGATGAAGTTTCCGAAACGTTGGGCTAATATTTAAAACGAATATACACGTCTAAATCTGTAAAAGGTTGTTTTATTTTATGTTAAAATGTTATATTTTTTCTTTTATATACACACCGGCACAATTAGCGGAACAGAAAAAAAAGTGAGACTATGAGATAATAACGCATATATTTGACAAAAAAGGTAATTAGACACAAAATAACAAATTGATTAACATCTTTTAACAACGAATTTGAAAAGTCTTCGTTATATTTTATTGAAAAATAAAGAAATTTGAAATAAGTGAAATTTTTAGATGATTATGAACCATCACAATAAATTAAAAAAAAAAATGCATTAAATGAATTAACAATAAAATTAAAGAAAAATTAATAACGAGTGTTTCCCCCTCTTGCTCTGATTACGGTTTCCATTCGTCTGGGCATGCTACAGATTATGTTATCGATGATTTCTTGAGGCAACCGCTCCCACTCCTCAAGTAATGCGTTTCCAAGTTCATTCAGATTGTTGGGGGATGGCATTCTGGATTTAACCCTTCTCTTTAGCAAGTCCCAGACATGCTCTATCGGATTCATATCGGGGGAATTTGCTGGCCACTGCATCACCGGTATACCTACGTGGCTCAGATATGCCTGTACCGATTGTGCACTATGAGCACGAGCATTATCTTGCATTAGAATAAAGTCGTCACCAATAAATGGGGCAAATGGTACAACATGTTCTTCTAAAATGTCTCTGATGTATCGATCTGCTATCATGGTCCCTCCTGTGACTATCACTAACTCCGTGCGAGCTCCCAAACATATCCCTTCCCAAACCATAATCGAGCCGCCACCATAAGCCACTGTGTGTTCAAAATTAGACTGTATGTGACGTTCTCCTTTGCGTCTCCATATTCGCTGTCTCCCATCGATCTGTTTTAAAAGAACTCTGCACTCATCAGTAAAGAGAACCTGCTGCCATTCGTTCAAATCCCAATGACTATGTCCTCGCGCATAGCTTAATCGGTTTACACGGTGACGTCTCTCAAGTTTTGGGCCTTTGGCAGGTATATACGACCCTAAACCAACTTCTTCAAATCTCCTGCGAACTGTACGCTCACTTACTCGTACTCCTCGAACGTCTTCCAGTTCATTTCGAGCTTGTACAGCCGTTAATCGCGTATTGTATTCCTACGAACTCCAAGTTGTAAAAAACTATCATCTTGCCTCGATGTAATCTTTTTCTAACTTGACCCCTCCTCCTCACAAGAGAATTAGACGATCTGTACCGCTGGATGCTGCGATGAATCGTTGATACTGGTCGACGAAGCCTTGAGGCAATCGATCTGTAGGTATCATGCCATTTCTTCTCATTTCATCAGCCCTAATGATTTCCAGTGATGTTAAGTCAGGCATAATAAAGAGTTTTTAATAAACAAAATTGCCTATAGAATAACAAATTTATAAAAAACCATTAAGTGCAATTTTTCAAAAAAATTACAATTACGTAGTTATTACTCGAACAAGTTGACAAAATGTATTGTTCGGGAAAATAAAACAAATGAATGAAAAAAATGTATGTCATCTAATTTCCTATTTTCAAATTTGATAATAAATTAAAAAAATATCATAACTGGCCAGTGCCTCAAGTAAAAGACTTTGAAATCCTGCTTTTTTTGTTCCGCTAATTGTGCCGGTGTGTATAAATTCTTTAAATACATCGCCTTACAAAATAACAGCTATATTTAGTTTCTTACAAAGAAAAACATTGTAATCGAACAATTATCTACTGCGAAGAAGTGAGCAATTACTAAAAAGAAACAAATGGCCATGTTATGTTAAACGTGAGATAATTTATGATCATTTACTAAAATATACCTACTCTCATAGCTATATTAAATTCGATAGAAATATTCATGGACATTCCACACAATGTCCTCTGGTCCTAGACTAAGCTTATGTATGCATCTACCCATACTATTTTTAACCGATTTCAATAATGGAGGAGGTTCTTAATACGTCTGTATGTTTTTTTATGTTTGTTACCTTTTAACTGGGTGAAGCGATTTTAATGATTCTTTTTTTATTTGAAAGCTGGTGGTTCCTTGCGGTTCCATTGGCACCAGGTCAGGATCTGATTGTTATCTCTCTGAGAAATCAAGGAAAACTCTCAAATTTCAAAGGCACATAATGTCGGTTAACCTTTTTTTTTAATACACTCAATTATTTTAATATGTATTTTACTTAATATTATATATAGATATGTACTAGTTTATTACAATAAAGTTTGGTTAAGTGGAACCCCTGTGTGGTGACGGATTAAGAATACAAGTGTCACCACCCCATCTCCTCCCAAGGGTGCTGTAAAAGTCAGCTAAGGGATATTGCACACAGATAACACCTGTGAGAGACGGAAAACTCAAAAATAAACCCTGTGCCAACACGCCTGGTCAGCGCGGCACAGTAGACCATAATTCCTTCCAAAGTGGAAGAGGCCCGTGCCCAACAGTGGGACGTCAATGGGCTGGAGAAGAAGGAGAAGAAGTGGAACCTAGATAAGTGGGAAACCTCTACAAGTGGAACTCATATTGAGGTATACCTTGACACTGAATCACCTCTGTTTATTGGGATTCACTTAGAGCATTATTCATAACTAATGAAAGAAGAGAATGACTGGAATGACTGATGGACATAGAATGAATGAATGTAACTATTACAGCTAAGAAGCTAAAAGTTTGTGATTGATTCCTTTTCTATTAAAGTAGTTAGTATCAAAGGTCGTCATTTTCTAATTTAAATTCTGAAAGCTAAATACTCTAAATATTTACAAAGAAAATGTCCTCTAAAAACGACTTCGTCCTAAAAAATGGCCTCCGAAACTCTACAACAAGAACATAATTTTTCAACCAAAAGTTCTAACAAAACGTTCAGACCAGCAATATACTTTATTGACATAAACATAGGGATTCATATCTTTTGATGTAAGAGCTATAATATTTAACATCGTTATTTCTGTTTAAATGTAGTTTCGTGCTAATCTGTCCCACGCGAACGACATAAATAGATACGACTGTTTTAGTAGCAAATATACTGACAAAATCCAGACGGGTTTAAAATACAAGTGTCACTATCACATTACCTTCTCAAAGTGCTGTATGAACCTGCTCATAATCTCAAGATAATAATAATCCTCGAGCTGGCTCTTACTATATCTTATGCGGAGAGAAAACCGGAGGATGTCCTAGCCCCATTGTGGTACATTAATTGTCTGAGAAGAATAAGAAAACATCTAAAACTAACTATACACAGAGAAAGTAAGTCTCTTTTAAATTATTCTAATTGTGTTACAACAAAAAGTAGTATATTATGTATTCTATCCGTAGTCTGGTACCCATAGCACAAGCATATAAGCTTAGCTTGGGACCAGAGGACGTTGTGTGAAATATCCGTGAATATTTATTTATTTAATTACAAAGCTGAAGAGATTTATTGTTTGAACACGCTAATCTCAGGAATCACTGATTCGTATTGAAAAATTCTTTTTGCGTTGTTATGTCCATTTATCGAGGAAGGCTATATATAGGCTATATATATTACTAGCCGTTGCCCGCGACTTCGTACGCGTGGAATTTAGAAATGAAATCTTAACGAACAGAAGTTTACTATGCCACTCGATAGATGGCGTTGATGGTTTTTTTTACATCGTGCTATAGTTTCGTTCCACTCATTAACACTTAAGCTCGTCAAAATTTCTTTTAGTGCCAGCTACTCCCTTCCGCATTAATAAATTAGTAAGGATATCATTACGCTGCGACCAATAGGAGTGAATCAGCAGATTGCATAATGAGAAAATTTTATCAAGTTTGGTAGTCTACTGTTAATTTTTTGTCACAAATGATGCTATTATGCAATCATTGACTGATCATTATGACAACACTGTAATAGCAGGCTTGGGCCCCAGGAGGAGTTCATCTCCCAATTGGGATTATTCATAATTTTTGACCTGCTATTTTTATATATTTTTAGAAAATATAGACTATTTTATGCAACTAATTTCAATATTATTGAAATATATCACTATATAGAATTTTTTTTAAATACTTAAAGATATTATTTTTAATGTTGAGAGGTCATCGTTGAACGCAATCTGTGTATTGCCTTTTCCTGATAGACTTAAGACAGATTGCAATACATCTTTTCAAAGTTGCCAAGTTGATAGTTAATACACCAATTTCAACTCCACCACAGAGTAGTATACCTATCCCTAAAAACGCCTTAATATTTTAAGTCCTTCATTTCAAGGGCAAATAGAGTTTATTTGCTTTTTTGGAAAAATAATCGTTAATATAGCAAATTTTCCGAAAAAAAACTAATGGATCATGATCAGAAACTCTATTCCCAGAAATGGTTTTCGAATTACCTATGAGTATAAAAAAATATGAACAATGCCAATTACCGAAAACGTACCAAAGAAAAACAGTCTTATTATATTTCCGATTAGTTTACAGTCTCAAATTCTCTTCAAAATGAAATGAAGAATTAAAAATCCTCAAATCCTTCGTAAGCTCATGATACGTATTCATTAGTCCCCAGTCCCCACGCAGACACTTCGTCATGATACGGACGCAACATGTGAGTTTAAATAAACGTGACCTGGCGAATATGGCATACTTCCAATTAACATTATTGTATGGACATTGAATTACTATATTAATTATTGTATTTAACTACACCAATAATGTTGAGTGTACTACAAGTCGCCAATCAATCAAAAAACTCGAGTTGACAATAAGCAGTTGGCTGCAGTTGAGAACCGCTTTCTATTTAACCGACTGCAGAAATAGGACGAGGCTTCGTCTGTATGTTTATTTTTTCTTTTTTTTTATGTTTGTTACCTCAAAACTTTTAACCGGGCGAAGCGATTTTAATGATCCTAGAATAAGCTTATAGATGCATCTACCCATACTATTGTTAACTGATTTCAAAAATGGAGGAGGTTCTCAATTTTATGTTAAAATGTTTTTTTATGTTTGTCACCTTTTAACTGGGCGAAGCGATTTTAATAATTCTTTTTTTATTCGGAAGCTGGTGCCGTGTGGTCCCATTGATACCAGGTCAGGATCTGATGGTTATCTCCTGAGAAATCGAGGAAAATTCTCAAATTTCAAAAGCACATGAAGTCAAAAAACAAATTTAAATAAAATCTAATTTCTGTTTACATTTAAAAAAAACACTCAATTATGGTCTTAATGTTTAGTGTTAATCAACGACTTCAATAAGTCTATATGGTTAATAATATAATTATGGTTCCAAAAACAGAGGGCCGAGTTCCAGAGTGACAACTTACTCTTATCACTTTTCTCTAATGCGCCAGAAAAAGTACCTATCTAAAATTCCCAAAAAAGAATTTTCTAAATCCCTTCTAGCGAGGGCCTTATCGAGTTAGATAAAAAACATCGAACGAATTTAGATACTCAACTCTTTATCAACTCTTTTGAAAAGTAAGTACCTATATCCTAATCCTATGGAAGTACACTGTTACATGACAGACACTGTCCTAAGACCTTTTCAATCAATTACTATGTCATATGTCGGACGACGCCTTGAAACTGGCGCCTGTATTCCGCTGACAAAACTTGTAGTTATCACGTAAACTGAACATTAAGTCCAGGGTCGCCGTCGTGACGCCTTCTCTATATCACTCATTTGATTTCGCACATTCAGATATTTTTTCTCACTTAACTTAAAATAATAACTTTGAATACAATTTAATACACAATTCTCACATTAATAATTAAATTAGTTATACAGCACGAAATTGAACCAAAATTAATTCCTATCATTTATATTTAATAGCTAAAGCCCTTGGCTTCGACTGCGTTTGTAGATTTTGATCCAACGCCACGCCTATATAAATAAATAAATAAATATTAATGGAAATTTCACACAACGTCCTCTGGTCTCAAATTAAGCTATATTTTTATGCTTGTGTTATGGTTACCAGAATACGGATTAAGTACATATACTACTTTTCTTTTGTAAATACATACTTATAATACTATGGTCTTATTCTAAAATAAGTTCGCGAAAATTGTCAAAACTTTTAATTCATAATAGTCTTTTTACGCTAAAACAATAAACGTTTTAACGTTTATTATCTCTTCTATAAAATCTCCGTTTAAACTTCCGATAAGTCATCATCCATCATAACAATTGTATCACATTTATAAAGATCACACAAATGATTGTCCCGAGCGGGAATCGAACCCGCTGTATTGCTGTGCTTATATACATACCACTTCTATACTGCGAGAAAAATTCGTTTCTCTGGAGGCAATATACACGAAGAAAACATCGAACTACGAAGCCCATATTTCTGTATGGAGCATAGTTTGGTGTCGTGCCCTCTAAACAAAATATTTTATAAAATCTATTGTCGTAATCATAACAGAAAGTCTACTTTCTTTCCCGGATTTAGGTACTTTTTATTTTTTTCTTGATTATCATATAAAAAGAATAACAAATACAAATATTTACATTATGAATGGCATTTGGAAACCACTAGGGTTTATGATTTGCCATCATGAGTTTACATTTTAACTTAATACCTGTTTAACATTGATTTTTATTAAATACATCGATTGTCACTAATTTGTATATAATAACTACAAATATATTACCATAGGAAATACTAAATACATATACATCAAACAACATTATAATAAACCAAGGAAATATTTGTTAAGTTTGAATTTAATATTATTTTGTGTAAGGGTATTCGAAAAATCTGCTGGCAAGTTATTAATAAGTCGAGGAATATGGTAAAATTAACTGTTATTATCAATGATCGGAGTAGGTAGAGCTATTTAGGTTCATTGACCACAAACATTGATGTTAATATGGACATTCCATGGGATAATACTTTGATTTTTTGATGAACATGTTTGAATTCGTTTGTATGTTAATATTATGTTCTTGTACAACTGCAAAATAAAGAAAAATGTAAATGATTGTTGAGTATTGTTTAAATATAAAAACTGTTACATAAAAAATATACATGGTTTATTGACTCAACTTATACTATCTTTAAACCCATCCTTATACTTATCCATCGTAAAGTAAGTGTATTCTGTCGTTACTCCTTAATCCGTGTTAGGTATATAGCTTTTTATTAATTTACTACTTCAAAAGTAAATCCCGGGATTTTGGGCATATCCATATTATTGTAAAATACGACTAGTACATAAAATAGCTCTACCTATTCCGATCACTAATTATTATGTATAGTTAACTTCTACGGTATATTTCCACGGAGGAAGGGCCTCACGGTCTAGTGGTTCATGTAACAGACTGTCGTTCACGAGGTTGCGGTTGTTATCATACTAAATGTTTGTACTGCGTCTGGATGATTACTTGTAAGTATGTATTTACAAAAGAAAAATAGTACATGTAGTCTTTTCGTGTTCTAGTAACCATAACACATAGAAATATAGCTTACTTTGGGACCAGAGGATGTTGTGTGGAATGTCCATGAATACTTTTATATTTCAGAAAATGGGCCAAATAACAAACATGTATATTACAAAGTTAGCTAAACGGGGGCATTTCATATATTCAATACCTACATATTACTGCCCAAGTGTAATATAAATAAATGACACTATTATTCTGTCGCTTATAGCTTAACAGACAAACCTATTTGGAGTCAGATGACGCCATTCCACGTTCTTTCAAGATATAATTTTGTATTACGTATCTGTTTATGTTCTGTTGTTATTCTGTACTAATACTAATATTATAAAAGAAGACGCCATTAAACAAGAACTGAACAAAATATTAAAAAGCTGAAGATTTTGTTTGTATGAACGCGCTAATCTCAGGAACTGCTGGTCTGATTTGAAAAAATCTTTTAGAATACTGAAAGAGTATCCTCGATAAATGTTCTATCCAACAGGATAGTATATTTATCGAGGATGGCTATAGGCTATATAACATCACGCTGCGACTAATAGAAGCGAGGCATCAGTGAAAAATGTTGAAAATACGGGGCAAAAGTTTCTAAATTTCAGGAGTACGGAGTCGCGGGCAACAGCTACTTATATGAGAGCTGTTTTTTCTTTTTATTCAAAGTGGGCATATTTTAGAAGCTCTTTTGATACGTCTGAAGCTAGGTGTCTGTTCCAAACGCGAATCCTATAGAGAAGAACTGACAAGTAACTCCATGAATTTTTTTTTGGTACTTATTATGTCTCCATGGAATATGAGCGAGCTTATTTATAATCTAGGTTATTATTATAATATAGGCAGATAACATCATTTATTCCCAGGATGCTGTAGAAGCCAGCTAAGGATTACAAATTGTATACAGGTAACATCCTCTGTGTGGTAACGGATTAAGAATATAAGTGTCACCACCCCCTCTCCTTCCAAGGGTGCTGTAAAAGTCAGCTAAGGGATATAAAAGACAGCTAAGGGATATTGCACACAGATAACATCTTCTGTGAGAGACAGAAAACTCGAAAATAAACCTTGTGCCAACACGCCTTGTCAGCACGGCACAGCAGACCATAATCCCTCCTTAAGTGGAGGAGGCCCGTGGCCAACAGTGGGACGTAAATGGGCTAGAGAAGAAGAACATCCTCTGTAGGAGACAGGAACCTCGGAATTAAACTCTATGCTAACACGCCTGCAGTAGACCATAGTTCATTTCAAAGTAGAGGGAGACCGTCCTCAACAGTAGGACGTTAATGGGCTGATGAAAGAAAGAAAGAAAGAGTCTAATTTAGTCTGTTATGTGTTTCCAGCACAGCGATGCCTCTACCACTACTAAGAAGGTGCTGCTGGTGCGTTTCTCTGGAGACAGGATGCTTCGTTATGTGCCTTATATCTACTGTAAGTATACATTTATTTTATTATAGATTATGTGTTGTGTTATATGTGATGTGTTATTTGTGCCATGTTATTTGTAGTATGCATTTAATAAGCCAGTCCTTAATAAGTAGATAAAAGATAAGAGTTATTATATGTAATAAAGCTTAAACTACAGAAATCTTGACACTGCTTTCTTATGCCTTGTAAGAGACCAAAGGGCTTTCGGAAAGACGAAAATAAAAAGGGAAAAAGGAGTTTTGTATAAAAAGACATATGAAAATAAGTGTCTAGTCACAAAGTTCAAAATAAAAAAAATACGTGCAGATCTTTAAAATTCAATAAGGGTTTAAAAGACTGACTTGAACTTACAAAAGTCCTCTATTTAGCTATAGATTTGGGTTTGTAAATCGGTGTTAATTGACGAAATTAAAGGCCAAAAAATCTAGTATTAAATATCTATCCATGTAGTTACATGTTCCCAAGTTAAGCTTAATTTGAGAACAGAAGCCGTTCTGTAATTATGTGAAATATCCATGAGTATAATTTGTATGCTGTATAGCAGCTTGGAGAGCATGCGAAGAGTCTTACAGAATATAAGGTACCTACTTTGTGATGGCCCCGTATTAATAATAATTTTATTTCATTCAGTATTCTATGATAACTGTTATTGCGTATAATAATGTCTAATGTTTGTGTATAGTAACATAGAATACATGATATAAAAATAGTGTTAAAAACACTAACGGGAAAAACACAAATTAGCACGATATAGTCTATAGGTACTCTCTATACTAATAATTATAAAGGACGGAAAGTATTGAAGGGCCTCGGGTCTAGTGGTTCATGTAACGGACTGCCGTTTACGAGGTCTCGGATTCGATTCCCGCACGGGACAATCATTTGTGTGCTCTTTATAATTGTCATATTTAATGTTTGTACTGCGTCTGGGTGTTTCTGTGTATTATAAGTATGTATTTACAAAAGAAAAGTAGTATCTATAGTATATACAATAAAGGGTAGACGCACGTAGACCCATAAATCATATAAACTTAGGTTGGGACCAGAGAACGTTATGTGAAATGTCCATGAATATTTATTTATTATTTACATATTGCCTTAGTTATTTGATAAGAACATACACAGAAAATTTATGATATTTAACGTACAATCAATTTTTATTACAGGTTACGTGTATAGCATGTGTGGCAGTCGGTGCTTGGAAACTGTCCAACCATCATCAGAGACAGCCTGAAGATAACCTCATATCCATGAGCATGGTCATGTTCACTACATTATCGGGTATAACCAATGTTGTTACAGCTACTGGAGTTGTATTGGTAAGTTTATATTCATCTTAACATTATTATAAAACAGTGGTTCATGAGATTAGCGCGTTCAAACAACAACCTCTTCAGGTTTATAATATTAGTTTAGATTGGATAAAATTATTATAAACAATTTTTTCTTTTCAGAAACGTCCATCATCATTGCAGCTATCTATAGTGTTCAACTCAGTATTTATAGTATGTGTGTTCCTTGTAGCGGTTGTAACATGTCTGTTTAGACTCGATGATGGATACAAAACACCTGGTTATATTATACTTATTTTATTACTACTACTCGCTGGAGCAAGTAAGTATAAAATTATACAGATTATTTGTGAATGATGGCTTGACAATATCAGTGTCACAATCCCATTTCTTTCTTACCAATGTTAATGTCAGTTCTGGCATATGTTTGCGTATTACAAAACAAAGTCATTATTTTTGTATGTCCCTATGTGAGCTCATATCTTCAAAATGGTCTGCTGTAGGGAAAAATTTTTTTAAATATTTTGATATTTAAAATTTTTGGTGCCCATTTTTTTGACAAAAAGTTTGTGCTTACATGAATAAATGATTTTTGATTTTTGACAACTACATAACAGATTTTGATGCGGTTATTTTTAATTGATAGAGTGGTTCAAGAGAATGGCTTTTTGTATAATTTGTTATGGTTTCTAAATTAAAAGCATCCGAAGTTTCCTGCAACGGCTAGTTTTAAGTATTTAGCATTTTTTGTGAGAGACGGAACTAAACCCTATGTCAACATGCCTGGGGCCCAAGTCTGGTATTAAAATGTTGTCACAATGATCAATCACTGACGCCATTATAGCGCCATAATGGCGTCATTTATGACAAAAAATTAATAGTAGACTACCAAACTTGATAAAATTTGCCATTATTGAAAATTTGACGAGCCTCGTGGTTGAGTGGTTTATGTAGCGGACTGCCGATCAAGAGGTCGCGGGTTCGATTCCCGCTCGGGACAATCATTTGTGTGATTTTTGTAATTGTCATACAAATGTTTGTACTGCGTCTGGGTGTTTCTATGTATTATAAGTATGTATTTACAAAAGAAAAGTAGTATAATATGTATTATATCCGTATTCTGGCTCTATTCCCATAACACAAGCATATAAGCTTAGCTTGGGACCAGAGGACGTTGTGTGAAATGTCCGTGAATATTTATTATTTATTTTTTATTTATTATGCAATCAGTGACTGATCATTATGATAACATTGTAATAACAGACTTGGGACCCAAAGGCTCAAGTCTGCTATATAAAGTAGTCACAATGATAGTTCGATGACACCATTATGGCGCCATATTGACATCATTTGTGACAAAAAATTTACAGTAAGTTTGGTAATCTACTGTTATTTTTTTGTGGTTATAATGGTGTCATTGAACTATCATTGTGACAAAATTCAATAGCAGACTTGGCCCCCTGGTCTGGTGGAACATTCATGTTTTTCATGAGTATCTTGTATGTGTTTGTAATTTGCGTTCGTGTGGTAACGGATTACAAATACAAATGTCACCACTCTTCCTTCTCAGGGTGATGTAAAAGCCAGCTTAGGCATATTGTACACAGATAACATCCTCTGTGAGAGACGGATTGAAAATAAACCCTGTGCCAACACGCCTGGTCCACCACCATGTTTCCTCCAAAAATGAAGAAACCCCGTGGCCAGCAGTGGGATGTCAACGGGCTGGCGAAAGAGAGAATTGTTGTACAAGTAGATTTGATAGGTAAGTAAATTACAGTACCTTTTCCTAATTTGTTTGTTTGTTTTTTCCAGTGTATTCGCTATATTACTTGACTATGATCAACAGTCTATACAGAATAATGAAAATGGCGTATGGAGAGAGCGCTATACCTATTTGAAATTTTATACAAAAATAACATGATTTCTTCTTGACTGTATTTCAAATCATACTTATTATATCGATCTGGTACCCATAAATTAAGCATTAAGCTTAATTTGGGACCAAAAGATATTGTGTGAAATGGTATTTATTTATTTATCGTATATAATAAAAGCTTACCTATTATTGCTTGATTTATTATTTCGTAATAAAATTAATTATTAAAATGAATGACAGCATTTTTTATTTGATTTTTAGGGTTCCGTACCCAAAGGGTAAAAACGGGACCCTATTACTGAGACTTCGCTGTCCGTCCGTCCGTCCGTCCGTCCGTCTGTCACCAGGCTGTATCTCAAGAACGGTGATAGCTAGACAGTTGAAATTTTCACAGATGATGTATTTCTATTGCCGCTATAACAACAAATACTAAAAATAAAATAAAATAAATATTTAAGGGGGGCTCCCATACAACAAACATGATTTTTTTACCGTTTCTTGCTCGATACTAATAACGTTGCCTTATGTTGCATAGATAATGGTACGGAACCCTTCGTGCGCGAGTCCAACTCGCACTTGACCAATTTTTTTTATTAAATGTAAACTGAGAAAGTAACGTGCGTTTGTTGACGGGTTAAGAATACAAGTGTCACTACCCCATCTCCTCCCAAGGATGCTGTAAAAGTCAGCTAAGGGATATTGCACACAGATAACATCTTCTATGAGAAACGGAAACCTCGAAAATACCCTGTGCTAATACGTCTGGTTAGCGCGGCACAGTAGACCATAATCCCTCCCAAAGTGGAGGAAGCCAGCAGTGGGACGTAAATGGGCTGGAGAGAGAGAAATTTATTTCGTTTAAAATAGACTTAACAAAGGTGTTACATATTATTAGTTCAATAGTCCATCTATCTATATAAATACATATATAACTAAATATATCTGAAAGGCATGTGCACACTCACAATATTAGACATAGCAAGTCCAGTCACATAAATACATTAAGAGGATACCAAAATTCTTCGTGCATTTTTCTACGTACGAAGTTTTCATTGTTTCTTTAGATTGAATGGTTAGAGCTCTAATTTTTAAGTATATGTTTTTTCAATATATAATCTAGGATCGCATAAACTCAGAAACGCGATTGAAAAAAGTTTTCTTGATAGAAAATCTTAGCGAAACAACCTCTCTCATTTTTTATTTTTTTCATTTGTCGGTCTATTATCGCGTATTAACTAATGAAATAACTTTAAAAACATAAGTAACTATTATATATAGAAACACGTAAATCAGAATTAAAATATATTTAGTAGATTTTGAGTAAATAGGAAAAGTATCCCTAATTCTTCATTTTCTGTGCCTACTGGCTATGTTAATATGTACGTGTCGGCGATGATATACGATAATATTGATATAGGCCCTTAATTGATACATCTTATAAAGGCCACATCTTAAAGATACAAAAAAAAACACTTTATTAGCTATTAACTTATTATTTTATTGTTAAATATTCATTGCGTTTAACAAAGCGTTGTACAACATTCACAAACATCAAAATGTCTATAAAATTAAATTCAATTCACATTGTAAATTATTATTACAACATTTAAAGCGTTAATAATTGATCGATAGTTGTGCAGACATCAATATTAGACATATTTATATTAGACGATCAGAATTATACAAGCCGAAGAAATAATCCTACAAATATATAAATGTTATTCACGCAAAAACTACTGAATGGATTTTAATAAAACTATACAATAATGTAGCTTATACATCAGAATAACATATAGCCTACTTTATACCCCGAAAGAATGCAATCTTCCCGCGGGATAATAAAAAACGATTAGATTTTTTATCCTTTTTTACCGCGGGGCACAGCTAATAGGTATATAATACTTTGATGAACATAAAATTTAAATTATAATATTAGTCGCCATTGTTCCCCGCGACTTGTTACATGTGGCAATTTTACCAGTCTTTGCAACATTTTTTATTGCTACTACGCTCCTATATGTCGCAGCATGATGTTATATCTTCCTCGATAAATGTACTATCCAACTTTGAAAGAATTATTCAAATCGGACCAGTGGTTCCTGAGATTTGCGCGTTTAAACATACAAACAAACTCTTCAGCTATATAAAAGTTTATGAAAGTAACATCCTAAGAGCTGCCTTAACACATTAGTAAACTAACAATCAATAATTTAGTAAAATATTTTTAAATGAAACTACTTTTTACGGGTTTAGACGCGTATATTTGTTTTAAATTTTGGCCCGACGTTTCGGAGACTTTGCAGTCACCATGGTCACGGGTGAGTCAAAGTCAAACCATACCACTGCAAAGTCAAAAATACGCGTCAAAATCCGTAAAAAATAGTTTTATTTAAACAAATGAGTCGCGCAAGTGTTAGAAAATAAAATATTTTTTTATTTCAATCAGGCAAAATAAACATGCTCTTTTAAAAAGTCTGAAATTGTTGTTTAACAAACAATTAATTGTTAGAATATTTGGTTACGCTTAGTTTAGGACCACGCACCATATTTGAGGTTAATTACAAGTTAAAATGCATAATTACATATAATGTTTTATACAAAAATATCAATTAGATTTAGATCGTCTAATATAATTAGGACTAAATTTATTAAAAAGTAGATACATTTATAAAACAAATAGTACACTGTAAAGGGGAAGTACAAAGTTATAATATTGGTAAATATCCATAAAGATTATAGATAAAATATAAGAAAACCCTTTTAGGAAACATCTGTAATATTGTATGATAGTAAAATAATAGATATGTGAGGAAATTCTCATATTTTTAGATTTAGAGGAAGCAAATAGATCATGTTTACAATAAAATGTACGAAATTGGTCTCAATTCTAAGTGCACAACTAAAGTAAACTAAAAATGAAGACATCTATCATGTATTTTGGTTAATTGGCTATTTCAAAGCCAAAGTAATTTTTTTTTCTTTAGCATCATTAAGTAAATGCTAAATTACTTTTTTAAGCTTAGAGGTATGTTAAGCTCTAAGCACTACCGTAGGGCGTAGCCTATAGATGATTGCAACACAAGAGGTACCAATCGCGCGCCGAAGCACCCTGATTTTTTAAATAATGGCCTTTAAAAAGTTTCTGTTCTGTAGTAAAGTGAAAAAAAGTGAGAAGAATTCCGTGTTAGACAGAAAAAACACCTGTAAGTGCAGCCATTTCGTATAAATTGAACTTTATTGTAAATCGCGTAGACGCTATTATTTTTCATAATTTTAGAGTAAGAATTCTGTTAATAGGTATATATTCTGTGGTAGCACTTACAAGCCTTGTGCATGTATGGCTAGATGTATAAGTAACGAGTATAAAAAATGTAGCCTAGAAAATATGTTAAGATCGTAGGAGATAGCTCTCTATAGACTCTACCAACCTCTTCAGGAAAAGGAAGTAATTTAACTTAAGAAAAAGTCTGTCATAGGTACGTCGAATATACCAAATTGGACAATTCTTCTATTGGTATTTTATTGCTGTAATTTTTATTGGTATTTGTTATTGTAAGAGCAAGGATTGTACAGAAGAAAATTAAAAGAATAATTCTTACTTAAAGAACATATAGCAGTACAAGGTAGGTTGTTAATGCAAATTTCACAAGTCTTTAAGGATTAGATAAAACTATTCAGGAACTGGTGTGGTTTAACAATGATTAAGTAAAATACAGATGGTACAGATCACTTTGCTTCCTCACAGAGGACAGGTACAGACATTGGATACAATAAATCTATCAGCTAATTAAAGCGAAGGACGTAATTATTGTCTTTATTTTAGTTTACTTGGTACCTACATACGATAAACATCAATTACATCTAATTTATAAAACAACTAACAGAGCTAATAAATTTTTCATTTTTCTGAATTTCCTCGTACATTTTGAATAAGGATTTTCAAATTCTTTGGTTAAAATACAATTTCATTAAATAAATACATAAAGATCTTTAGTAACCATTATTTTAGGAATAGTATAAACGTCAAAAGCAAATTTACTAAAACTAAATAACAATTCACAATTTTATAAACGATACAGCTAATTTTATCTGATGTCTAATCGGACAGTGTTTGTAAACAATATTTAATTAATTAAAAGTACTTATTACGCTAACTTAAAATCTTTGTTCACCAACATAATAGCCTTTAATAATAAATTTAGACACATAATATTAATCTCTTTATAAGTAATAAAGTGTAGTACAAATAGCAATAGAATAACAAAATTATTTGTTAAATATTCAGAATAACTTTAAAATTTAATAACGGTCATAATTTTGGTTTGAAAAACTTTGAATAATAAAATAGTGCTATAGTTATTGTCGAGATTCAAATACATATAATAAAAACATGAAATATTTGTTTAAAAATTACGTATATAAAGAAATAGATTTTATTTATTTTAATCATAGAATCACACAGTTCAAAATATGCTTGTATATTACAAAATAACTAGGTGATGCTTTTTTTCACGCAAGAGTTTTTCTTCGGTTTAAGTTTTAGTATATTATGAAAAGAATTGTAATAAATTTTTAAAAAATTTAATGCAAAAATATCATGTTTGCTTATTAAATAAAACTACTTTTTACGGATTTAGACGCGTATATTTGCTTTAAATTCTGGCCCGACGTTTCGGAGACTTTGCAGTCACCATGGTCACGGGTTTGCTTATTATTATTTATTTGATTCTTTTCATTTTGATTTAATATATAAATTACATAGCTTTGATATGGCATTTTTGATTATGATTATGATATTTTTAGGGATTGTCAAGGTCTTTACTAATGATTTTCCTTTACATTTTACTTTTGATGTTAAAGCAAAAACTATGGTATTAAAATTGAATTTCATTGGGTTAACTTTTTACCGATTTTGTTAAAATCGTTCCATCGTGATTTTTTGTTTGTGTTTGTTTAAGATACTTATTTTTATATGTTTCACAGTTTTAAATATTAAACGGACGTATGTAGAAATTGTTTCTGCCTATCTGTAAGTTCTGTTTTCGACTTATTCTCTGAATATTTAGAGCTAAGCTATGGACATAACATTATGTTATCTAACTGCATTATTTCAAAATCAAATTCCTATGTATTATTTTTTATGAAATAAAGTCATTTTTAAGGATTAGTCTTACGTTTGGCTTTAAGTTTAAAAATTTTTTCGTGTTCAGTATTAGTGTAGGTACATAGTGTCGTTAGTCCTTTTATTAACAAAATATCAGCCAAGGTAAAATATTGGTATGAAATATTATATAAATTAAGGTGTATCTCCAATATGTAAGCTCTCTTAAGACCCTTCGCAACCTTTAAAAAGCTTATTTTTTCTCAAAGATATAATTTATTATACAACGATATAAATAGATATGTTAATTTATGTATTTGATACGATAAAGATATCAAAATATATATAGCAGTAGCAAGAGAATAGGATATAGATAAAGATATAGATATTAAGTAGATATATTGTAAATATTAAAAATGTAGATATATTTGTTCCATATTATTAGCCATGTTTTGAAATCGAAGACTTCAGAAAAATTTATTTGATCTGATTCATAAAGTTATTAAATACTAGCCGTAGCCCGCGACTCCGTACGCGTGGAATTTGGAAACTTTTTCTCGTTTTAGCAACACTTTTTCACTAATACTTGGCTCCTATTGGTCGCAGCGTGATATTATATAGCTTTCCTCGATAAATGTTTTATCCAAAACTGAATGAACTTTTCAAACCAGACCAGTGGTTCCTGAGATTAGCGCATTCAAACAAACAAACTCTTCAGCTTTATCTTTATATATATAAATCTTCTGTACGTGTGTTTGTAATTGAACTCCTCCTAAACGGCTGGACCGATTTTGATGAAATTTTTTGTTGTTGATTTTTACACAGAATTGTTTGGCAAAACAACGTTTGCCGGGACAGCTAGTAATATTATAGTATATAGTATAAATTTTATTAAGTATGTAAACTTTATCTAGCCTTACGAATCAACAACGCCAACAAATATAAAATGACGTGAAAACGTAATTAAAATTTTCACAACTGATGAGATACCTAATAATTAAGTTTTAAAGATCTGAAGTGTTGAAAAAATAGGACGAATCTAGTACATTCTCCAAACCCTAAATTCTCATGGAAAAAATCTTTTACATCTCGGACACTCGTACAAGACGTTTGGATGAGCTGTACAAGACGTTTGGATGTGGTTCATAAATAAGATAAATTACAGAAAACAGCCACTGAATCACACACGTAGGTGTACTTATTGCTTTTGTGATAATTCCGCCTTATTAACTTGGTTTTTTACCATTTACTTATTTTAACAAATTGCAACAAGGCATGCAATAAACGATTGAATAAAAATAATAATAAAACAACAATAAAATGAAATTAATTAAGATCTGTTGTAGTTGTGTTTTACTTAAAAAATTGGTCAAGTGCGAGTCGGGCTCGCGCACGAAGGGTTCCGTACCATTATCTATGCAACATAAGGCAACGTTATTAGTATCGAGCAAGAAACGGTAAAAAAATCATGTTTGTTGTATGGGAGCCCCCCTTAAATATTTATTTTATTTTATTTTTAGTATTTGTTGTTATAGCGGCAATAGAAATACATCATCTGTGAAAATTTCAACTGTCTAGCTATCACCGTTCTTGAGATACAGCCTGGTGACAAACGGACGGACGGACGGACAGCGAAGTCTCAGTAATAGGGACCCGTTTTTATCCTTTGGGTACGGAACCCTAAAAATGGAAGACAATTATTTGTATCAAAGTTATACAAATAAATTATGATATTTTAACTAAAAAATTATTTGTTTCAATATTATCACAACCAGATCAAATAATTATTGTTTTTGTATTATTTTAATATCAAATAAAGTTATTTATAAGTCAGGTTATCACTAAAATATAGTATCTATTTAATTAATTTGTCATTCATTATTTGACCTTATGAACTTATGTCACTGACGTTTGTAATACGTGGCAATTTCCACGTTGTATTTATTTTGTCATCATTGAATATGTTTATGCAAAATGGAACCAAAATACAATAATTTAATATGCTACTACTGTAATAGAACAGATACAAGAAGCAATAAAAATATGAAAACAATAAAAAAACAAACCCATCTATTCTAGTAATGCTTCTGACAATTTCGTCACTGCTATCATTACATGGATAGCATTGTAACATGAATTATAAAACAGCGATATTAATAAAATATATTATACAATATACATACAGTAAAATCTAAATAAAACAATAAATATAACATTAATTAATAGAAAATATCTACTGAGTTACGAGTACGATACACTAAAACTTTGGTTGTATTTACCCGGCTTTGGTCCTTTTTCGTTTCCTAAACTTCAATCTACAATCATAACCTATTCGTGATTTTCACCATTCTACCATTCCAAATGTCCACGACAAGTCCTATTATGTCCAGCAGTATAGTCATAATATAAAACCTCATTTCACGAGTTCTATCGAGTTAATTCAAGATATTATTTTTCCTAAAAATTTTTGTCTGCCGACCTCCTGAAAAAATGGGATAGAATCGCGATAGCTTAGTAATATATGCCAGTTCACATTATAAAAGCACTTGTCAAGAACCTTTTGAATGATTTTTCGATATTAAAATATCTCAAATTTCCTAGTCCGGTACAAAATTGAAACTAACCGTAGATCAATAAGATAACCGTTTAAGGTGGCTTTCTGATGTTCAGCAGGTGGGTCACGCGTCTTTCTGGTTTTGTACTGAAAATGCCATTCAGTTCTTATATCAGAAATTTGGTAGTTCTCACTACCTTGTATCAGCAGTGGGCGTGGCTATTCGCAAAAGTTGCCGCAGTATTAATTAGATGGGTCGCGCGTCGCATATATCAGAAGGTCACCTTTAATTTCAACTTAAACTCCGAGAATTTAAACTGATATGTATAATTCTATCTACTGGTTTAATCACATCAATAATCTAGACATAATATTTTATAACGCATTTTTACAATTAAAGTGCAACAATTCAAAAATAAAGGTTCTTTTTATTATATTTATATTATAATAAAGTGAAATAAACCTTTAATATATAAGATGTTAGTATTTGTAACAAAATTATTATTACGCTGCTATTGCTATTATTGCTATTATTAATTAAATTATTATTGCGTATAATTTATTTTTGATTAAGTCACTTTATTATAAAAATGCGGTACTGGAACAAATTACATTATGAATATTCATGATCTAATAAGATTATTATACTATACTGCTAATATATGGGCAGTTTTATTTCGTCTAGAATTCTATAACAAAATTATAAAGACCTAATCTGTTTTCATTCCTTATCCCTATTTGATAAAAATTGGTTTTTACGTAACGCTGTGCATAATTAATCACCTATGTAATTAAATGTTATTGCAAAATGTTTTTATCTGTCCTTTATGAAGATTGGTTATCAAAAATATTAAAGAATGAACAGATCTTTTTAATTTTTTAAAATCCAACCAACGGAATTATAATATACTCGTATATAATATAATATGGGCCATATTTATATTAATTTAAAATAAATTTCGATAAGTTCGTTTGATGGACATATTTTGTCATACTTCTACAGATATACCAGACGACGGGTTGACTTTTAAAATTGAGGCCAATTGGCATTGTTCATATTTTTTTTAAACTCTTAATTCGAAAACCATTTCATTCAATTTTTTTTTTGGAAAATTTGCTATATTAACGATTATTTTTCCAAAAAAGGAAATGATCTCTATTTGCCCTTGAAATGAAGGACTTAAAATATTAAGGCGTTTTTAGGGATATACTACTCTTGGTTGAGTTGAAATTGGTCTATTATATCAACTTGGCAACTTTGAAAGGATGTATTGCATTCTGTCATATGTCTATCAGGAAAAAGCAATACACAGATTGCGTACAACGATGACGTCACAACATTTAAAATAATATCTTTATGTATTTTAAAAAAATTCTATATAGTAAATATTTCAATAATATTGAAATTAGTTGCTTAAAATAGTCTATATTTTCTATAAAAAATATAAAAACAGCAGGTCCAAAATTATGAACAATCCCAATTAACTTTAACAGGGCTAAATCGGACTTCATAGAATAATAACGTTTCGACGATGATAGATACATTTTCACGCACACATAGATATTTAAGTAGCTTCAAGCCGACAGAGTATTGTAGCCGTAGACTATACATCTGGTATATCTATCTATGCATATTTCCTTCATTCTTGCTTACCTAACGTTGGATATAGGCCTTCTTAAAAAACGACAATCGGCAAAATGCCTTTTAGTACAGTAAAGGGCTTTTAAAAAAAAACCTACAAGTATTACTGTGTTGTGTCTATTTGCTTATAACGATTCTCCACAACCCTATTTAAGCTGCTAATGTGTATTTTTTTTTAAATATACAGACACATGATGTTATACTTTATTGAAATTTGAACGTGAAATTTTCCACCAATTTCCGCCATATTAGTATTTCTTTAATATTTTAGTAGGTATACAGAAAACAATTTGTTTAATTATGATTTAAATAAATTAAAATTAAAGTGTAATTCTTTTGGTTGAATTTTAATCAAAAACTGAACTTAAAGAAAAAGATACATATTACACGTCACAACTCGTTTTAATTCTGTTTACCAGAATTATAATTACAAAACACCGTCTTCGTTGATCGATATCAGATAGCTCCTGATGACGATGATAAAATAAAAGTTTTCACCTGAAAAATAATATTTTTTATGTATTATTGCATTTAAATCAGCTATTTTATTGCATTGACATAATATTATATTTACTTATTATAAAACAACGCTGTTGTCCGCTGCTTTAAAGGCGTGGAATTTAGATAACTTTCACCATTTTTGTTGTTGAGATTGCAAAAATCATTCTAAGAATAAATACGCTTACTCTGTGTAATTTGCTTGCCTATACTGTACATTACTGTGTACTCATTCCCGCGTCTGCATATGTATATAGGTAACAGAAACGTAATCTCCTCGTGTAAATTAAATAAATGAATAAACGAATAACAAAGTTTATAGTGGAAGTGATGGTGTCCAAACTCTGCATTTTTATTTACTGAAAATGACCCTAAATAACCCAAAATTTGCAACATTTTCCAATTGGGATTGTTCATAATTTTTGACCTGCTGTTTTTATATTTTTTTATATAAAATATAAACTATTTTAAGCAATTAATTTCAATATTATTGAAATACTTAATATATAGATTTTTTTAAAAATACTTATAGATATTATTTTAAATGTTGTGACGTCATCGTTATACGCAATCTGTGTATTGTTTTTTCCTGATAAACTTAAGACAGAATGCAATACATCCTTTCAAAGTTGCCAAGTTGATTTAATACACCAATTTCAACTCAACCAAGAGTAGTATATCCCTAAAAACGCCTTAATATTTTAAGTCCTTTCAAGGGCAAATAGAGATCATTTCCTTTTTTGGAAAAATAATCGTTAATATAGCAAATTTTCCGAAAAAAACTAATGGGTAATGATCAGAAACTCTATGCCCCGAAATGGTTTTCGAATTTGAAGTTTAAAAAAAATATGAACTATGCCAATTGAACTTGCTTTTGTCCAAGTGCTAACGAAGAATTATTATGCACTTTACTTACCTAAGAACATAATCTGAGCAATGACATGTCCAGCGTCCATATGGAACAGAGCTTTTAGGAACCCAATGATGAACAGCACCAAAAATATAATCCAAGAGATGCAATACTTCTTAATGAGGCTCGCCTTCTCCTAAAATACGTACAAACCATTTATTCACATTCTGATAATATTTTTAAGTTGTCACTAGATACAATTAATAAGGATCAGAGACGTATTAAAAAAATTAGCGCCCCGGCCCATTTGATTTGACGCCCCGTGATAATTAATTGAGCCACCCTATAAATTAATAGAAATAGAGTAAATTTTTAAACTTGAAGGCTTTCGCCGCCTTTCTCAGACTGGCTGCTCCGGGCCATGGCCCCTATGGCCCTAGGGTAAACACGCCTCAACACGCCTCTGATAAGGATGTAAACCATCTATACTAACATTATGAAGCTAAAGAGTTTGTTTGTTTGTTTGTTTAAACGCACTAATCTCAGGAAAAGAAGGAAAAACTCTATCTCTCTCCAGCTTATTAAAAGCAAATATAATGGCAGTTTTTCCATACAAACGTAGTCCCTTATTTCCTCCCTGAATAACGCCCGTAGAGCAATAAATTTGTTTTCCAAAAATATTGCTGCTATTGACATGTCCATATGTGTTTCTTTTTTTTTAAATTGATTCTTAAAAGAGATATTGACCGTCTCACAGTTGGGCACGGGATTTTTCCACTTTGCAAGGGATTATAATGAATTAATGAGCTGTGCTGCGCTTACCACGTGTTCGCATAGGATTTATTTTTGATTTGTTTTTGAGTTTTACAGATGTTAACTGTGTATAATATTCGTTAGCTGACTTTAAACACCTTAAGAACGAAAATCACTTGTACTCTAAATCCGTCACCACGGGGTTATGTACCAAGTCCTAAACCAAGACGTCTGATCAGCGCTGCATCGGTAGACCTATACCTATACTTTCCAAATTGGACTCCTCCTTCAATAGTCGGCTCCTGGGACATCCTAATAATATTATAAATGTGAAAGTTTGTGAGTATGGATGTTTGTGACACTTTCACGCAAAAACTACTTAATGGATTTTAATAAAACTTTAAATAAAACTTCTTTTAACGGATTTAAACGCGTATATTTGTTTTAAATTTTGGCCCGACGACGTTTCGGACACTTTGCAGTCACCATGGTCACATGTACAAATATACGCGTCTAAATCCGTAAAAAGTATTTTTATTTACATACATACACCCATCAGGTATGTTCATCACAGTATGTTGCCATATATATTATATTATTTAATTTTAAGTGCTTACAAAATTATTATTATTATTTTATAGAAGTTTCATAAAATTTTTGTCTATTCTTATCATTTGTCTCTTTATTGTTAAATTTAAGGGAAGTGCGAGACGACCCCAACACAAGTATTTCCTAATAACTTAATGGGGTCGCCTTAACTATAATTATCATTTTATTAATATTTTGAGACAAATAAATAATTATTAAATTTTTTTTTCTATTATATAACAAATGAGTCGCGCAAGTGCTAGAAAATATTAATGAAACTTTACAATAATGTAGCATATGTACCAGATTAACATATAGGATAATATGTATATACATTTTATCCCGAAATAATTCGAGGTTCCCGTGGGATAATCGAAAAACAAACTGTGTTTTGTTTCTCCTTCACACTCAAACGGCTGTGTTGATTGGAATTAAACATGGTACTAAGATAGAAGTGGTGAGCACCCTTTATTGCCTCATTTTATCTCTTTTCACCGCGAGTAACACCGCGGGGCACAGCTAGTTTATAATAAAAAAGCGTAATAAAACGACAGTTTACCTTATAAACACCATAGACAAAGACCAGTTCAGACAAGAACTTAGCGAATAGCAACACAACCAATAGAACGATGATGGTATACACAACATTAGACATGCTGGCGTCCACATCGTCACGCTTCTGGGCTTCAGATAGACTCTTGATGTCCACTGCAAAAGTTATTAGAACTACAGCCAGTATGAACGAAAAGATCTGAAAAAAGAAAAAAAAATCGGTTCATAATTGGCATTGTTCAATTTTTTTTAACTCTTAATTCGATGACCATTTCGGGGAACAGAGTTTCTGATCATGATCCATTAGTTATTTTTTTAATTCTATATGTATAGTAAATATTTCAATAATATTGAAATTAGTTGCTTAAAATAGTCTATCTAATATATAAAATTCACGTGTCACAGTGTTAGTTACCGTACTCCTCCGAAACGGCTAGACCGATCTTTATGAAATTTTACATACATATTCAGTAGGTTTGAGAATCGGCCAACATCTATTTTTCAAATTTTTTTTTTATATGGCAAAACAACGTTTGCCGGGTCAGCTAGTATTTATATATACATGACAGAGGAATCGGTGAATATACGTAGAAAGAATCTTACATATATTATAGAGATGTAGAGTTTGTGTGTTTGTTCCAACTCGCTTAATCTCAGGTATTACTCCCTCCCTCAACATACACCAAACCTCAACAAATCAAACAAAAAGCCATTAAGCACAAAAAACATCCATTGTTTTGAAGACATAAGCTCACATAGAGACATACATACAAAAATAACAATTTTGTTTTATAATAAGTAAAGAAGAACAGACGTATTATAGACTAACGATTTTAAATAATATAATCTACTTAGTTTAAAAACTAAAGAACACGCTTAAATATCCTGAATATTTTAATGCTACCTACTTACAAAACGTTGACAGTTTATGTTGTCAGAGACATAAGTTTCTGTTGTCACAATCGTAGTAAACACAAGTAAACAATTATGATATTTTTACCTGATTCTATAAACAAAGCGTTTTTATGTGAAATTATCTGATTGTATATGAAAGGCATACGTAGAAACACAATAATCTTGGTGAGTCTACTCATATACAATTAAACTATTACGTGTATAATTAAAAATACAAGTGTGGTCATAGTGATACTTCAATATGGTATTCTAGTAATTCTGATAAAGGAATTGGGATTATTCTTTTAAATTATTACATTGTTATCGGTCCTTGTTACGTGTGCAAAATTTCAGAACAATCCGTCTACTGCAAGTGGCTGAAAATCGCTTTCAAAGATTCCGTTACACAGACTAATACATTGATAGATACATACCAAACTTATAAAAGCGTGTTAATAAATATGTACAATAAAATAGCCAATTAATCCAAATACAACATAGTGATTTTCAATTTTGATAAGTTTCTGACGCATCAGAATTCGCCAATTCTTCAATGTATTGATTATGTATTACGCCGATCTATTTATAAACTACTAACTATTTCCCGTGACTACGTACGCGTGGGTTTCAGAAATTTTCCCACGTTTTGCATCATTTTTCACTGCGGCTTCGCTCCTATTGGTCGCAGGGTAATGTTATATAACCTAAAGCCTTCGTCGATAGATGTACTATCCAAAACTGAAAGAATTTTTCCAATCAGACTTGCCGTTCCCGAGATTAGCGCGTTCTAACAAACAAACAAACACATTTTCAGCTTTATAATATTAGTATAGATGATTGATCTTATTTACTACAATGTAAGTATGTCTGTCTTACGCTCTTTCACGCCAAAACGAGTAACCTGATTTGAATGGCATTACAAAAATGTAGAGTAGGCACGAGTCTATAGACTGGAGAAGCATAGACTACTTCTCATGTGAAAAAGGGCGTGTAATTATGTAAAACTTCACATACAAGCAAAGCCACAGCTAGATTTTATATAAAACTAGCTGTCCCGGCAAACGTTGTTTTGCCATACTAAAAAAAAGGTTTGAAAATTAGATGTTGGCCGATTCTCAGACCTACTGAATATGCATGTAAAATTTCATAAAAATCGGTCAAGCCGTTTCAGAGGAGTACGGTAACTAACACTGTGACACGTGAATTTTATATATAAGATAAATATTACCGGACATTTTATACACCGCAACATTAGCTATAAGTTATATTTTTCCTATTTAGAAATTAAGCAACGACATACACAATAAAAATTTGGTGTTACATTGATGCCGGCAAATCCAATGGGAAGCCAACCCTTCAGAGTGGAGGAAAAGAAAAAATATTAAGTATAGGTACTTACACAGTTGGCAATGCCCATAGCGATACATCCAGACCTTAAATGAAAGACAAAGCAGAACTTGTCTAGCACTGGAAGCTCCATCCTGGCCTGAAATCATATTATAAAAAAATAAGAATATCGTCTATGGTACAAAAAAATAACACAATTTGTTTCATAAAAAAAGATTGATTCTTAATTTAAAAGTTACATTAACAAAAGAACTAAATATTATTTATTTTTAAAATCTTTCAAATATTAATTGTCTTCATTAGTTAAATCCATTTTTAATTTTCTTTTTATTTCTGGAAAGAGTAATAATATCTATTACCGTAGAGGGATTATTTGAGTATTTGAGGGATATCTATTGTAATTCTGAAAGAGCTTTACATAAATCACAGTTAAACAATGACAAAAGAATTATTTGAAATTGACCGAACCTTTTTTTATAAAAATATTTATTAATTGTCAAAAATTATAATAAAATACTTACCATTGTATTATCACACAACACTTTCTTATAACTAGTCTTATAAGATGAAAGCTATCAGAAATAACATATCAATATAATCACCGGGGCACTATTAAAGAGACACAATACATTCACTTCGGAAACGTAGGTCCGATTGAACTCGGGACGCCTGTTAAGGGTATGTATTCAACAAAATGACAAAGAAATGATAGAATAGTAACATCACTTTTGTAACTAATAAGAAAATTGCTTCAAATGATGATATAATTACATTTTTCATAGGTTACTAGCTGGCCCGGCAAACGTTGTTTTGCCATACCAAAAAATAAATAAAAAAAAAATAAAAAAGAACTATAAACCTCACGGAGCCCGAGACCTTTCCTACGAATGCAAAACCGTGGAAATCGGTTCGTGCGTTCTGGAGTTATAGCGTCAGGAAGGAAAACCCGACTTATTTTTATATAGTAGACTAGCTGGCCCGGCAAACGTTGTTTTGCCATACCACAAAAAAAGTTAAAAGAAAAAAAAAATTACTATAAACCTCGCGGAGCCCGAAACCTTTCCAACGAATGCAAAACCGTGGAAATCGGTGCGTGCGTTCTGGAGTTATAGCGTCAGGAAGGAAAATCCGACTTATTTTTATATAGTAGATAACTATAAAAATAATGTGCAAATGGCGAAAATATCAATATTTATACTATAATAATATTTATGGATATTACAACGTCCTCTGACCCAAGCTAAGCTTATATTATATGCTTGTGTTATGGGTCCCAGAACACGGATAGAATACATACCAATTTTCTTTTGTAAATACTTATTTATAACACATAGAAAACACCCAGACGTAGCAGTAGACGATAGTCCCGCAAATTGTGATCGATTTTTTTCAATATAATAACGTTATGTAAAAAAAAATTCTCAATACCTGTGCTTTGAGAGATAACCATCGCCTTAAAAAGGAGGCTGTATGGAGACTGCGCAGTGCAATCCCTATGGATCGATATCTACCACCTCTGAGTACGGATATCCTTCGTTATATACAACATATACATAAGTACATATTACCCCATTAACATAATGAAATTGTGTTGCTTTTACTATTATTGTCACGGTTTTATTACACAACTGTTTATTGTAAAGAGGGAACAACTTAAATACTATTTAATAAGTTTGTACTGCGTCTGGGTGTTTCTATGTATTATAAGTATGTATTTACAAATGAAACTTATTATATGTAGTATATCCGTATTCTGGTACCCATAACACAAGCATATAAGCTTAGCTTGGGACCAGAGGACGTTGTGTGAAATGTTCATGAATATAAAATAAAATATAATAAAATATAAATAAGCGGTTTTACGCGTGATTTACGGCTTCTAAGTTCATGCTTTTACGGTATATTATAATCTTAATGCTTATAATGCTAATCTTCAATCATTATATTATGTTCCGTGTGGTGACGTATTAAGAATACATGTGTCGCCACCACATTTCTTTCTCGATGAGGTGGTAGCGCGCAAATGTTGGCAAAGTACTCATGAACCCGCGACCTCGTGAATGGCAGTCTGTTACACTATCACTCAACTACTAAGCTCGTCTGCCTGCCCCACCTTTAGACGGATGCTAGATAAAAGATAAAAATAAATACCTAATTGAAAATAAAAACAAATTATATCTACATACTAATATTATAAAACTGGAGAGTTTGTTTGTTTGAATGCTCTAATCTCAGGAACTACAAGACCGATTCGAAAGATTCTTTCATTGTCGGATAGTACATTTATCGAGAAACGCTATAGACTATATAACATCACGCTGCGACCAATAGGAGCGAAGCATCAGTGAAAAATGTTGCGAATACGGGGAACTTTTCGAAACTCCACGCGTACGGAATCGCAGACAATAGCTATCTTTAATACACAGACAGATAAACCAAGATAATTAAACATATCTATCGGAAATTATGCAAATTAACATTATGCCTACATACACTTAGATACAAACATATTATTTTTATAGATAAAGATGATAAAAGGATATAAAATAGCTATCATTGCAGTACTGATTTTTACTTTATTTTACCGACTTCAAATGAAAGTAGAATAAATGCTGTAGAGATGCGCTCTTTGAGAAGTATGTGTGGTGTGACTTTGAAAAATAGATTAAGAAATGAAGTCGTAAGATAACGTTGCGGTCAGAAAGAGGATGTAGTGACTAAGGTGGAGAAAAGTATGCTTAGGTGGTTTGGTCATGTGGAGAGGATGGATGATAATGGAATTAACGAAAGGCATATACACGGCGGAGGTAAGTGGAAATGCTGGGAGAGGACGCCCGAGAAAAATATACTCCGATGATGCCGGGATACTCCAAAAGGCAGAAGTGCGTAGCACTTACAACAGTCGGGCATGTATGACCAGACGTATGAGTGTGGATGAATCTAAGGAAGTATGTTTGGATCGTAGCAGATGGCGCTCTATAGTCTCTGCTTACTCTCATGGGAAATAGGCGTGATGTTATGATGAGATAATGATTAAAATGAAAATTTCAACTCTCAAGCTATCACCGTTCTTGAGATACAGCCTGTTGACAGACGAATGGACAGCGAAGTCCTCCTCCTTTTTTGGAGTCGGTTAAAAATGAGGAGGTTTCTAAATAATAGCATTTTTTCTCTATCACTTGCGCGACACGTTTATTCAAATGAAACCACTACAGAAAATCACAATTTTTTTGAGAGAGCATAGTAGTCAAACAAAAGAGATTTGTCTGTCGCTTTTTCACGCCAAATCTACTAAACTAATTTATATTATATTCTTACACATATACAACGTGTTGCAGAAAGGTGTAGTCATAATTTAAAGTTGCATTAGATAGGCCTTAAATATTATAAATATTACAGTTACACATAGAAAAATACAGTTGGTAAGTTTTTTTTTGTTTATAGCCTACTATTAAATAACTACCAGAAACGCATCAATTATGAGAGGTTTACGGTTTACTGAATGCGATTGAACCTTACGAAGGATAAAGAATACTAATGTCATTACTCCATTTCTCCCAAAAGGAGCTGTGAGAGACAGCCAAAGGACAATATAAACAGAAAACATGTTTTGTTAGACATGAAAAACTCGAAACTAAATATTCATGGACATTTCACACAACGTCCTCTGGTCCCAAGCTAAGCTTATATGCTTATGTTATGGGTACCAGAATACGGATAGAATACATATATGTACTACTTTTCTTTTGTAAATACATACTTATAATACATAGAAACACCCAGTCGCAGTACAAACATTTGTATGACAATTAGAAAAATCACACAAATGATTGTCCCGAGCGGGAATCGAACCCACGACCTCTTGATCGGCAGTCCGTTACTTAAACCACTCAACCACGAGGCTAGTCCTATATCCTATGTCAATAGCTACTTTCAGCATGGCATAGTAGAGTTGTCTTGATACCCGCTTAAGAGAAGCAGGCCTGTGTACAACAGGTCCCACTGTATGTAGTAATGAGCTGTGAAAGAAGCGGGATTCAAAACCAAGAGTGTTAGCAAATTATGTTAGCCTATTCTTAATTGAATATCCTCTCCATCCCATTTACGTCCCACTGTTGGGCACGGGCGTCCTCCACTTTGGAGGGATTATGGTCTACTGTGCCACGCTGACTGGTTTATTTTCGAGTTTTCCGTCTCTCATAGAGGATGTTATCTGTGTGCAATATCCCTTTGCTGACTTTTACAGCACCCTTGGGAGGAGATGGGTGGTGACACTTGTATTCTTAATCCGTCACCACACGGAGAATTGAATATCATCTTTACTTATTATAAAACAAAGTCGATATTTTTGTTTAAATGTCCCTACGTGAGCTTATATCTTTAAAACAACGCAACACATTTTGATGCGGTTTCTTTTTATTGATAGAGTGGTTCATGAAAAAGTTTGGATGGTTTGGAGTATATAATTTGTTAAGGTTTCTAAATTCCACGCGTAAGAATTCGCGGGCAACCGCTAGTTATAAATAATTATACCTAGGTCATTCAAGTTAACCGAATGTCCAAGATTAATATAATGTCAGTCAGTGAATAAATGTACAAGTGTTATTGAACTAAGATTATGTAAATTAAACATCTTTGTTTCACCATATTGTGTGCAATTGTTTTTTACCGAATAAGCGCTTTTTACATTTATACGCTAGATGACATTTCGAGCGCAGCCAAGAATGAATAAGACAAGACGTAACATTTTTATTTAGCTACTTATAGCAAATGTCTAAATTTTACCTAAAGTTTGAGAGTGCAATGCCAGAAAGGCAAGTACATTGTCAGAACACTAGCCGCCTCCACCTTGTCGGCTCACAAAATGCCTCTTCACACCTCGATTGAAAGACCACATACCTATCGTAAGAGGAAAATACATAAATATGCAGGTAGCTTATTCCATTTCTTAGAGGAATCAATGAGTTCACGATTTTTTTTTCATTCGGAAGAAAACCAACACTGTTAACGCGTTATGAATAATTTAGTCCTAATACATTATGGTCTTTCGCCTTTTCTGCTGCGTTTTACTATGGAATGCACTTTTTCAGCAAAGTATAATAAGTACTTTATCAAATATAATCATGCGCACGTGTTTCATTGAATCATTAATGTTACATTTAAATTTGTTACGTGAATGCCGGTGAATGAATGACGCAATCGCTGTCAGTGTCAAAAATGCGTCCGAGCACTGTGGTCGTGTTTTTTGCTGTAATAGTTTGCAGTCATTCAACTCTTCGTACTGGTTAGTTATTTAATTAACATTTAAAATATATATTTTTTCAAATTTAGAACGAATGTTTTCAAAATTGAGAACATATTATTTTCAAATTAAGCACCACTTTTTTTTCTTATTTTGGTTGTTTAAATAAATTCGCTGTGAAGGTTACTTAATTGTGTTTAATTAAATTATTTCAGTATCTGAATTTATGTGGTTTATTATTTGTTGCTTTAGTATGTAATAGAAATGACATTGTATGATAATTCATTTTAAATTTGAATTTCTATTGTCGACTTCCGTGGTGCAATAACTGAAGCAATCGCACTGTAATGCTGAGGTTTTAGGTCTATTTGCAATATTAAAAATGTATGATTTAATATTTTTTACAGAATAATTATACAGACGAACTGTTAAAAAATATATAAACAATAAAGATACTATTTAGAATACCTTTTAATTAATGAGTGGTTGGTTTCGTGTATGTAAATAAATAAAGAAATATAATTGTACTGCAAAAATAGCAATTAAGACTAGCCGGCTCATTGTCATACGATCTAATAAATTTATGATGCTTCTGGCTGTAAACACCAAATTTAAAGTTACATACGCATAATAAAACGTTAGTTAATTGTGTAATCAACTAGTTACATTGTTGCAAAGTGCTAATTACATTTCTCTAAAAATAAATGAACTAAATAAGGTACCGTAAAAAGTCTAGATCGAAAGGGTTTTTTTAGAGCTTCGTACCAAAAGGTAAAACTGAAAAAAAAAAGCCTATACTGAGACGTCGATGTCTGTCCGTCCGTCTGTCACTAGGCTGTATCTCTGGAACGGTGATAGCTAGAAAGTTGAAAATTTGAAATTTTTGTTTATCAGTTAATGCTACAACAACAAATACTTAATCATCTTTTTCCTGCCCTTAGCCAGACAAAGTCACAGTCAAATATTTTTATTTTAAGTAAGCTCTTTTAAAAAGTCAGAAGCTATACGTCTGTTCCAAAAGAGAATTCTATGGAAAAGAACAGATAAGTATACTTACTTATCTGTTCTTTTCCATAGAATTGTAATAAAAAAATACAGGCTAAGGGCTTCTTGGAATTATGGAGTAGTAATTCCATAATTCCAAGAAGCCCTTAGCCTGTAATTTAAGGTCTGTGTTATTTGAGGTCAATATGACGAATATAGTATGATAATAGCGATATTGAACCCTTCGTGTGCGAATCCAATTCGTAATTGCCCGGTTTTTTAACAGAAAGTCCATGCGAAGGTTGTCTGGATCGCATTCGGCGATGAGATCACCGTTGCCTATTATTTTCTTATAAGTGTCTTTGTATTTTTCTTTGTGATTGACAATAATACCTCTGTTCAAAAGTTTATTTATGAGTCTTTATTACCAATAGAATTCCTCCATGATCTGTTATTACGTTGTCCGTGTAATGATAGATTAGAATACAAGTGTCGCCACCCCATTTCATCCCCGGAGTGCTAAAAAAGCCTGCCAAAGTCATATGGTACCTACACAGTTAACATTCTCTGTAAGAGACATAAAACTCCAAAATAAACCTTGAGCCAACACGCCTGGTCAGCGCAGTATAGTAGACCATAATCTCTTCCACAGTGGTGGAAGCCATTGCCCAACAGTGGGATGTTGATGGGCTGGGGGGAGAGAGAGAGCCGATCTGTAAGCTCGTTCCACCGCTTGATTTGGATGGGTGTCAGATTGACAGAATATAAGAATATAATGAAGAATGTAATGTATGTTCATTCATTCATTCACTCTTTTAGTCATAAATATCAATTAGGATAAGGATACTAGAAACCAAATGTTGTTAATTAAAGAACTTTCTATCGGTATGCTACACATGCTTCAGCTACGACAGCCTTTTTAGGGTTTTGTACAAACCCTTATAGGATCTGGTGTCTGTCTGTCTGTCTGTCCGTCTGTCAAACTTTTTTTACTCAGCAACGGCTGAAGGTATCAACTTGAAACTCATACGATATGTAGATCTATGCGGTCCCTTGCTGCAAAAAATACAGTCAACCTTTCACCTCTACGCATTTAAAAGATATAACCGAATTACGACCATTTTTAAGAATTTTGCGACTTATGCTAGGGAATCAAAAT
The DNA here is from genome assembly GCA_916999025.1 of Orgyia antiqua. Classification (NCBI taxonomy): domain Eukaryota; kingdom Metazoa; phylum Arthropoda; class Insecta; order Lepidoptera; family Erebidae; genus Orgyia; species Orgyia antiqua. Next base: position 14,393,718 of record OU779869.1, read on the forward strand.
TCACAGGTTACTTCCCGTTGCCCTAGAGCCTTGAAATTTGGCATAGATCAAGTCTATATAGTGCTGATATAGGGAAAAATCCAAAAACTTATAATTTGTCATCACATCACAAGTAAAAAAGTGTTTAATAAATAAATACCAACTTATGAAGTAGCTGAAATGTAGGCGATTCCCTATATTTCAACTACAAAATTAAGTTGGTGAGTTGCTTTGAGTTTAATTAAACGATTATTTGAATTCAGTTACTTATGTTTATATGTCGAGTAGGTACGTATATCTAGTAATAATATCATTATCAATGCTAGTCTTTATCTACCTTATCGGTAGCCAAATATTTTGCCAATCAGCAATAAATCCGGCTAGACATGTCTGTTGGGGGTTCACCTTTGTACTGAAAATGTAGGCATTATTTCTTAAAAAACGTAAACGCATAAGTTTAAAACTGATTTCGAACAAAAGAAACAGTCTTTCCCCTATAAAATCCAGGTGTCGCCGGTCAGATAGGCCCATTACTTTCTCAATGTCCACCTATTAGCCTTTCTTCGTCCACTGTTAAACATAGGTCTCCTTTTCGACTCGCTGTTTTACGCCGCTGGAATCCATCAGTTTTCTGCGATCTTGACGTGTATCGTCACTCCACGTCCACCATGTCCGCGTCTACATAAGCTGAATCTTCCGGTAAAGAAGCCATTTAGAGACCACGTCTCAGTTCACAGAAACACACTGACCTTTAAGACACAAGAATTTTAAAACAGAGGATGCACCTAGAATAAGTTTCCCTCACGCTGTCCATCCGGTTTTATATTATTTTAACTCACTTGCAAGTTTTTAAATGAGTAATTTTTAACAGATCAGCAGTTCTGGTTAGATCTAGCACAAAATGAGTTAGACGAGGCGCTTCAGGTTAAATTCAACACAAACAAAGCGAAGAATGTGATCGTGTTTATTGGTGATGGTATGGGGCCTAATACCGTCACAGCCACTAGGATACACAAGGGTGGAGAATCACATCGATTGTCCTTCGAGAAATTTCCGCACATGGGATTTTTAAAGGTAACTTGTAGAATGGTAAATGGTCTAAATAAAACATTGGACGGAGAAAGACTCGATAGTCTTTCTCCGTCCAATGTTTTATTTAGACCATTCAAAGAATGTCGTTATCGTACATTCACCGGCATTCTGTGATTTTTAGAGTATTGTACGATGACCTTATACGACGCCACCTTACGCAGCGACGCCCGAGACATTTGAACTGTTTTAGGCTTACCTACTGGGCAATTTTCCATGGGTACAGACCTCCCTCATTATCTACTATACTTAAGCTTACTTTCTTTAAACTTTGTTTTATTTATTCCTCCTCACAAAAAGTGTCTACTCGCTGTCTACTACATTATATATTCAACTCACCAAGAGTCCTAACATAGGATTTAGTTTTTATCCGTTACTTATAAAACATGATGATCTCCTTATATTTTTCTCTACCTGACGTTTATAGTACTTACATACGGGGTGATGATCAGTATATTATCTATCCGTTAATATATACAAAATCATAACTTCTGAATATATTTTTTTACAGACATACTCCGCTGATAAAATGGTACCAGATTCAGCCTGTACAGCGACTGCTCTGTTTAGCGGCATCAAGACCAATAAAGACACAGTAGGTGTAGACGCAACTGTTCATAGGAGGGACTGCGAAGCATCTTTGAAACCAGAGGCAAGACAACCTAGTTTCGCTGCATTGGCTTTAAATTCTGGCAGAAGTGCAGGTAACAGTAATATTTCCATTTAAATACATGCTAAATACATTCTGGATGAAAATAGAATTTCCTTATGTGGATAGTAGACATACTCGTATGTATAATATATTTTCTTTTTCCTGGTATTGCAATTCTTGTTAGAAAGTTCATTGAAATACTGATGACAAAAAGCAATACCTACTGGTAACGTGATTATTCGAAGATCTATCGTTATCTTTTTTTTTTCGCTGGAAGAAACGAAACATATAGTCGAAAATAGACCAGGATACAGCAAAATTGAATGCCCTTCTGGTATGGAAAAGTTCCATAAGGCCCGTGATCAATACTTGACCATAAAGACCAAATAGAAAGAGAATAAACCTTTCTAGATAAAACAGACAGATTATTTTCACATGTCCAGGTTTTGTGACAACAATGCGAGTGACTCACGCGACTCCAGCACCCGTGTATGCTCACAGCGCTGACAGGAGCTGGGAGTGCGAAGCATCCATGCCTGTAGGCACTGAAAAATGCAAGGATATCGCAAGACAACTTTTTGAAGATTGGCCTGGAACAGACCTACAAGTATGTGATTTTGCATAAATTATAATTCTGAAGAATAGAGATAGGAACCCATAACCCCCAATAACCATATGGAGTAAAAATACAAGTATCACCACCAAATTCATCCTCTGGATGCTGTATGTAACAGCCAGATAGCGGAAAATAAGCAGAGAAAATCCTCTGTAAGAGACGAAAACCTTGAAACATAACTCTCACTACCCGAGAAGAGGTAGAAGAGGTAGCTAGGAAAAATTTAGAGTAATTGAGATTTTGTATTTTAAATGTATTAATTTCGTCATCAAAATAACCTCATATAAATGATTGCAGGTGATAATGGGCGGAGGCAGACAGGGTCTTGTCACTAATACGACAGTGACTCCTGACGATCCTCTAGACTTATGGGGTTGCGTCACCAGGGATGGACGAAATTACTTACAGGCTTTTGAAAACAATAAGAGGCAACGCGGTCTGAAGTCCCGTGTGGTCCAAAATAATAGGGATCTGGCTGATTTGGATGTAGAAAACATTGATTATTTACTTGGTTAGTAAATATGTACATGACAATAAAGAGACAGGCAGATCGAAGCACATAACGAGTTAAGAAAGTAGGTTACTGCTAGGCATAGCGTGATTAACCGAATCAACCCCTATATATACTAAATCACCTTGCCAGCTTGATTTAACACATGAGCCATTAATGTCCTTCCCAGTAATAGAAAAAACAGGCCAAGAATCTTTTAAGATAAGCTAAATAGAGAGTCAGGTAGAGTCAGGTCTTTGCTAGCGTTAATACAAAATGTTTAACAAACATGATCACAAAAATAGGCATTTGTCTTGACTGGAAATTGAACTTGATTAGGCGATAAGGTCTTTAACTTCCGAATATTATTTTGCAGGCATTTTTGCGAATGGGCATCTGAAATACGAACACGAAAGAGACCACGGCCCAGATGGAACCCCATCTATATCCGAGATGGTTGAAGCCGCCATTAAAGTGTTGCGGAAAAATGAAAATGGATATGTATTGATGGTATGTGAACTTTAATATTAAATCCTGATGACAATTTATTAAAGTAAAGAGGTAATGGATAAGAACATTAACTTACGTCACGTGGGTACTGTGCAGTTAGACATGGAGTTAACCTAAAGTTACCTAACAATCTGAAATATCAGGTGTGAGGGATAAAATACTGAGAAATTTGGAACTTACCCCTAAGCTAACACACCTGGTTTACCATTACATGGAATCCGGTAAAGGAACTTTGATGGTCTATAAAAATTTAAATTAAAAGATCATGGTTTAATCTCTCTCTACAGCCCGCTAACGTTTTACAGTTGACCTCCTCTCCTTTGGGAGGAACTATGGTCTACTATGCTGCGCTGACTAGGCGTGTTGGCGTAAGGTGTAGTTTCAAATTTTCCGTCTCTCACGAGGATGGGTGACTGGTCACCAAACACCAACTGTAACTAATCTTTAAAAAAAAATAACTTTACAGGTAGAAGGTGGCAATATCGACATGGCACATCACCGTAGTTGGGCAAAACGCGCCATTTATGAAGCGGCAGCTATGGAAGAAGCTGTAGAATTAGCGGCCAAAATGACTGATGAAGAAGATACTTTAATCATTGTAACCAGTGATCATACGCACACTTTGTCTATTAATGGTTATCCAGATAGAGGCACTAATGTTTTTGGTAAGCCTTCTTTTCAGCCCATTACTGTCCCACTGTTGGGCACCAGCCCTCTTCATCTGCACATCCTATAATAAGCTGACTTAACATAGGATATAGTTTCAAGTTTTCCGTCTCTTAAAAAATATGGTATTTGCCTATAATCCTTAACTTTCATAAGTACAGCGCTTTTTGAAAGAAATTGCCACGCTTATAATCTTAATCCGTTACTACACGGACTTAAAGTAATATCATATTTTATTTATGGTAATATTATGCCTTTATCCTTGCAGATGCAGTTCAATCTTCAACCTATGACGGTATTAATTACACTACGCTGTCCTACAGTACGGGAGGTCCAGAAACCTTCCAGTACTATGTCCAGACTGATGGGGATAACAGTAAAGTAATGAGACGAGACCCTAATCTTGACGATACGCAGAAATATGATTATACATACCAAGCTGGTATAAGACTGATTGAGAATAGTCATGGAGGAGGAGACGTAGCTGTTTATGCTAGAGGTAAGGGGTATTTTAAATCGCGGGAATCATTTTTTTTTTTTCTTCTAATGATAGACTATTTTGTAGATGATTATGCGTACATAGGTATGTAGGTACGTAGAATTGTCTGCAGGTGCAGAGGCGTGTTTACCTTAGGGCCATAGGGGCCATAGCCCGGAGCGGCCAGCCTGAGAAGGGATGCGAAAGCCTTCTAGTTTAAAATGTTGCTCTATAACTATTATTAATTTATAGGGCGGCTAATTAAATTGGCCCAGGGCATCAAAACTAAAGGCACGGGGCGCTAATTTTCAAAATTCCCCTCTGTGCAGGTGTACTGTCCAGGTGCATAGTTTTATAAGATAGCGGAAATTTTGCCTGGCAAAATCGTGCTTCATACACTAATAATGTTACATATGACGTATAGCCTGTATCAAGGACACACAGATACATTTATTGCTTTTAAAAATACACATATTTCACGCACACAGATACTTATGTGACTTCAAGCCTGGTGAGTTATGTAACCAAAGACACACTATCTGATAAATCTCATCATCAACTTAACGTCTCATTTTTTCCCATGAGGGTAGGCAGAGACTATAGAGCGCCATTTGCGACGATCCAATCATACCTGGCTTCATTCACACTCATATATCTGGTCATACATGCCCGACAAATCTGTGACTCCGTGAATAAATGAGTTGAATGTATGTCCAGTGGCAAAGTCATTCGCTTAGAAAATGGATTGATGGAGAATTTCCCAAGAATTCCTGGCTACGGGCATGTCTCAACCCATTAAGATCCCACTTTTGAATACAGACCTCCTCTACTTCGGGAGAGTTTTTGATTTGAACCCCTTAAACAACTTTAGTTCTCCCTTTGTGATTTATGTATTTTGACGAGTCTCGAGAGTTTAGACTACTCTAATAGATCATGAAACGGACGTTCACAAGGTCGCGGATTCCATTCCCGCTCGGGACTATATCGTCAGCGGGAAGGCAAAATTACTTAAGCGCCAAAACTGCGTTATTGGGAAATGAATTTAAAAGTTTTATTTTTCGGAAAAGAAATCGTATAAAATTTTGTATTCAGTATGTTATACTGAATATAAAAATGTATACGAATAAAAAAAAAAATAACCTTTAAAATGTATTTCCCAGCAATGCAGGTTTGGCGCTTAAGTAATTTTGCCTTTCCGCTGACTAATTATGAATTCTACCCGTATTCTGGTATCCTTTACACAAGCATATAAGCTTAGCTTGGGACCAGAGGACGTTGCGTGAAATGTCCCCCAATATTTATATTTATTATAATATATTTATCTTTTGTTTAAGCCCCGTTCTAAAAGATTATTGTTCTTGTTTCTTTTACAGGTCCTTACGCGCATTTATTTCACAACGTACACGAACAACACTATGTTTTCCACGCGATCTCTTACGCAGCCAAAATAGGAAAATACGCAGACAACAGCGGCCCAACAATAATCATAAACAAAAATGTATATTTATTAGCAAGCATTTTTATATTTACTTATAATACTTTGTTGAGATAGTACTAAGAAACTATTTACTTGATGTAAACAGGCGGATCTTTAGCATTCTTTTCCAGACAACCTTGGTTAGTTAGTAGATGTATAAATTGCATTCATTTAAAAATATGAATTAATATCTTTTATACTATTCTTTTTACGTGTTTTTAACCTAACTCCTAAATGATTGGGCTTGGATGAAACTGTATAATTTCAAGGAGTTTTTTCGATGCTACGAAAAAAGAATTAGGGCTGGTATAGTTATGACAATGGTACCAATTCTATGTGCACAACTAAACTATAACAAAAAAATGAAAACAACTATGGTGTATTTTTATTAATTTAAATCGTTAGTACACAGATTTTACACACAATTTTATACACAGATTTACTAATAAAAAAGTTCTGTGAAAATTGCCAAATTGTGTTATTGACATTATCAATATCCATTTTTTAGTTAATTTTAGTTGTGCTGTTAGAATCGGTACCAATATCAACTCTTATTGGATTAAGGCTTTGAGGAAGACACGCCGAATACCCCAACGTCAGTTGAAAGTTATAATGTGCTTTAACACTGCTAGCTGTCCTCACATTTGGATTACACTTCACTTAACATCATGTTGTGGAGGGTAGTCATTTGCCCAACCTCAGCCATAAAAAAAAATCCCGAGTTTTGACCATGGTGTTCACAAACCGTGGTTCCGTGTGGTGACGGATTAAGAATACAAGTGTCACCACCCCATCTCCTCCCAAGGGTGCTGTAGAAGTCAGCTAAGGGATTTTGCACACAGATAACATCTTCTGTGAGACGGAAAACTCGAAAATAAACCCTGTGCCAACACGCCTGGTCAGCGCGGCACAGTAGACCATAATCCCTCCCAAAGTGGAGGAGGCCCGTGCCCAACAGTGGGACGTAAATGGGCTGGAGAAGAAGAAGATCACAAACCCTAGACGTGAGGAAACGACAAGAAATATAAAACTGTATAATTAAAAACTAATTTAGTTTTTAATCTACTTTATTGTCAAAACCTTATAAGGCTAAAAATAAATTTGCATTAAACAACTATTAAAAAAAAATCTACATAAAAATATTAACAAATGAGGTTTCTAATGGTATACAACAAAAAGCCAATTTTATTAGCACAACTCTTGCATAGAAGTAACAAACAATATAGAACATAATTTTGACTACAATAAACATTTTCTATTCAATCATCCCTAATTCATACAATGGACTTAACAGATTATGTAACGCCATAGAATGGTACCATGACGAAATGGTGTGACATTTTCCAAACTTATAGTGTTTATAGTGGAGCGTAAACTGCTATTATCTTTTATAATGTTTAGAAAATACAATTTTTTTTAAGTATGTCCTACCTACATGTGCATTAATAAAAAAATATATTCCACAATCTTAAATAATATCTGTAGGTCTATTAGTGTGTATTCAAAAACAATCTAAAAATAATAGATTTTAAAACGACAATTGCATCTCTTTTTCAATTTTTATTTTAAATATATGGTATGTATTTATATCAAATAGCGAAAAACAGTTGACACATAAAAATTTCAACTTAAAGCTATGCCCTCACTGGTCCCAACCAGACTGAGTATTTGTGTTGAAAAGTGTTTGTTTAGTTATGTCGCCACATATTTCTTGTATGCTACACCAACTATGATTGCCGCTGCTAAAGCCAACACCGCCCATTTCAAGTTGGAACCGCTGTAACAAAACAGTAATTTTATTACAATTTGACCGTTAAATCACTTGAAACAACGACTACCCACATTTTACAAAAATATAATATAGTTAACTGAATACAAATTTTGATTCATTAAAAAAATTAATATCGGATACGCTTAGTTATAAATTACAATACCTAGATAAAATATAAATACATTTAAAATACAAATACATCTAAAGTAATACTTATCGCTATTGTGAAGTTATTAGGACTAGCGCTCTAATCATAACAAACTAAGATACAGCAAACCATTTATTTATGTACTTAAAAAATAATAACAATTTTGTGAAATAAACTTTAAACAAATTTAAAAACGAACGCAAAAATATTCATTCTTGAAATTTATTTCAAGAAAGGATACTTTGAACCATATCATACATATAAAATGTATTTTCCTTCAAAAATATATTACTACAAAATAAAGTTAAGGATTAATTACTACAAGTCCTAAACCTATAGAAGTATATTAAATTCAAAGTAATATTCGTCGGTTAAATAGAAAAGTGACATTAATCAAGTAGACCAAATTTTACAGTACACACATTTAAAGATTTCAATTTTATTTTAATTCATTTTTTGGCGTCTGTTAGATTTAAAGTAAAATAAAGTGTTGTATATCATTTTAAAGGTATTTTAATGCTGATTAAGATGATTTATTTGTTTTTAATAATTTGATAAAAAAAATCCAATTCTAGCTGGAAGTGTCACTTTTCCACATATGAAATATTGATTATTGAATAGGTATTTTCTCAAAAAATAAACTTTTCTATTTAAATGCATACGATAACAAAACGTTTTAACAGTTAATGTCAATTATCAATATTTTTGAGAAAAGTCACTTTTCTTTTTAATCGACGTATCCAGAGGTAACTAAATATTTGACTGACCATCTTATTATACGAGTACAATTTCTACCAACTATAAAATCTAATTATACAATTATACCTTTCAGATGGTGGCGGTGGTGGTTCTTTCCTACAGACACCTCCACGCCTTAAAATTAATAAAACAGTATTCAAGATCGTTTTCCCTTCAGAGCAAAACGTTAAACAACAAAAACATATTTGTTTTAATAAGTTAATTAACTATATCGCGTAAGAACGATAAGAAGCGGCGATTTTGTAAAATATACATTTATATCTCGATATAAAAAACTGTTTAATAGATATAAGTACTTACATTTAATTACGTACAACTTTTTCATCTCATAAAATAATTTAATGGGCATGTTAACTTAAGCGTTTCCGTGTAAACATTATAATAATAGTTAATAAGTATAGATTAAGGAAGAAAAATTTTAGACAACGTCCGCGAAAGGAAGAACATTTCCCCCAATATATAAATTTTCTTCCTCATGTGTTGATTGTATTGAGGGTATCAATTTTGTCCGCTAAACAGTAACGGTAATGATTAGGATAATATTTAAAAATTTGTACTACGTAGAAAACTATTTAAAACGGGGAAAACGAGCGTGAATATAGTAATAAAATACCTATATACCTAACTAACTACCCTAGAAGCAAACTATTGTGTATATTATATTTAAATTGGAAATATTGTTACCCGTCTGAACATGGATAACCACGTCTTCTTCTGTCCAAAAATAAAAATAAAATATGTTAAAAAGATAGTCAGAAAATTAGATTTTAATAAATCGCTTAATTATTCGTACGAATTTATTGACAGAAGATCTTAAGATTAAGTTTCAAGTTGATTAATATTATATTTTAGTAGAAAAAAGCATTTTTATTGCTCAATTACATAATCTATTTAATAATTATGTATTTTTTAGCTAAAGTTAGATGGGAATAATGAGTATTATGGACCAAGGACCTTAATCAGGGTAACCAAAAATTTATATCAAAAGGAGTCACAAATGAAAATTAGCACGAATTAAGTAAACAAGTAAGGACCTTTGACGAGGAACTATGACAGATGGTACTCTTGATATTGGCACTGCATTTTTTGGTACTGCTGTATTCGATGTATAAGGCGGTACACATGGTGGTATTCTTTGCGATGGATTAGGAGACATTGCACGTTTAGATGTACGAGGTGTCACGCTTCTACAAATATTTTATTATAAACATTATCCTACTATTTTATTGGATATTATTAGGTTATATCTCAAAATATATACATAATTATTTAAATTCAATCAGTAATCTATTGGCAAACAACCAATTCTTTTTGATTACATCACCAATAAATTTCGGATTCTAAATTTAAATTCCAATCCTAGCTCTAAATTTAAACTGCTACATATGTTTAGATAAGTATTTTATCTATCGTTTTTTATCTACCAATAATTCTAAGTTGAGGTTTATGAAGACAGTTATTACATAATCAAAATACAAGCATATAGATAAAAATCAAATTGTTTACTGAACTTAACGTTTTCTTTACAATATCATAACAATTAATTAGGTAGGTACTTTATTTCTGTGTGCACGAACTCGTTTCATCATATAGTTTAATTTAATTCTTAGGATAATTACAGAGCAGATAATATACACCGATTAAAGTAATTTTTAAGCTAGTTAAAATCAAATAATGTCTAACCTTCCTTTGATATTATCGAACGTTCGCCACGGCTTCTTATCGTCCTTACATGACGCATGGGTACTACGTACGACAAAACAAATTTATAAAAATAAAATTATAAACAAAAATAAACAACCTGCTTGTGTCACATTCGGTACAATTTCGGTGATATTTCGAACTGAGGAACATCAAAAAAATATTATTAATAATAATATTAATTAATACCTAAATAGTCTATGTGATTCTACTTTTACTTAAAATATTACCTATAATAATTTGTCAATTATACATTTATATCTACAGAACAATTAACTGTGGTAACTACAGTACTGTTTAGAAAATTTAGAAAATGTCTCTAGATAAATGACTAAACTAAGGTTACTTTTCAGTAGTATACAACTTTCCTCTATGTACATTTTTATTTGCAGTTAATACTTAAAATAATTGTCTTCCAATGTTTACACGTGAAATATACATTTATATCTGGCAAACTAATTAAACATATAACTTAAGTACTTTGTTAATTTACCCAAGTACTTCTAGAATTAAAATACAAAATCTACGGCTATTTTTAAACTTAAAGCGATAACCTTCTTTATTATTCGTCTAGGAACCCCCTCCCCTGGCTACTTCCATGGGAGTAGCATTCAATCAAAATGTACCATACAGCCGTTTCCCGTCCACAGCTGGATATAGGCTTTCTCAATAGAGCGCCACAATGCACGGTTTTGCGCGATTTGCATCCAGTAGGTTTCCGCGAGTACCATAATAGTAACCCGCACAAGTATACTAAAGTAGGTTATATTTTTAGACTCTAGACATGACAAAATTGGCAAGATTATTCATAATTTTTGCCTTATCCTAGTTAAGATTAAGACAAACGATGACAGCAGAGGTGCAAAAATGCGAGCAAGTGTGACGCAATAACAGTTGATCATAATTACACCGAATAGAATCGATTATAATTACACGAAACACGAATATAACTAACTATGTAATAATGCCTTTTATATATGAATGTGGAGATACGCGTTATAAGAACGCGTTCATTGAACTTAAAACAAGTGAGTATGAAATAAAATAACATAAACTCCAAAATTACTTAAAAATATCTTTCACCTTGACATCCATTTCTTAGGCCTCATTCTTGTACTGAAAATTATTGTACAGGTTAACAAAAGAAAAAACTTAAAGACGGGTACTAACGGGAATTAGCCAAGTGCGTATCTATTAAGAACTATCACCGTATCAACCGTATATGTAACCAAGTATGTAAAATCTTGGGTTAGAAAGGCCCTAGATGTCCTTAGGCTAGAAGAGCCCTAGACATGTGTAGGAATTTTCTTCTTCATTTAGTCCTGGTTGGTTAGGCTTTTCGAGGAAAGCTAAATTTAGATATAGGCTTTACCCAGAGGACAGGGAAACATTGCTTATGCGGCTTTTGAAAGCCTAGAGATTTTAGATCCAAGGCAGTACCCGTCTTTTTTAGTACAATTTCTATCTCGTATCTACTCGTAATGATGCGGTGTCATTAGCATTTTATCACATACATTATCAATATTGCTGACATTAAATGCATATGATCGTAATTAAACAGCTTTTCCTTTGATTTATATAACAAAATTTTCGCTGCACTTATTTCTAGCATAACGCAAATGAATTCACACCTTAAAAAAAATCAAGGCTAAGTATTATCTTTCGCACATATTATTATGTCATAATTTTTTATGTTGTTAGATTCATTTAGTAATAGATTAGGTATGTTTTCCTGCAAGTCACTCCTTACAAAAAGTATATTTTTGTTATGCAATTCTTACATCAGGTAAGATAAATAGAGACTTGACAACTTTTATTATAATCTTCGTCATCATCAACATAACATCACGGCTTTTGCCCATTGGGGTAGGCAAGTAAAACTTCTTTAGGTACAGTTAACTTAAGAGAATTTGCTTGTGGTAGCTTAACCAGATTGTTACGAAAAGTGTAATCGGGTGACAATCTATGGCAATCTATCTAAAGAAATTTTACTACAATCCTGTGGTCTATGGTGTGGTAGATATACAAGATAGCCATATATCTCTACACCAACAATATAATACAATATGTTAACTCGAATTTTAAGTATAGAGTGGTTTTATTTAAATAAATGCGTCGCCGAGCCTATATGATGATATACAGCTTAGAAGTTTTCGTCGTCGACGACTTCTAAGCTGTATATCATCACGCTGCGATCATTAGGGGAAAAACTTCCACGCGTACGACATCGCGGGCAACAGCTATTTTTCAATATCACATTTTTTTTTTCATTAATGTATGATTATTTTTATGTTAAACAAAAGTAGTACATACCATGATTCACCTTTAGCCAATGATCCAATTTTGTATTTTTTCATTATAGTTCTGGAAATAAAAAAATAAAAACATTCATTGTTTGAAATTATCCAAATTTTCACAAAATGTTACTTTAACAGAACCTCCATTTTCATAGTGGATTTTAATTATGTTAATGCGATATTTGAACGAAATTTACTTAATAGTAATAATTGCCAAAGCAATACCACTACCAATACCGTCAAAAACTAAATATGAAAACTATTTCGTTCCCAGGTTAGCCCCGCTTGAAAAACAAAGTTTTTGTTGAAACATTGTTTACATAATGCATAATATGTGACATATCATATACACTCTCTCTCCAGCCCATCGATGTCCGACTGCCGGGCACCGGCCACCTCTACTTTTGGGAGGGATTACGGTCTACTGTGCTGCTGTGCTGTTTTCGAGTTTTTCCATCTCTCACAGAGCATGTTATCGTGCACAATATTAGCTGGCTTTTACAGCACCTGAGACCTAAAAGAAGTAGTGACACTTTCTTAATCCATCACCACATGGATAGCAGACATATTTTCCACTTTTGCTTCAATTGTAAAAAGGATCTACTGTGTAAACATGAATACCTGGCATCTTCACTGTGTCCAACATCTTCAAATGCTGCTGTTGCATCTTGTCCTGCTGCATCCAGTAAAGGATCTTCACCACCAGGATGCTGTTAATCATTATTAACAATTTTATAAAACATGTATCTCTTTTTCTCCAGCCCATTAACATACCACTGGTGGGCTGGACTCCACTTTGGAAGGGACTTTGGGAAGACCAAAATAGTTTTATTCTCTTATAAATACATAACTATTTTTATTATCTAGCAAAGTGATGTGAATATAACCAGGCAGGTATAAACAGGCTAAATAAATAAATATTTTGATTTAACATTTTTGACATTTCACACAATGTTGAAAGAAAAATATATAAATAAATATACCTAGAATTAAGCACAATGTAATCTAATTTGCATTATAAGCTTATTTTGGGACCAGAGAAATATGAAATAATTATTTATTTATTTAGAAAAATAAGACATTTTCTTATTTTTAAATTCTTAAAACAGGGAGGCTGTTAACTGTACTGTACTACTATTTGAGTAGTCAAATTATTAATTTACATTAATAATTTGACTACTCAAATAGTAGTACAGTAGGGTACATAGGGACCAGAAAGTGACTACGATTTTTAAATTACAGTGTCAATAAACAGAAACAATATTATTATATGTATGTAACAATATTATATTAATGTTAATGTTATATGATACTGATAATTCTGCTAGTCAAAGGCGTATTTACCCTAGGGCCATAGGGACAAGCCAGCCTAAGTAGGATACCGAAACCTTTCAAGTTTAAAATCTTGCCCTCTCTATTAATTTATAGAGCATCAAATCAAATGCCCTGGGACGCTAAATTTTAAAATACGCCTCTGGTAATGTTACAAAATGTGTTCTAGGATCTGCAGATTAACAGTTATAAAAGTTCTACGTTACTGGCACTTAATAACAATAGCGAAAGGTCAAAGCAAGCATGTGACTTGTTGATTGTTGACTACTCTCAGTACTACTAGACTTTGGTGCCGTAATTAGAGCAAAACCCTTGTAAGTAATTGTTATTGATTAAGAAATTATTTCTTACCTCATTCAAGTAAGCAGTTACATCGTAAACGTCGTTTTTAATAACGATCCATAAACTTTTTTTTGTATTATGTTTTTTTACTTCACTAGATGTTAGCACCTGGGTCATGTTGTTAATTGTTATATATCGTGTTCAGCTCTATTGCAACTTTTAAACCAGAGTATTGAAAACGTAAGTAATAATTTTAATTTAAACCATTTTTGCGAATCAGCCGCTCCGAACAGTCCGAACGTCAAGTTTTGACAATTCTTCATGTCAGTTCATGTTTTTGGCAACCGGCAGTGTTGCCAACTCAGATTTTGAAAAAGGCGTAGGTCAGATTAGAAAATTACGTAGAAATGGTACAATTTCCATAAAGAAAATACGTAGATCTACGTACTTTTTTTCTAAGTGAAATGAAGAGAGTAGGGTACGTAAAAGTGAATAAAACGACAATTTATATTACCCTAAAAGTAGTAGACAGCAGACAATAAATTTTAAAAAAATTACCATAAGTAAACAAAAAAATCTATGAATTACCACTTGTAGATAATTTAAAAAAGTTTGCTACAAATAGTATGTACAAATATATCTAAACGAAGTCTAGCATGATTAAATGTTTAAATTTATTAGTAGTTTTTCGAAAATCACTTCGAATAACGCATTTTTAAAAACGGCAACACATACATGCCATTCTAACACAATTCATGGATAAAAGAGACCGACAATTCTATTACCATTGAACGACCATTATGAACTCATATAGCAGACTACGACGGACATTTGACTTCAATTGCACCGGTATTGCAGTTGCATCGTGCCGGTATGACAATTGTTCCAAAATAGTAGACTTGAGCACCTGGAAAGAACTAAAGCGAGGAAATTGGCTTCTAGATTTTAAATTGATCCCAATTTATCGCATATTTTTTGCTTTTAATGAAACATAATACATATATTTTTCTACTTGCCATTATTTAATAAATATATTACTTAAAATTTTTGTACAAATCAGTTGCAAGAAAATATACTTCCTTTTTGACGTGATTTGCTATGCTATAGCTCTTCCGATGTTAAACGGTAACCAAAGCCCATGGACCTTTGCAATAAGCCTAAAATGTTAGTTTGCCGTTACGACATTATGGAGTGGGAGGTAGTTTTGTATTTGGTATCTATAATAATATGTAAGTTTTGTAATGTATTTATTTGTATATTGTATTGTTCCTATCAAATTTAGCAATAGCCGATAGAGAGGTAATGGCAGTAGCTTAAATTAGGCGAAATGAACATGCGGACATTGGCAACCCTGGCGGCTAGCGTAAACATAGAAAGCATAGCCAGGAAAAAGCGCGGGAAACCTTAAACTTGCCGGGCGCGTCAAAATTTTGAAAAATAATTTTAATATAATATAGTGATCAGTTGTGATTGTTTTATGTAAATAATTAGTCATTTATCTTATTTGTGTAGATTGTGTATATATTTAGGGTAAGTTTTTCTGTTTTCTTTAAAAATGAATGAGCCCCCTGATAAGTCAGGGGGCTTTGTTCCCCAGCCATCTAATTTCATTACTATTGCTTCAAATGAGTCTGGCATGGACACCGATGGCTCAGTATTGTCTTCAAGTAATTCTTCTTCAGCGCTCAAGCGTAGTCGTACGGTAAGGATGTGCAGACACTGCAACAAACGTAGGCGTAAGGGTATAAACTCAACAGATTATAAAGATGGTTGTACTTGTACTTGTGTTACGACGGACTCCATAAAAGAAAAAGTAATTATCCATGCTCCTATTGAAAACACAATTTCTAATGTAAATAGTACTATAACGACGGAAAATTCTCAACCTAAAGTAGATATTAAACAAATCGGCAGAAGTACTTACGAAAGAACTGATGTAGCTCCATTCATTGTACACGTACAGAGAGAACAAATAAGCCCAGACGATAATGTAACTTTACATCCACTAGTTTTAGGCAAACTTCTCAAAACTCAAGGCTTTCAAAACATTGTAAACGGTAGTTTAAAAAGAATTGGTCGTAACAGAATGTCCTTAACTTTCTTAGATGGTAAGAGTGCAAATTCATTTTTATTAAATGAAAGTTTAGCAAAACAAAACCTAAAAGCTTTTATTCCCACTTTCCATCTGACTCGAATGGGGTTGATTAGAGGTGTACCAGCTGAATGGTCGCCTGAAGAGGTTAAAGAGAACATTTCTCTACCTGTCGGTTGTGGTAACATAATTAAGATTAGACGCCTGAATTACAGAACTATTGTTGATGGAACCAGCACCTGGAAGCCCTCACAGACTATCGTAGTAACATTTGATGGACAAGTGTTACCTAAACGCATATATATTTGTTATAACTCTTTACCTGTAGAACTTTACACATACCCAACAATCCAGTGTTACAACTGTTGTCGGTTTGGACACACAAAGCTTCAGTGTAGGTCGAAGCCTCGCTGTTACAAGTGTGGCCAAGACCATACTGGCAGCAGTTGTGACACTGAATTAGATAACTCCATCTGTTGCTTATGTTCTGGTACTCATTTCGCAATTAATAAGTCATGTCCTGAATTTATTAGACAAATGAACATTAAAAAGTCCATGGCGCAATGTTGTATATCATACCCAGAGGCTACAAAACTACATCCACCAGTAGGTAAAACTTATGCAGATATAATTAAATCTAGCAGGCAATCTATACCTTCAAATAAAATGCAACCTCCATCTACTGTAACATCATATAAAAAAACTATAGTAAATAAACCAAAAACACCTTATCAGGCTAATAAGGGATATGACCGTGAAGCACATAATGAGATTGTAAAGGAATATAATATACCGCCTCCTGCCAATGGATGTGCTTTTAAGCCTCCAGTAGATTCACACAATGAACAATCTTTAACAGATATAATTTTATTATTAATACATTCTCTTTCTCAGTCTAATATAATAAACTCCGACCACGCTGCCCCTATCATGAAAGCAATTGAAAAATATACACAAAACGACAATGGATGTACAATCTCCAAAGATAATACACACTAGTAGCAGTTTGGCGGTTCCACTGCGCTACCCCCATGTGGTGATGCAGTGGAACTGTCGAAGTGTTATTAGTAAAAAATCTGAGGTTTTTTACCTCATAAATCAATTTGACCCGTCAATCATTGCTCTGGCAGAGACCTGGCTACGACCAGGCTATGTCTTTAAAATAAAAGGTTACTCCTGCCTTCGTGACGACAGACATGACGGCTATGGTGGAGTAGCTTTATTAGTAAAAAATAATATATCTATAAAACATATTCCTCTTCCTACATATAATGATTTTTCTGTTATTGCAGCTGTCATTACAAATATTTGTTTTATTTCTATTTATATACCTCGACCTTCACCTCAAATTTTTTTAGATTTAAGCAATATTTTAAAATCAGTACCACATCCCTTGTGTATATTAGGTGATTTTAACGCTCATCATAGAACATGGGGTAGTTCCATTTCTACGTCTAGTGGAGAGGAATTATTAAGTTTGATTGATGAACATAATCTATGTATATTAAACACCGGCCAACCTACAAGACTCACAGGCCCAAATGAGAACAAAAGTGCTATTGATCTATCTCTTGTATCCTCAACATTAATTTCCTCCCTTTCTTGGCATACACTCTCATCCACACATGGCAGTGATCATTTTCCAATTATAATTTCATTTCCAGGTAAAAAACCTAAACATACACCTAATAAACCACATTTAAAATATGTGATAGCAAGTGATAAATGGCCCATTTACCAATCCCACATTAAAAATCATTTTAATACTTTACCAGACCCTAAATTAAATAATATTAATCAATGTTCAGAAGCATTAACAAGTGCAATGGTAGAATCTGCAAACATTGCATTTACTAAAAAAAAACCTGCTAGTTATCATCTTCCCTCCCCTCCCTGGTGGGATAAACATTGTACTGAAGCTATTAAAATAAGAAAAGAAGCTGAAAAGCAGTACAAGGAAAACATGATAGATGAAAATTATAACTATTTATTAGATGTTATATCTACCACAAAAAAGTTATTGAAAGAAAAAAAAATGTTGTCTTGGAGAGAATTCTGTTCTTCCATATCTCCACAATCTCCATTATCTCTGATCTGGACCAACATTAAACGTTTCCGTCTTGGTATTTCTGATCCTACTGTTTTTTCCATTCCTCCATCCTTATCATCTTCATTCCTCAATAATTTAGCTCCACCATTTGTACCAGAACAAGGTTTATGTGAACCCTGTAAAATATCAAGTAATGTTAATAACAATGACTCATTTTTATACGAACCGTTTTCGATTAATGAACTTAAAGGAGTTTTATCTGCTGTTAGGGATACTGCTCCTGGAGAAGATGGGATACCATATTCTTTCTTTTCTCATCTAGATGATAACAGCTTGAACTATTATTTAGAGGTTATAAATCATGTCATTTTCACTGGTGACATTCCGGTTTCATGGAAAACTCAAATAGTATTGCCAATCTTAAAATTCAACAAAAATCCGTCTGATGTAAATTGCTATCGTCCTATTGCACTATCTCCAGTCATTTTAAAAATAGCCGAAAATCTAGTTAAGATTAGATTGGAATGGTTTTTAGAAAATAAGGGCTTGCTAGCCAAATCGCAGTACGGTTTCCGCAAATCTAAAAGCACTATGGATAGTATTGGTATATTAACAACTGATATTAGGGTAGCATTTGCTCAAAAGGAATCAGTTGTTGCCGCATTCCTTGACGTAAAATCTGCTTATGATAATGTCAGTTTAACACTTCTTAGGCAAAAATTACAATCATTAGAATTACCTCAACATCTCACGAATTTTGTAATCAATTCGTTATCTGGAAGGGTGATTAAATTGGAAGCCACGAGTAGAACAATATGGAAAGGCCTTCCACAAGGATCAGTACTTAGTCCGTTACTCTATAATGTATATACACTCGACTTAGAAGATTCATTATGTAGTTCTGCTAAGATTTTACAATACGCTGACGACATTGTAATGTACTGCACAAACAAATCTATTAATAATGCAAGTACTTCCCTCACAAGTGCCCTAAACTATTTGAAAACCTGGTTGGGTAATAATGGCTTGGAGTTATCTGTACCTAAAAGTTGTGTAATTGTATTTACTAGACAACAAACGCCACCTCCTACATCCGTATTGTATGATAACCAACTTATCCCAGTTAAAACACACGCAAAATTTTTAGGCTTAATACTCGACTCTAAACTAAACGGGATAGCGCATTGTGAATATCTGGTAGATAAATGCGAACGTTCTCTGAATATTCTCCGATGTTTAGCGGGAGTTTGGTGGGGTGCACATCCATTTTCCTTAAAGTTGGTCTACAATGCTCTGGTAAGAAGCGTCCTTGATTATGGAACGTTTTTGCTAGAGCCTTGTAGTATAACCGCTATGAGGAGACTGGATGCAATCCAATCCAAAGCCCTTAGGATTATAACCGGAGCCATGAAAAACAGTCCCATAAATGCACTGCAAGTAGAATGTTCCGATCCTCCTCTAATACTTCGCCGCCAATTCCTTGCCGATAGATTCTTCTTCCGTATTTTTCAATTTTCTGATCACCCACTCATTAAAAAGCTTGAATTCATCTCGTCCATAGCCGGTACTAGTAAATATTGGAATAATAAACCTTTACCACACTTAGTAACTAGTTACAATAAATTTAAATGTCTTCATGCTCCTACTCACCGTTCGTCCATACTCCCCATCTTCGAGGCGGAATATAGAGCCCTTTTAATATCTCCCAAAATCCACTATAACATAGGTATAGAAAAGAACAGTCCACACGCTAACACACACTTCAACTCAATTATCAACGAGCAATGGCAGGATTGGCACTACATTTTTTGCGATGCATCAAAACACTCCAATAGCGATTGTGTAGGGATTGGTGTGTTCCATCAGCAATATAAAATTGTAGAAAAAGTGAAATTTCCTCCCGAAACCACCATTTTTACAGCTGAATGTTATAGCTTATATAAAGCATTAGAATATATTAGTATATTTAAATTACCCAAAACTTTAATTCTGTCAGACTCTATGAGTGCTTTACAGGCTTTAGAAAAATTTCTTTTAAAAAAAAACAAATGTCATCCCGTAATTGTTGAAACAAGAGAAATGCTTTTGCACTGTCTGGATAAAGGATATTCTGTAGAATTTGCTTGGACCCCATCTCATAGTGGTGTAAGAGGAAATGAAATAGCTGATCGTCTGGCAAATGAGGCAACTTGTAGTGGCGACCGATTTCCTTTTAAAAACTACACTCAAGACCTTGCTACTATTTCAAGAATTCACCTTGAAAAATCATGGAATGAATATTGGTTGCAAAGCGTAAAACGAAAGGCAAAATATTATCATTCCATCCAACCAAATATTTTAGGTAAGCCTTGGTTTTTCAAGATGAAACTTAGTAAAAGAGCTACATCCGTTCTGATACGTATGCGTTTAGGTCATTTGTGCACTCCTGCGCATCTTTTTCGTATTAAGATAATGAACTCGGCGGTGTGCGAATGCGGAGAAGAAGTGAGTGATGTAAATCATATAGTTTTGAAATGTCCATGTTATGACCATTCAGAGTTATACACAAATTTAAATGAGCTTAAAATTCCCTATCCTACAAACATTCCATCTTTATTGCATGGTAATGATATTTCTGTATATATTATCTTAGGTTCATTTATTGAACATAATAACATTTGTTTATGATTTTTTGTTTCTGTACGTATTTATAGTTTATAAAAATAAATGTATTTTATTTTATATTATTATAATTACTAATAGTAAAATAGTCTAATAGTTAATTTATATTTTTATAATATTTTTATTTTTCCATTCCCATCTGATCCTATCCTTTCCTATTACCGTTTCCGTTTGTAAATAGCACTATTTTTGTGTGAAAAATAGTTTCCCTGTTTTTAATTTGTATCTTCGAATGACAAAATAACTATATTAAATTATTTTATAACATCTTAAAATAACAAAATCTCTCAAAAAGTCAAGAAAAAAATTTTTTGGACAAGAAAAGCATTCGTTAAGATCTGAAAAATGGACACAATTTGAAGACAACATTGACACTGGCAAATCCAACGAGAAGCCATCCCTTTTGTTCTGAGAAAAGAGCAAAAGAAAAAAAAAAAAAAAAAAAAAAAAAGCATAGCCATAGATAGAGTAACTTAAATTCATAACCTTAAAATTAAATAAAACATGCAGATTGTTTAATTTGTAAATATTTCTAAAATATTACAAATTATTTCAGGTTTAACAGAAAATATACCTGTTAAATAGGTAAATAATCTAAATAACATTCTTATTTAATAAGCGAACCGAGATTTTACTGACTTAGAAGTAAATTTTTACTGTATTGAAAAAATCTTTGAAGCACAATTAGGTTCAAACGTTCTAAAAAGAAAATTGCTAATGGCAGACGAAAGAGACTTTAATGATATAGTGGAAGATATTTTTCTTGGTGAACAAAATGTGGCTAAATTAAGTTATGAGGAAGGCTTCAAAGCTGGTGCTGAAGCAGGAAACCCAGAAGGTTATCACCTTGGTTATCATAGAGGAGCTGAATTAGGCCGTGAGCTTGGTAATTTTTTTTTTAAGTTTAATTGAGGTTAATTCTGATGAGTCAAAAACTAAACCCAACTTAATTAAATTGAAACAACTAAAATAAAAAAACAGCTGCGGTGTGTTTTGATTACTTGGTATTTCGTTTTACTAATTCATTCAAATCTTTAGTGTATAATGCACAGCTATTACAATATGACAGTATTAATTGTGCACTTACAATTTTTAATTTTAGATAAGTTTAGAACTAAGCCACTAAGCAACTAGCCCATAGAACTGTCTTTGAACTTTTTATATTGTGTTAAGTAACTGATGTTAGTAAAACTTGAAATAGAGAATAATAGAAGATTATCCATGTATGTTTTAGACTACAAATTAAATAAATATTGAAAATCTCAATTATATAATTTATTCATTAGTAACTTATTATTATTATTTATATAAATCTAGTACATCTCTGGCTATCTTATGTTTCTAAAAAGGTGCAATGAACAGTTCAAATATTATCTACATAACTAATTGCCTATGTAATAATTTTCAGGATATTATCTTGGCATAATATCACATCATATTAAGCTCCAGGAAAACTCAGAAGTGAAATATTCGGACAAAATTGTAACACAATTGAACAGAGTCAAAGAGCTTATTGATACATTCCCACATACAAATTCTGAAGAACATGATATATTGGGTATGGCTGAAACTATAAGAGCTCAATACAAGAAGGCCTGTGCTTTGTTAAAGATTTCGTCAGCAAACCCTTACGATGCAGGGGTTTCATTCTGATAAAGGTTTGTAACTTTTGTACATTACATTTCAGCACCATAAGTTTGTTTTAAAAATATTATAGTTATATCAACTTTATATCAGCTCTACATTAGATTTGCTTCTTATGAAACTTATTAAATGGCAAATTTCTGATCGAACCCATTAGCAAGAGACAACTAAAAAGAAAATATGTATGGATGCACTTAATGACACACCATAAATAGAAATTAAGAAAGGAGTGGCTTTAATGGAGGGTCATAACCTTGTCCAACAAATACATACATCCTAAACATCTGCTTATGGCCTGCACAATCATAAAACAAAAAAAAATCTGTTATGTGCAAAGTTATCAATACCTACAAGCTTCTACTAAAGCAAATCAAAAAGCTCAAAAGCTGCTAGAAAATCAAAACCTACAGGCTACCACAGTTTTTAACATCTCTCTTTTATTTTCAATTTGTGTCGAACTTTAATGATTGTATTTTCTACAATAAAGGACTACATTATATTAAAGTAATTTATTAATTTTTGCAATTGACATGCTATGCCTTTACTTAATAAATTAAATTATGGTGGAAAAAGTGAATACCGCAAGCGGGACTTCAACCCATGACCTCGGAATACCGTTCCGTAGCTATGCCAACTGAGCTTATTGCCGTCGTGCTTTCAGCAATCAAATTAGGCCACCATAATCGTCACTCGATTATCGAGTTATTGCATAAATAACTGATTGCTTAGTGGCCAATTTTATCAAGTTTGGTAGTCAATTGTTAATTTTTTGAGCTTATAATGTGTCATTGAGCTACCATTGTGACAATTCATTTACCGCACTCGGAGTCCTGGTCATTAACAAATTATACTATTTTGCAGATTCACCAATGGCATTGAAAATAATCAAACTACGTAACCACATAGACTCTTTAACAAAATATTTGACACCTTTATTGCCTATTGCCAATTGTCATATGGTGGAATTCTTGACATTAAACCATTGGGATACACTTCTACCTACACACTTGAGAGAGACACTCGAGGCTGTTGATTTGGACAGTGCTGTTTACCAATTTTGGAGTATTGCCAGGAAGGAAAATATAGGTAAGTTTGAAAACAAATGTTTAGATGGAAAAATATTGTACCTGCTATTTATCCGAGGTTACAGAGAAGTAACTCGTCTGTATAGTTGATAGGCTATATAACATCACGCTGCGATCAATAGGAGTGGCGAAAAGCATAAGTGAAAAATGTTACTAAAACGGGGAAAAATTACTAAATTCCACACGTACGAAGTAGCGGGCAACACCTACGTTTATAATAACTAGCTGGATTCTGGCGGGAACTTTCAAAAGTAGAAGTTTGATTTTTCTCCGACTTAAATAAAAAAATCAATTTAATTGATAAACTTTATTAAAAATGGATGGAGACGAGGACCCGGGCCCTAGCGGGGCTGGGCCCCCACCGGGGAAAAGAAAATTCTCCGGACCAATTACTGTTGGTGGCCGTTCAGGGGACGACTGCGAGGACCCTTACAAGCCATACATCAAGACTGGGTATAAAAGATTATACCCCGAAAATGACACCAAACAGCAGTTTCAGGTATTCATAGAGAGTACAAATAATACTGAAAAGATAGGGAATAAAAGTCCCATATATTTAAATCATATATTTTCAACAAATATAAAAGGCATACGCAGTATGCAAAGAGTAAACGCCAATAAGATTGCAGTAATTTTCAACCAACATAACCACGCTAATAACTTTCTACTCAATACATGCTTTTTGGAAAAATACAATCTAAAAGCATATATCCCGGCTAAAGAAATAGAAATCACTGGTATTATAAGACACGTTCCTACGAATATATCAAACACGGCTCTATACTCTAAATTATCATCTAAATTTGACATAATATCTATCCGAAGATTCACCAAAAAAGTTGGAGCTGAAAGAGTACCACTTCAAACAGTTAGCATTACCTTTTTGTCCAACATTTTGCCTGATTATGTTCAATATGACTTATTCTCTTATAGAGTTTTTGCCTATATTCCACCATTGTTACAATGTTTTAAATG
This sequence comes from Orgyia antiqua, assembly GCA_916999025.1. Classification (NCBI taxonomy): domain Eukaryota; kingdom Metazoa; phylum Arthropoda; class Insecta; order Lepidoptera; family Erebidae; genus Orgyia; species Orgyia antiqua. The sequence continues at coordinate 14,418,472 of OU779869.1, forward strand.
TTTTAAGTTTAATCACTCTGCCAAAATTTGTAACAGTAAACAAAAATGCTCTATCTGCGCAGGTGATCATTTATACAAAGATTGTGATAATCAAAATACTTTTAATTGTATTAATTGTGGTGGCCCTCACCTTGCTATATCACGAGAATGTCCTTTAAAAATTAAAAAAATGTTAGAAAAGAAAAACAAAATTTCTTATGCTGATGTAAGTAAGACTTTAATTAATGACAAAGAATTCCCTGCTTTAAAACCTAAAAATGATATTATCTCAAATAAAAATGTACATAATGTTAATAAAAATGTAAATAAACCATTTGTAAATACTTCTACTTCTGTAAATAAGACTGTTACTGTAAATAATATGCATAGTAGATCAGATTTAGAGCGAATTGCTAGTGATGAGACTGTGTTAAATGCCATAGTTAAATCATTGTTAGCTTTAGCTAACTCTGGTAAAGAACCAATAACAACAAATAGAATTAAAGACATATTTCTCTCCAATTTAATTTAATATGGATTATTCAAATGACAATAGTTCTGTTATCAAGACACATCTAACAATAGCACAATATAATATTCAGAGTGTTAACAATAAAAAACCTTTACTAATTAACTTTCTATATGTTAATAATATTGACATTTGCTTGCTAAATGAAACATGGTTAAAGGAGGGAAGTAACTTCAGTGTTCCAGGTTTTGTTATTACAAAACAAGATGGACTAAATGGTCATGGTGGAGTAGCTATTTTAATAAAGAACACAATTAAACACCAGGTTGTTAATACCCCTTATTATGATTCTTTACAAACTAGTGCTATTATTATTAAAACTCGTGTAGGCAACTTGTCAATAGTATGTGCATACAGCCCTCCAAGGGGTGGCAGATTTAAATGTAGGAGCTTGAAGAAAATCATCAATGAATTGCCAAAACCAATAATGCTTTCAGGTGATCTTAATGCACACCACGTTGCATTTGGATGCATTTCAACAAACTCTAGAGGCACTGATGTCTATAACTTGTTAGATGAATGTGATTTATGTATTCTTAACACAGGGACACCAACAACAGTAGGAACAATTCAAAACAATCCTTCAGCTATCGATATTTCTTGTGTTAGCCCTATTATAGCCCCCCTTTGTGAATGGAAAGTATGTGACTACCCCTCAACAATGGTCTTAACCAAATTCATAGATTTTATACCGACCTAAAATTAGATATTAATATAAGTAAAAGTGGAGCCATGATTTTTAGTAATAAATGTAGTTATTTAGAAGACATAAATTCAGTATTATATAACAATAATCCATTAATTTGGTTAAGAGATAAAAAGTTTTTGGGTGTATGTTTAGATACCAAATTGAAATTTGAAAGTCACATTCAATATATTATTAAAAACTCATTAAAGACTGAATATTATGCGCTCCCTAGCTGGTGTTCACTGGGGATCTGATCCAAAAATATTGTCTAAACTGTATAAAAGCATAGTCAGAAGTCATTTTGATTATAGTACATTAGCATTTATGAATGCTAATGTAAGTCACCTCAGAAAACTAGACATTATTCAAAACAAAGCCCTTAGGATCATAACAGGAGCCATGTGTTCAACTCCTATAATAGCTATGGAATCTGAAACAACAATAATGCCCTTAAAATTCAGAAGACTCCAAATTGCCAACAACTTCGGCCTTAAGTTATTAGCTACCAATAATTCTTTTGTATTAAATAGAATATTACCTAGTCAAGACCTCCCTTGTTCCTTAACCAACAGTATTGGCATTACTGCCTCACAGTTGGTATCTGATCACACCCCAGAAATTTTATGTATTATACTAAATTTAAAAATTTTATGTAAAAATGTATATTCTTCAAATACTCATCCTGTATATAACATTGATTTCAAATGCATAGCCTCTGATTTAATTAGTATAGATACAAATAAGTTGGACAATAATGCTGAATTTCTTAGTTTTGTAAATAGTCAACTTAATGTTTATATAATCTATACAGACGGTTCCAAGAACACAGATAGAGTCACTTCAGCTTTCTATGATCCACAAATAAAAAATTCAAAATGTTTTAAATTAAACTCAATTTGCAGCATATTTACAGCTGAATGCTATGCAATTCTTACAGCGTTATTGTATATACATAATGTAAATAGTTCAAATTTTTTAATTATTACAGATAGTTTAAGTTGTTTATTAGCTCTAGAAAATACTACTGTTAGATATAACCAGAATTATATACTTTTAGAAATTAAGAAAGCAATATTAGATTTAAAAACTAAAGGCAAAAATGTTGAACTTAAATGGGTACCTTCTCATTGTGGTATTACTGGAAATGAAATTGTGGATAAGATATCTAAAGAAAATATGAACGAGGATCACAGCACATTATTAAAAATTCCATTCACCGATTATCACGAGGCAATGACTAGAAATCTAAAAGTGTTATGGCATGATTATTGTAAACTGATGAGTATTGAGAAAGGAAAGTGGTACCATAGCATTCAAGATACCCCGCCGCCTATACCTTGGTATAATAAACACAAAGACGCAGACAATAGGAGTTTTATAACATTAATAAACAGATTGCGATTTGGTCACAACAAATTACCAGCGCATCTACATAAACTCAAAATTATACCCAGTGCCTTATGTGATCGTTGTAGAGGAGCGACCGTTGACCTCAAGCATGTTATTATGGATTGCCAAAAATTTAAATTAGAACGTTTAGTTTTGGTATCGGAACTTTGTGAAAGTGATGAAGTAAATGAGTTAAATATAGTCGACATATTGAAAAAACCTAGATTCTTCAAACCTTTATATAAATTTATTGTTAGTACTGTAGGAAAAATATAATGTAACTAGTAACTATACCTAGTTAAGATAGGCTTAAGGACTTGTATCCACTGCCGTAAATAAATTAAAAAAAAAAAAAATAATAACTAGCTGACCCGGCAAATGTTGTTTTGTCATATAATAAATAAATAAATGTTCAGGACATTTCACACAACACCCTGTGGTCCCAAAGTAAGCTATATTTCTATGCTTGTATTATGGGTACCAGATAAGGATAGACTACATATTAAACTACTTTTCTTTTGTAAATACATACTTATAATAGATAGAAAACACCCAGACGCAGTACAAACATTTGTATGACATTTATGGATATCACACAAATGATTGTCCCAAGCGGGAATCGAATCCGCAACCTCGTGATCGGCAGTCCATTACATAAACCACTCCACCATGAAGCCTGTCCATATAAATGTCAGGGGTAGACAAATAATTTGCAATAAAATAATATTGCGACTATAAATTGAAATGTAAGCTATCCTATCTTTCAAGTTGGGTCAAATTGCACATAGTATGCAAATCAAATTTAAAATCGGTTCAGTAGTTTAGGAGTCCATCACGGACAAACAACGTGACACGTAATTTTTATATATAAAGATAGCTGACCCGGCAAACGTTGTTTTGCCATACAAATGTTAGGGGTAGACAAATAATTTGCAATAAAATAATATTGCGACTATAGATTGAAATGTAAGCTATCCTTTCTTTCAAGTTGGGTCAAATTGCACATAGTATGCAAATGAAATTTAAAATTGGTTCAGTAGCTTCTCATCCTTCGCGGACAAACAACGTGACACGTAATTTTTATATATAAAGATTATTATGTACCTACATGAAAAATATCAACACATGACACATGTCAATTAAGAGGGTACAGTGGGTACTCCTAATTTAGGTATTGCTATCCCTATTCCCGAGCGCCGTGCCGCATGGGACAAATATAGCCGACGCAGATTTTACTTACAAATTCTTTGAAAAAAAAGACCTTTCGTAGTCCCCTTTTTTGTTCGCGAAAGTGAAACCGATTTTGATTGTTTTTACGCTATAACAGTGGTGGGCAAAGTACGTATTTAATCCGGCCCGCCGAGAGTCCATCCATCCATAGATGTTTTTTCGATGCCGTTTAATGTAGATCCGGAAAATGTATCTGCTGAATTGCAGTTGGAAAAAATTGAAATGCAGTGCAGTACCCATTTAAAGCAATTGTTCTTGAATTCCACAAAACTAGATTTTTATAAAGCACTACCGAAAGCTGAATTCCCTATGATCATTGCTCACGCCCAGAAATATATGGCGATGTTTGCGTCGTCTTATGTGTGCGAACAGACCTTTTCAACCATGAAATTGCGAAAAAACACAATCAGAAACCGATTGACTGATGAACACCTCTTCGCACTGCTGAAAGTTGCTTCGTCACAGATGGAACCTGCTTTCGAAAATATTATGGAAAATCAAAAATAATTCCATATGTCTCACAGCCTAAAAGTTAAAGGTATTTTGTTTATTAAAAAGCTTTAATACAAAATGCAGTTTTTCTATAATTCTGGCCCTCTAGAATTTCTTAAACTATGTGGCCCGCCACTAAAAAGGTTTGCCCACCACTGCGCTATAACATAGATGAAGAGTATATTGTAAAGGTTGTGATCATTGAATATAACCTATTCAATGATACAGGCCACTTAAGATTTATTTTTAAAAAAGGAATAAAAAATTTAAAATTTGAAAATGAAAGAAAAGAATTTGGAGGGTTGAAAAAAGGACATGAAGAGAGGATGTTGAAAAATGATTGTAAAATAGTTTTTCTATATTATAAAAAATATAACAAATTAATTATTTTTTCATTTTTATATTTGTAAAGAAGAAGCTTTACAATATCTATGCTTCTATTACTTTCTTTTTTGGTAAAACCTTATCAAATATGTGTGATAGACGCTGCAACTTTATCTAAAGAAAACCGAAAAAAAAACCGGATTTTAAAGTTTAGTTATTATGTTTTGAAAAAAGAAAATGATAGAAGCATAAATATACTCTTCATCATTCAGCAGTTTATTTTTATACAGATTCAAATGACTCGCCTCTCGCTAATTGGATAAACACAGCTCGATCTCACTGTCTAACTGTTAATAATGATTACTGCTTATCCACTGATCAATTGGAACAACGTATTAAAGATATGGGCGCTGAAATAAAACCTGAAGTAAGAATCAAAGAGTTTATGACAAGCAAGAAAAGCTATGAGGTAATTATCAGTAGATAGAATATCCTTAGCAATTTGTTGTAGAATTTTACTTTTTCACTAGCTGTTGCCCGCGACGCCGTAGGCCTGGAATTACGAAAATTTTCCCCGTTTTTTAGCGCCCCGTGCCATTAGATTTGACGCCCCAGGCAAATTTAATTAGCCGTTCTATATATTATTAGAGATAGAGCAAAATTTTAAACTTGCTGACTTTCGCCGCCATTCTCAGACTGGCTTCCCCGAGCCATGGCTCCTAGGGTAGATACGCCTCTGGCTAAAGCCCGAAATGTGGCTAAACCTAGATTTAGCCGGCTAAAACTAGGTGCAGCTAAGGATGGTTGGCTAATCCTAGTTATGTAGGTGTTAGTATCTACCGAAATCTCGGTCAACTACCAACCTTTGGCTACACTTAGTTCGGGTTTTAGCCGTAACTTGTTATATGTTGGGATATTTAAGAATAAATAAATAAATATTCACGGACATTTCACACAACGTCTTCTAGTCCCAAGCTAAGCTTATATGCTTGTGTTATGGGTACCAGAATACGGATTGAATACATATACTTTTCTTTTGTAAATACATAGGTACTTTTTTTTTATTAATGGGCTCCAAGCCTCCGGCGATCAAGCCTCCATCGCCCTACATAGGTACATAAAATAAATAGAAACACCCAGACGCAGAACAAACATATATACTTATAACATTTATAAACATCACACAAATTATTGTCCCGTGTGGGAATCGAACCTGAGACCTCGTGAACTGCAGTCTGTTACACGAAACACTAGACCACGAAGCCCGTCAAATAGTGGGTTCCGTGACAAGGGCATCTCCTATTATTTAATGCGCCATTCCTAAAATAATCAAAATTTGTAGGTACAAACAATGTCCCGTCTAGTAGCATCTCTCCATTCAGCTGTAGAGACTACTTGCTGTGTAGAAGCTGGGGGTGGTCGTGGACATTTACCTATATTATTATCATTAGCCTACTCTGTGCCCAGTCTCACTGTTGACTGTAATACTGTTGCGGTTGAAAACGCTCCAGATAGGATCAGGATTATTCAGGTAACTGTTTTGAGCATAGAATAGATAACCTGAATGCAGATAACTCGTTGTTGCGTTCTATAAGGGGAGGAGGCCCAGTAGTGGACGGAGAAAGGCTGATGTATGTATGGATGGAGTATGTACCCATTAATCCGTCTCATTCTATAATCCAACATGTTTGTATAGGCTTGTCGGATGCGCCGCAATATTCAGGGACTTAGTAGTCTTGTGCTGAATGTAATAAATAATTAAAAAACAAACGCTATTTTAAAAAAATTACTCCTCTCTCCCCTCTAGCCCATTTACGTCCCACTGTTGGGCACGGGCCTCCTCCACTTTTAAGAATTATGATCTACTGTGCCTTGCTGACCAGCCGTGTTGGCACAGGGTTTATTTCCCATTGCATTACGTATAATGCAATTGGAAACTAATCGTAATCAATAATAAAGAGTCACGCGTTTTAACATTCAGTTTGGGTTGGACCTTCTTACTATCAAGTGTATTTTTATTACTTCTACAAATAAACTTCAGTTTAGATTGAAATTGTCTTTTTTAAAACCTCTTCCTGATCCTCGCTGTAACAGTTCGTTTATATTTCCGGGTGGTGACGGATTAAGAATACAAGTGTCACCAGCCCCATCTCCTCCCAAGGGTGCTGTAAAAGTTAGCTAAGGGGTATTGCACACAGATAACAACCTCTGTGAGAGACGGAAAACTCGAAAGTAAACCCTGTGCCAACACGCCTGGTCAGCGTGGCACAGTAGACCATAATCCCTCCCAAGGTGGAAGAGGCCCGTGCCCAACTGTGGGACGATAATTGGCTGAAGAGAGAGAACATCCTCTGTGACAAACGGAAAACTTGAAACTTAACCTCGAACAAACACGTCAGCGTGGCATAGTAGACCAAAACCGATCCCAAAGTGGAGGTGGCGTCCAACAGTGGGGAGTTAACAGGCTGTAGCTGCGCCCAATTTACACAATTATGTTTATATTATAGAAACAATGGCACGCCATAGCGAAACGTATGAATAATGGTGTGGAAGAATCAATAAATGAGGGTATCAATAAAAGTTTACACCGTTTCGCGAACGCTTTCATTACAAAAGACACGGATATTTCAGCAATTGTCAAAGAGAAGTTTCCAGAATATAATATTAATGTTAAGTTATTATTAACAGGTGAGATTTCAGATACATTATTATCATTCTCCACACCTTTTTCCATTATTTGAGGTCTGTGCAACATGTTTTTTTTTTTCATAATCTTCTATCAGACGTCATATCTGTGTTAACACTCTTTCTTTCATATCCTCATTGACATAACCTATCCATCTTTTCTTAAGTGTTCCTCTTTTTTCCTTCCATATTTATTTGTAGAACTCTCCTAACGATATTACTTTCCTGTCGTATCATTACATGACCATACAAAAAAATTTGGACATATCATAAGAGCTCATTTTTTTTTGGCAAAAATATTTTTGCCCACAGGAATAAATTATTGATTTTCGATTTTGATACCAGGACAGTTGCTCATTATTTAAAAGTACTATGCAATTCAAATCACAATGTGGATGACCCCGCCCCATATTGACGGGCTTCGTGGTGGAGTGGTTCATGTAACGGACTGCCGTTCACGAGGTCGCCGGTTCGATTGCCGCTCGGGACAATCATTAGTGTGATATTTATAATTGCCATACAAGTGTTTGTTCTGCGTCTGGGTGTTTCTATGCATTATAAGTATGTATTTACAAAAGAAAAATAGATGTAGTCTCTCCGTATTCTGGTACCCATAACACAAGCATAATAAGCTTAGCTTGGGACCAGAGGAAGTTGTGTGAAATGTCCATGAATATTTATTTATTATTTATTTAATAGGTTATTCTCATTATGTCCCAGGTCTACATACATGTGGCAATCTAGGTCCAGATTGTCTCCGTATATTTACAACACAGGCATCCACAGCCGCGTTATTTAATGTACCTTGTTGTTATCATCTCCTTACTGAGAATATTGATAATAATGTATTCGATGTGTTTCAAAGAGATTATGGTAATGGATCACAGAGTAATGAAGGATTTCCTATGTCTGAGTTTTTGAGAGGTTAGTCTAGATTTACATAAGTGATAATAATTTTGTTGCGTTATGAACTAAATTACCGTGGTCTAGTTGTTCATGTAACGGACGGCCGTTTACGAGATCGCGGGTTCGAGTCCCTGGACAATCATTTTATAAAATAAAATAACGTTATTGATTTTAAATGTCATATTTAAACTTTACGGTAATAATCTAAAATTAAATATCAAATGTGGGTAAACACCTGTAACAACTGATCGTAGAGGACACCTTACAATCCAATCCCACCCGTGACCACGGTGACTGAAGTCTCCGAAACATCGGGCTTAACATTAAAACAAATATAGGCATCTCCATCCATCAGCCTCTCTCCGTCCACTGTTGGACATAGCTCTCCCCCTAGAATGCCAAAACGCGCGGTCTTGTGCCGCTTGCATCTAATGACTCCCCGCGACCTTCACGACTTCGCGCTACCTTGTCGGGGGCCGCCCTAGGACTTTTCCTCCCCAACGATCATCAGTCCTACGAACGATGTGGCCTGCCTATTGCCACTTCAGCGTACTATATGTGTCTAAATCCGTTTTTAGGGTTCCGTACCCAAAGGGTAAAAACGGGACCCTATTACTGAGACTTCGCTGTCCATCGCATCTCAAGAACGGTGATAGCTAGACAGTTGAAATTTTCACAGATGATGTGTTTCTATTGCCGCTATAACAACAAATACTAAAAATAAAATAAAATAAATATTTAAGGGGAGCCCCCGTTAAATATTTATTTTATTTTATTTTTATATACAACAAACATGATTTTTTACCGTTTCTTGCTCGATACTAATAACGTTGCCTTATGTTGCATAGATAATGGTACGGAACCCTTCGTGCGCGAGTCCGACTCGCACTTGACCAATTTTTTTTTATTATATAATGATACTAGCTGACCCGGCAAACGTTGTTTTGCCATACAAATGTCAGGGGTAGACAAATAATTTGAAATAAAATAATATTGCGACTATAAATTGAAATGTAAGCTATCTTATCATTCAAGGGGGGTCAAATTGCACACGGTGTGCAAATCAAATTTAATATCGGTTCAGTAGTTTAGGAATCCATCGTGGACAAACAACGTGACACGTAATTTTTATTTATAAAGATTATAATTTATAATATTTCTATGTTTTAGGATACAATTTAGGTCGTAACGCAAGAATGTTGGCCGCCCAGTCAATAGACAGGGTGGTTAGTGAACGACAGCTACCCTCCAAAAGTCTTTTGTACAGAGCTTTATTGCAGGTACGAAATTATTATCTGTTCTTGATCGTGCAGCCATTTATTTTATTGAACATCGATTTTTTATTGGATAGATTGATTCACGAGGATGGCTTTTTGTATAGTTTGTTAATTTTCTTTTTTCAATTCCACGCCTACGAAGTAGGGTGAAATAGCAAGTAGACTAATAAATCAGATATTTTCTTCCTAATGACATACATACTTGTTTTATTGCTTGCATTAGAGACGTTTGTAATTTGCGAAAACAACTATGTCACTTGAATTGAGAATACCATATCATATTAGACCATGAAGTACGATTTAAACAGGCTAAAGTTACGTGTCTTCAAGATTGCCTGTCCTCTATTTGGTAAATCTGTGGCCATACACAAGCTGACAAAAACATGCTTATATTAAATTTAAAAAATATTTAAATCTTTATCTTTTTTTCAGGCTATAATACAAAAACACCTACCTAATCCAGTAATATGTGAAGGAAAATTAAAAAGGATCACACAAAAATGCGATGATTTTGAACAATATTTCAAAATGGCGGATGAGATTTTAAAATTGGAACTTTTTGATAGTTTGCCGCCAATTTTTTTCACAGATATAAAAAATAATCTGGATTGCCAGTGGAAAAAACTTGTTTTATTTTATTTAATAAGGTTGTGTTTAGCGCAAATGGTTGAAAGTTTAATTTTGTTAGATAGATTAATGTTTTTATTTGAAAATGGTTATAATAATGTTTATTTAGTTAAACTTTTTGATCCAGTTCTGTCGCCTCGTTGTCATAGCATTGTTGCAATAAGATAATTTTATATTAGCGTAATTTGAATAAGATTGGATTGTGAATAATTATAAATTATTATATTTTTGTAAGTACTTAATAAAATATTTTGTTTATTATTTTACATCTAACTTTCTTTACTTACTAAAGTCGTTATTTTTGTATGTATGTCCCTATGTGAGCTTATATCTTCAAAAATACGCAACGGATTTTAATGCGTTTTTTTAATAAATAGAGTGGTTCATAGATTTAGACACTTCATAGACCAATAATGTTTCATATTACGTATAGCCGTGTACAGTATTCCTGTGGTGACGGATTAAGAATACAAGTGTCACCAACCTATCTCCTCCCAAGGGTGCTGTAAAAGTCAGCTAAGGGATATTGCACACAGATAACATCTGTGAGAGACGGAAAACTCGAATATTAACCCTGTGACAACACGCCTGGTTATCGCGGCACAGTAGACTATAATCCCTCTCAAAATTAACGAGACCCATGCCCAACAGTGGGACGTAAATGGGCTGGAGAAGAAAAAGAATTACGTAGGTACAGCCTGTATCAGAGACACATATTTCACGCACACGTAGATATTTATGTGGCTTCAAGCCTAACGAGTAATATAGCCGTCGATACTCTATCATCATATTAAAGTAACAATAATTTATTTAATTATTCTGGTACCCATAACACAAGCATATAAAGCTTAGCTTGGGACCAGAGGACGTTGTGTGAAATGTCCATGAATATTTATTTATTTTTAATTCAAAAACCTAAAAACACGCTTACAAACCTTATTTTTTTTTAAATTATTGCATGATCATCGCATATTATGTATGTAAAATTTCAGATCAATCCGACTACTGCAATAGGGTGAGAAGTACTTTTAAAGATTAGATACGTACTGAACTAATAAAAGCGTGTTACAAACGCTGACTACTTATTACGCATTTTTAAAGTGACACCTTTTATTTCGATATCCTTCCTAATCCTACGTAAATACAAATTGTCGATGAAAGCAAAAAGTACCACTCCGTCCTACACTAAATAATTCAAAGTATTTTAATTATTGTCGCGTTTAAAACTAAAACAACGATGTAGGCGGGAATGACCGGGCTAAATTGTTAGATAGGTTTTTGTACTAGTTTAATATTTAGGTTAATCTTTTATAAAACTTTTTGAGATTATAATAAATAATAGATAAATATTGACGGCCTTAATGCTCGTTATATGGATCACTAGATACATTGAGGCCAATTCTGATACATCAAAAACTTAACCTAACTTAAACAAGTGCGAGTCGGACTCGCGCACGAAGGGTTCCGTACCATTATCTATGCAACATAAGGCACGTTATTAATAAATGAGCAAACAACACACACAATACTTAATTAATCACGTTTGTTGTATGAGAGCAAGAAACGGTAAAAAAATCATGTTTGTTGTATGGGAGCCCCCTTAAATATTTATTTTATTTTATTTTTAGTATTTGTTGTTATAGCGGCAATAGAAATACATCATCTGTGAAAATAATAGATGGCGTTGTACGAAAAAACATCGCACGATGTTAAAACTCGCATTGATATGATTGTAGTGGAAAATTTGGTAAACATTTGCGTGAACCATAATAGCTCAGTTGGGAGAGCGACGGAACGGCATTCCGAGGTCGCGGGTTTAAGTCCCGCTTATGGTTATCATTTTTTCCATTATAATTTAGTTTGTTTAGTAAAAAGCATAGCGAGTCAATCGCAAAATATTAATAAATTAATCCTAATTACATACTTTAGGTACTATACTTTTTTGGTAGAATTCTAAGAGATGATTAAAATCTAACTCAGGAGATTTTATTTTAGGTATTTTTGACGGCTTCTCTTGCCATTATTACTCGTATCTATATAAATTACATTTGAGAAGCCTTTGACATCGTTGTCCCTAATTACAAAACACGCTTGACGTTAGCACCAACTCTGTTGCGTCGATAACTAAATTAAATTAAGCTAAAGTGAAACCAACTGGTGTGATTCGGTTTAAAAGCTACAATTTTCTATTGATTGAAATCGTTATTCTGTGTTACCCATCCATACTTACTTGTATTTTAAAGTTTGTATATCATAGCTGGTGCAATCTCCGAAAGTAGTAGTATAAACCTAAACTTTTTCCATAACAGGAAGCTGCAGTCTCCATTTATACTATAAGCTATCTATAGGTATTTTAAAAATGAAGTAGGTATCTAGTTAGGTGTTTAAGAACGCAGTCGTGGACAAAGCGGCAACCTAGTTTTTTATAGTATAGTAAGAAAGTTACTAACATTACTGAAATGTGTTAATGACACTCTTTATATTTTTTTTTACTTTAGAATAGAAAAGTCACTATAAAGTTATACAGAAGTTTAAGGATTACAAGAACATGGTAAGTACAAGCGGTCTTATCGCAGTTTGCGATCTCTTCCAGACAACCTTTGGGTGGATATGATTGCTTTGGAGAGGGCTACTTGTGGAGCACATCCTAATAACTACTGATACACTTACAATAATATAATACATAAACAATACACATACTAATACATACACGTATAAATAAAGATATACAATACATACACAAATAAAAGTCTATAAATACATACCTATATACAAGAAAACAAACATTAGTTATGCATATAGAATTAGTATCTACAAATTCTACATGCACAACTTAACTAAAGAATGAAAAGAACTATGGCGTATTTTGATTATTGAGCTATTTTGTTGTGCACATTTTTATAAATTAAAATCGTTAGTCTATAATATATAATTCTCTAATAAAAAAGTTCTGTCGACATTGCCGAATTGTGTTATTGACACAATCAATTTTCATTTCTTAGATAAGTTTAGTTGTGCTTATAGAATTGGTACCATTGTCTAAAGTCAAATGAAGACAATTGAAAATAAATTAACTGGCAATAAATTACTTGAGCCGAATGTCTTGGGATTATATATTCAGAGTACAGAAATGCTGTGTGTTACGTTGTAATGGACCCCTACTTCATTAAACCACCTACGATTGTAATTTCTATAGATTTCTCAAAGGAATTTGTTAACTGTCAAGACAAGTTTACAAACATACGATGTACGTAGGTATATAACTTTATATAGAGACTAAAATGTATGTGATAAAACAGATTTAGGTACGTCTGCCTAAACGTCGTCTCAGAGCTTAATACTGCTAATATTTATACTGTGGTTTCGTCTATTACGCGTAGAATTCAAAAACCATTCATAATGACTTATCGGAGGTTTAAAAGTTCGCTAAAATAGGTTCGCGAAAATTGTCAAAACTTGTTATTCATAATAGTCTTTTTACGCTAAAACGTTTATTATCTCTCTGATAAAATCTCCGTTTAAACCTCTGATAAGTCATTATGAATAAGACCATACCTAATAGTTTAAAATAAATATAAAGAGGTGTTTACGACATGTAGTGTTGTCGTAAAGAGCGTGACCGAGCGATACTTGACGATATTATACTAGTTATTTCACCCGTCATTTAACACGATGTTAGCTATTATATTTTACGAGCCTTGGGTTATTGTAAAACAGGATTTATTAACTCCTTTAGCCTCAGAACATATCAATATAATAATTCAAAAGTCCCTGCTTAGGCTAGAGTTATTCGTTCAAGTATAATACTGAAATTTAATTGTTAACGTGACCTCTACTAAGAAGAAAAACAAAGGCTTTTCCTATTGGTGTCAGCGCCAAAGATTGATTGTTTTCAATGAACTGTGAAAATATGCTACACTAACTTATTGTCGAACTAACTTCTGTGTACTTTTTCGTTTTTATTTATACACAAATAGTAATTACAGCGAGTAAATAAATGGGTTATTTAATGTACTAAAAGTCTCCGGTGCTAAAAATTCAATCAAAATTTATTCCACTCCATTAGGGTCGGCGACGCGCGAGTAATACCCCTTGTGTTACAGACGTCTATAGGCTACGGTTACCGCTTTCCATCAGGCGGGCCGTATGCTTGTTAGCCACCTAATAAAAATATCCATTTGTCCAATCATCGTAGTATAGCCACTCACACGTTCAAGGATACTTTGATATCCAAAAAAAAAAGGGCAACTTACGTCCAAGGATACTTTTATATCCATAGCGACATATTTTATAAAACCGACCTCTATGGATAAATTGCGTTATTTTTTGCATCTTTAAGTTGTGTAGTAGATAGCTGATGAATTACTTTACAATCACAATTACTAGATGGCAGTGTAAGAAGCATCAACGAATAAAAACAAACTTTTTTCTTCAGTCCACTCTACGCTTTGTGTTTAGTGAACAAGTGGTTTTGAAGTCCCAGTGATTATGTCGTAAGTACTTCAGTTTTATTTATGAGTTCATAGATTATTATACATCAAGATAAACTAGATGATTTGTGCGTTATAATTAAGTATACATATCACAGTTTTAAGAGTAAAATAGTGTTATATTTTGAATTCAAAGTTCGAAAAAAATAGCGTAAGAGCGGCCATTCTTGTTGTTGACCAAATTTTAGTTATTTTTACGTAGTTTTTCAGTAAAATATTGTTTAAACAACGAGTAATAGTTCGTCATAAACATAATAATACACTTTAAAAACAGAAATATACAATAATTACGGAAGATTCCTTAAAAATGTCTTTGTGTTCCTCAGGTGTTTAAGCATGGATAGATTACTATCCACGGACGGAACTAAAATGGTTCAAAATAAGGGTGTGTACAAACTGCAAAATATGTTTGCAATATTTTTGTGTGGTGGTGTGTTTCTTCGTTTGTTTGATATAATAATGTTATGCTTGTTAACAATTGTCGAGTTTTGCTATCAATTTTAAATTTTCGTGATGGTTTCACTTTTTTTCTCTTGTTAGAAGAATTTAATTCTCATATTTTATCAAAATTATTAATATTTCGGTTTCCGGTTTTAAGCCTATTTGTGTCGGGCTTATTATTTTTTTAATATTGATGTCATTATTGTAATAATTATACCATGTGCATACTTAGTATTGCTTGAAGATACGCTGCTATTAAAATGTGAATTTTTGTTATAAGTTACTAGCTACTGACTCTGATATTTCTAATGCATCATGCACATTATTTTTGCCTTTTGCCTTGATGATATTGATAGTTAAAATTAATACATACACCAATTTTAGATCACCAATTGAATTTTCCTTGGCTCGTGGAAGTCGCACACGTGGACGAGGGGTTCGTACTAGAGGTGGGAGCGTACTTGTAAAAGTGTCTTCAAAGATTATTATTATTCTATTTACAGAAATAAATATTATTTCATCATCATTTCATTTGTTTTTTTTTTTATTGAATAAGGATTAATAAATAAAACACAACATATAATTTATTATTGCTGTTTAATTTAAAAGCCCAACTAAAAAAAACATAGCCGCCTTTTTTGAGTTGCGTAAATAAGTCTGAACGAGACCTTAGGCGGCCATCTTGCTTATATTTTGACTTCGCGAGCGAGTCGAAAGCGTTCGGGGCCATCACGATAAAATTATGAAGAAAGGTGTTTTGTTTCGATTTATTTAACTACTTAGGATTAATTAAACATAATGATCCATGCATCGTTTTACAGGAAAACACTTCTAGTTTATTGTTACATTGTTTAATTGGTAAAATAAACAATAATTTTTCGTTGTGGTGTAAATTAATACAATATAAATGTTATGTTTTCTCCAAATTCAATATTTACACCTATTTTTAATACTTTAAAATAAATTTTCAGATCTTAAAAAATACATAGATTTCATCTGTAGTCTTTTAGCAATTTTTCGTAGTATTTGTCTTCACTCTAGATATTATAGATAAGAAGCTATAAAGGTTTTTTGTTACAACATGCGAGCGCGGTACCGATCGAATCAGCGCCACGCGTAGCTGGACGGACAAGGGTATAATAGGTATTTATGTCGGGACGTGTGAGTGGATAGGACATATTATTATTATTATGACATATTCATGACGGGCCTCGAGGTCTAGTGGTTCATATTGTTACGAACACACAAAGCACAAAGGAGCTAGCACCATCTAGCGTCGACTAGTAAAACCACTTAAAGAACCGAACAGAGTGAAACCCCTTTTCAATACCAGATGGCGTTAGAGGAACTACCGTACATGCGCGAACTTTCCAGAAACATTCGTTCCGGGCGATCACGTTCGCGCACAGTCGAGAACTTTCTGAAATGGTCTGGAACTCGTCTCGGCGCATATAAATAGCGGCAGGGAGGCGAGCCCGGGCAGTTCAGTTTGAGCTACGATCGAGGCGACTTCGAGAGCGAAAACAAGTGATCAAGAGTGATACCAGTGAAACCTACGACTTGGCTACGACC
The DNA here is from genome assembly GCA_916999025.1 of Orgyia antiqua. Classification (NCBI taxonomy): domain Eukaryota; kingdom Metazoa; phylum Arthropoda; class Insecta; order Lepidoptera; family Erebidae; genus Orgyia; species Orgyia antiqua. The sequence continues at coordinate 14,435,101 of OU779869.1, forward strand.
TAGGACATTGTTAGTGCTTAGTGTTTGGACCTAGTGCATAGTGTGTAACTAGTGCTAGTGAATAAAGTCTTCAAAAAGAGTCAGCAGGTCTTTCTCTCCAAATCCTTCGAACCCTAACACGTAACAATATGTATAACGGACTGCCGTTCACGAGATCGCGGGTTCGACTTCAGGACAATCATTTCTGTGATGTTTATAATTGTCATACAAATGTTTGTACTCCGTCTGCGTGTTTACTATGTATTATAAGTATGTATTTACAAAAGAAAAGTAGTTTATGTATTCTATCCGTATTCTGGTGCCCATTTCATAAGCATATAAACTTGGCTTAGGACCAGAGAACGTTGTATAAAATGTACAGTTAAAAAAAGATTACTCAACAAAGTACAAAGGTTTAGTTACTGGTAGTAAATTCAAATCCACTATCTCATTCGCTGTTGCTACCAAACGTAATTATGAGGATCAATAGAGCTAACATGCTGACTCCATAGTGAATATAGGATAAAGACTCCATTCTTCGGAGCATCAACTTCACTCAAACAACCTAACCATAGCCTAAGTAGACTGACTACAAATTCTAGCAAAAAATATCTATGAATAAGTACAAGGTTTGAATTTCCTTTCCAGTCCATTAACAACCCACCGCTGGACACAGGCCTCCATCGCTTTGGGAGGGACTGTGGTCTACAGTGCCGCGCTGACCATACGTGTTGGCACAGGGTTTAGTTTCAAGTTTTCCGTCTATCACAGTAAACGTTAACTTCTTATATTGTTCCTTAGCTGGCTCTTACAGCACCCTGGGAAAGAAATGGGGAGCTGACACTTGTATTCTTAATCCGTCACCACTCGAACAACAAGGTTTGAATGTATTACATGTAATCTATTCTTTCATACTAATACTAGCTGAGCCTTCAAACGCCGTTTTGCCATACAAATGTCAGTGGTGGACTACTCTTAACATTTAGGGGGATGAAAGATAGATGTTGTTCGATTCTCAGACTTAACGGATATGTACACAAAATTTCACGAAACCGATCGAGCCATTTCGGAGGAGTATAATAATTACAAACACCTTGACAAGATAATTTTATATATTAAAAAGATAATAATATTATAAAGCTGAAGAGTTTGTTTGTTTGAACGCGCTAATCTCAGGAACCACTGCACACTGGTTCGATTTGAAAAATTCTTTCAGAGTTGGATAGTACATTTATCGAGGAAGGCTATAACGCTATACAACATGACGCTGGGACTAATAAGAGCGAAATATCAGTGAAAATGTCACAAAAATGGCAAAATTTTCCTAAAATAACAACGACTATTTACGATAAAACATGTTCTATTAGTCAGAATTTTTACAAAAATAGCTTTTCAGTCATCCTACACATAGACTTTATCTGTGCCAAATGTTATACTCCTATCTCAGTGTAATATTTGTTATAAGGGTAAAAAAATTTCGCTCGATTAATTTATTTAAACACATACCAAGGCACTTTCTCGCTGCGTGGGGTAAATTTTTAAGGAAATGATAAAAAATTCTATCGCTTGATTGGTATACGGATAAATAACGATTAGTTAGGTATTCAGTAGGGGTAAATGGCGTACCAGACAGTGGGTTGACGTTTAAAATTGAGGACAATTATTAAGTTAAATAAAATTTGCTTGAAAATCCTCAATATCTTTTTAAATAATTGCATTGTCATCGGTCCTTGATAAGTATGCAAAATTTCAAAACAATCGGACTATCGCAAGTGGATGAAAATCGCGTTGAAAAATTCCGTTACATAGATTAATACATACCAAACTTATAAAAGCGTGTTAAAAAATGAAGTACTATTTAGCCCGGCTAAAGTTAATTGTCCTCCTTACTTAATTTTTTATTTAATAAGAGACTAGGATGTATATAACGCCGCCCACTGGTTCAAGCGGAAGAATGCAGACGCTGCCGCTGGAGCCAGATTGTGGTAAACTGGCTTTGTTTTTTCTTACTCCATATATATTTACTATGTCTTTGTAATCCTTTTTACCTCAATAAAATTATTTTCTTTCTTTATTTCTTTATAATATTAGTATTGATTCCGTGTATCTAACCTAGATACCTATTTTGCAATTCAAGAAAGAAAGAAAATGAAAATCAATAAAAAAATATGAATTTCGATCTTTAACGTTTGTTGTATGAAATGGAATGAAATATGAAATTCTTGTAATTAATCTTGAAAGGAATGCAATCTAATAAATCTTGTACGCGCGGATGATATGGAAATTATTGCATTGGCTACTATACTCTTTGCTTATAAAATATTGCTTAGGAAGCAATTAGCCATACATATAGGGCCTAGTTTTAGGGTTCCTTACCCAAAGGGAAACACGAGTTCATGTTGTTAAAACTGCTGTCTGTTACCAGGCTGGGTAGGCTATAGTTATATTTTACAAGCTGTTGCCCGCGACTCCGTACGCGTGGATTTTTTTCCCGTTTTTGCAACATTTTTCACTACTGGTTATTCCCATTGGTCACAGCGTGATCTTATATGGCCTATACCAGGTGTGGCCAACTTTTGTGCACATAAGATCTACATTTTATTTTAAAATTGAATCGCTATCTACCTATTTCTTAGGTAAGAAGGGGGACGTTTATGCAATGTACTTTTATACCGCCGTGTACTCTTGAAAATAGTAGAAAACTACTAAAAGTGGTCACGCTGAACGTCTCCCTACTCGAAGCATGAGCTGCGTACATGTTCATTCCTGTATCAAGTTCTAGAAACATTTGGCATTGAATGCCGCTCATGGAACTAGCGAGTGATCGACCAAAATTGGTCGACTCGATGTCGTTGGATCGACTTGTTGGCCACTGCTGGCCCTTCTTCGATAAATGTACTATATAACATTGAAAGAATTTTTCAAATCGGACCAAAGGTTCCTGAGATTGGCGCGTTCAAACAAACAAATTCTTCAGCTTTTTAATAGTACAAGCTGTTGCCCGCAACTCCGCCCGCGTGGAATTTTGAAAGTTTTCCCCGTTTTTGCAACATTTTTCACTACTGCTTCTCTCCTATTAGTCGCAGCGTGATCTTATATAGCCTATAGCCTTCCTCGCTAAATGGACTATCCATCACTGAAAGAATTTTTCAAATGGAACTAGAAATTCCTGAGATTAGCGCGTTTAAACAAACAAACAAACAAACTCTTCAGCTTAATAATATTAGTTTAAATAGAATAGATTAGTATAATAGTTGAGTTATACAGTTTGATAGCTGCGATTTTAACAGAAAAGATATAGCAATATCTAACTAAAATACCTTGTAATCTGAGAAAGGATATTGGTACCATTTCTACGTATACAACTAAACTAAACTTAACTAAAAAATGAAAACAACTATGGCGTATTTAGATTAATTGGCTAGTTCGTTGTTCACGATTTTATTATTTAAAATCGTTAGTCTTTATTATACTGATCTCTATACTATAATATTATAAAGCGGAAGAGTTTGTTTGTTTGTTTGTTTGTTTAAACGCGCTAATTCGGTGTTAGATAGGGCATTTTTCGAGAAAGGCTTTAGGCTATATAACATCACGCTACGATCAGTAGAAGCAAAGCAGTAGTGAAAAATGTTGCAAAAACAGACTGTCTTCTAAACAACTGCATTCGATTTATTTTTAATCTTCGCAAGTATGACCATGTGTCTACTTTCCGCTCCCAGCTGAAGTGGCTCCCCATTCGTCAACGTCGTGACTTGCGTGCTCTCACCACACTCTTTTCATTACTCTCTAGTTCTTCTCCTCCCCTCTACCTTACTTCAAACTTTCAATATCTTTACTCAAGTCACGATAGAAATCTTCGTTCTCTTAACAACCGTCTGCTTCTTGTTCCTCCCAATAGGACCGGTTTTGTACATTCCTCCTTCCCCGTACAATCTTCAATTCTCTGGAATGCGTTACCCTCCGAGATCAGGATGCTAAATAACCGACGAAAGTGGCCGAATTATCCCAATAATACTTGCCATCTTTTTCATTATTATTTATGTATGTGTATTGTCTATTGGACTTATGTATGTGTATTGCCTATTATATCTATTTATGTATATGTAGTATTTTAGATATTGGTAGTATATTTATGTGTAATTATATTCATTTCTGTATTAGTTGCTGAGTTTAACACCTTATTTGTTTATACATATATTTTTTGTATTTCGTATTCAACTACGCTTTACTCAGACCTTTTTAATACACACCCACTTCCATATATCTCTGCACCACCTGAAGGTTGACTGGTAGAGAATGCTTCAGGCATTAAGCCCGCCTTTATACAAAATTGTGTATATAAAGCTTGAAATAAATAAATAAATAAAATAAAAACAGATAAATTTTTCTAAATTCCACGCGGACGGAGTCGCGGGCAAGAGCTAGTTTTCTAATAAAAAAGTCCTGTTAACATTGCCGAATTGTGTTATTGACATTATCAATTTTAATTTTTAGTTAAGTTTAGTTGTGCATGTAGAATTGGTACCATTGGCTATTACTTACAGCTACAGTAAAAGTCAAAAATACAAATCGCTACTACAGATAAAACTATCTAATAAAGATCTATAGATAATAATCTACTTAGTTTAAAAAGTAAAAAAAAAACCCTTAAATATCCTGAATATTTTTTAAATGATTGCATTGTCATCAATACTCAATTCTATGCTACCTAATTACAAAACGTTGACAGTTTATGTTGTCCGAGACATAAGTAAAAAAAAAAAAAAAAAAAATTGCCATAAAATAAGAAGAAGAAGACATATGGGCCATTAAAAGAAGAATTGAATTGAATTAAGAAGAAGAAGAAGTTTCTGTTGTCACATGTTGTCACAATCGTAGTAAACACAAGTAAACAATTATGATATTTTTACCAGATTCTATAAACAAAGCGTTTTTATGTGAAATTATCTGATTGTATATGAAAGGCATACGTAGAAACACAATAATCTTGGTGAGTCTACTCATATACAATTAAACTATTACGTGTATAATTAAAAATACAAGTGTGGTCATAGTGATACTTCAACATGCTATTCTAGTAATTCTGATCAAGGAATTTTGATTATTCTTTTAAATTATTGCATTTTCATCGGTCCTTGTTAGGTGTGCAAAATTTCAGATCAATCCGTCTACTGCAAGTGGCTGAAAATCGCTTTCAAAGATTCCGTTACACAGATTAATACATTGATAGATACATACCAAACTTATAAAAGCGTGTTAAAAATATCTAATATAGATCTCGATCTAATTAAATATATAAAAATAAGTCGGATTTTCCTTCCTGACGCTATAACTCCAGAACGCACGAACCGATTTCCACGGTTTTGCATTCGTTGGAAAGGTTTCGGGCTCCGTGGGGTTTATAGTTCTTTTTTTTTTATTTATTTTTTTTACTTTTTTTTGGTATGGCAAAACAATGTTTGCCGGGCCAGCTAGTTAAATATAGATCTAGGTATTTTTTTTCTATTTATTAATGTAAAAAGACTTGTGTAGAAAAAAGTTGAAAGGGAAAGATTATTTAACTAAAAATTGACTCCCTTCCTTTCATATAACACTTATAATTACATGACCTCTAACTTCGGTATAGCAAACATAAAATAAAATAAATTCTTAGAAAAACAATTTCTATATTATAATATTGCTCAGACTTATAAAATTGTTCTGATACCAATATGAAGTCACAAAAGGATGTTAATAAGATTATAGAACGTATCTTAATAAAAATCTCTCTTTACATATACCTACACTATATACAGGTTGACTTTTTTATCACTAGCCAAATTTTTATATTATAATCTTTAGGAAAAATAAATAAACACATATTTTTTCTTTCAGTGTCATTCAGTACTAAAATATTAAAAAACAGCGTCGCAAAGTTGTCTACAAAAAAGCAAGATTACAAAAAGCAAGAAAAATTATTTCATTGTGAAAATTTTACCTACCTATTTTTTTTCATAAATGGGTTGCCTAGAAAAAATTTGGACAGTGACTATAAAATCATACTGTATATCTATTGAATACAACGATTTAATTCCATAGTCTGCTAACATTTTCAAGTATTTATTTATCAAAAATACTGTCTTTCTATGCAGTGGCGTAGCCTGCCTTGGTGGGGCCCCGTATAAAAATTTATATGGGGGCCCATATGAAGGGTAAAGATAACTTACGAAAGAAAAATAATCTGCATAAAATTTCTGAAATAATAAAAAATTTGGAAAGCATTCATTTATTTTTGCTATCGCACATTGGGGGCCCCCGTGGACCGGGGGCCCCGTATAATTGATACGGCTGATACGGCGTTAGCTACGCCCCTGATAAAAACACTAATTTTATGCCCGCGAATTTGTCCGGAAATATAGATTTTCACAATTCTGTATTAAACTGTCTTCTTAATCTATCCAAATATTAAAAAGCTGAAGAGTTTATTTGTTTGGAACGTGCTAATCTCAGGAACCACTGATTTGTACGCCCGTGCCCAACAGTAAGACGTTACTGGGCTGGAGAGAGAGTGAGAGAAATACAATAGATCTGTGCTTTAGGTTTTCCTATTGCCCTATAACGTGAGGCTCTCCAAAAAGGGTTGAAAAAACATATCTACAAGATCGTCAACGTGCGAGTGATACCCACAGAATAGATAGTAGATACCTCTGGGGGTATAGGCGTCTATAGTCTACTGCTTACGGTGACCATTAAGCGAGCCTTACGCTTGTTCGCCTACTTCGTGGTATAGTAAAAAACCTGTCAAGAGCGAGGTAAACTCGCACACTTAGGGTTTCGTACATACTAGACATATAAACATAAGTAACTGCATTCAAATAATCATTTAATTATACTCAAAATAAATCACCAACTTAATTTTGTAGTTAAAACATAGGGAACCGCCTACATTTCAGCTACTTCATAAGTTGGTATTAGTATAAACACTTTTTTACTTGTGATGTGATGACAAATTATAAGTTTTTGGATTTTTTCCTATATCGGCACTATATAGACTTGATCTATGCCAAATTTCAAGGCTCTAGGGCAACGGGAAGTAACCTGTGAATAGAATGAATATGAATGAAAATGAATATGAATTCCCTAGCATAAGTCGAAAAATTCTTAAAAATGGTCATAATTCGGTTATATCTTTTAAATGCGTAGAGGTGAAAGGTTGATTGTATTTTTTGCAGCAAGGGACCGCATAGATCTACATATCGTATGAGTTTCAAGTTGATACCTTCAGTCGTTGCTGAGTAAAAAAAGTTTGACAGATGGACAGACAGACACCGGAGTGATCCTATAAGGGTTTGTACGAAACCCTAAAAATAAGAAACACGCTTGAATATACTAAATATATTTTCAAATTATTATATTGATGTCGGACCTTATTAAGAGGATACCAAAATAGCTTCGTGCATTTTTCTATGTACGAAGTTTTCATTTTTTCTTTAGATTGAATGGCTATAGCTCTAATTTTTAGGTATATGTTTTTTCAATATATAATCTAGGATCGCATAAACTCAGAAACGCGATTGAAAAAAGTTTTCTCGATAGAAAATCTTAGCGAAACAACCTCTCTAATTTTTTATTTTTTTCATTTGTCGGTCTATTATCGCGTATTAACTAATGAAATAACTTTAAAAACATAGGTAACTATTATGTAGAGAAACACGTAAATCAGAATTAAAATATTATTATATTTAGTAGATTTTGAGTAAATAGGAAAAGTATCCCTAATTCTTCATTTTCTGTGCCTACTGGCTGTGTTAATATGTACGTGTCGGCGATGATATACGATAATATTGATGTAGGCCCTTAAGTGTGTAAAATTTCAGATCAATCTAATTAGGTACTGCAAATTGGGTAAAAATCACTTTCAAAGATTCTATTATATAGATTAATACATTGATAGATACGTACCGATTTAATAAAGCGTGTTAAAAAGGAATCTGTCTATACATATTTTGTAAAGCATGGAGTGTCTTAAAAAAGTTAGTTACTTTTTATTTTATTTTCCATAATTGTCATTGGCACGCCATTGCGCAATTTGCGCACAGGGTATTAAATAGGTGTGCCCTGATAACGATTTAAAAGCACTTCGATTAAGCCCAAGAAATTAAAATATCCACATATCGAAGCATTTGTTTTTGACTTTACGACGGTCAGTCCGCCCAAAATAGGCTACCCTTGAAAAAGCATGCAAATAAATAAATATGTAAACATATACCTATTTACATATTTATACTTAAATTTGCATTTCTTTGCGATATCACCATATATTTTTTTTCTATTCTAGAATATTCACTGATTATTTATCTATTTGTATCTTTATAACCTGTAGACATGTGTTTAATTACTCACATCTACAATAAACCTATAAAGCTGAAGAGTTTGTTTGTTTTTTTGGACTCGCTAATCTCAGGAACCACTGGCCCGATTTCAAAGATTCTTTCAGTATACGATAGTACATTTATCGAGGAAGGCTGTAGGACGGCGCTGCGACTAATAGGAGTGAAACATCAGTGAAAAATGTTGCAAAAACAGAGAAAAATTTCTAAGTTCCATGCGTACGAAGTCTACTGTTAAAAGATTGAATAAAATATTACAAATTGTTTTATCTCGTGCTAAGTTTATTCATTTATGACACTATTTTTTCGTAGTTGTTAAAAATCCGTCCAACTAGGCTAGGACACACACCCAAACAACTCCATAACGGGTGCTCCTACGTCAAGTGAGTCTTTTCTTATAGTTTTTGTATCCAAAGAGTAATAGAGGTTTTGCGGCCTTGGTTTTTTTTTGCATTGTGCAGGGTGCAAATAATAGGTAGGTACATTATCAAAAAGTTTATTGGTTTACTTATTTAGAATATCTTTTATTTAACTAAACGCAATATGCTTTTTAGAAAAGTGATTTTTTTATACAAAGATAGAGTTTAACACCTTAACGCCCAGTCGCATCCCACTATAACTAATTTACAAGAAGTCTCCCTCCCACACAGATTAGGTCACAGAATACGTACGACACCTTACCATTGTAACGTGCTGTTAGGGCGGTTCACCCTTAAAGTTATAAGGGGAGCGTTTCTGTAGAGCCCGCCATTCCTAACGCAACGATGAAACCATACGCAGCTTGCACGACCGCTGTGCTTGCCTTGCTGCTGGCCGGTTAGTTTAAACTTGTTCGAAATTTAAAATTGTAGTTATTTTTCTTTTTTTTTATATCAATAGTAAAGAAAGACAAATTGTTTTTATTTTTAATTTTCGTAATGTGTTATGTTTTATACTTTGTAAAAAAATTTTTATTTTAATGTATTCCCCGTTATTTTTTTCTAATTAGTTGATTGATTTGGAAGCTTTAGCTTTAGAAATAACTAATTTTAATACATTTTTATTTTAGATGGTTTTCTTTCATGTATTTTTATTTATTATTTTAATAAATTGTTTTAAACCTTATTCTATTTTTATTTTAAAGTGTTTATTCAATGAAGCAGACAGGTAAGTAAGTTATCTTTTTAAATTTGCTATGGATATACATTCACCTCAATTTTCATGTGTGACGGAACGAAAAATGGGAAAGTTTATCGTCTTTCAAAAATGTGGTGATCCGCATTGTGTATCCTTATCAAATATGTCAGGTGTTCTATCAATTTTGAAACCGAATTTCCTTAACCAATATTTTTTTTATTTATTTATTATGAATACTCGTTTGTTCTAGAATGTATATTTGTGGTTATGTTCAAATAATGTTAAATTATTATACTAATACTAAAAAGAAACACTATCTATGTTTTAAAAAATGTTACTTTATATAGGTATGTAGACTAATACATAGTTGTCGGCATAGGTTATAGGTAATTGGTAAACCTGCCTTACCCTTTGTTCAGTTCGTTATAGACAGTTAAGTATATATAAAATGGTATATGTAATTAACAGAGCTAAATTAATTCAAAATTTTGGTATATGATAAAAACCTCTTTTAATAAACTCATTAAATGATCAGACACTTTATATATTTGAAAAAATTTAAAGCGTTAAAAATTTGCTGAAAGCCGCTGGATATAAATGGCACTTGCTAGCGTTTTATATCATTCTTTGAGCGACTATGTCCAACAGTCTCTTAAACGTTTTACACAAACACTTCCATTTCATTCTATCCCGACATTTAGGTGATTTATTAATTTGGACATTATTTAATGCGCTGAGAATAATCAGGAAATTCTTTTACAGAAGTTTTTCTTCGAAGCTAAGCTTATTTGATTGTGTTATGTATTCCAGAATATGGATAAAATACATACATATGATACATACATACAAAGGAAACACCCAGATATAGTACAAATATTTATGTGACTAATTCAAATATCGTACAAATACTTATATGAACCACGAGGTCCGTCATAAAACATTCGCATCGTATAAAAAGTAGTTTTATTTAAATTAATATAAAACGTTAAAATATTACCTCAACCATTAAGTTAAATGAAATGAAATGAAATGAATACATGAAGATGTCAGACATAATTATCATAAATCCTTCACATTTTACCTATTTAAGACATGCAAAAATAGTTTTGATCTTAGGCTGATAAATAGCTAAGTTCATAGTATTGATTCAATATATTATTAATGTCAAATTAAATATTACCATTTACGAAAATGTCAAGACATTTATAAAAAAAATAAAATTTAACAAGATTTCAAATTTAGATAGGTACTCGTCAATAAAAAAAATTGGTCAAGTGCGAGTCGGACTCGCGCACGAAGGGTTCCGTACCATTATCTATGCAACATAAGGCAACGTTATTAGTATCGAGCAAGAAACGGTAAAAAAATCATGTTTGTTGTATGGGAGCCCCCCTTAAATATTTATTTTATTTTATTTTTAGTATTTGTTGTTATAGCGGCAATAGAAATACATCATCTGTGAAAATTTCAACTCTCTAGCTATCACCGTTCTTGAGATACAGCCTGGTGACAGACGGACGGACGGACAGCGAAGTCTCAGTAATAGGGTCCCGTTTTTACCCTTTGGGTACGGAACCCTAAAAACTAGAAATGTCAAATTAATTAAAATAGAAATGTCAATAGGAAATAAAAGTTCAACACTAGTTGTATATGTACTAATTAGTTAATATTTTGTTTGTTTCAGTTTAATCACATCAATTAGCAGTTGAATGTAGTTATAATTATTTTATGATTTTACCGGTCTCCAGGTTTTTTTTTTTTTAAATCTCCTTCATTTGGTGTCCTATTCTGTTACGCGACGTTGCCGAAATTGTATATACAAAAGCCATTAACTAAAAGAAGAAGAAAAGAAGTAGGAAATAAAAACAAACATACAATAATTTTTAGTTGGTGTCAAACTAAAAACAGATACAAATAACAAACAAGTCGTTTTAAAAATAACACAAGTCTAAACTATTACAATTTCTAAACATCTTTGTCATTTAAAAAGTCTATAAAAGTATAATAACATTTAGTGGCTAGTAAATTCTTTAGACGTTAATTAAGTAATAGTCGTAACAAAATTATTAATAAACACGAGTCTCTTAGGAAACAAATGTAGGCTATTTTTTCAAGTGTACTTTCTTTTGCTATTCAAATTATCTATTCAAGTTCCGTTTTACGAAACATTTCTTAAAAAATTAATGTAATTGTTATAATTAATTTATGGATAAAACTAACTGTTGTCTCTAACCTCGTACTCGTGGAATTTAAAAACCAAAACCTAACAAATTATACAAAAACCATTCTCTTGAACCATTCTATCTATTAAAAAAACGCACAAAATCTGTTGCGTAGTTTTGAAGATATAATCTCACATAAGGACATACAAAAATAATGAGCTTGTTCTATAATAAGTAAAGATTCTAGATAGATACCATCAATATTGTAATTTAGTTTAGATGCGTCAAGAGAATTGGTACAGTCGTATTTTAATTTAATTAGTCTATACTAGAAAAAGGTGGAATTAGTAGAGAAATATCTACTAACTTAATTGATTATAAATCCCAAAACGATTAATAAGAACTCTTACTGTGTATTCAGAATATTAAGTAACTAGCTGCAGCCCGCGACTTCGAAGGCGTGGGATTTAGAAAATTCTCCCCGTTTTTGCAACAGTTTTCACTGATGCCTTGCTCCTTTTAGTTGCAGCGTGATATTATAAAGTTTATAGCCTTCCTTAATAATAGTATCTACTATCCAACACTGAAAGAATTTTTCAAATCAGACCAGTGGTTCCTGAGATTAGCGCGTTCGAACAAACAGAGTCTGTTTGTTTGAACGCTTTGAGCTTTATTTTACTAGTAAGTATAGATTTCTTCTTTCTAAAGGTCTCTAGTTATCATACTTACGAGTATCTACCTTTAAACAGGAACGAAGGGAAAGAGGCAGGTTGTAATAAAAATTTAACACACAAAAGCACATACATTTTTTTCACATCGAGCCCGCAGTTCCTAGATTAGCGTGTTCAAATAAAAAATAAATTCTTCAGCTTTATAAAACATATTACTAGCTGTTGCCCGCGACTCCGTACTCGTAGAATTTAGACGTTATTTCTCCGTTTTGGCAATATTTTTAACTACTGCTTCGCTCCTATTGGTCGTAGCGTGATGTTATATAGCCTAAAGCCTTCCTCGATAAATGCCCTATCTAACACTGAAAGAATTTTTCAAATTGGCCCAGTGGTTCCTGAGATTAGGGCGTTCAAACAAACAAACAAACTTTTTCGCTTTATAATAAATAAATAAATAAATATAGTAGTATATGTATTATATCCGTATTCTGGTACCCATAACACAAGCATATAAAGCTTAGCTTGGGACCAGAGGACGTTGTGTGGAATGTCCATGAATATATATTTATTTATTATGTTGTCTGCAATTACTCAATTGAACTTAATAACCCAGTTTTGTCAGAATTACTTATTGGCCAGTAAATTATATAGAATGAAACCAAAATATTCTTTATTAGAAAATAATAATAAGTCACGAAACACGCTTACTCAGAACTAAGCTATTTCATAGGAAATATAAGTACCTGTTTGTTTATTAGGGGTAATATTTCTACTTCTATAAATTGGAATTAATACTCGGAAAGTGAAGTTAGTCATTGTATATGGGAAAATAGTAATTTGCTTAGAAAAATAATTAAAAAGTATATTGGAAAGACCTGGATCCATCCATTAGCCTCTCTACGTCCACTGTTGGACATAGGCTTCCCCCATAGAACGAAATAACGCGCGGTCTTGTGCCGCTTGCATCCAATGGCTCCCTTGACCTTGACGATATCGTCGCTCTACCTTGTCGGGATCCACCCAACACTCCGTCGTTCGTTACGCGGTCGCCACTCTAGGACTTTTCTACCCTAACGATCATCAGTCCTACGAGCGATGTAGCGTGCCCATTGCCACTTCAGCGTGCTAACCCTTTGGGCTAAGTCGGATACGCCAGTTCTCCTACGGATCTCCGTATTACGGATTTTATCCCGTAGCGAAATATCGAGCACAGCCCTCTCCATAGGACGCTGTGCTAATTTGATCTTGGATACAAGACCCGATACATGTTTTTAAATTATTGTATTGTCATCGGCCATCGGTTAATATGTATAAAATTTTCAGATCAATCCGACTATTGCAAGGGAGTGAAAATCTTTTTCCGTGATTTCGTTTCATAAACTAACAGATGCGTTCGAAGCTAATAAAAGCCTTCAATGACGTCAATTTTTATTTGTCTTAAGTTTTTAATCCACTGCCCTAGGTAATAATCATTCATTCATCATTCGTCATTCTTTCTTCATCTAGAGAAAGACACAGGCGTCTCCCAAATCATCCTCCAGCAACTTTGTCACCATTTGGTTTCCTAAAAGTTCAAGTGTTCATTTTGCACATTCAACTACAACTCAAGTTGAATCAAGTGGTAGTGAAAATTATATAGAAAATATGTAGAGTCATATCCGAAAGAAATTGCAAGTACTCTACACGGCTCTACAAGTAGAAAATTCTTGAATATTTAAAGTCAATACTTACTTAGTTAATTTAATTTCATAAAGTCAAGTATAAAGAAGAATAATTTTATCATGTGAAAAAAGATTAGAGAAAAGATAAACGTATGTGAAGGAAAAAGAAATTGGTCTGTCAAAAAAGTATGGAAGAAAAATCTGTCGGAAGAAGAAAGTTTAGATTATTTGCAACAAATAAGTTCCACAACTACAAGACCCATTTAAAAAATTGACTCACCTATTAGAAGCTACTATATCCCCGATAAACATAGGCTATATATTTTTATTTTTCAACTAGTCATCGCCCGCATCTTCGTATGCGTAAAATTTGAAATATAAATAAATATGTAACAATAAATAATAAATATCACGGACATTTCACATAACGTCCTCAAGTCCCAAGCTAAGCTTATATGTTTGTGTTATGGGTACCAGAATACGAATATACTACATAAACTACTTTTCTTTTGTAAATACATACATATAATACATAGTAAACGCCCAGACGCAGAACAAACATTTATAAACATTACACAAATGATTGTCCCGAGCGGGAATCGAACCCACTACCTCGTGAACGGCAGTCCGTTACATGAACCACTAGACCACGAAGCCCGTCAAATATACATTGAACGTAATCAAATTACACAATAAAAATCATCCTCTTGAACCATTATATCTATTAGAAATAACCGCATCAAAATCTGTTGCGTACTTTAGAAGACATAAGCTCATAGGGACAGACATACAAAATAACGACTGTTTTATAATAAGTATAAATATTGGTTATGAATAACGCTTGACTGACCTAAGTATTATCGTTCGAGGAATCGAGAGATCTTCACATTATACCTATCCGAAATCCTCAAAATATTTGTAAATATTTCAATACACGCCTTCAGCTTAGTCTCGTGATGATAAAGTAAGGAGTAACTTTGTATAAATAACATTATATTATTAGCTATTTTAAACGTTAATCATAGTTAGAAGCGGATATTAAATCCACTTTACCGCTATTTTCCTTTGTATACAATGTTTTCCTCCTGACATTAATACATATGTATATTGTTTGTTAAACTAACCGCAGAATAATAGTATAGAATATTTAAAGCTAAACAGGGTAGTTAAACAGGAAATTAGTTTTATCATGCATTATTAATAGTATCGATTTCTTTATGTTATTGAAGACATTTTCCATAATTAATGAGAATTCAGTAATTGAAGAAAGAAAGAAGAAGAAAGAAAGAAAATAAGTTTATTTGTAACGATTACATTTTACACAAGGAAACAACAAATTATATGCATAACATAATAGGTACATTACAAAGCGGAGCCAGCTCAGCAAAATGCTGGCAAGGAGCAACAATTGACTCTTTTATGTACCTAAAACTTTTTAAGATAACGCATTAAAATAGAAATCTTTTATTTATGTCTATGTATCTGGTTGTTATTGATGATGATGATGATGATGTATCTGGTTTCGTTCCATCGGTTCGTTCTGGTTTGTTTCCTCGTTCGTTTGGATTCGTACCAAGCTGTTGTCCAGGACTTGATTCGCGTGAAATTTTGAATGTATAACTTAAAGCAAGTTTTCCCGACGCAATTGGCATTGTTCATATTTTTTTTAAACTCTTAATTCAAAAATAAAAATAGTTTAAAAAAACTAAAAAAACACGCTTTATTTAATCGAATTATTGCATTGTCATCGGTCTTTGACAGGTGCGCAAAATTTGAATAGAATCTGACCGTTTGAAGTGGGTCAAAATAGCGTCCAAAGGAGTCGGTTACAAACATACAAACATACAAACAAACAAACATACAAACAAACATACAAGTGAAGCTAATATAAAGCGTGTAAAAACCATTTCGGGGAATAGAGTTTCTGATCATGATCCATAATTTTTTTTCGGAAAATTTGCTATATTAACGATTTTTTTCCTAAAAAGTAAATGATCTCTATTTGCCCTTGAAATGAAGGACTTAAAAGGTTAAGGCGTTCTGAGGGATATACTACTCTGTGGTGGAGTTGAAATTGGTCTATTATATCAACTTGGCAACTTTGAAAAGATATATTGCATTCTGTCTTAAGTCTATTAAGAAAAGTCACACAGATTGCGTACAACGATGACGTCACAACATTTAAAATAATATCTTTAAGTATTTTAAAAAAATCTATATTGTGAATATTTTAATAATATTGAAATTAGTTGCTTAAAATAGTCTATATTTTCTAAAAAAAAATTAAAAAACAGCAGGTCAAAAATTATGAACAATGCCAATTAGATATTATCGCTATATAAAATTATAGCCTATACTTTAAGGAGGATAATATACTCTAAGGAGGATACCAAAATAGCTTCGTGCATTTTTCTACGTACGAAGTTTTCATTTTTTCTTTAGATTGAATGGCTAGAGCTCTAATTTTTAAGTATATGTTTTTTCAATATATAATCTAGGATCGCATAAACTCAGAAATGCGATTGAAAAAAGTTTTCTCGATAGAAAATCTCAGCGAAACAACCTCTCTCATTTTTTATTTTTTGTCATTTGTCGCTCTATTATCGCGTATTAACTAATGAAATAACTTTCAAAACATAAGTAACTGTTATATATAGAAACACGTAAACCGGAATTAAAATATATTTAGTAGATTTTGAGTAAACAAAAAAAATATCCCTAATTCTTCATTTTCTATGCCTACTAGCTGTGTTAATTGGTACATGTCGACGATAATATTGATGTAGGCCCTTAAGATAGCTTTCTATCAACATCATCATCAACAACAATACAATACGATACAAAATTATTTATTGTACTCCAAAGAAAAGACAAACTATATAATTAGATATAGTACAGCTTAAGGTACGTACGAGCGGCGCGGCGGCGGTCTTATCGCTGGTAGCGATCTCTTCCAGACAACCTATATGGAAGCTGTCGAGGAATTACAGCTAAGGGCAATTTAGGTGTGTCCCATCTGGCGTGTAATATTAATTTCTATTTGTTTAAACATACAGACAAAAAATTCTATAAACCATTTTTTTTACTTCTATTACGCCTATTCAATTTTGTTTAATATCTCCAAAGATTTATTTTTCACAAAGCAAAATACGGACTACGTCTTTTTTTCAAAGATTTTGTAGCTAAAATCTGCCTGAACTATATTTGTCCCTTTCAGTGCGGCGCTCGGGAATAGGGATAGCAATACCTAAAGCAAATACCTAAATTGGGGCTGTAGTCCCCTCTTAATTCTTGCCCACACGGACGTCAAATAATAACATAAATCTTTGACACATTACCCAAATACGCGAGATACGTGATTTATCTCTACCAAAACTACCAAGATGTATATACAATAATAATAACTTAACTGTTGACGCACTAACATTCTTATAAGGTTACGTCCATATTCAATCAACTAATTATTACACAGTTATATGTATCAATCAACAACAACAATCATATCAACAACAACAAAATATCACACAAAGTTATCGACCACCTGTTGATTTCTTTTTAACCAATATAGAAATGGATAGGTTTACCTTTATGAAGTTATGATTATTTATGAGAACGAAAAAGAGTTAATTATTTGATTTGAAATATTGACATATCGGGCAATAACTATAAAACGAGTTACCAATTATCATGTCATAACCCCTGTCGTATCCTACCTAGGGTATTGAAAAAATCAGCTAGCGGTCAATCAGATAATTTTTTTTGTAAGATATAGAAAATACGACAATAAAACCGTGCACCAACACGCCGGTGTGGCATAGCAGGCCAAACCCTTTCAAAATGGTGGCGACCAGTCCCCAACATTATCATCATCACACCGTCACGCCTTTTTCCCATGAGGATAGGCAGAGTCTATAGAGTGCCTGCTACGATCCAAATATATTTCCTCTATCTACACTCATACATTTGGTCATACATGCCCAACGGTTATAAGGCCTGCCCATTGCCTGACGTGGCAGGTCATATCGCTCGGAGACGTGACGACGGTCAGGGACGGAATATCCTTGAGTGGAAACCACGTACAGGACGACGCAGCGTGGGGCGGCCCCCAACAAAGTGGACTGACGATGTCATCAAATGCGCTGGGGCCGCTGGATGCAGTTAGCGCAGCAAAGCGCGTTATGGCGTTCTATGGGGGAGGCCTATGTCCAACAGTGAATGGACAAGGGCTGATGGATGGATGGATGATTATAAGTCCTTTTATGCATTTGATCCTTTTGACCATTTTTACGTGTATCTTTTGCGCTACCTATACGATTCTATTACAGAATTGCCAAAAACGTAACCTAAATAAAAAATTGCTTGCTTATAATAAGTTCTCAATGGGTATTTTGTATGAGTAAATTATATTGAAGGAATAGTCTCAAAAGTGAAGCCTTAGATAATAGAATTTGTTTGGCAGTTCTTCGACTCTTGCAATATTATACGGTTGTAAGCTTATCCGGAGTTTTAATAATGTTCTTTTATCAAATAATACGAAAGGTTTAGATGTGGTGGAATTTATTGTATTGAGCTAATATGTAAATATTCATAAATTAATATTCACAGACATTTCACAAAACGTCCTCTGGTCCCAAGCTAAGCTTATTATGCTTGTGTTATGGGTACCAGAATACGGATAGAATACATAAACTACTTTTCTTTTGTAAATACATACTTATAATAGATAGAAACACCCAGACGCAGGACAAACATTTGTATGACATTTATAAACATCATACAAATGATTGTCCGAGGCGGGAATCGAACCCGCGACCTCTTGATCGGCAGTCCGCAATATAAACCACTACACCACGAAGCCCGTCAAAATTTATATATCTAAGTGTATAATAATAGTGTATGTATATAATTTATATATATATAAAACTAGCTGGCCCGGCAAACGTTGTTTTGCCATAACAAAAAAAAAGTTAAAAAAAAAAAAATTTACTATAAACCTCACGCAGCCCGAGACCTTTCCAACGAATGCAAAACCGTGGAAATCGGTTCGTGCGTTCTGGAGTTATAGCGTCAGGAAGGAAAATCCGACTTATTTTTATACATATAGTAGATTTATATATATATGTATAAATATATGTATAACTGGATTGAAAAATTATTTTTGCCTTGATTGCCTTGAAGAAGGCTATAGGCAATATATCAAACGATAAATAGGAGTGAAGCAGTAGTGAAAATGTTGCAAAAATAAGGAAAGTTTTACTAGATTCCACCTGTACGAAGTCACACGTACTTGCACTAGGCAAGTATATAAAGCAAAATACTGCAGAGATTTCTGTAAAGTATAGGTTAAGCACAAATTATCGTATTTAATGCTCGTCTTTCATCTGAAGCATGATATGAAGATCAACATAAAACACGCGCTAAGTCCGTAAATGATGAGTAGGTATGTTAATGGGTACTTATTTATTATGAAACAATCAACTCACTAAAGTATTCGTTATCTTTTTGATGTCCAAAAGCTTTAGCCTGTAGCCCCGCCTTCGTAATTGAGCCCAAGATTAATCTATATCAATATTAAAAAGCTAAAGAGTTAGTTTATTTGAACGGGCTAATCTCAGGAACTATTAGCTAAAGCTGAAGAGTTTGGTTGTTTTGTTTAAACGCGCTAATCTCAGGAACTACTCTTTCGAATAGAAAAATTCTTATAGTGTTTGATAGAACATTTATCAAGGAAGCTTTTAGGCTATATAACATCTCGCTGCTACTAATAGGAGTGAGGCATCAGTGAAAAATGTTGCAAAAACGAGGAAGATTATCAATATTTGAAGGCTTTTGTTGTGTGCGCTGCGTTAATGGTTTATATTGTGTTTTCTAAATTCCTATTAAACACCTAGTAAAATTATTAAGTAGAGTACTTTTTGTCATCGCTCTAGCGTGAGTCTTATCGGAACCAATTTTGTTGATCGCAAATTCATGTACAGGAATCTACCTATATACAAAATTGGAGTCAGTCCTTGAAAAAAAAATTTATAGTTTTAATAAAGAAAAACATGTGAATAATGAACTTCAGAAATGTCAGAATGAATTTCATGTTGTCAAGGTTATCGATTTAACGTTTCTAAGATCAAAAATTATCCAGTTAAACGTAAAAATTAAGGTAAAATCTCGAGTGGTTTAATTTAACATAACGTAATTATGAAAGCAAGCAATGTTTCATACAAAAATATGGACTTTCCAATGCGCTGTTTTCTTCATGATCACTTTATCACAACTAAGTAGGTACATATAACGTGGCATTTTTGTTTAGAATCGGTTTGTTTTTGCGAAGAAAACAGCAGAGTGCGATACGTCTTTTTTAAGATATTGTAGGTAAAATCTAGCTGATTTTATATGTCCCTTCCGAGCTGGCGCTCGAGAATAGGGATAGCAATACCTATAAGTATTAGGTGTATTTCATTTTTGGTTCCTCCTCAATTTGTGATTCTATATTATTGTATAACATTACTGAAAGCGATAGCCTAACAAAGTATAAAGATAATATCTTTTGGCCCGCAAATTTGTCCGTCTAAATACCGAATACTCTTTGTTCAAAGATTAAGGACTTTTGTTCAAACTTACACTCCTTTGTCGCCACCTTGATTGTCAGAAATCTTAAAATTCATTCATAATGCTTTTCTTCAGTATAAAAGGAATATGCTAACTTTCTGATTCCTATATCTGTATAGTCGACTAGCTGTTGCCCGCGAAATCGTACACGTAGAATTTAAAAAAAAAATTTTTTTTAAATTGAATCACTCCGAGCGAGCGAGCGATTTTATAGGAGAGTGGTTTTATAAAGCCTATAGCCTTCCTCGTAAAATGTGCTATCCAACACTGAATGAAATTTTCAATTCCAATCAGTAGTTTCTGAGATTAGCGCGTTCAAACAAACAAACTCTTTAGCTATTAGTAAAGATATCATCAAATTCGTCATATGATTTTTAAGTCTATTTTCAAACGAGGAAAGTTAAAAAGACAGCAGATTGTGATTTCTTGTTGTATAGTGACTTCGGAATATAGTCGTTGTAAAAATAAAACTATGTCGTAAAAGTATCTTTATTAGAAGTCTGTTATAAACTAGTACAATGTATACCTCTTAAATTATATGATCTGAGGTTAAAGAGAGTTTATCTATAAATAGGTGGATATACTTTTAAAGGAAAACTATAAGTATACGAATGTTTACTGCAAACTTTGGTACCAATTCAACGTGCATAACTAAACATAGCTAACAAATGAAAACAAATACAGCGTATTTTGATTAATTGGCTATTTCATTGTGCATATTTTTATTAATTAAAATCGTTACCTAGTCTATAATATACAGATTTTCTAATAAAAAAGTTCAATTAACCGAATTGAGTTATTGACACTATCCGTTTTCATTTTTTAGTTTACCTTAGTTGTCCATGTAGAATCGGTACCATTATTTATTCACTAAAGTCATCTACTCAAAATCATTTAAATAAAAATAACCACGAGTATTTGTTTTTACACGTGTTCTGATTGAGAGCTAAAACTACAGCTTAACTGGCAATTCTAGCACATCATTATCGAATTTAACAGTCATATGTTTAGCACATCATTACTGAGGCATAAGCTGGTTGTATGGAAAGTCACAGTAAAGAATCGATTGCCTACACGCATATCCATATGAATAACAAATACAATGCAAAAACAAATACAATGCTTCTATGTATAAAATAATGCTTGTATGTATGTCTTTTATTAAAGTATGTATTTACAAAATAAAAATAGTTTATGTATTTATATCCGTATTCTGGTACCCATAACACAAGCATAATAAGCTTAGCATGGGACCAGAGGACGTTGTGTCCATGAATATTAAAAAAAAAATGCTATGCATAGGTGAGCAATTTATTCCAATTATTATGCCAATTATATGGTATAAATATTATAATGAGAGATCGTAGAAACTTCCTTTAGGTTTTGTCGTTGCGAAACCCAGTAAAGATATTATTATAAACAGAGTATTCTTTATACCTATCTAATTACTGCGCTTGTTAGGAAAAAAGGAAAAAGGCACGTGTGATTTCGTTAAGACTTGTTGAAGCCATCATATTAAACATTAATAAGATGATTTATATTTATATGAATTACTAGCTGTCCCGGCAAACGTTGTTTTGCCATAGTAAAAAATAAAAAAAAAAGGTTTGAAAAATAGATGTTGGCCGATTCTCAGACCTACTGAATATGTATGCAAAATTTGAGAAGAATCGGTCAAGCCGTTTCGGAGGAGTACGGTAACTAACACTGTGACACGTGAATTTTATATATTAGATATAACTTTAATATAATAGTATCACGGAATTACAAATTTTGCCAAGGTTAATTAATACATATTAGTATTCTGCAGAGAACAATCAACAACAGAATAGTTCAAAATTTTTGCTACGCTATATTCTTTCCGGAAAACTTCGGAGACGCCGTTTGGAAAAATTCCTTATCAAGTGGTTTTATTTTATTATTTATTCAGAAATTCTTTCTATATTATAAACAGCACTCGACATTTAAAGAAACTAAACAATACAAATATATATAAATGATTATTTTTATATTTATTGAGTACTTAGAACAAAACTTCAACTACCTAATTAAAAAGGTTCCGCCATTGTGAAGAAAAAAAAAGAACTTTCTAATAAAACCTCTCAACTTTAACAATTCATTGGTATCAAGTGTATTGTGAATATTCAGAAATTTGAATTTCTTTTTTGTGTTCTTGGAATTATGTAATTGGCATTGTTCATATTTTTTTAAAACTCTTAATTCGAAAACCATTTCGGGGAATAGAGTTTCTGATCATGATCCATTAATTACATTTATTTCGGAAAATTTGCTATATTAACGATTATTTTTCCAAAAAAGCAAATGATCTCTATTTGCCCTTGAAATGAATGACTTAAAATATTAAGGCGTTCTTAGAGATATATTAATCTGTGGTGGCATTGCAATTGGTCTATTATATCAACTTGGCAACTTTGAAAAGATGTATTGCCATCTGTCTTAAGTCTATCAGGAAAAGGCAATACAAAGATTGCGTACAACGATGACGTCACAACATTAAAAATAATATCTTTAAGCATTAAAAAAAAAATCTGTATAGTGAATATTTCAATAATATTGAAATTAGTTCCTTAAAATCTCTCTATTTTCTAAAAAAAATATAAAAACAGCAGGTCAAAAATTATGAACAATCCCAATTGTGTGACTTATATATATTACCATATTTAATTGTTTTTAGGGTTCCGTACCCAAAGGGTAAAAACGGGACCCTATTACTGAGACTTCGCTGTCCGTCCGTCCGTCCGTCCGTCTGTCACCAGGCTGTATCTCAAGAACGGTGATAGCTAGACAGTTGAAATTTTCACAGATGATGTATTTCTATTGCCGCTATAACAACAAATACTAAAAATAAAATAAAATAAATATTTAAGGGGGGCTCCCATACAAAAAACTGATTTTTTTACCGTTTCTTGCTCGATACTAATAACGCTGCCTTATGTTGCATAGATAATGGTAAGGAACCCTTCGTGCGCGAGTCCCACTCGCACTTGACCAATTTTTTTATTATAACCTTTATTCACAGATATAGCAGATAGTTGGATGACGTTTAAAATTGAAGACAAGTTACTTTAGCCTGGCTAAAGCGTACTTCATAGAATAATGCGTACCTACTTCATACAAAAATAATTCCTGATATCGCTATAAACAAATAATCACTTATTTGTAGTCGTTTGAAATATTAAGTACCTACCTATTTTTGTAATTAGCTAAGTTGTAACTCTGGTATTCAAAATGAGTGAGGAACAAGTGTGAGATGAATAATTAATTTTTTCAGAGGATTAATGGTAAATTATTACGACTTGCAGTCTTATTAATTATTTATTTAGTCGTATTTGTAACTTAATTTGAAATGTACTACATCAAATTTTACTTTTACTTTTTTTCATTTGCTCTTGATTGTACTTTGATTGTTGATTGTACTTTGTAATTTGAGACAAGTTACAAATAAACTTTCTTTGATCCTTTCTATTTATTTAAAACTTTCAGCACAATTAAGTAGCTACATAAGCGGACTTAATGCTAAAAGCATTATCTATCTTATTAAGATTGCAAAGAAAATAAGTAAATAAAAAAGTAAAAAACCTCTCAAATACGAACTGTACTTGTAAACGCAGGGCTCCGTACCGATATTATCATAATACTAGCTGTTGCCCGTGACTTTGTACGAGTGGAATTTAGAAACCAAATATAATTATGAAAAAGAACCATCATCTTGAACGACTCTATCTATTAAAACAACCGCATCAAAATCTGTTTCGTACATTTGAAGAAATAAGCTCACATAGGGCCATACAGTATAAGTACAAAAATAACAACTCCGAACGAAATAAATGACTATTCTATCGAAATAAATCACTATTCTATTCCATACTATAATATTAGTATAGAATACGTTTAAATAGCCATACGACACAAAATACATTTAAAAATGACACAAAGCATAACAAATACAAACAGCATTTTCCTTTTTACTATGTTAGTGCGGAAAAGCTTTGTGAAATCGTTGGTATAGTAAGGAACTTTTATTACCAGCTTTTCTGTTAATAAATAAAGGTTTAAATAATCATTTTGTAGTTGTAGTCTTACTGTAGTTTAATGCCTGTTACTTTTTGTAATTGTCTCACGTCTTTTTTTTAACACGCTTATATTAGTTCGATACGTATCTATCAATGTATTAATCTATGTACCGGAATCTTTCAACTCTATTTTCCCCCAATTGCAATAGTCGGATTGATTTGAAATTTTGCATACATATCAGGGACCGTACAACGCAATAATTTAGAAAAATATTTAGGATTTTTATACGTGATTTTTAGTTTTTGAACTACTTAAGTAGATTATTATTTGTACCTTTGTGTGATGACGGATTAAGAATACAAGTATTGCCACTTCCTTTTCTTCCCTGGGTGCACCTGGGTGTTATAAAAGCTAGCTGAGAGATATTGCACATAAAAACATCCTCCGTGAGAGATGGAAATCTCAATAATAAACCTTGTGCCAACATGCCCGGTCAGCGCGAGTAGACCGTAATCACTTCCAAAGTGGAGGAGACCTGTGCCCAGCTGTGGGACGCTAATAGGCCTGAGAGGAAGATAGAGAGAGAGAGAGAGAGTAATAGCTACTGCCCTGCTACTTGCCAGCGTAATTTTATAAAACCTTTTCATTTCTAATCTATTAGCTACAAAACTGTAAAGTTTTATTAATATCGATTCAGTAGTTATTGCGTGAAAGAGCAAGAAATATCCTTTAATATGAGACCACCCTAAGTCGGGCTAAGCATCAGTTTATTTGAAATTCCTGCGATTTTCAACAGATGGCATAAATACAACACATATTTATTTGTTTGATTTGTCGTTTACATTTTATACTTGACAAGAATAAGATTCACTGTCATAAATAACATGTTTACCCACGAAAAATAAGATACAATATAATTGAATGTGACTATTTGTACGGGTACTGGACGAATAAATTATATTTATTCGTACATTATATTAAATTTTTTTTCAAATTAAGAATGAAATTGGACGATTAGTTGGACGATTATATTCATACGGATATTATTATTTTTTTATTATTAAATTTATTACTATGAATTTTTTTTTAATAATAAATTTATTCTAAATTAACGTGAGTATGATTATTGTTTGCCTATGGAATTATCATGTGATTGGTGGAATGTGTATTGTGATTGGTGAACAAAAGGAGGTAATTATAATTTAAATACTCAATTTTTATTTTACCAATAGATATTGTAAAATATGTTAAAATAAATCAATGAAATAAATTTCAATGGAAAAGGTAAGCTATTAAATCTTTTTATTAAAAAAATTTTTTTAAAATAAATCAATGAAATAAATTTCAATGGAAAAGGTAAGCTATTAAATCTTTTTATTTCTTTTTTAATTAAAAATATTTATTTTTCTTAAAAAGTTTCATTTGTTTATATTTCTGTCATTCTGTCATAAAGTATTTATAATAAAATAATTCAATTTGAATTTATTTAGCTTGTATAAAATATCTTACAAAATGGGTAATTATTCAATTAATAAAAAATATATATTTATTTCTTAACATTTTTTAATTTTAATACTTATGGTAATATATTCTTCAGATTCCGAAGAATATTATGAAAACGAAGAAGGCAAAGAGAAAGACCAAAACGGAGAAGACGCGAATGAAGTTGTTGATTCAGATGAAGCTGCTGATGAGAATGACAAAGTCATGGATGCAAATTTTTCGAAGAAAGGTGACAAATTTGATTCTTTTGAAAAGTTGAAGAAAAAAGTAAAAGATTTCGAAGAAAAAGAGTACGCATTTTTTTATCATCGTGATGCTATGACAATTGAACGATGTCGCACAAAAGGAATCAAGAGGCATGTTGAAGCGTCCCTGATATATTACAGCATCCAATACTATTGTATATACTATTCCAATTAAACTATTACGTGTATAATTAAAAATACAAGTGTGGTCATAGTGATACTTCAACATGCTATTCTAGTAATTCTGATCAAGGAATTGGGATTATTCTTTTAAATTATTGCATTGTATGTATATAATATATGACGGGCCTCGTGGTCTAGTGGTTCATATAATGGACTGCCGTTCACGAGGTCTCGGGTTCGATCCCCGGTCAGGACAATCATTTGTGTGATGCTTTCAATTGTCATACAAATGTTTGTACTGCGTTTGGGTGTTTACTATGTATTATAAATATGTATTTACAAAAGAAAAGTAGTTTATGTATTCTATCCGTATTCTGGTACCCATAACACAAGCATATAAAGCTTAGCTTGGGACCAGAGGACGTTGTGTGAAATGTCCATAAATATTATTATATTATTATCTATTATATTGTCATCCGTCCTTGTTAGGTGTGCAAAATTTCAGATCAATCCATCTACTGCAAGTGGCTGAAAATCGCTTTCAAAGATTCCGTTACACAGATTAATACATTGATAGATGCATACCAAACTTATAAAAGCGTGTTAAAAATACTTTCTTGGGTTTTCTTTTGACAAGGATAACTCACGAACGAATCAATCGATTTCGAACGAGCTGGGGGTGATCGAAGTCAATTTTTGATGTTAAGAGCTTAGTTTCTAAAATCGATCGGTAGAGCCGTTTAAAAGTTAGTAAAAAAACACATTTCAAAAATTTTTTTTTGTCTTTTTGTTGAGTTTTCTCAAAATCTACCGGCTCGAATCGGTGCAAAGTATATTCAAAATCTATATAAATAATACTAAAATAATAATAATCTAATATAATCTGTTTATATGATAGTGAAAATATAATTAGATACTTATACATATACATATTTAATACCTATAAATTTAATTTATAAAAGAGCATTTATTATATTTAATAATAAAAAATAAATTCAATATTTGACGGTATTAAAATCGGCAAACATTTACCATTTTTTGGTTTAAATTAAAAACAAATAAAAACGCAAAGTTATTTTTTTTTAAATTTGCACTCTAATTTATAAAATAAAATTATTCGTCCGACTTCTGTACGAATAATAATAAATTGTTTGTCCAGTACCCGTATTAATAATTATAAATTGTTCGTACGGTAACCGTATTAATAATTATAAATTGTTCGTACAGTACCCGTATTAATAGACTCAGCCATATATTTTATACATACATTACCGCATAAATGATGTGTACTAGTTATCACTTTACACAGAATAAAGTTCTAACAATGCCGCCTACAAAACTTAAAGTTTATATGTATATTATTATGTATTTTCTTATCTATTTAGTTGAAGAAATTTAGCGTATAACTCTAATCTATGATGCTCTAATATTTCTGTTCGGTTTGAATTGAATTATTCTTTTTGTGCTGGATGTTACATTTATCGAGGAAGGCGATAGGCAATATAATAAATTAATGACACGCTGCAATCAAAAGGAGCAAAGCAGCAGTGTAACAAAGATTCTAGATGATTTTTATGTTGCAAAAATGGGGAAAATTTTCTATATTCCACGCGTACGTCGTTGCGGGTAACAGCTAGTTATACATCTAATATATAAAATTCTTGTGTTGACATTGTTAGTTATCATACTCCCCGGAAACAGCTTGACCGATTTTTATAAAATTTTGTATGCATATTCAGTTATACGTCTGAGAATCGGCTACGATCTATTTTTCTTTTCATACGTGTATATAAGTGATAAGGGTAGTCCACCCTTAACATTTATATGGCAAAACAACGTTTGCCGGGTCTGCTATTAAATAAATAATAATCCTAGACATTAAATACAATCAAGAGAAAATGTATAATAGATTTTTCGAAATTTTAGATAGGTATTCCTATTTAGGTTATTGTATAGATATTTGTCGATATTTGCCATAAATCCCTGTTCGTAATGAACTAATCTTTAATAGCCGATAAGCCCTCGTAACATTATTATATCCAATATTCCTTTAGTAGGCAATATAATGAATAAAGTTTCATCCAAACTATGCTAAAATGTAACACCAAGAAATACCACAATTGACACGATAATACTTCGATTATGAATTGAGAAATTAATGCCACGTCGAGATGTCTTACGATATTAATAGGTCTTCTATTCCTATGAATTTTGACGCAAACAATTCCAATTAAGTCGTATTTTTAACCGACTTCACGTACACACACGTACAAATGTTACAGCTAGTTTACTATAACCCTGGAAAGATAATCTACGTCAAATTTACGCATCGGTTTTAGAAAAAGTGCTCTCTCTTTCAAAATAGCGGGATTTCGTATGTGTGCGTTTAGGACATTTCTATTGGAGCTAAGAGCTACCGAAAAACATACAGAACCATGAGTTAAGTCTTACCGATTTTGATATAGGACGCCTGTATGCGTGAAAACTACGCATGATTATCTTTAACGTGACTTTTAATACTAAATGATGATTTTGTTATTTGTCATATTTTTATGCTTTAAATCTATTTTTTATTATTGTTTATTGTTATAGATGTCAATACAGAATTAAACAACAATGGGACGTAGGTATTTAATGGAAGGCAGTAGTCGGCTCGCTCTTTTACTAAGAAAAATTTAATTCTCCCGTGAGTACGCTATTGGTCAAGCACAAGATCCCGACAGTGAAGAAAATAATACAGATTGTTAAAGGAAGCTTTTATACATTAAAATTAGAAAGAATACTTGCTGCGAGAAGATTATATCAGGAAATTTAGAGCTGGAAGAACAAAGTACAGACCTGCTGTCGAACAATCAGATCTCTTATCGGCCTCTTAAGAGAGAAGCTGTTTTGATATGGTCATGTAATCAGATGAAAGAACGGTAATATTACTATCGGGTAGGGTGGTGTAAGACCGCGCAGTTTCAAATTAACGCTTCATAAAATTAAAAATATACGTCCTTTTAAATAAAACTACTTTTTACGGATTTAGACGCGTATATTTGTTTTAAATTTAAACAGATGAGTCGCGCAAGTGTTAGAAAATAATATACGTCTTGTTTGAGATTAATCATTTTTAAATCATACCTTGACTTTCCGACTACAGATTACGGTAATAATTTTAACAAAAAATATGCTATCTTCTTAGGAAATAAACAAAAATCACAAATCGGGAAATGCGTAATTTTATACACCCTAGTTTGTAAGATTGCGCAAGGAGGTTGATAAAATTGCGCAACTAAATTATTTGCACAAATCGCATATAAAAGGGCTGGCTTCATTATAGTCTGAACCGTTTTCATGCTACCACTCCGTACATGTGTTGCACGCTATCCAATCTCCTACAATTGGCTTTTTATATATTTCTCGTCATGTTTTAAAACCAACAGCAAGTATCTTTTTTTCCTACTGTCGACACTGTTGTATCCTAGCTGCCTAACCTTGCAGCACGATGTAATTGTAAAAAAATTAATTATAGTGGCCATCCCCAGAGACGGAACCAGGGCTCTTTTACCTTTACCAATATTAATTCTCCTACGAGTCAATCAACCTAGCGACTTGATTTCTTTCTCTCCCAGGAGAATATCCAGACATTCTAAAATAAGTATTATGTTACAAACCATTAACTAACATAGTGCATACATAAATAAAATACCCATAAAATATAAAAATTTAGATGAATATTTTAAAACTACCATATATAGTCAACTGAAAAGAAAAGAGATGTATAAGATTGCGCGCGCAATCTTGCACGCGCTATTTGTGCGCAATCTTACACATCCTAATGCTTCTTGAAAAATTGCGATGTCATTGCCATCTCCTAAATAATAGGCCACCTACTTAGTTAAAATGAATAAATTCAATAAACCTACCGCGAGAAAAGTGGGGTTAATTACTAATAGTACTTAGATATTTCGTACAGTATCACTTTCATTCCACGAAAAAATAAGATCAAACGTGTCTAAAAACTTTTTAGTTTCATATCTCCTGTGTTATATATTCAATTAGAACATAATTTTGTAAGCGTATGTTTGTCATGACAGCACACAAAAGACATCTGAAGTTGGTGACGAAGTTCCTTCCACTACCCAGATAATGACGTATGCGCAAATCTTATCGCACGCGCAATCTTGCACCACCCTACCCTAAGTGTTTTGCAAATAGCTTTGGAAGTAATCAGAAGTAGACGAGGACCAAAATAAATATTGGTGGACCATATGGAAGAGAAAATGAAGGAAAAATAAGTAAATACCGATATTACGCCATACAAAAAATCACGAAAGAAATGCACATTTTTTGCTAAGTTCAAATAGTGGGATGAAGGCAGGAAAATGATGATATTCTATGGACAATATCCTCGTTCTATTTTAGTAATTAAAAGGTGTGACTATTTTATTAATGACATAGTTGAATGGTGAAAAAACCAACATCCATACATACATTTTTGGTACTATTTTGAAGAGGTTTCGGTATAATTCTCTTTTTGTGCTAATAAATAAATATTAATAAATTATTTCTTGTTTTTTATTATTTCTATAAGTGTAGTAATATATAATAACAGATATTTTATTCAATATATAAAAATATCTCAACCTATAACCAGATAAAAAACATGCGTGCATTTCACGCATGATTTTCTTTTCCGTACATCTAAATAAGATTATCTTTCTAGGGTTAATAAATCTCAAAGAGTTTAATACTGAAATCAATTATGTCATACTAGCTGTGCCCCGCGGTATTGCCCGCGGTAAATAGGGTAAAAAATCTGTTCGTTTTTTATCATCCCACAGGAACATTGCATTCTTTTGAGACTAAAAGTAGCCTATATGTTATTCTGATGCTTAAGCATTATTGTAAAGTTTCATTAAAATCCATGCAGTAGTTTTTGTGTGAAAGAGTAACAAACATCCATACTTCCATACTTACAAACTTTCACATTTATAATATAAGTAGGATAATTCGACCCCTGACAACATGAGCAATTTGACAAACACTCTCTTAATTTAGGTATAAATATATACCTTAGAAATTGATCTAAAAGATATGACAAGTCATCACTTGATATCTGAATAATAGGCTTAAGGTTTGGTGTCAATTTAAAATGATAAATAGGGGTAGTGATCTTTATTGATTTACACATAATATATAATATTTTTAACATAACAACGTAACATTTGCTATCTGAGATCACTTATAAGTTTCTTTCTGAGAATTCTATCCAATTTTAAGTTTAAATTTAACATTATTCATATTTTTGATAGATTTTTGAACTGAAATGTTATTTTAAGTTTTCAGAAGCTTATCTAGCTAATGCATTTTTTTATGTTAGATATTTAACTCTTATAAAGTTTAAAATTATCTACAACTAATTGATTTTCTTTACTTATCATATCTAGTAATTAGAAAAAAGTTTAACCGACTTTATGTGCGTTTGAAATTTGAGGGTTTTCCTCGATTTCTCAGGAAACAACCATCAGATCCTGACCTCGCCTTTACGACACATGTGTTTTTTGTAAAGAATGCAATTCAAACACGTATCTAATAACCAGAGGTCGGAATTAGGTAGAGTTATTTATGTACTTACACTGATTTCATACAGCGAAAGAATAAAGAGGATATGCCTCAAATCCCGATATTAATTTTAAAGATCAGAAAAGAATTCCGTGATTTTTCAAATAGAAATTTGATAGCGACTGATTCAGTAAGAAAAGTAGTAAAAATGGCGAAATATGCGTATGAGAATTTGCTTAGGATATCAACAATTTGTATTGTGAATTAATGTAAACTAATAAAAATTGTATACTGATTATCTTTGTTTTATTTTTTATTACTGAGGTTACTATTATTATTTATTCGTAATATTGTTGGTCACACGGGATTGTCTATTAGAAATCCCGGGAAGGTCCACATTAATATCAACATTTCGATGCAAGTACATAAATAACTCTACCTAATTCCGACCTATGCTAATAACATACATGCTTGGGCGTAGCTGGAAATAAGCTTTTAGGGGCACTTTATTTAACTGGACTTATCGGCGAGCCTCGTGGTCTAGTGGTTGTTGTGTTGTACGTAACAGACTGTCATTTACGAGGTCGATTCCCGCGCGGGATAATCATTTGTGTGATGTTTATAAATGTCATAGGTACAGATTTTTGTAACGCTTCCGGGTGTCTCTGTGTGTTATAAGTATATATTTACAAAAGAAGATTAGTATATTATTATGTAGCTTAGCTTTTGTTTTTCTCTCTCTGCCCTACCGGGCCATGGTGGAGCCTTGAGCCTTACCATGACCCGGCAAGGGTGGCCCCCTTTCTTTACGGGGGGGCTCAACTCGACGGGGGGATCGTCAGGTCCCCTGCACTCCCAATATAAGCTTAGCTTGGGACCAGAGAACGTCGTGTGAGATGTCCGTAAATATTTATTACTTGACACGTTTATTTAATTCCTCCTTTATTTAGTCTCTATTTCAAAGTCTTATTCAGTTAAGTTTCTTTTGAGAGAAAGAGACACTAAAAATATAAAATGAACTAACACATTTTGAGATTCAAGAAGTAAGTAACTATATATTTAATTTAATTTTAATTTAATTTAGTTTCGATATTTTCAAGGCGATTTTAGCCCTAACTAAACTCATTTAATAACGCATTCTTATTTATTCCTTCTATAAACTAAACACTCTAGTTCAAACTAGTCAAAGTTATATTTCTGCTTTATAATTTATCAGTGTGAAGTTTTGTTAATAAAAGCGAAGCCTATGAGTACCACATGCTCGTTATATAGAAGTTCATAACAATTTGTTAACGAGCTCCTTTGAGTTCATTTCACTCAGGAAACATATTCCTTAGTTATTACAATAATTCATGAAATCAATTGATTTGTTGGTTATTATAAGGGTGTTTGTTGAAATGTGAAACGAAGTAAAAGATGAAAAGGGTACAAGAAGGTCACTACTTTTTCTCACGCCCCTTAAGAGAATTTGCCTTAGGTATAGCTATCCCTATTCCCGAGCGATGCCTTGGAGGCAATATCCACGAAGAAAACAACGGACTACAATGCCCATATCTGTAGCAAAGTTTGGTGTCGTGCCCTCTTGATGCCTTGTACTATACCCACGAGAAGATATTTCTACTACTCTGGCACCACACGTACGGGAGAATTTTTATCACTACTAAAGTATAAAGTCACAAAGCTAAATTTTTCGCTAGTTTAAACGCTGCTAACAATTCAACAAGATAAAAATTTGGTTACAATTATTATAGTCGACCACTTACACATTTTTCGTCGTCATCATCGCCTGCCATTACTTAAATATTAAACGTGAAGAATAGAAAACTTATTTTAAAAGTCTTTGCGGGTCAAGTAATAAAAAATTGGTCAAGTGCGACTTCGACTCACATGCGACCGGTTACGTAACGTTACTATCATAATATATTCGTCATATTCCTGACCCCTAATAACGGGATGAAGGCACGACAATGATAATAAATAAATAAATAAATATAGCTTTTATTTCGGACATCAAAAAGATCCATATTATTACAAAATTCTATTATTTTTCAATTAAGTGTTAGTAAATGTGTTAGTATCTTATATATTATCTTATTGCTTAATGTGAGTAGTGGTTAGTATTCTAAAAATAAATTTTCTTAAGATTGGAGAGTTGTAACTCCATTCTACGGTGTTAAGAGGGCACGATACCAAATTTTGCTCCATACAAAAATATGGGTATCGTACTTCCCTTTTTTCTTCGCGAAAGTTAAACCGATTTTAATTGTTTCTACGCTATATTATAGATGAAGATGTCACTTTCTTTTTTTCAATACATAATAACTAAAAGCAATATGACCATCCGAAAATCCCGTTTTTTTTCGGTTTTCTTTAGGTTAAGTTGCAGCGTCTATCACACATATTTGGTATTACCAAAAAATTGGATTTACCAAAAAATAAAATGATGCAAACATAGATATACTCTTCATCTATAATATAGCGTAAAAACAATTAAAATCGGTTTAACTTTCGCGAAGAAAATGGGGACTACGAAACGTCTATTTTTTCAAAGAATTTGTAGGTAAAATCTGTTTCAGCTATATTTGTCCCTTTCAGCACGGTGCTCGGGAATAGGGATAGCAATACCTAAGGAAAATACCTAAATTAGGAGTACAGTACCCTCTTAAGGATGCTGTTGCGACTGTCCCGTACTCTCCGCAGCAACGAGGACTTCTTCTTAATTAAGGCGTGAAAGCCACCTTAATGATGAGTATTTAGTATCATCTCTCTATCAGTGGCGTAGCTAGATAACCAAGGGCCCTGGGACCAATAAAAATGGGGCCCCACTGCTATGTAAAGTTTATCAAATTATAATATACAAAAGCTTTAGAAATGCTAATCTACTTAGGCTCTCTTTTGTGCACTGTAGGGCAGGTAGTAAAAATATTAAGCAGCATCAACATAAATTTAATACTTGGTGTATGTATGACTACTAAAATGAAATAGAGAATATTCTAGAGTTTATTATGTAAAGGTCGGGCCTACCAACTGACTAAATAATTTTATTTTCAAATTATTTCCTAGCTTTATTTTTCGCAAAAGTAATCCATGACTTCTTCTTCTTGTTCTCCAGCCCATTGACGTCTCACTGTTGGGTACAGGCCTCCTTCACTTTGGGAGGGATTATGGTCTACTGTGCCGCGCTGACCAGGCGTGTTGGCACAGGGTTTATTTTCGAGTTTTCCGTCTCTCTGTGTGCAATATCCCTTAGCTGATTTTTACAGCACCCTTAAGAGGAGATGGGGTGGTGACACTTGTATTCTTAATCCGTCACCACACGGGAATCAATGACTTACTTCGTTTAAATTCAGGCTTGATGCAGTTTTGTTTTCAATTGCTACTAACGATAAATGGCGGAGTCGAGTTAGGCCCACATTATTTCAAATATTTTTATTTATTTATATAAACTTAACGGACATTTTCGAAAAGAAATCTTAACTCGAATTTACGCACTTTTCGATAAATAATAAAACACACATGTAACTACCCACCAAATTGACAACACTGCCGACCTACAGAAATAATTCAGGGGAATAACCTAGGCATAACTTTTGAAAATGGCAGAAATATCTATAAGTTCAGTTCGATCGAGATTTTTGGTAAGGATTCGAGGGCCCCCTGAGCTTGAAGGCCCCGGGGCACTGCCTCGCCTAGCCCAGGTAGCTACGCCACTGCTCTCTCTCTAGATATCACCTTTTCCACGGACAGCAAAGTCTTCCGTCTTCCTTCGCGAAGGGTCCCGTTTGGCACGGAATCCTAAAAACGTAGACTTCACTTAACATTAGTGTTTTCTTTTAATATACAGTAATTTTTTTAATATTTTTTTTTAAGATTATCACTTTTTCATCTTACTTCTGATAAAGTTAATTAAAAGTTCATTCTACTTAGACATCTTACGTGATGGATAAGTATGCTTTTGTTGTTTCATGGCTTTCTCACGAATATTAAGTTAAAATTCTTTGACCTTAATATGAAATTTTAAGCTGTTGTTTTGGTTTCACTTGAATATTTTGTTTAAATTACTTTTTGCGTACGATTTCATACGCCTATGCAATGGTATAAATTCTACAAGCACAGCTGAACTAAACTAAAAAAT
The DNA here is from genome assembly GCA_916999025.1 of Orgyia antiqua. NCBI lineage: Eukaryota > Metazoa > Arthropoda > Insecta > Lepidoptera > Erebidae > Orgyia > Orgyia antiqua. Next base: position 14,471,256 of record OU779869.1, read on the forward strand.
TGAACAACAAACAACTGTAATGTATTTTGATTAATTGGCTATTTCGTTTTTCACATTTATATTAATTAAAAGTTTTAACATATTACATTATACATAATTTTTATAATAAGAAAGTTCAGTTAAATTATCGACAGGGTTATTGACGCCGTGAAGTTTATTTTTTTTAGTTTAATTTTGTTGTGCCCTAGAACTGAGGATCAATTTTGCTATTCAATATTCAACGTTGTCACAATGAAAGTTCAAATAAATGGTATCAAATGTGACAAAAAATTAACAGTGGACTACCAAACTTGATAACATTCACATTAAAACTTATCCTAATACCTGTATAATTCTTATTGTTATTAATTTGTATGTGGGAGCAAACAAAACAATTATTATTATTATTATTATATTCGCTATTATGGAATCAACAAATACAATAACTGATTGCTTAGTGGCGAATTTTATCAAGTTTGCTAGTCTACTGTAATTAATTAAGTCTACTGTAATTTTTGGTAGTTTTATTGGTGTCATTTCACTATCATTGTGACAACATTCATTAGCAGACTTGGCCCCCGGGTACTTTTGAATTTCATAAGTTCAAAAATGGCGGACTTTAAAATAACAACCAAATTAAGGGTTAAATTTGATAAAGACAAATTTAATACTTATATATTCCCTTACCTTATATAAAATACATGTACAAAAAGTTTATAAATAAACAAATTTCGACAACAGTATACATGCTTTGCCAAAAGTTTAAAAGTATATAGGTACATCTTTTATCATGTATATAATGTACGCTAAGAAATATACTTTTAATATTAAATTAAGGCGGAAGTCAGTCAAATGTATAACTAAGTTATGGTAGGATTTTGGTAAACAAGCATGTAAACATCCGCCTACGAAGTTTTCTACAACCTGTTATCGTTATATCGTAAAATGTCATAAATAATAATAAAATTTATCGCTAAACTGATTTTTGTTTGAAAAACAACAAACGCATGAATGGAAATGTCAATTGATAAACAGAATGACTAAAACAATTTCGATGTTATTAATTTGAGAGTGTGAAAATACATTTTTTTTTATCTTTACTAATAGTACGGGATCCGTAGTACATTTTTTTCACTTGATTACTATCAAGCTGATTTTCCGTGAGTAGCTTTATTATGACGAGACGCCCAATAATTTTCTATTCCAAAATCTCGATTGTGGTAGCTAACAGAGATAGCAGGGATAAAATATCGTACTACCCGTAAAAAAAAGACGTAAGTGAACATGCGTCAAAAATTTCAAATCACTTACTGCTTTCTTCCAGTAATAGTACGATATTTTATCCTTGTAACCTCTATTAGCTACCACAATCGAGATTTTGGAATAGAAAATTATTGGGCGTCTCGTCATAATAAAGTTACTCACGGAAAATCAGCTTGATAGTAATCAAGTGAAAAAATGTACTACGGATCCCGTACTATAATATTATAAAGCTAAGGAGTTTAAGGTTTCTGAGATTAGCGAGTCGTTTGAACAAACAGTTCCATCGACTCGCTAATCTCAGAAACCACAGGTACGATTTTAAAAGTTCTTTCAGTGTTGGATAGTACATTTATCGATGTAAGCTATAGGCTATAAAACATCACGCTGCGACCATTATGACCGAAGCATCAGTGATAAATGTTGCAAAATCAGGGAAATTTTCTAAATTTCACGCGTACGGATTCGCAGGCAACAGCTAGTTTAAATTTAGGTAGAATTTTTACCACAGATAATAAAAAATTGCCATTATGATCACGGTAAGACTACTACTAAGAGAGCAGCAGAGGGCGCGATACCAATTTATGCTCCATACAAAAATATGGGTATCGTACTTCCCATTTTTCTTCGCGAAAGTTAAACCGATTTTAATGGTTTCTCCGCTATATTATAGATGAAGAGTATATCTATGCTTCTGTAAATTTTTTTTCAATACATAATAACTAAAAGAAATATGACCATCCGAAAATCCCGTTTTTTTCGGTTTTCTTTAGGTAAAGTTGCAGCGTCTATCACACATATTTGGTAACGTGTTACCAAAAAAGAATAGAGTGTGTGAAGTGATACAAGCATAGATATACTCTTCATCTATAATATAGCGTAAAAACAATTAAAATCGGTTTTACTTTCGCGAAGAAAAAAGGGAAGTACGAAACGTCTTTTTCTCAAAGAATTTGTAGGTAAAATCTGCTTCAGCTATATTTGTCCCTTTCAGCACGGTGCTCGGGAATAGGGATAGCAATACCTAAGGCAAATACCTTAATTAGGAGTACAGTACCCTCTTAATCTTTTGGTTAGGCAAGCTAGCACAGACGAGCAGAGAATTTGAGCTTTCATGTAGTCTCATATCCATATGAAAAAGCGTAGGTCGTTCTTAGAGCGGCTCTCTTACTATCAATCAAGTCTCCAAACACTCCAAAATACCGGAAGTACTTTATCTATACTAATATTAAAAAGCTAAAGAGTTTGTGTTTTTGAACGCGCTAATCTCAGGAACTATTGGTTCGAGTTGAAAAATTATTTTTGTGTTGAATAGTCTATTTATCCAGGAAGGCTATAGGCTATATAAGATCACGCTGCGTCTAACAGGAACGAGGCAATAGTAAAAAAGTACAAAAACGGGGAATATTTACTAAATTCCACGCGTACGGAGTCACGGGCAACAGCTAGTTTTGTTAAAAATCATCTCAATTAAGCTTTCAGTGAATGTTAGAGTTTAATATTCAATTTACAGCAGTTAATACTTTACGAGCTTGCAACCTGTTACAATAGGCAATAGGCAAAATAGGCAATTACCATTTTATGATGGCAAACTATATTAATTAATTTTAATTACGTTGAAAACCTTACAGGTTAAAGATAACAAAATAATAATGTGTAACATTATTATATCTGTAACTTAGAATTATAATTAGTTTTGATAAGGTATAAATTATTATGTACCTACAGACGCCGAAAGTTGAATGAAGTCACAAGTTATTATTTAATTAAAAGTGTTATATGTATACGTAATTTACGTTATTATATTATTATTCGACAGTCTTATACTACGCTTATTATTTATTATAAATGCTTATGATACATATGATCATTAGTTTTCGGTAATTGTTTGATACAATACACGGAAATTGAAAATGTCATTGTACATCTATTACAATTGTACCAATTCTACGCGCATAACTAAACTAAACTCAACCAAATAAATAATAGTTTAAAAAAACTAAAAACACGCTTTATTTAAACGAATTATTGCATTGTCATCGGTCTTTGACAGGTGTGCAAAATTTGAATAGAATCTGACCGTTTAAAGTGGGTCAAAATAGCGTCCAAAGGAGTCGGTTACAAACATACAAACAAACATACAAGTGAAGCTAATATAAAGCGTGTAAAAATAAAGATTTTTAGTGCCGATAATACAATTCCGCAATATTAACTGAGCTATCTTTGTTTACACTATCATAGTGTAAACAAAGACAGCTCATCACGAATTTATTTATGAGAATAACAATTAACAATATATACAATTAAAAACTAATATATAATAATCTACTTACTTCAAAATCTAAAAAACACGCTTTAAATATTTTTTTTAATTATTGCATTGTCATCGATCCTTGATACATGTGCAAAATTTCAGATCAATCTGACTACTGCAAGTGGGATAAAAACACTTTCAAAGATTCCGTTACATAGATTAATACATTGATAGATACATACCGAACTAATATAAGCGTGTTACAAACAACTGAGCTTTCTTAATATGAAAACTGTGTATTATAGACAAAAGATTTTAATTAATATATATGTGCACAACAAAATAGCTAAGTAATCAAAATACACCACAGTCATTTTCATTTTTACTCGTAGTTATGTTTAGTTACTGTTGTACACATGGAATCGGTCCCATTGTTTGTTTATAATATCCCTTAGGTAGTTTTTACAGCGGCCTGTAGGAGGAGATAGGGTGGTGACACTTGTATTCTTAATCCGTCACCACACGGATTCTTTAATAGGTACCTACTTTAAAACATCAGATTTACCTACTCTAAACTTTGCATGTTTATCAAGGAATAACGAACACCATAATTTAATAACTTTGGCCCATTATTCCATAGGATATCTGAAATTATAAAACACGGAAGTAAACCAAAAGCTTCTATTTATAAATACCGTTTATTCCATTTGTTTTTTATAGTCTCAGTAAATGAAACTTCCGTATAGAATTTTATGAAACTCTTAAGACGATACCAAAATAGCTTCGTGCATTTTTCTATGTACGAAGTTTTCATTGTTTCTTTAGATTGAATGGCTAGAGCTCTAATTTATAAGTATATGTTTTTTCAATACATATATGATCTAGGATCGCATCAACTCAAAAACGCGATTGAAAAAAGTTTTCTCGATAGAAAATCTTGGCGAAACAACCTCTCAAATTTTTTATTTTTTTCATTTGTCGGTCTATTATCGCGTATTAACTAATGAAATAACTTTAAAAACTTAAGTAACTATTATATATAGAAACACGTAAATCTGAATTAAAATATATTTAGTAGATTTTGAGTAAATAGGAAAAGTATCCCTAATTCTTTATTTTCTGTGCCTACTGGCTGTGTTAATATGTACGTGTCGGCGATGATATACGATAATATTGATGTAGGCCCTTAATTCAATTTTCATTTTTAAAACGTTGCAATCCTATTTTTATATTTTACTTTGTTGACTGTTTAAAGTTATTTCTGCAACGCTTTTATTTAATTTCCTTTTATTTTTAAATTAACAAATTTGAAATTGATTAAACAAATTCATTTTAAAATTGATATTTCGTTGCTTAATTTTCTCGATAAACATCAAAAATTCACTTCTATTGCTGTATATCTCTCGCTCTTTCACGCTAAAACTACTAAACTGATTCAAATAACATTTAGTACACAGATAGTCTAGATTCGGAGCAAGGACATAATATACTAACTAGATGTTCCCCGCGACTTTATACGGCTGGAATTTAATATAATTTCCGTCGTTTTTGCTACATTTTTCATTATTTAGCCTATAGCCTTCCTCGATAAATGTTGTATACAAAACTGAAAAACAAAATCAAATCGGACCAGTGGTTTCTGAGATTAACGCGTTCAAATAAAGAAACAAACAAACTAATTAGCGTTATAACATTAGTATATTTAGGATAGTGATATCAATAATATGATCGCTTTTTGATGCGAAAAAGGATGTAGTGATTGAAGATTTCACACCTAGGTACGTACTCTCTTAATTAGCTATTCTACTTATTAAAACAAAGTCTCTTTTGACGAATGAATGAATGAATGAACTTTATTTCACTTAAAATAGAGTTAACAAAGGTGTTACATAAATTAGTTGCAATAGTCCATCTATTTAGCCACTGAAAGGCATGTGAAAAATTACAATATTAGACATACCAATCAAGTCACATAAATACATTAATGGTCATCGTAATACATAGATATACATAAATGTGGGTATAAATTTAATTAATTATTATTTATTGTTATCAATTTCATTTTTTTTATCATGTCATAGGCACAGAATTCACATTTTGTAACTAAGTCACTCGATCATACATATCTCTTCCTCTATAATGGTTTTTTTCCAAAAGCCATGATTTCAGTGTTTTTTTTAACTTTTTTGTTGGAAGTGACTTTAGGTAAGCTGGTAACTTATTGTATACATTAATACACATGGCGTAGCAATTTTTTTAATACATCCTGGTTCGAGGCTTGAATGTTAGAACCAATCTATCGGAGTCTCTAGTGTTACGAGGGTGAATATCCCTTGCTGTACAAAACAATTCATTATTATTCCTAACAAATATACACATCTCATTTGAGCTAAAATTTTTAAAATTACGCAACGGGCTCAATTGTGTTTTTTATTAGATAGAGTTGTCCAAGAGAGAGGTTTTAAAATATTATAATTTATTAGTGTATGTTTCCTAATTTCCACGGGTTCGATGTCACGTGTAACAGCTACTTAAATATAAATTAAATAACATAAATCCTGTAGTTATAGTCAATTTTCAAGTATTAATGATTTCCCTAAGGGCACAATGCTTTTGGACGTAAATTACATGGTATCCTAATGTCCTAGATGGATACATTAGACTTCTTTGGGGAATATAAGGTGTTGAAATATCAAATTTAAAACTATTAACACCATAACGACTATTATTTCGTAGCTGTTACTCATTAAGGTCATGTAAAACTAATTATAGTGAAGTTATTAAATTCAGCCCGATATCAATTTAGCTACACTTGGGAAAACAAAATATCATTTTGTAATTTTCTTTTAGCCGACTAAATTTAGGCCATCGTTTTTCTTAAATGATTTCTATTTATCTTAAAACTATCTTGAATTAATAGGTAATTTTGGTAAAGATTGGTAAATATAAATTGGAAAATTTAACTCTCCAAATGAATCCTTACTAACTTACTTTGTTTATGGATTCAATTATGGAACAAATCAATTGTTCAGTTGAGTAGTATTTGATTAAATCTTATCAGGCTTCATTATATTGTCTTCTATCTATAAGTTCTAATAAGAATCATAGCCATGCAATGTTTTGTTTGCGTTGAACGTAGAAAATATTTTCACTCACTTGCAATAGTCGGATTGATATGAAATGTACTGTATATTAAAAACTGATGATCAATTGACTATTTTGTTTCACACATTTTTATTAATTTAAATTGGTAGTCTATAATACATAAATTTTCTAATTAAAATGTTCAGCTAACATTATAAAGACTAACAATTTTAATTTTTTAAAGAGGTTAATTTTAGCTGTAGACGTAGAATCGGTACCATCTCTCTCGCTCCAGCCAATTTACATCCCACTGTTGGGCACAGGCCTCCTGCACTTTGGGAGGGATTATGGTCTACTGTGCGACGCTGACCAGGCGTGTTGGCACAGAGTTTATTTTCGAGATTTCTGTCTCTTACAGGGATTATCTGTGTGCAATATCCCTTAGCTGACTTTTACAGCACTCTTGGGAAGAGATGGGGTGTTGACGTTTGTATTCTTAATCCGTCACCACATGGATAATCGGTACCATGATTTCTAAAATTACTTAGATCATTAACTTAAACAATATTTTTACCAAACAGGAGCGCCTACTGTCCTGGCCCAACGAGACTATAGAGGTCAGAGCTTAGACCTGCTTCGCTACCTCGCTGACAAACCATGGATAGGCCTAGGACCTCACAACCGCTGGGATCGAGCACCACGGATCGACCTGGAACTGACCAATATTGGCTATGAACCACATATACCAGCGCGTAACAATGATGATAGAATACATCTTGATGATGAGATAAGGTATGTTGATATTATTATCATCTTTACACAGGTATTGTACAGTAAACAGGTATTGTTATAAAACAAAGTCGTTATTTTTGTATGTATGTCCCTATGTGAGCTTATATCTTTGAAACTTCGCAACGGAATTTGATGCGGTTTTTTTTTTTAACAAATAGTTCAAGAGGATGACTTTTTTTATAATTTGTTAGGGTTTGGATTTAAATTCCATGCGTACGAAGTTGTGAGCTTCAGCTAGTAAATATTAAATTAATAAATCAATATTCATGTACATTGCACCCAAAGTCTCGAATGAATGTTTTGCAACAATCTCGACCAGCCACCTAGTACCAACCAACCAATTGTATTCTGTAAAGAATACTAGGTGGCTGGTCGAGATTGCTGCAAAACATTCTCGATAGATGAAGTTGCACATAAAAATGCGATGTAGACTCAATCGAGGAACGTTGTGGTGGTCAAATTGGTTACTGTTAGCACGACCGCAATAAGCTCAGTTGGCAGAGCTACGGAACGGTATTCCGAGGTCGTGGGTACAAGTCCCGCTTGCGGTGACCACTTTTTCCACTACAATTTAATTTATTAAGTAAAAGCATAGCAAGTCAATTGCAAAATTAATAAATTACTAACACAATGTAATTTAGAAATAATATTTTGAAAAGCATATAATGAACTGTGTATTACGATGTCATCGCCGGTATACTCCAAAAGGGACAAGTGCCCTTATCACCGTCGGGCATGTATGACCAGACGTATGAGTGTGGATGAATTGTATCGTAGCAGATGCGCTATAGTCTCTGTCTACCCCCATGGGAAAAAGGCGTGATATTATGTTATTGATAAACTTTTTACATTCCTAAGCTTTGTCTTTTAAGTCTTTGAAAATTGTAATTCTTATTTTTTGACATCTACGTAATAACTTACCTTTTGTTTATCAGGGGTGGTTCAGAGAAGAGGTCTGCTGTAGCAACGGCGCTGAACTCTGGTCGACGAAGACGTCAACCGACACCGGCCCTCGGTAAGGCCGTCATGCCGTATGCCGGCGTCGGTAAGCAACCGAACGCTACGCTACGCTTAGATAAATACGCTTTTTCTTCGTATAAGCATTAAGAGAGTACTGTACTCCTAATTTAGGTATTTGCCTTAGGTATTGCTATCCCTATTCCCGAGCGCCGCGCTGAAAGGGACAAATATAGCTGAAGCAGATTTTACCTATAAATTCTTTGAAAAAAGACGTTTCGTAGTCCCATTTTTCTTCGCGAAAGTTAAACTGATTTTGTTTGGAATTATGCTATATTATAGATAAAGAGTATATCTATGCTTCTATCACTTCCTTTTTTGGTAAAATCTTACCAAATATCTGTGATAGTCGCTGCGACTTTATTTAAAGAAAACCGAAAAAAAAACCAGGATTTTCGGATGGTTATCTATATTTCTTTTAGTTATTTTGTTTTAAAAAAAAACGAAAGTAATACAAGCATAGATATACTCTTCATCTATAATAAAGCTTAAAAACAATTAAAATCGGTTTAACTTTCGCAAAGAAAAAAGGGGACTACGATGCCCATATTTTTGTATGGAGCATAATTTGGTATCGTGCCCTCTTAATATACGAAATGTAGGTAATCAATTTAATACTATTCTGCGCTGATCATTAATAATCTGTCCTTCTCTTCTTCACATCCCATTTATGTCCTACTGCTAGTAATGGGCCTCCTTTACTTTAGAAAGAATTTTGGTGTACTCTGGTACCGATTCTACGTGCACAACCAAACTTAACTTAATACTAAAATTATATTATCTACTTTAATATAAAAATACTATTTCCTTCCACAAAACAATTTATTTGAAAGCCGTATATAGAAAATACGGTTATAAATTTGAATATTATGTCAAATTCACATGTATAAAGTCGTAAAGAGAGCAATACTGTCTTGTTTGAACATGTTTCATGAGAATTATTTTCCTTATTGACATTCGTATGACTTCTACATGTGGAAGTCATGGTTTTTTGTGACTACATTATTAATATTATGAGGACGATGGTGCCAATCCTATGTGTACAACTAAACTAAACTAAAAAATTGGTCAAGTGCGAGTCGGACTCGCGCACGAAGGGTTCCGTACCATTATCTATGCAACATAAGGCAACGTTATTAGTATCGAATAAGAAACGGTAAAAAAATCATGTTTGTTGTATGGGAGCCCCCCTTAAATATTTATTTTATTTTATTTTTAGTATTTGTTGTTATAGCGGCAATAGAAATACATCATCTGTGAAAATTTCAACTGTCTAGCTATCACCGTTCTTGAGATACAGCCTGGTGACAGACGGACGGACGGACGGACAGCGAAGTCTCAGTAATAGGGTCCCGTTTTTACCCTTTGGGTACGGAACCCTAAAAATGGAAACCTATTCCTGTATCTCGATTAATTGTTTATTTCGTTGTACACATTTATATTAATTATAATCGTTAGTCAATAATACATAGATTTTATAACAAGAAAGTTTAGTTAACATTGACGAATTGTGTTATTGACACTGTCAATTTTTATTTTTTAGTTAAGTTAAGTTTAGTTGTGCATGTAGAATCGGTACCGAAATCTTTATTCTTTAATACACAGTTTTTGTGATAAAGAAGGATCAGTAAACATTGTCGAATAGAGATATTGATTTCAATTTTAATTTTTTAGCTAAGTTTAGTTTAGTTGTGCACGTGAAATCGGTACCAATCTCTTTTGTTTCTTTATACATACCTACACATATGTCGCCACATCATTTTCACTTGAGCAGGCAGATTTTATAAGCAGTTTTCATCATCTGTCAAAGAAATAATTCCTCTGCCGACACGCCTGGTTTGCGCGGCACAGTATACCAAAAAACCCTCCCGAAGTGGTGGAGGCCCATCCCTAATAGTAAACGATAATGGACCGGAGAAGAAGAAGGCAGATTTTATGCTTCCAAAAGCTTTTTTCTTTTATACAATCCAGGCTTTTTTCTAATTGTTATATATTTTCATTAACAGGTGTTCTCAACGACGTTGGCTCCTTCTTTGACACTCTGCGCGATAACTTGGAGACACTGGTGTCCCTGTCACCTCAAGAACGCTCCACACTCTTCCAAGACCCACCTTCTGTAGTACACGCTCCTCCATCCAGTAAGTTATTTTAATACATATAACATCACGCCAATTTGTTATTACAAATTAAACTATGAGGCTCAGTCATTCCAAGTGTATATTTTGTTGATTTGATGTTACATTTTAACAACTCCTTCACTTCTACTGGTCGTAACCAGTAGAAGTGAAGCAGTAGTTAAAATGTTGCAAAAACGGGAAAAATTTTCTAAATTCCACGCGGATGGAGTCGAGGGCAACAGCTAGTAAAGTAATAGTTTGTTTTCATTTTTTAGTTAAGTTACGTTTAGTTGTGCACGTAAAATCGGTACCAATAAGACTTATAATTTTAATCACTTATCCCTTCCGTATAGACGTCTTCGGAATCAACATATATATACGCTACATTCTCCCATGGGTGATGTAAAAGTTACATAAAGGGTACACATACGCCTAAACATATGACACGTTTTGCACCTTTGACAAATTATTACCTTTACATCTTACACTTACGGTTAGAAAGACATGAGGTTATAAATATCTGGTTGATGCCAAAACATAAGCAAACTGCCTATTAACCTTCTACAACACCCTGGTAAAGAAAAGGGATGGTGACCGCGGCAATACAATTTATTTAAGAGGATACCAAAATGGCTTCGTGCATCTTTCTACGTACGAAGATTTAATTTTTTCTTGAGATTGCTTGAGCTCTAATATTTAAGTATATGTTTTTTCATTATATAATCTAGGATCGCATAAACTCAGAAACGCGATTGAAAAAGTTTTCTCGATAGAAAATCTTAGCGAAACAACCTCTCTCATTTTTTATTTTTTTAATTTGTCGGTCTATTATCGCGTATTAACTAATGAAATAACTTTCAAAACATAAGTAACTAATATATATAGAAACACGTAAACCGGAATTAAAATATATTTAGTAGATTTTGAGTAAACAAAGAAAATATCCCTAATTCTTCATTTTCTATACCTACTAGCTGTGTTAATAGGTACATGTCGACGATAATATTGATGTAGGCCCTTAATAAATCAATATTATTAAAGTTAATTTTGTCTCTGGATGACAACGTTATTTAGATGGATATACGTTATTTAGATTTTATGTACAGACATTACTCGTGTCAGATACAGAGGTGTATTTACCCTAGGACCATGGCCCGGGGCGGTCAGTCTGAGAAGGGCGGTGAAAGCCTTCAAGTTAAAATTTTGCGCTATCTCTATTAATTTATAGGGCGGCTAATTAAATTTACCCGGGGCATCAAATCAAATGGCCTGGGGCGCTAATTTTCAAAGTACGGCTCGTATCAGATAAAGAATGTTTATTATTTTAAGAGTTCTATACATAGAGTTGTAACCCCAAGCGGCAATATTATGACCACCTTGAATAACAATGTAATATAGAATATTATCCAGTATTAAATAAATTGCAATATTTCATCTAAAGCCTATTTATTAACTCTTGCTCCAAATACATCTTTATATATTAGGGTTTACTTTTATGTGTGGGATTTTCGTACTAATTACGAAAATAAACGGCTTTCTTATTCATGAGGCGGACAGACGCCATTCTGTCAGACCCATTTTGTATAAAAGTTAGGTTATGTTACAGTTATTTTTAAATAAAAATATGTTGCGAACCCCTTTTTATTATAATAGAGCTTAGAGAACAACATTAGTGAATTAGTCCATACATTTGACATTGAATTTCATTTTAAGTTTCGAATGTTTTTCTTAAATTTAGTTTTCGAAAAAAAATTTTAATTATTTATGTAAAATGTATGCAATTATTAACAATCGACCGTGATTTCGTAAGCGTAGATTTGGAATCAAGTAATTTCTTTCGAATAAATGCAAAAACATCTAATATTTTGATTGAATAATTATAAAAACTTTGCTCTTCCGTTATAACCACTAAGCGGGTGAATTTTCAGAGGCAAATTGTAAGGCACTCAGTCAGTCAGGTATATATTCTTATATATAAAATTCACGTGTCACAGTGTTAGTTACCGTACTCCTCCGAAACGGCTTGACCGATTTTTATGAAATTGTACATGTTTATACTAATACCAACTTATGAATTATCTGAAATGTAGGCGATTCCCTATATTTCAACTACAAAATTAAGTTGATGAGTTGTTTTGAGTTTAATTAACTGATTATTTGAATGCAGTTACTGTGGCAGTTACTTATGTTTATATGTCTAGTATGTACGAAACCCTAAGTGTGCGAGTTTGCCTCACTCTTGACGGGTTTCTTTATGCTCGTTACCTCATAACTTTTAACTGGGCGAAGCGATTTTAATGATTCTTTTTTTATTTAAAAGCTGGTTCTTGGTCCCATTGGCAATGATGAGGATCTGATGGTTATCTACTTAGAAATCAAGAAAAACCCTCAAATTTCAAAGGCACATGAAGTTGGTTAAACTTTTTTCAAAAATATTTAATTATAAATTAAGGAATTAAATTATCTTTTAGCCTATCCCAAGAGCTCTGAATAAATAAAAGTAGTAAGTAGTTTAGTAAAAAACCTGCTTAATGTATGTAGTTTTTGTTAGAGCATCAAAAGTTTAATTAGTTTGCTAACTAGAATTATTGTATACCTGGGGGATGACACAATGGCTAGTCCGAGACAGTGCAGCATGATATATTGCGAAACTTCACTTGTTTATTTTTAAAATAATTTTATTGCAACGAGAATTACACTTTGAATTACGTGAGCTGTATATAAGCTGTCTCCGTGTGGCGACGGATTAAGAATACAGGTGTCACCATCTTTTACCAGGGTGCTGTAAAAACTAAGGGATTACACTGATAACATCCTCTGTGAGATATCTCGAAATTAAACCTGATGTCAACTCCCCTGGCAGTGCAGTATAGAAGACCATAATCTCTCCCAAAGTGGAGAAGACCTATGCCCAACATTAGGAAAAAAAATGGGCTGGAGAGAGTTAAGTTATGTGTATAATCTTCTATCTTTTTATATAAAAGACTAGCTGACCCGGCAAACGTTGTTTTGCCATACTAAAAAAAAAGGTTTGAAAAATAGATGTTGGCCGATTCTCAGACCTACTGAATATGTATGTAAAATTTGAGAAGAATCGGTCAAGCCGTTTCGGAGGAGTACGGTAACTAACACTGTGACACGGGAATTTTATATATTAGATTAAATAACTATAATGATATTATTATAAATAACCAAATCGCTACGGTATTATTATTTATACATTAAGTTAAAATCTGCATATTTATACTTAATTTTTATAACACCAATTTATAAAAAAAGTTTTATAAAAACAGCTAGTTAAGAGCGAGGCTGACTGTTCCAGAGGGTTCTGTATCAACTCTCTCTCGAGCCTCTGTGTACAATATCCCTTAGCTGGCCCTTACAGTAGGAACCCAGGAGAAGAAATGGATTTGTATTCTTAATCCGTCACCATACAGAACAAACCTATTTTTTTTATTTCATAGCCAATGCCCGCGGTTTCACTCTCGTTTATTGTTATTGAGCCCCCTTTCCCAATATACACCAAACCATGACAAACTATACATGAAAACCTTCCTGCTGAACACTATATTAAGAAAAACTGCATCAAAATCCGTAGCGTACTTTTGAAGATGTAAGCTCACGTAGGGACATACATGCATACAAAAATAACGACTTTGTTATAAACTAAGTAAAGATATTTATTTGCTGACTGTTTGTCTTTTAATATAGTTTTTTTATTATCATATGCAACAGAAACACTAAGAAAATTTTATGCCTGTTACAACACATCCAAAGTGCAACAGTCAGTAAAGTCTTGATAAAAGTATTCCTTTGAACACTTTTATTGAACCCTATAATGTGTTGTTGATTACAAAATAATTGATGCTTACGTTTACAGAGCTATCAAATAACAATTAGACTTTGTGCGACAACATTTTACCAGAAAAAAACTCAGATTTTTTCCGACATATTATATTACATAATCTCTATTAAAATATATGGAGTTATGAAATTCAGTATGTATTAGACATACTGAATTTCATAACTCCATATATTTTTAGTAAAGAAATGATGTTTCTTTAAATTTTCTTTTTTAATAATCTTATCTTATCTTAGAGAGAGAGACTCTCTCTCTCCAGCCCATTTACGTCCCACTGTTGGGCACAGACCTTTTCCAGTTTGGGAGAGATTATGGTCTACTGTGCCGCGCTAACCAGGCGTGTTGGCACAGGGTTTATTTTAGAGATTTCCGTCTCTCACAAAGGATGTTATCTGTGTACAATATCCCTTACCTGACTTTTACAGCACAAAAATAATGTTTAATATTTAAAACTATAAAATATATAAAAACAAAATATTTATGTATACTAGCTGCCCGGCAAACGTTGTTTTGCAATACTAAAAAAAAAGGTTTGAAAAATATAGACTACTTTACGTTTATATCGTATAACTGATTCTACTGAATATGCATGTAAAATTTCATAAAAATCGGTCAAGCCGTTTTGGAGGAGTACGGTAACTAACACTGTGACACGTGAATTTTATATATTAGAAGATACAGTAGGTACCTTTAAAATAAATTTATATTATACAAAATTTTTTTTTTGGTGCTATTGCTGCCTCTGCGGAGACTCTCATGCGGCGTAAGTATAATAATCTCATAGGGGATTATGTATTTGCGCCGTTTGGGATCGAAACATTTGAGTCGTGGTGCCCCAGTGCCCGGAATCTTTATAAAGATTTAGCGGGCCGACTGATCGACGCCTCTCGTGACCAGAAGGCTGGCCTTTATTTTGTTCAAAAAATAAGCATTTCTATACAACGTGGTAATGCCGCCAGCCTTCTGGGCACACTTCCAGTCGACAGCGATGGGGCAGAGTATTTTGATGCCTAGCTTATGTATATAACAAGGAGAGTAACAATAATCTTATTATAACAGTGTAAACACAATATTTTTCAGTTAAGACGATACCAAAATAGCTTCGTGCATTTTTCTATGTACGAAGTTTTCATTGTTTCTTTAGATTGAATGGCTAGAGCTCTAATTTTTAAGTATATGTTTTTTCAATATATGATCTAGGATCGCATCAACTCAGAAACACGATTGAAAAAAGTTTTCTCGATAGAAAATCTTGGCGAAACAACCTCTCAAAATTTTTATTTTTTTCATTTGCGGGTCTATTATCGCGTATTAACTAATGAAATAACTTTAAAAACATAAGTAACTATTATATATAGAAACACGTAAATCAGAATTAAAATATATTTAGTAGATTTTGAGTAAATAGGAAAAGTATCCCTAATTCTTCATTTTCTGTGCCTACTGGCTGTGTTAATACGTACGTGTCGGCGATGATATACGATAATATTGATGTAGGCCCTTAAAGATCTTTAGTCTTTACTTATTATAAAACCAAGTCGCTATTTTTATATGTATGTTCTTATGTGAGCTTATATCTTGATAACTACATCACTCATTCTGATGCGGTGTTTTTTAATAGATAGAGATTTTACTTAATAATTCAAATTGTGGTGGAAAAAATTGATCACCGCAAGCGGGACTTGAAACCGCGACCTCGGAATACCGTTCCGTAGCTCTGCCAACTGAGCTTATTGCGGTCGTGCTCACAGTAAATAAATTAGATCAGCACAATCGTCACTCGATTGAGTTTACATCGTATTTTGACGTGCAACGTAAATAACTTTAGATAGAGTTGTTCAAGAGGATGGCTCTTTTGTGTAATTTGTTAAGGTTATGTTTTAAAATTTCCCGAAGTAATTACAATAATTTAGATATTACTAGCTGACCCGGCAAATGTTGTTTTGCCATATAAATGTAAGTGGTGGGCAACCCTGATCACTTAAGAGTATGAAAAATAGATAATAGCCGATTCTCAGACCTACTGAATATGCATGTAAAATTTCATAAAAATTGGTCTAGCCGTTTCGGAGGAGTACGGTAACTAACACTGTGACACGTAAATTTTATATATAGGATGATATATCTAGAATCTCATACAGGTAAACCACAACTAGCGAAATTAAAGCAGTGGTTCTCATTTACAATATAATTCATACAATTCTAGACGTGAACAAAATAAAGACATAAACAAACAAACAAAAAGGTTACTTCCTGTCACATTTAGATAGACATCACCTTAGATAAACAGTTCCTTTATATATATTTTCCTCCTTCCATGTCGAATTTGAGATAGCCTGTAGTATTAAGGAAAATACGGACATTGGCATCAATTCTGTTGCGGCAGCAACTAAACTAAACTGAACTTAAGTGAAACCAATTATGATGTGTTTGGAGTTAAATATTTATTACATACATTTTAACACTCTTTTTTTAGCTTCTTCAACCTATGCTACGGAATTTTTGAACGCGATTTTCACTTTCAATAGTCGTGTTAATTTGAAATATTGCATACTTACGAGTATCAAAGACCGAAGATAATACAATAATAATTAAAAGGTATTATCAGAATCAGCCAGTATTTAACTGTATTTTTAGTTTAAAACTAGTGTTTAGTTAACGCTACTGAATTATGCTTTTGGCAATATTTTAGTTAAGTTTAGTTGTGCAATCAGAATTATCTGTATTATGAAGTATTGAGAACTGAACCACAAATTTAATGATGCTGAGTTCATTGCTAATGGATTTTCACTTACTTTCAGTAGTTTTAGCGTGAAAGAGCATCAACAAACATTGTTACTTTTGTATATTAAATTCACATTTTTAAATAGATCAAGTTAACATTATCAAATGGTGTGTTCAACTTAGTTTAGTTGTGCAATCAGAATTATCCGCATAGTGAAGTACAGAGACTAATTGTAATACAGATGACGTTGTGTTCAGTGGTAACGGAGGTCATTGCGGTCGACTGAGGATATCTGGCGATACTTATCATAAATTTATATTCACAGACTTGTTATATTTTGTTTGCGGAATTCTGATATAATATGTTTGATGTGGCCTTGGTATATTACTATGTTATGTTTCCTATTACAAGCTTTGATGTTTATTCCAGTAAAAAAAACGAGTACCATATAGCCTAAGCTACCTATAAAAACAGTATGTGATGGCCCATTATTAGACCTACTAGATCTCTCTCTCTCTCTCTCTCCAGCCCAATAATATCCCACTGTTGAGCACGGGCCTCCTCCACTTTGGGAGGGATTATGGTCTACTGTGCCGGGCTGACCAGGCGTGTTGGCACAGGATTTATTTTCGAGATTTCCGTCTCTCGCAGACGATGTTACCTGTGTACAATATTCGTTAGCTGGCCTTTACAGCATCCTGGGAAGGAAAAGGGGTGGTGACACTTGTATTCTTAATCCGTCAGCACACGGACAAAATAAAATAAATAATTAAATATTCATGGACATTTCACACAACGTCCTCTGGTCCCAAGCTAAGCCTATATGCTTGTGTCATGGGTACCAGAATACGAATATACTACATATTATACTACTTTTCTTTTGTAATACTTATATTTCATAGAAGACACCCAGACGTAGTACAAACATTTGTATGACGTATCAATAGAATAATAGAATTATAATAATGAATAGACAGATTCTTTCAAGATGATAGTTTTTTCTGTATAATTTGTTAAGGTTTTATTTTTAAATCCCACACTTATAAAGTTGGAAGCAACAGCTATTACTTATACATATAAGATAAAAAATATCTAAATGTAGTACAATTATTTACGTAGATCGAACCATTGACCTCTTGGAAAGCAATCTGTTGCACCACGTTGCCAGTGTGATATAATGTGTAAAACGTGATTCTCTAACACTTAGGTATATGACTCAGTTATTCAAATAATATCACAAGGTACCCTACCTTACATATAAGTCTTACATGATAGCCAAAACATTGGGCTTTATTAAAAATAAAATATACGCGTCAAATCTGTGAAAAGAGATTTTATTTCAAAATGTTTTTGTACAGACAATGGTGGCGGTGGAAGTGGTGCGAGAAAACTCTACGCCTTGCGACCTCTGCGACCTACAGGCAATATCAGGTGAGCATTCTATACTTATACTAAGTTTTCCTTCCTTCCCGTACAACATACAGTCACTAGAGTTCGCGACAAAAAAAAATTATTGAGATAGAAATTCAATCATTAACAGGCACATGCAAATTTAAATTTCCAAGGAAGGTGTTCAATGTCAAAAGTTTAACAGATGGGCAGACAGACGAACTACACAAACAGACAGGCAAACAGTAAAACAATTCTTTAGGCGTTTCCTGTTTTGTATGAAACCTTAAAAACAAAGCATTACTAAGTTTTGTCAGTTTTTTAGGGTTCCGTACCCAAAGGGTAAAAACGGGACCCTATTACTGAGACTTCGCTGTCCGTCCGTCCGTCCGTCACCAAGCTGTATCTCAAGAACGGTGATAGCTAGACAGTTGAAATTTTCACAGATGATGTATTTCTATTGCCGCTATAACAACAAATACTAAAAATAAAATAAAATAAAGATTTAAGGGGGGCTCCCATACAACAAACATGATTTTTTTACCGTTTCTTGCTCGATACTAATAACGTTGCCTTATGTTGCATAGATAATGGTACGGAGCCCTTCGTGCGCGAGTCCGACTCGCACTTGACCAATTTTATGTCAGTACACACATTATTTTAGACGGGCTTCGTGGCGTAGTGGTTCATGTACTGGACTGCCGTTCATAAGGTCGCGGGTTCGATTCCCGCTTGGGACAATCATTTGTGTGATATTCATAAATGTCATACAAATGTTTGTACTACGTCTGGGTGTTTTCTATGTATTATAAGTATGTATTTACAAAAGAAAAGTAGTTTATGTATTATATCCGTATTCTGGTACCCATAACACAAGCATATAAGCTTAGCTTGGGACCAGAGGACGTTGTGTGAAATGTCCATGAATATATATACATTCAAGTAGTACTTAAAATCACGCGTTGTCGTTTGTGGTATTCTATGGGGGATACCGATGGGAAAGGCTGATGGATGGATAGAACAACCCAGTCGAGATGATAATTATATTTTTTGATAAAAGTTCTCAGACATAAAGAATTTTTCCTATAGGATATAATGAATTTTTCGAATAGGTATGTTATAATAAAGTACATACATTATTACAGTTCTATCACAGAACTAACATGACATACCAAACTCTAGCTAAGATCTAGGTCTCTATTTAGTTCTAATTAACATATTCTAAGAAAATCTTATTAATTAGATCTGAAGCTTGTCTTGTGGTTAACATCGAGACATGTTTGTAGTCTGGTTTTAGTTTAATTAACTCTAATTACTAATTAAATTCGCATATTTTATGTATTTTACTTAATCCAAGGTAGATATACAAATTAACGATTATTTCTCACAACGTTCTCTGGTCCGAAATTAAGCGAAACATTGTTTTATTCATCTTTTATGAGCTCGCGGATTCAGTTTCCGCACAGAATAATCGTTTGTGTGATATTTATACTTGTGATATAAATGTTATTCAACAAAAATAAAATTGTAGTATTACCGTATTCTGGTACCTATATCACAAGTAATCTTTAAATCTTATGCAACTAATTTGTTTAAATAAAATTTGTACCCGTGACCATAGTGACTGAAAGCAAAGTCTCTTAAACGTTGGGCCGGAATTAAAAAAAAAACACGCCTAAATCTGTAAAAAGTTTTAATCATAACGCAAGTAAAAAAGCTAAGCTTAGGACCAGAGGATGTTGTGTGAAATTTCGACGAATATTTATTATTTTTTCGACGAATATTTATTTATTTTTCGACGAATATTTATTATTGCCCTCGATTTTACTCGCGTTTATAATTATTGATACTGAAAATATGTACCAAACCTTAACAGATTATACAAAAAAGCCATCCTCTTAAACCACTCTATCAATTAAAAAACCGGCATCGAAATCCGTTGCATAGTTTTGAAGATATAACCTCACATAGAGACATACATACAAAAATAACGACTTTGTTTTATAATAAGTAAAGAAGTATAATAATGTTAATCAGAATCACACGAATAATAATTGACTGGGAATCGAACTCATAGCTCATAACAGCAGCTTCACTAATTTAAGGGGTTCCGTCTAGCTGTATGTAGCGTTCGTGAATATTTATCAAAAATACATTAGTGTTTCTGTTTAAGTTTATAAATTATTATTCAACAGGTTTTCAAAATATTTTAATGTCAAAGAGATGTTTTAGTTCTAATGTTTTATACATGGTATCAAATAGATTGGTACCAATTCTAAGTCCACAACTAAACTAAACTTAACTATAAAATGAATTTTGATATTGTCGATAACACCATTCGACAATGTTAACTTAACTTTCTTGTTATAAAAACCGTTTATATTCCGTTATATTTATTTTATAGACTATTGGTCTAATTCATAATGACTTATCGGAGATTTAAAAGTTCGCTAAAATCTGTTCGCAAAAATTGTCAAAACTTGTTATTCATAGTAGTCTTTTTACGCTAAAACGTTTATATCTCTCCGATAAAATCTCCGTTTAAACCTCCGATAAGTCATTATGAATAAGACCATAGAGATTTTAATTAATATAAATGTGCACAACAAATAGCCAAATAATCAATATACAGCAATATACACTTTTAAACTTTCGCGTTGCATTTTATTACATTGAAAAACACAGGTATTAAACGCGTTTAAATTTTTTTAGTATAGGTGTTAAGCACCTACCTTTTTGCCGACGTTTCGACCGAGTTGCATCGGGCCGTGGGTCAGCCCGTGACCACGGCCGATGCAACTCGGTCGAAACGTCGGCAAAAAGGTAGGTGCTTAACACCTATACAGCAATAGTTTGTTTACATTTTTTAGTTAGTTTAGTCATGCAATTATGTCATTAAAATTCATAATACTGGGAACCGGCTGGACTAGAACTTTTAGAAAAAAGCCGTACTGAAACAGAATAATAAATGTATGAAATTCACATACATTTTCAAATCAAAGTGATATAGGTATAATTACTAAAGAATAACTAATGCTTTTATGAAAGCTCTTAGTATTTTTTTTTCGACCACTGATTCGGGACAGGGCAATCCATTGAGGAAAACCGCCGTAAAACTCCGCAAATTATTCCAGCTTTTGACGGACAGTTTACACCATTACCTCTGGTCCTAAATTAAACTTATGCTATGAATATCTATTACAAGCATAATAGCTTAATTTTGGATTTTATAAGCATCAGCATGTATGTATTTATATTTAATTGTAAAAACACACAATCATAGAAATGTAGTTTTAGGTACCTATCAGATAACATCATTTGAAAATTGTAAAAATATCTTAAAAATTTTAAAAATAGGTACCTATTGAATATGGTTTTACTGAAAATGTTGTTCTAAAACTTTCAGGCTATTCTTCTAAATACTTTTAGGGTTATAAAAATTACAATAATATATTATATCCTTAAATATCGTTGTACGTAGATCTTACAACCGCAGATCTTTCGTGGAGGCGGACGGTGGTTACCCGGGCGCCAACCATCACGACCCTGGATTGCTGTGGACAGGACTGGGTCGATAGACGCCTAGCAAACACACAAACAGACACACATATCACTCATAAATACAACGACCCACGCGTCGCTGACAGAACGACAGAAATACGAAAACAAATACTTTCACAAAACTTGGCAGAATTAGATTTAAGTGGTGTTACTCTACCAGAAATCATTTTAGCTATGCAAGAATATTGTTATTTGTAAATGTATTGATAACTACTATGTTGGCTTCGACTCCTGACTTCTATTCGCAATGCTGCACTTTTAAATCGTCCTCACACATTTTCTGATATTAACTAGAATATTAGATAAGATTATTAGGTTAAACATACTTTAAAAATCCGATTAAAAAGTATTTATGACTGCAAAATAAATAAATAATGTTTATCGAGATTTTGAAAAAGAACCTTGGTTTCGTAATATGTTATATTATAAGTTTATAACGCTTGTAAAAATAATAAAAATAAAAATAGTTTAAAAAAACTAAAATACACGCTTTATTTAATCGAATTATTGTATTGTCATCGGTCTTTGACAGGTGTGCAAAATTTGAATAGAATCTGACCGTTTAAAGTGGGTCAAAATAGCGTCCAAAGGAGTCGGTTACAAACATACAAACATACAAACAAACATACAAGTGAAGCTAATATAAAGCGTGTAATAAGCTTAGTTCAAAAACTAAAACACACGCTTGAAAATTGTGAATTTTCTTTTAGCGCGGTAGGTATCTAACAATGTGTTATTTTTATGTAACGGAATCTTTGAAAGTATTTTTTACTTTCAACAGTTCGGATTGATCTGAATTTACACACATAACAAGGACCGATGCCAAAAAGCAAGATTTTCAAGCGGTTTTCTTTTAGTTTTTGAACTGAGCATATTATTTTGGTTATAAGTTGCACAAATAAATGCACACACGTTATTCGATAAAATAATTTTGTCAAAATTTTTTTATTAAAAGATTTCGTCAAAAAGAATTTTAATTATTTTGGGTCGTCATTTTCGTTTGAAATAAATAATTTAAACCAATTAAAACACAAATCTAATCTGTACAACATATTTAAATTGTGCCAAACACCACTTTTTAATCGTAAAATATTTCTAGTTTAAAAACTATTGTATCTGAATGAAGTCTTTAATGTTACTAAATATTTACACTATCTTCTCTTCTTTGAACACTACTTATTCCTTGGCCATAAATATCCCACCGTTGGGCACAGGCCTTCTCTCCTTTATAAGTGTATTTGATCTACTATGCCATGCTGACCAGACAAGGATTTATCTCTGAAAAAGCTACCTGCATGATTCTTATGAAATCTCATGAAGATCTTATCATGCCTTTAGCTGTTTCATCAAGCAGTCTGGGAAGAAAAGATGGTAAATACTTGTTCTTGCGTGATCTTAATCCGTCATCACAAGGATAATAGATTATTCGTACTTAATTAATAGCAAACAGATATAATACTACTCATAGAACTAGTTAGTTAATGGTCTTATTGAGATTAGTATTTACCTACACATAGCACACATAGCTGTCTATTAATTTGTGCTAACTAGGCGTACAGAAGCGATGAATTGGTATCTCCATACGTATTATATAATCATTTATAGAATATAGCCCATTGTATCAGTTATTTCACTCCCTAAAAGATCCTTTTAAGCCTCCGTAAGCAGAGGCAAAATAATTCTACGGTCTAAAAGACCCTTTAATCCGTCATAGACAGAGACTAAATAGTGAGCAATATACATTTACTATCATTTTCAATATTCTATCTATCCCTAAGTTGCAGCTAAAGATAGAAAAATTCATACTTTTATCCCTACTTATATTTCAATAATCAGCTGATAACAGCATTCTCTATTGAATATCTTAACAGGAGATAGAAATATCTTACTGATAAACGAGAATAACTATCTATCCGTAATCTTAGATTGATTGTTGAAAATGGTCTTAACAGATTAGATATGAAAAACTGATCACAAATAAAACTGGCAGGCAGCAATACCACTCATTTTTAGCCAATTTTATACTGCTACTATTTCCAGTACTAATTCATGGAAAATCCTTATATAATACGTTTTCTAGTTAATAATTTTAATATTAAATGTTAGCATTTAAGCGTAATACAATTATTTTAAATAAGTGTTTTAAAGAAATATAATACTGTAAATATTTCTGTTTAATGTTTCCTAACAATTATTGTACTATATGTGTACGTTTTATTGTTAACATCGTTAAAATAGACATATTTAGTATAAGTATTTATTATTGTCATGGTATATTTATGAAATTAATGATATATTACAATTGCTGATGTGTTTTATTTTTACAGTTTTAACCTTGTTGTATATTCTCCGTGTGGTGACGGATTAAGAATACAAGTGTCAACTCCCCATTTTCTCCCAAGTAAAAGTTAGCTAAGGGATATTGCATACAGATAACATACTCTGTTAGAGAACTCGAAAATAAATCCTATGCCAACACGCCTCTGGTTAACGCGGCGTAGTAGACCATAATCTCTCCCAAAGTGGAGGAGGCCCGTACCCAACAGTGGGATGTAAATGGGCTGGAGAAAGAGAGAGAAATTTGAAGTTAGGTACCAAAGGTACTAAATTTTAGTGTATACCAAAAACTGGATTTCTATGTTGGTCCAGACAACCTGACGTTCAAATTACTCCGCTGGCACCATACGGCAGTGAAACATGTGGCCATCACCAATTTTGATCAATGACTGTAGTACACGAAACACATCCTCATTGTGTACCAATCATAGTAGGTAGGTACTTAATGGTCGATTGAACCTACACAATGATTGACTTTTGGGAGCGCATTATTTAATAAAACCAAATTATACTATAGGACTAGTCTACTAACAAACGCAGCGTACATTTAACGTTTTGATTTTAGATTCTTAAAGAACATGAAAGTATGTAAAGAAACTGCTTAGTCTTAGAATGAGATATATAGGTAAACTAATTGTTATAACCTCTAGATCATAGGGAAGCATCTCCATTGAACCAACCGCAGAGTAGCACAGTGATGTCCGTTTCGTAAGGGATTAAGAATACAAGTGTCCCCACCCCTTTTTTGTGAGGGTGCTGTAAAAGTTAGCTAAGAAATATTCCACACAAATAATATCCTCTGTGAGAGGTGGAAAGCTCGAAAATATACCCTATGCATACATGCCTGGTCAGAGCAGCTAAGTGTTCTAAGCTGGGGGAGGCCCGTGCCCAACAGTGGGACTTTAATAGGCTAGAGAGAGAGAGAAAGGGTACAAGTTGTTAGTTATCCAATTCCTCCAACACTACTTTACTATAACTTGCAAGCAATTATGGATAATCCTAGAATACAAGAAAGATGCTCATTAGTAAGTACGTAAGTAAAATTGCGAGGCACAATTTGTAGACCTACGTATTGAGAATATAAACATAGGAAACATAAATAAAGAAATAAAATATATTTCCTTAACACCTCATCTCAATGTAGAACAAGGTCATATCACAAATAAGTATTCGTTTTATTCAGATTTCACCAGAGAAATTCGGGTATTTGTAACCATACCTATTAATATTATATATGACTGTAATGTAGTTTGATATGAGGGCATTTGATTTGGGTGAGATCAAAGACAACCAGCTATCGTTATGAAATTTTACATCTATAATCTACATCTACACAAATATTATAAAGTATTTTTGTATTTTTGTATGTAACGAATAAACTCAAAAAGTACTGAACCGATTTGCATAATTCTTTTTTCATTAGAAAGCTACATTATCACTGAGTAACATAGGCTATATTTACCCTTGCGAAGCCGAGACGGGCCGCTAGTAATATTATAAAGCTGAAGGTTTCGTTTGTTTGTTTGATGGCAATAATCCCAGGAGCTACTGGTCAGGGGCGTAGCTACCTCCGTATCAGCGGTATCAATTATACGCGGCCCCCGGGCCACGGGAGCCACCGACGTGTGTAAGCAAAATTTGTGGGAAATCTTTTCCCTTCTAAAGGCCCCACCAAGGCACGCTACTGGTTCGACTTGAAAAATAATTTTTGTGTTAGATAGTTATTTTATCGAGAAAGGTTTATAGGCTATATAACATCACGTTGCCACTAATAGGAGCAAAGCATTAGAGAAAAACGTTGCAAAAACGGGGGGAAACTTTGCCTTCACACGTTTATAGTCGGAGGCTAGTACCGTATAATTGATGGATACCTAGAAAAGTCACGCAGTATCATTACAATTTATTAATACACATAAATGTACATAACCTTTATTTTGTATTGAAATAAAGATTTCGCTGTATCTGCATTTTACAAAATGTTTACCCCAATTTCCTTTATTCTTAGAAGGGTTACCATACGTATGTTAATTATTTTTCAATTTGACGATATGGATTTAAAAATATCTGCTTAGGGCTGATACAGTATAAAATCTCATCTTGTTCGACGTGACATTAAATTGACCAACTTATCTATTACACCATGGCACTGATTAGACATGCACAGGTAAAGTTAGCTAAAAAATTAAAACAACTACGGCGTATTTTGATTAATTGGCTATTTCGTTGTACACATTTTTATTAATTAAAATCATTAGTCTATATTATAGACTAATGATTTTAATTAATAAAAATTTGCAAATCTGTATCTTTTTAAAGATACAGATTTGATAAAAAAGTTCTGATAAAATTGCCGAACTGTGATAATGACAAAAATAATTTAAATTTTTTAGTTATGTTTAGTTGTGCACTTAGAATCGGTACCATTAAAAATATTGCAAAAATATTATTTAAAATAAAACGACTTTCGGTATGACCGACAAAATGAAATTTTGTATATTGTTAGGTCTGAGAATCGGTCAACATCTATTTAGGGCACATTTGGGCTCATTATATAGTTCATAAAATAGTAGAATTAAGTAGGAACTAGGTACGCCAATAATCGCAACACCCTGGCGATGTGCCAGTGTGTCCAGTGGCGAAGGTGGTGTGGTATCTATTTTTTATACCACTAGGTCTGATTTGTAAGTAAGTACGGAAATGAAAACAAGAGGAACGTTAATATAATTATATATAAAAAAAAAATTTGCCTGTTTTAACACATAGTAACCTTGCATGTTTATCTATCAGGTTATGGGTAAAATTCCTTCACGAAACACACATTCCTAGTCCACATTAATGAATTATATTATTATAAAAATAATTTCCTAATGGTCATTAGACTTTACACAGTGTAATGCTAATAAAAAAGATTTATCGGTCCTAGTTTTAGGCCGAGATACAATTTATAATTTTGATACCGAGGTTTTACTTGGGAAAATATAACACTATTAATATTAAACACACACTTTTTATGAATTTATTTATTTATTTATTTCACTCTTTATTGTACACACAAGGATTACATAAGGTAGACAAACAGGAACACTAGTTAAGATGTACCTACAAGTGGCGGCGAATTTATACGCATATTTTTATAATTTTTTTTTTTGCGTGATTCGTTTATTATTGTATGTATACATTTTATTTTGTATTTCTTAGTTCAGATATTACAAAAGCTTTTTTAGCCGCATTTCCTAACTCTGCTTACTTCGGATATAAAAAGTATAATGTATACCTAATTATATTATCAATGTACTAACAATGTAATAAGTGAAACTATGGTTACTATGGGTAGTAGTTTACGCCACATTTATTGGGTCATACAGCTAATCCAGTATAGTGCGAGCAGTAAGTTTATTAACACGCCACACACAATATTTAGGCTCATAACACAATATAATATGACGCACACGATTATTATAAAATAACTTGTTAGGGTGACCATCCTTTGTGGTGATCGATAAAGAATACAAATGTCCCCACCCCATTTCTTCCCCAGGCTGCTGTAATAGTCAGCAAAGGGATATTGTACACAGACAACATCCTCTGTGAGAGACGGAAAACTTGAAAAAATATGCCAACACGCCTGGTCAGCACGTAGCAGTAGACAATAATCCCTCCCAAACTGGATGAGGCTGGTACCCAACATTGGAACGTTAATGGGCTCTAAAGACAGGGTGTCCATCCCCTGCGGTGGCGACATATTACTGATATTGGAAACGGCTACGGCAGCCGTTAGCAATATTTGACATATTTGACATTATATTTACCATTATATGATTGCTTACGCTTCAACATGTCTGATGACAAGGAATTAGACCGGCTCCCTGTCAACACCGGCTCACGTAGTAGCTACGGACCTCCCTCCTAGCAATATTTTATGTATCTTCGATTCTTCCTGTCAACGTCAGACTAATGTAAACTTTCATATAAATAAGATACTGATGACAGCCTTCTCTATTTAAAAATCTGACAGGAGATCGACCTAAAAAACGAGGATTACAATCTATCCGTAGTCGTAGATCCAATATTGAAAATGGCTGTAACTGAATGCAAACAGAAAACATGATATTCATAGAGCGTTTGGAAATCTCTTGGCTATTTATTCAGATTTATGCAAAGCCAATAAACAAAATATGATAATGAATCTTAAGTAAAACGTAGCCTTCTACATAATGGTAATAGCTTTTCTTATTGTATTGTTTTAGTTAGAAAACCTTAGCGTTATAATTTTTTTTATTCTTGTTGACAACTTCATACTTCATCTAATGTTGTTAGTTGAATCCACGATGTCCTCCAAATACGGCCCAACGGAAGACCAGCGTTGGTTTTTAACCAGCATTATGCTGAGTTGGGTCCGTATTTGTGACTACTCACATGACTACTCTTTTGATTGTTAACTGTTATGTGTTTTTAGTTTACGAGTGGTTACAAATAAAACATTTTCTTTCTTTCTTTCTTATTCTTTATTGTACATATAAAATGTATTTACAGAGTTTGAGATTTAAATCTAATGTACACAGGCGAGCTTAATTCACTGTTGAATTTTCTTCCAGCAAACCTTATTATTAAGTAATCTGAGGAAGATGGGCACGTAATGCACAACAATAAACAAATCTTTCTTTCTTTCTTTCTTAATGCGCTCTATGAATATCTACTATGTATCTCTAATCGTAGAGCGATTATCGACAAGTTAAACTCATAACGTTTGTTTTATAGAACCTCCTTAAATAAATAAATATTCACGGACATTTCACACAACGTCCTCTGGTCCCAAGCTAACCTTATAGGTATGCTTGTGTTATGGTACCAGAATACGGATATACTACATATACTACTTTTTTTTTGTAAATACATACTTATAATACATAGAAACACCCAGACGCAAGACAAACATTTGTATGACATTTATAAACATCACACAAATGATCGTCTGAGGCGGGAATCGAACCCGCGACCTCATGATCAGCAGTCCGATATACGAACCACTAGACCACGAAGCCCGTCAAAAGTCATGCAAGTTCCAGGCAATTAGTCTGCTTTTAGTATATAGTGACATCAAAACGGGTTATCTACGTAAATTTCAAATCTAGCTACCACTGTGTATATCATACAGCCTTGTGACAAGCAGATAGAAAATTTTATTGGAGTCAACATATTTAAAAAAAAAAATTGTAACTAACTTAAAAACTAAAAAATGAAAACAACAACGGTGTATTTTGATTAATTGGCTATTTCGTTGTACACATTTATATAAATTAAAATTGTTTGTCAATAATATACAGATTTTATATTAAGAAAGTTCAGTTTGACGGGCTTCGTGGTGGAGTGGTTTATGTAATGGACTACCGATCACGAGGTCGCGGGTTCGATTCCCGCTTTGGACAATCATTTGTGTAATATCCATAAATGTCATACAAATGTTTGTACTATGTCTGGGTGTTTTCTATGTATTATAAGTATGTATTTACAAAAGAAAAGTAGTATATGTAGTCTATCCGTATCTGGTACCCATAATACAAGCATAGAAATATAGCTTACTTTGGGACCAGAGGACGTTCTGTGAAATGTCCTGAATATTTATCATTGACAAATGTGTTACTGACACTATCAATTTTCATTTTTGAACAAAGTTTAGTTGGACGCGTAAAATCGATACCATTTTTATACAATGTAAAACTATATTATGTAATAGCTACACTATAGCAAAAGATATTGGTTATAATGAAACATGTAAATATGAGATAAAAAAAATATGACAAATAAAAAAAAAAGAAAAAGAAAATATGATAATATATGACTGTAAATATTTTTTTTATATATTACTTTTTAATTGTACCTATATAGAACTGATTTGTGATTTTAATAATTAAACCATGAAATAAAAAAAAATAAAAAAAAATTATGAGATTAATAAATGAATAAATGATTTTTCAATAGGGTGGTTATCATGGTTACCCTAGTGTCCGAAATAGAAGGACACGAATGAGTCCCTTACGTGGCTATAAAGCGGCCACTTGTTGTCTTAGGACATTGTGCGGTAGCCATGTTTTACATTTATGTTATTATGTCGAGAATCATTGAATTATCGTAGTAAGTATACGCACATTATCTCAGAATGTCATGTTATGAATAATGATTCTGCTACATCATAAATAATATATTCCTGGCCTTATCTCATTAGTTGAGGTCGATGCAACCATGTATTTGTCGTCCATTCTATTCTGTTTTTCTGACGTCAGTGAATGCTCTCTCCTTTCTTTTTCACACCATCTTTTCTTTTCCTGACTTTCTGTCGTATGAAGAGCTTTTTAAAAATCATGCAAGTTCCAGGCAATTTGTAAACTGACTGGCTAAATTTCCTACTTATTATGCCATATATAAAACTTTTAGTTGAACTTTTTTAGTACTCAAACTTTTAGTTGTATCTTTTTTAGACATGTTGATCTATGACTGGTTCGGCGAACTGATTGGCTGGAAATTATGTTCATAATACGAATTTGCCAGGTGTTCACTTCACGGCGTAACCTGCCTGAAAATTAAGGCTCATAATACGGTCGCAGAATCTAAGGGAATAATTTAATTTAATAAATTACCTCTAGATTTCTCTAGTAATAATTTCCATCCATCCATCAGCCTCTCTCCATCCACTGTTGGACATAGGCCTCCCCCATAGAACGCCACAACGCGCGGTCCTGTGCCGCCTGCATCCAATGTCTCCCCGCGACCTTGACGATATCGTCGCTCCACCTTGTCGGGGGCCGCCATAATAATTTAAATAGTTCAAAAACTAAAAAGACGCTTAAAAATTCTAAATAGTTTGCAAATTATTGCAATATCATATCATCGGTTCTTAATGTGTGTGCGACATTTCGGGTCTATCCGAATACCGCAAGTGGTAATATATGGAAAAATACATTGATAGATAATAGATACGTACCTAGCTAACATGCGTGTTAGCGTGTTAATAATTTAGTATTTAAAAAAAAAACGTTTAACCGACTTCATGTGCCCTTGAAATTTAGGGGTTCTCCTCGATTTCTCAGGAGATAACCATCAGATCCTGACCTGGTGCCAATGGGACCACACGGAAACCACTAGCTTTCAATCAAAAACAGAATTATTAAAATCGCTTCGCGTATTGAGAACCTCCTCCTTTTTTAAACCGGTTCAATATGAGTGTAGTATTTTATATTTCGTAAAACAGTCAAATTAGGAGGGCTCAGGAAGTATGTATGAAAGTTTTCCTTTTTTTGGAGAACTTTTGGGGCCCCTCGCAAACATGCTACACCAATTATACAAAGGGTAATATTGGCACTTAATTCCTCATGGATTCTTTTCCTCATTGGCGCTTTTATCATGAAGCTAACCTAAAAATATATTTATATCATATGGAATTTACTAAATAAATTCAATTTCAAATATTTTTTTTATATTTTTTTTATTCAACATTATTTACTACCTCAAAATTCTTACATTAAGTATATCCCTGGCCCCTACGCTAGTAAAAACTGTATTGCAGGAGCCAAGTAAAAACTGTTAAGGGCCTACATCAATATTGTCGTCGACATGTACATGTTAACACAGCTAGTAGGTATAGAAAATGAAGAATTAGGGATATTTTTTTTGTTTACTCAAAATCTACTAAATATATTTTAATTCTGATTTACGTGTTTCTATATATAATAGTTACTTATGTTTTTAAAGTTATTTCATTAGTTAATACGCGATAATAGACCGACAAATGAAAAAAATAAGAAATGAGAGAGGTATTTTCGCTAAGATTTTCTATCGAGAAAACTTTTTTCAATCGCGTTTCTGAGTTTATGTGATCCTAGATTATATATTGAAAAAACATATACTTAAAAATTAGAGCTCTAGCCATTCAATCTAAAGAAACAATGAAAACTTCGTACGTTGAAAAATGCACGAAGCTATTTTGGTATCCTCTTAATAATCAAATACTGTGTAAATAATCAACTTAGTTCAAAAACTAAAAATCACACTTGAAAATCCTGAATATTTTTTTAAATTATTGCATTGTCATCGGGCCTTGATATGTGTGCAAAATTTCAGACCAATCCGACTACTGCAAGTGGGTTAAAATCACTTTCAAATATTCCGCTACATAGATTAATACATTGATAGATACATACCGAACTTATATAAGCGTGTTACAAACATAGGTTTTGCTACTCTGAAAAGAAATAAAATATTCATAAGGTAACAACAAATATTTTCGGGTTCTCTGAAAGTAGTAAATAAAATATGTATCAGTGACCGATTGACAAAGCGTTAGGTGTGGTAACAAACATACAAAAAGGTGCGGCTGTCCTTTTTTAGGGTTTAATTTGGAATTGTTCATTTTATTTTACAGCATCTATGACTGCGACATGTGCACTCTTATGATCTTATTCATAATGACTTATCGGAGGTTCAAACAATAACTTTATCGGAGAGATAATAAACATTTTATCGTAAAAAGACCATTATGAATAACAAGTTTTGACAATTTTCGCGAACCGATTTTAGCGAACTTTTAAACCTCCGATAACTCATTATGAATAAGACCCTTAGTGTAACCACACCTGAAATTACGAGGACTCAAATTCATCAAATTACAACACACTTGTTTTCGTTTTACTTAGGTTGAAATTTTTACGCATCAGAATTAACCTCATTATTTATCCATAGTTAGGTTAGTACAATTTGTCTATTCATTATTGTCAAGATAATTTTGCGAATGTTCTTGTTGAAATAATTAAATTAACAATGAGAAGACACGTGTAGGTGTTATATTAAATCACTATTTATATATCATACTGTCAGATACGAAATTCCAAACACAATGTGGTGATAATAAGCCGCCCTTTTGATCATGCTAGGGTTGTCACATTTGTTAGAAATATTAGTAAAAATTGTAAAATAATTTTAAAATATAATTTTCTTGCATGACTTATCTACATAAATTATACCACTTTTAACGGATTTAGACGTCTAAATTCGTACACAAAAGTCACTGGTCCCAAAGTAAGCTAGGTATTTATTAACACGCTTATATTAGTTCAGAACGTATCTATTAATGTGTATTAATTCTATATATTATAAGTATGTATTTACAAAAAAAAAAGTAGTATATGTATTCTATCCGTATTCTGGTACCCATAACACAAGCATATAAGCTTAGCTTGCGACCAGAGGACGTTGTGTGAAATGTCCATGAATATTTATTTATTATTTATTTATTATTAATGTATGTATTTTTTATTAGTTTTAATTTTTCTTTCATGTCTAAATATATTAGATTTACAAAAAATCTTGAATTGTTGAATGTTCCGAAAATTATTTACTTGTGCGTAATATTTTGTATATCTATATAATTTTGTATATCTGCAAGTATTTTACTGTTTGTATGTATTTACATAATCTACTTAATTCAAAAACTAAAAAAAACGCTTGAAAATCCTCAATATTTTTTTAAATTATTACATTGTCATCGGTAATTAATATTATTATGGGTGTTTTCTATGTATTATAAGTATGTATTTACAAAAGAAAAGTAGTATATGTATTATATCCGTATTCTGGTATCCATAACACAAGCATAATAAGCTTAGCTTGGGACCAGAGGACGTTGTGTGAAATGTTGAGGATTTTATATTTATTTATTATTATTATTATGTGTGCAAAATTTCAGTCCGACTACTGTAAGTGTGTGAAAATCACTTTCAAAAATTCCATTACATAGATTAAAAGCTGGGTACATATTTATATTTCTTTGCTAGCTATATTTCTTTATTTGATGATATTTACATCTCTTATCTGTCTCTCAGAACACCCTGTTGGTGGAAATAGGATGGATCATACAACACTCGTATTCTTAATCCACACTAGTAGTGTAGTAGATAAGTGTTAGTGTCAACCCTATATAAACAATATTGTCATCTAAAATAGTCGATGGTGGGTGTACATACTGTACAGTGTACATATCGGAGATATGCCTCTACTAAACAATAAATAATGACACCGCACAAAAAAATAAAATACCCTTTTTGCGTAATATTATTATTTTTATCACAACAAATTGTTTGAATGACGCCATTGTCTAAAACATAGCTAGTTCTATAAATCATCATCATAATATCACGCCCTTTTCCCTTGGGGAGTAGGCAGAGATAATAGAGCACAACTGCTATAAAATGCTCCGCAAATAAAATCTATACTACTATTTTAAGACTGGGCATTATATAATGAAACTGACTTTTCTTCAGAAAAGTCCTACAGCTTTATATTATTAGTGGCGATCACGTATCGGACGACGCAGCGTAGAGTGGCCCCCGGCAAGGTGGAGCGACGATATCGTCAAGGTCGCGGGAAGTCATTAGATGCAAGCGGCACAAGACCGCGCGTTGTGGCGTTCTATGCGGAAGGCCTATGTCCAACAGTGGATGAAGAGAGGCTGATGGATGGATGGAGGGATTATAAAGCTGAAGAGTTATTTTGCTTGACCGTGGTGCATCCGATTTGAAAAATTGTTAGTTTTGGATAGGACATTTATCGAAAAATGCTATAGTTCAGACAACCTAACTAAAAACAACAATTTTTTTTTAAATTCAATATTCATATATTTAACTTTAAAACATATATCTTAGTCGCCTCTAAATCCGTAAAATGTGGTTTTATTTGAGCAAATGAGCAGCGCAAGTGTTAGAGAATATTAAATTCACATTGGGATTAACTGTGCCTTGTGTTTCTATAATCTTGGATTAATTTGCTCTAATAGTCATCCTATTTCATAATATAATGCCTCGTATTTCGTTAGTTTATATTACAATAGAAACATGACTCCGAAACAATTTAGAGTATACTAATGACTTGCACAAGTTTCACACAGGAGAAGTTTTGAATAAAAAAAATTCCCCCTGCCCACGGCCTCCTTTATCATCGTACCTCTCGACATGCACAGGGAATTCAGTCTCACACATCAGGACCTATACCATCGCATACGGTTCTAACGTAACTTTATCCCAGGTCCAATCAGGTTGTGGAAATTCCTGCCATAGGTTTCCCACAGGAGTTCTGTACAGCATGGGCTTAAGAGGATACCAAAATAGCTTCGTGCATTTTTCTACGTACGAAGTTTTCATTGTTTCTTTAGATTGAATGGCTAGAGCTCTAATTTTTAAGTATATGTTTTTTCAATATATTATCTAGGATCGCATAAACTCAGAAACACGATTGAAAAAAGTTTTCTCGATAGAAAATCTTGGCGAAACAACCTCTCAAATTTTTTATTTTTTTCATTTGTCGGTCTATTATCGCGTATTAACTAATGAAATAAATTTAAAAACATAGGTAACTATTATGTATAGAAACACGTAAATCAGAATTAAAATATATTTAGTAGATTTTGAGTAAATAGGAAAAGTATCCCTATTTCTTCATTTTCTGTGCCTACTGGCTGTGTTAATATGTACGTGTCGGCGATGATATACGATAATATTGATGTAGGCCCTTAATATCAAATTTTATAAAAGTCAAATATTTTTTATTTCAGGTAGGCATGTCCTATGGAAAAGAACAAACAAGTAACTCCATATTTAAAAAAAATTACATCGTAAAAGGGGTGTGAGGATGATGAAACTCTTCAAAAGGAGTCCTTTTAGTTCTTAATAGGTCGGCTATGGTGATGCGAACCTCTCGTGATGCGAATGTCGCTGCTATCAGGCGAGCCGTGTAGTTGTACCTTGCATGGTATGCTATAATAATATGTATTGCATACTGCAAGTATTTTCATCTAACAATGATACCAATTCTAAACTTAACTAAAAATGAAAATCGATAGTTTCATTATGTCTATTGTTGGCCATTTCGTTGCACACATTTATATTAAATAAAATCGTTGACATACATAGTTTTTATAATAAAATAATTCGTTGGTTGCCGAATTGTGATATTCACACTATCAATTTTAGTTTTTTAGATAACTTCAGTTGTACTCTTAGAATCGGTGCCAATGTATAAAGATATCTAGTAACTGAATATAACACAACTATGTTTCTCAAGAGCAACAATTGTCACATTTAAGCCGGATGAACGATAAACGCTGATTTCCTGTCACTTATGTTGACGCAATACATTAGCGGTCACGATATTATTACTAAGAATTTATATGAAAAAGTTAACTTAGCATTACTAAATAATTCATATAGACGGGCTTCGTTGTCTAGTGGTTCATGTAACGGACCGGTCACGAGGTCGCGGGTTCGATTCCCGCACGGGACAATAATTTGTGTGAAGTTTATTAATGTCATACAAAATTAAATGTTTGCTCTGAGTCTGGGTGTTTCTATGAATATAGGTATGTATTTACAAAAGAAAAGTAGTATTTGCGTATTCTGGTACCCATAGCGCAAGCGTATAAGCTTAGCTTGGAACCAGAGGACGTTGTGTGATATGTCCATGTCCATGAATATCTAAGGAAATGATTGACAAAAAGAATTCTGTGATGTGGTTCCCTCCGTCGGTTCTTGCGATCCCAAAAAACGGATTGAGAGCAGAAAAATAACGATAAATAAGGAAATGTATCATTTTAGTAGAGTTATTAATTTCTTCTCTATTTTATTATTGTCTCTCGCTGGGGAATGCGCCTACTCCGCATCTCCTGATGCTTGTGGATGTTTTGGTCAACTTTCCACGCTGACCAAGCGTATTGATTTAATAAATTTTGACCTAATCTTCTCTTGGTGAGCATTTTAATTGCCGTTTCACGGAATTCTTTTGGGCTTTTAAACTAAGAGCGTAATGTACATTGTCAATTTGCAAAAATAGGTATATTATTACCTCCGCTAAGAAATGGATACACCTAGATCCATTACAAACATTTGTATAACAGACACATTAAATCTCATGACCACATGCAAAATCTGCTTCTTTGTTTCTTGTTTCTTGCTTTAGTATTTTTAGGGCGAATTTTGTAAAATTGAGTACCTACATACTCGCTATGTGCTATGACTTGCACCATACAGATGTAAGGAACCCGTGTCAGCCCACGTGCGGTATCTCCTGACCAAGTAATACTGCTAACTTTTACCCTCACACGTTAGCTGTTAGTTTTCTCAGAACTGCATATTCACTACGCCTTGCTATGATTCAATTAAGTATATCGTTTATCAGATTATCTGTATGATTCTAGTTTCTTACGCCGCCGGTTCTCAGCTCAGCAGATTGCATGTCCTGGACCGGTGATATGTATTTTTTTTTGGGATTTATCTGCCATAGGTATTCTTTTACTTTTATCAGATGACTTCTTGTTATAGAATTGTCGTGAAGAGCGTGACTCCAGTGAACCATCTACACTATGTCTTATTATTTATTATTGTGTTAATTATGGGGAAAAAATTAACTTATTATTTATTTTAGCAAAATTTATATAGTAATTTATTACTATAGTAATTTTTATTTATGGTAATTTATTAAGTTTGCCTATGTGAAGCAATGCTTTTTAATTCATATCATTAGAAATACACACGTTATCATTCTTCTGCACCACCCCTAAGAGGGTAGAACAAAGTTAATTAATCTTTGCTGTTTTTGAATCTATTCGGATGAGATCATTATTAATAGTGATTTAGTCTAATAATCTATACAAATATTATAAAGATGAAAAGTTTGTTTGTTTATTTGAACGGGCTAATCTCAGGAACTATTGATCCGATTTGAAAGATTATTTCAGTGTTGGATAGTACATTTATCAAGGAAATCTACAGGTTGTATAACATCACGCTGCGACGAAGCGAAGCATCAGTGAAAAATGTTGCAAAAACGACAAGAAGACAATTTGCTAAATTCCAAGCGTATGAAGTCCCGGCCAAAAGCTAAGTAGTAATAGAGAGAATGCTGAGTTTGTGACAAAGTATTGGTGTCAGGGACTAATTCAAGCGGAAAATGAAAATTATGATTAAATCAGTCAAACAAGCAGTATAAACCTACTCACATATTTTGTGCACATTACTTGTTAAAAACATATAACATTAAATGCTTAACACCACAGATATATCTGATAGAGCGTCGACATCACTCACACATCACTCACTATATCTTCACCCGGCTTGAAGCCACATATTAAACACTAGCTGTTGCCTGTGATGTAGTACGCGGGAGCTTAGAAAATTTTCCCCGTTTTTACAACATTTTTCACTAATGTTTCGCTACTAATGGTCATAGGGTGATCTTATATAGCCTAAAGTCTTCCTGGATTGAGGGTCTAACCAATACTAATAGATTTTTTTTTTCAATTCGACCCATTAGTTCCTGTGATTAGCACTTTCAAACAAACAAACTCTTCAGGTTTATAATATTAATATTAGAAAATGTGTATAATATTATTATAGATAGAGTTAGTACGCTGAAGTAGCAAGGGGCAGGACACATCGCTCGATGCCCTGGCGACCGTTGGGGACGGAAGGTCCTTGAGTGGGGACCACGTACCGGACGACGGGGGCTGCTGAATGCAGTTAGCGCATGACAGCGCGTTGTGGCGTTCTATGGGGGAGGCCTATGTTTAGCAGTGGACGGAGAAGGACTGGTATCCACCAGTCCGCGAAGATTTTTATACAATCTATCCATCCATCCATCCGGATGGATGGATAGATTGTATAAAAATCTTCGTGAGCGAGTACAACTGGTGCTCAAGTCCACTATTTTGGAACAATTGTCATACCGGCACAATACCGGCACGATACCGTTGCAATTGAAGTCAAATATCCGTAGTCTGCTATATGCCGTCATAACGGTCTTTCAATGGTAATAGAATTGTCGATCTCTTTTATCTATGCATTGAATTTTCGGTCTCTTTTATCTATGGATTGTGTTAGAATGGTATGTATGTGTTGCCGTTTTTAAAAAATGCGTTAGTTGAAGTGATTTTCGAAAAACTACTAATAAATTTAAACATTTAATCATGCTAGACTTCGTTTAAATATATTTGTACATACTATTTATTAGTATGAAAAGCAATGTGAAGTTTAGGAGATTAGTAAATTGCAATAAATTACAAAGAACAATTTCTAATATTTCTATCTATCTATTTTTTATTTATGGCAATCTGTCGACACAGGACAATTTAAAAATATTACTGTCAAATTCAAAATAGCAGACTACCGAAACATTTCAGTCATTGAATTGCAATTGTGAAGCAGTTGTGTACGAGACTAGCAATTTATGTCACTTTGACAATTGTAAGACAATGATGAAGTCGTTATGATGACACATTAATAGTAGACTACCAAAAACTTTACTATTGCACCATAATGGTACAATAATGGTACAGTTGTGACACCGTTGAAATACCCGACTCAGGGCCCTGATACTTTTTTTACGTTACTCTCTACCTGGAAATAGCATTCGGCTTGGCTCGGCATTATTCTCAGACCTCAAAACAATGTACAATAATATTGAAAAAAAATGAAAAGAAAGGAAAAAGAGAAAAAATACCATGTAATTTCTTACCTGTTCTTCTCCATAGGATTCGCGTTTGGAACAGACACCTAGTTTCTGACGTTTTAAAAGAGCTTGTAAAACGTGCATACTTAAAATAAAAAAAAAATTACTTTGACTTTGAATGGAATTCACGACCTATGTTATGCGAATGACTCATTAATGTTACAAGGATATTGTAATTATAACTTTGTATGAAAATACAAATTTGTTTTTATTTGAATGCATAAATATTACTATTAATTATGATTGTGCGCTCCGATGTGGAGCCAATAGAATACTTCCTATAATATTCTTATTGTAATCTTAATTATTATCCAAAAATAACTAATTGTTTTCACTATATAACATTTGAATAAATAAATCGTTTGCAAACGCACACATACATAAAAGTGCGAATACATTACTGTTACGTTCAACCTGGGGTTTATATTGTTAGTTTTGTGGAAGCGTGACAATTCTTCAGGCCAACACTAACGAACTTAAAATCTGCGTTTCACAGCGTTAACAAATTTTATAATTACAACAAACTTACCCTGTTTTTGTCTTCAACACAATCTTCACTGTGTCAAGCCCTAGCTATAGCTTCATTAACACTAACTACGATAAATTGGCCAAAATAACGCAGAATGCTAATCAAACTATACTTAACTTTATGCAGGCAGACACGAACTCTTGAAGTCCTCAAATGACCATGTTTGGCGCGACTTAAGCCGTGAACTTTCACCAATCGTCTTAATGCAATTATACTATCACAATTATAGTTATCAAACAGTTCAATTTATATTAAATAGTATTAAGTATGGAGACACAAAATTCACTAGTTTTTATAACACATTTATGTCATACAAAAATGGCGAATACTCAACTTCGCAACGACAATTCACTGTTCGATCTCAATGCTAATTATCGATTCGCACAACAGGATAATTAGTTTTATCAACAATTAATTCTAGTGACAATTTTAACTCGCAAAACAGTTGCAAGGAAAACGCTTCAAATCGCATTCAAATCGCGACGTAATTTGCAAACAAGATGTGTTTTACGACTGACTAACGCTCGGTTACCGCGCCGGCGCGCGCCGGCAACGAGCCACCAGGACAGATGCACCGGTCAGTTCTCAACGTCATCGATAGTGACGTTATCAATAGTTAGAGATGCCCGTGCGCAGACTTGATACGATAAGTTAATCGTTTGGTACATAACATCTACCCGCCTCGGCCAGGACTACCTGGCCGCTAATTTACTGGCAGTCGCGACAAGGTTGATACAGCTCTTTTCAAAATTGAACCGTCCACCCGGACCTCAGCAAAACGGGGCACTCCATCTGCTCCAAAGACGAGGTTGAGAATGCGCCCCCTGCGCCAACACAGTGGCGGTGAGTTAGCGTCCTTAACCAGAACGAGGTCACCAACATGAGGTGGATCAGTCTTGTCAGTCCACTTAACGCGCTGCTGGAAATATTATGTGCAAATATTCTAAATTCCAACGTTTCCAAAAGCTCTGAGTGAGTTGTTGGACCAATTCAAACCGCGAGAGACGATTAGGTCTCACATCAACAAAGGGATATTCCGGCAGGGCGTTCAGTGGCTGCCCAATCAAAAAATGGCCCGGCGTGAGGGCTTCCAAGTCGTTAGGATCTGAAGAGATCGGGCACAACGGGCGTGAATTCAAAACGGCCTCGATTTTGCAAAACACAGTTGCGAGCTCTTCAAAGGTCAATACAGACTCGCCAATTACCCGTCGCAAATGTGTCTTAGCAACCTTTACTACGCTTTCAAATATTCCTCCCCAGTGGGGACATGACACGGGACTGAACCTCCAAGTTATTCTACGTGTAGCTAGTCTAGACGCAATTTCAGTCTCGTTAGCCGACAAAAAATCATACATCGCTTTTAAATAGTTGTTTGTGCCTTTGAAGTTGGTACCGCAATCCGACCGAATCAAGGACGGTAGTCCTCGTCGTGACACGAATCTATCTAACGTCGCAACAAATGCCTCTGTCGAGAGGGCTGAGACGAGTTCCAAATGTACCGCCTTGGTGGACAGACAGACAAAGACGCACAAATAAGCCTTGACAGTTTTACTGTTCCTGAGGGTCGAGGTCTTAACAAAAAAGGGGCCTGCAAAGTCCGTACCAACTCCAGCAAAGGGCCTTATCTCAGTGACCCGATCCGAAGGAAGGTCACCCATGATAGGCTGCATGGTAGGGGCCTTGAGCCTATAGCAAGGCATACAACGAAAGACCACACTACGGATTGTCCTACGGGCCGATAAAATCCAAAATTCCCGTTGCAAAATGGCCAATAAGGCATTACAGCCGGCGTGGGAGTTCTTGATGTGACGATCAGTCACCAACAGGTTCACCAAGTGGCCACTCTTTGGCAATAAGAGGGGGTGACGAGATCCATAAGGGAGGTTTGCGTTCCTAAGACGCCCTCCGACACGCAAAAGACCCTCACTATCCAAAAAAGTGTTCAGCTTACAAATGGCTCCAGACAGCTTGGATTTGCCTTTCCTCAAGATGTCAATCTCGTCTTCAAAATGTGCCTCTTGCACAGAACGAACCCAGTGAAGAAGAGCATCTTGGAGCTCTTGTGGCGATAAGAAGGCTTCCAAACATTTGTTCTGTGGATGTCTACAATTTCTCATGAAGCGCTTGATCCAAGCGGTGACACTCAACAATTTGTCCAATGAACTGTAACGATTAAGTAAGAAATCGGGGTTGAACGGATGGTCCTGCCGTTCGAGCGCAAGCGTTCGCAACCCAGGCAGTGCGACAATGTCTAAGGCCGGAGTTCGCGGCCAATTAGATTCTGATCTGGTCAACCACTCAGGTCCCCACCACAGAGAGTGCTCAACTAAGGGGGGGGCCATACATCCCCGTGACGCACAATCAGCAGGGTTGACCTCGCCAGGCACATGCCTCCAAACCAACGGGGTGTCCGATTTCTGTATCTGAGAGACACGATTTGCTACAAACACCTCTAAGGTGTGAACTGACGTCTTCAGCCAACATAGCACAATTTGACTGTCAGTCCATGCATATATCGTGGAAATGTCAATTGACGTGCACAAGGTAGACATGACGTGATTCAAAAGGCGAACAAGAAGGGCCGCCCCTGACAACTCTAACTTAGGGATTGTCAAGGCAGTTCGAAGAGGCGCGACCTTGCTCTTCGCCATGACCAACAACACTTTCACCTGACCATCTGTGGTCACGGTGCGCAAGTATACGGCTGCTGCGTACCCACGTTCCGAAGCGTCCGAGAAACCATGAAGGGACGCGGTGTGCTTCCCTGGCGGAAGCAGAGCACGGGGTAACGATATCCTATTGATGGCAGGCAATGAGGAAGCAAATAGGAGCCAGTCCTTCAAAACAGCTTCGCGAAGTGGCTCGTCCCATCCAAGACCTGCAGTCCAAAGTCTCTGCAGGAAGCATTTGGCCCAGAATATGACCGGGCATATCCAGCCATTGGGATCAAAGGTTCTCGCGACAGTCGACAGAACCAGTCGTTTCGTCCAAGTGTGATGCGAATCCAAATTGACATTAAATGTAAAGATGTCCTGGACTGGTCTGTACTGGATTCCAAGCACTGACATCATGGTAGGGTTGTCACGGTTCTCAAATAGGTGAGGATCCTGCTGGTGGTCGTCCGGTAGCCCTTCCAAGAGCACAGGTAAGTTGGAGATCCATTTACGCAACTCATATCCTGCGGAGGCTAGAATGCCAATCAACTCGTCACGCAAGAGCAGGGCCTCTCTCTCCGTGGCCGCGCCAGTGCACACATCGTCAACATATAGGTCCTCCTTCAAAATGGCGGCTGCGCGAGGAAACGACATACGCTCTCGATCCGCGAGCTCCCAAAGCGAACGTATAGCCAAAAAGGGGCTAGACCTCAGCCCGTATGTGTTCGTGTTGAGCTCGTAGACAAGCATGGGATCTTGCTGGTTTTCTCGCCACAATATCAGCTGGTATCGGCGATCATCCGGGTGAGTTACCGTTTGCCTGAACATCATCTTGATGTCAGCCACAAAAACAAATTGATGACGTCGAAACCGCGTGATGACGTCACAAAGGTCCTTCAGCAATTTGGGACCAGGATGCAGACACTGGTTCAATGACACTCCTGAAGTAGTCTGCGCAGAACCATCAAATACTGTGCGTAACTTACCACTGGATGGTTTTATTACAGCATGATGCGGGAGAAAGAAGTGCTCCGTCGAACGCCAATCCAATTTTGACACAGACATGTGTCCCAAATCCTCATACTCCCGCATGAAGTCAATATACTTCTCCTTGAGTAGTGGGTCCCTGCTCATACGGCGCTCCATCGCCAACAAACGCTTCTCTGCAATAGGCCGCGAGACGCCAAGTGGCGGACGTACGGCGAGAAATGGCAATCTTGTCATGATCCGACCAGAACGGAGATAACTGGTGTTGGTCTTGTAGAACCGCTCACACTCTTCATGTTCCGGATCAGAGCGGGGCGCTTGTGGTGGCTCCTCCACTTCCCAGAATCTCTGCACGGCGTCAGAAAGGGCGGACCCCACCACCAAGGCC
Organism: Orgyia antiqua; assembly: GCA_916999025.1. Taxonomy (NCBI): domain Eukaryota; kingdom Metazoa; phylum Arthropoda; class Insecta; order Lepidoptera; family Erebidae; genus Orgyia; species Orgyia antiqua. The sequence goes on from OU779869.1 coordinate 14,515,734, forward strand.
GTTCCAAGTTCGGCAGGGGGGGGGCTCCTCAATACAGGCCCCATTAGTGCGAACCCAAATATGGTCCGGAGGGCTACCAAGCCACCTGGCTGCAAAACACGATCCTTGCCGAGTAATATTTTACCCAAAACATCGGCACCAAGCAACAAATCGACCGTGCCAGGCAGGTCAAATTTAGGGTCAGCCAAATTCAAATCCGCGGTCAATTTTACCGCATCCGCAGACAAACGAACTTGCGGGTGATTGCCCAAGATATTCTCCATCACAATGGCCGACGATTCCAACGTCGGACGTGGAGAATTTGAGGGGGAGAACTCAAACCAAACGCGGCCCTCTACCGTGGCCACGGGGGCGTTCCCGACACCCCTTATTACATCTGAATATTTTTCAATAGTCTGGCCAGTCTGCCCTACCAACCAAGACGAGGCTATGCACCCCTGTGAGCCTGTGTCCAATATCGCTCGGACTACAACCGAGGCGCCCGTCCGTCCCCAGACCCTAACATGGGCCGTGGGCAAGAGGACGGTCTCAAAAGGGGGCGGTGCATAGCGGGGGCAGACGCCAACATCCTAATGTTGGCGTGGCGGCGACTGAGCGCCGTTGTCCCGAGACGGCAAATCAAAGTGCGGGTAGTGCCTAAACTCGGCCTCCTCTCGGTGACGACTGCCACGAGCCATAGACGGCGGTTCGTAGCGCCTGGAGCGTCCGTACCGAGGGTTGCGCGTCTCCAAACGGGGACGTTCCGCCAGAGGGGGGGACGGTAGTGGTACCGGACGCGCGTCACGGTAATCGTGGTACACTACCGGAGGTGATCTCGCTTGATCACGTGGAAGCGGGGAGGGCGAGCGGGACACAAAGGTGCGGGATTGAACCCGGGGCCCGCTTTCATACCCGCCCGTGGGGCTGCGCGCCGAACCAACTCGGCGATCAACGGCAGCGCAGTTTGCGCGGCGTGGGGGTGATGAGCCGGACTCCAAATTGCGGGACTGGTCCCGGTGTCCGCTGACTTACCCGCCCGAAGGCGACCCCGCGTGGTCGCGACGGCCATTCGCGTTGGCGCACAGGATTTTCAAATGGTGCCCTCCGCAAATAGGACACGGGTGAGTGTCGGGGCAGGCGCGCTGGTAATGGTCCCCTAGGCAAGAGAAACACCAGCCGCGGGCCTGGGCAATCCGCCTACGAGCGGCCACGTGCAGGACCGCGAAGTCTGGGCACCGTACCGTTTGGTGTCCCTGCGACTTGCAAAACCGGCAGTCCGGTGGCGCAGCTTGAGCGACAGCGAAGCGGGCGGCCGTACCTCCTCTTGGTGCAGGTTGGGCATTGCGCCGTTGGTTGGTGGGTCTGGGAGGTGATGCTTCCACCGGCGTGTCGGCGACCATGACGTCACCCATGCGACACTCGTCCTCCAGGAACGTCAGGAGCTGGTCAAAGGTAGGGAGAGCAGATGCCTCATCCCTAGTGTGCCCCTGTTCAAAACGTGCCCTCAAAGACACCGGCAATCGCTTGAGCACAATACGCAACAGTAGGTAAGACCACTTGGCAACCGGCAGTCCTAAGCGGTTGAGCGAGTTGGTGGCTATTAGGAGGGGGTTCAGCAGCTCGGTCCTCAACTGGGCAGCATTGCTCACGACGGGAAGGTTCAAGATCTGGTCAACGTGGGTATCTGCCAGACAGCGCTGGTTGTGATAGCGCTTGGTGAGCAACGCCCGCGCGATCCCATAGCTCCCGTCACATATTGGGAGGTGCTGTACTAAGCCCCTCGCCTCTCCATCAAGCACGGAGAGTAAATAGGCCAGTTTCTGAGACGGACCCAAATCGTCCCTCGAGTCCACAAGGCTCTCAAACAAACCAATGAATCCCATCCACATGTCTAGTCGACCATCAAAACGTGGAAGATCCAAGTTGGGTAACCTAGTCAAAAGGCCCACGGGAGTCTTCAAGGGGGCCCGGTGCGCCGGTACTCCGGCGCGCGAGGCTAAAATCTCCCGCGCGCGCTGGGCGATGTCGTCGGCAAGGTCCATAATTTGGACGTAGTCCTCGTGGACTTGGTCCCGTCGCTCCTGGGGGAATGACTCCAGGGGCACATCATCCAGATGCAAGATGAAGCGCCGGTAAAGCGCCTCCACCTCCTGAAGTCGTGTAGGGCATTTCTCATGCCTGTCCAACAATGCCTCGATTCGGTTCTCCCTTTTCACCAAGGCGGCAGCTGACGTGAACCATCTCAAATGAGTCGCAATCCCGGAATATGTCTCGCGGACAACATTATACGCGGCGGTAGACATCTTCAAAGCACAAACGGCACGAAACAAACAATCTTATAATAACAAAAAAAAACAAATATCTTTCACAAACAAACAATATTACAATAGCGAAAAACAAAATATCTTTCAATGAGACAAGCCGCTATTACTCCAAACAAATATCAAATCTTAAATATTTTAAATCAAACAAACAAACAATTCCTTGCCAATGTGCAATTAATTTAAGACTTAAATTATTTATTTTAAGGTAACCAACAAAACAAACAACCGTATAAAATAAATGTTGTATTATACAAACGCACAACGCCACAATTTAACTATAACGTTGTTCAATATTAGACAATAATTAAATAATAATTTATATTAAATAATAACCTGAGCAACAACAAATACGATTAGCAATAGCACAAATAATTATCAAATCCTTTAAAATCTAATTGCCAATTCAAGTGCTCAAATTAATTATTCAAAACTATACCAACAATTTAGATTAAACAAACAAACAACCAAATTAATCAAATTAAATTAATTAAATTAATTAAATCAATTTTCACAAATAATGAGGGTATAGTTTGTTCAACATGGAACATTCGAGAAACGGAGTTTAAACCACGCTCTGGGTACCAAAATATGTTACGTTCAACCTGGGGTTTATATTGTTAGTTTTGTGGAAGCGTGACAATTCTTCAGGCCAACACGAACGAACTTAAAATCTGCGTTTCACAGCGTTAACAAATTTTATAATTACAACAAACTTACCCTGTTTTTGTCTTCAACACAATCTTCACTGTGTCAAGCCCTAGCTATAGCTTCATTAACACTAACTACGATAAATTGGCCAAAATAACGCAGAATGCTAATCAAACTATACTTAACTTTATGCAGGCAGACACGAACTCTTGAAGTCCTTAAATGACCATGTTTGGCGCGACTTAAGCCGTGAACTTTCACCAATCGTCTTAATGCAATTATACTATCACAATTATAGTTATCAAACAGTTCAATTTATATTAAATAGTATTAAGTATTGTTATGTACCAAACTTAACCTATCGTATCGAGTTGCGCGCGCGCCTCCCTAGGAGATGGTAACTTCACTATTGATGTATCGCCGGCGAGCCGGGTGCGCCGCGCGGTGACCTTGGCTCGGTCGTCAGTCGCAAAACACATCTTGTTTGCAAGTTACGTCGCGATTTGAATGCGATTGAAGCGTTTCCCTTGCAATTGTTTCGCGAGTTAAAAATTGTCACTAGAATTAATTGTTGATAAAACTAATTATCCTTGTTGTGTGAATCGATAATTACCATTGAAACAAAACCTTGAAATGTCATTGCGAAGTTGAGTATTCGCCATTTTTGTATGACAAAAAAGTATTATAAAAACTAGTGAATTTTGTGTCTCCATACTTAATACTATTTAATGTGAGTTGAACTGTTTGATAACTATAATTGTGATAGTATAATTGCATTAAGACGATTGGTGAAAGTTCACGGCTTAAGTCGCGCCAAATGTGGTCATTTTGAGGACTTAAAGAGTTCGTGTCTGCCTGCATAAAGTTAAGTATAGTTTGATTAGCATTCTGCGTTATTTTGGCCAATTTATCGTAGTTAGTTAATGAAGCTATAGCTAGGGCTTGACACAGTGAAGACATTGTTGAAGAACAAAACAGGGTAAGTTGTACTATTGTAAATTTGTTAACGCTGTAATATACAGTATATGTTCGTTCCTCTCGCGCCTGAGAGATATCACGCTTCCACTTAACCTATTATTAATTAAAACACCAGGTTGAACGCAACATATTTTGGTACCCAGAGCGTGGTTTAAACTCCGTTTCTCGAATGTTCCATGTTGAACAAACTATACCCTCATTATTTGTGAAAATTGATTTAATTAATTTAATTAATTTAATTTGATTAATTTGGTTGTTTGTTTGTTTAATCTAAATTGTTGGTATAGTTTTGCATAATTAATTTGAGCACTTGAATTGGCAATTAGATTTTAAAGGGTTTGATAATTATTTGTGCTATTGCTAATCGTATTTGTTGTTGCTCAGGTTATTATTTAATATAAATTATTATTTAATTAGTGTCTAATATTGAACAACGTTATAGTTAAATTGTGGCGTTGTGCGTTTGTATAATACAACATTTATTTTATACGTTTGTTTGTTTTGTTGTTTACCTTAAAATAAATAATTCAAGTCTTAAATTAATTGCACATTGGCAAAGAATTGTTTTGTTTGTTTGATTTAAACTATTTAAGATTTGATAATTGTTTAGAATAATAGCGGCTTGTCTCATTGAAAGATATTTTGTTTTTCGCTATTGTAATATTGTTTGTTTGTGAAAGATATTTGTTTTTTTTTGTTATTTGTTATTATAATATTGTTTGTTTCGTGCCGTTTGTGCTTTGAAGATGTCTGCCGCCGCGTATAATGTTGTCCGCGAGACATATTCCGGGATTGCGACTCATTTGAGATGGTTCACGTCAGCTGCCGCCTTGGTGAAAAGGGAGAACCGAATCGAGGCATTGTTGGACAGGCATGAGAAATGCCCTACACGACTTCAGGAGGTGGAGGCGCTTTACCGGCGCTTCATCTTGCATCTGGATGATGTGCCCCTGGAGTCATTCCCCCAGGAGCGACGGGACCAAGTCCACGAGGACTACGTCCAAATTATGGACCTTGCCGACGACATCGCCCAGCGCGCGCGGGAGATTTTAGCCTCGCGCGCCGGAGTACCGGCTCACCGGGCCCCCTTGAAGACTCCCGTGGGCCTTTTGACTAGATTACCCAATTTGGATCTTCCACGTTTTGATGGTCGATTAGACACGTGGATGGGGTTTATTGGTTTGTTTGAGAGCCTTGTGGACTCGAGGGACGATTTGGGTCCGTCTCAAAAACTGGCCTATTTACTCTCCGTGCTTGATGGAGAGGCGAGGGGCTTAGTACAGCACCTCCCAATATGTGACGGGAGCTATGGGATCGCGCGGGCGTTGCTCACCAAGCGCTATCACAATCAGCGCTGTCTGGCAGATACCCACGTTGACCAGATCTTGAACCTTCCCGTCGTGAGCAATGCTGCCCAGTTGAGGACCGAGCTGCTGAACCCCCTCCTAATAGCCACCAATTCGCTCAACCGCTTGGGACTGCCGGTTGCCAAGTGGTCTTACCTACTGTTGCGTATTGTGCTCAAGCGATTGCCGGTGTCTTTGAGGGCACGTTTTGAACAGGGGCACACTAGGGATGAGGCATCTGCTCTCCCTACCTTTGACCAGCTCCTGACGTTCCTGGAGGACGAGTGTCGCATGGGTGACGTCATGGTCGCCGACACGCCGGTGGAAGCATCACGTCCCAGACCCACCAACCAACGGCGCAATGCCCAACCTGCACCAAGAGGAGGTACGGCCGCCCGCTTCGCTGTCGCTCAAGCTGCGCCACCGGACTGCCGGTTTTGCAAGTCGCAGGGACACCAAACGGTGCGGTGCCCAGACTTCGCGGTCCTGCACGTGGCCTCTCGTAGGCGGATTGCCCAGGCCCGCGGCTGGTGTTTCTCTTGCCTAGGGGACCATTACCAGCGCGCCTGCCCCGACACTCACCCGTGTCCTATTTGCGGAGGGCACCATTTGAAAATCCTGTGCGCCAACGCGAATGGCCGTCGCGACCACGCGGGGTCGCCTTCGGGCGGGTATGCCAGTGGACACCGGGACCAGTCCCGCAACTTGGAGTCCGGCTCATCACCCCCACGCCGCGCAAACTGCGCTGCCGTTGATCGCCGAGTTGGTTCGGCGCGCAGCCCCACGGGCGGGTATGAAAGCGGGCCCCGGGTTCAATCCCGCACCTTTGTGTCCCGCTCGCCCTCCCCGCTTCCACGTGATCAAGCGAGATCACCTCCAGTAGTGTACCACGATTACCGTGACGCGCGTCCGGTACCACTACCGTCCCCCCCTCTGGCGGAACGTCCCCGTTTGGAGACGCGCAACCCTCGGTACGGACGCTCCAGGCGCTACGAACCGCCGTCTATGGCTCGTGGCAGTCGTCACCGAGAGGAGGCCGAGTTTAGGCACTACCCGCACTTTGATTTGCCGTCTCGGGACAACGGCGCTCAGTCGCCGCCACGCCAACATTAGGATGTTGGCGTCTGCCCCCGCTATGCACCGCCCCCTTTTGAGACCGTCCTCTTGCCTACGGCCCATGTCAGGGTCTGGGGACGGACGGGCGCCTCGGTTGTAGTCCGAGCGATATTGGACACAGGCTCACAGGGGTGCATAGCCTCGTCTTGGTTGGTAGGGCAGACTGGCCAGACTATTGAAAAATATTCAGATGTAATAAGGGGTGTCGGGAACGCCCCCGTGGCCACGGTAGAGGGCCGCGTTTGGTTTGAGTTCTCCCCCTCAAATTCTCCACGTCCGACGTTGGAATCGTCGGCCATTGTGATGGAGAATATCTTGGGCAATCACCCGCAAGTTCGTTTGTCTGCGGATGCGGTAAAATTGACCGCGGATTTGAATTTGGCTGACCCTAAATTTGACCTGCCTGGCACGGTCGATTTGTTGCTTGGTGCCGATGTTTTGGGTAAAATATTACTCGGCAAGGATCGTGTTTTGCAGCCAGGTGGCTTGGTAGCCCTCCGGACCATATTTGGGTTCGCACTGATGGGGCCTGTATTGAGGACTCCCCCCCCTGCCGAACTTGGAACGGCCTTGATGGTGGGGTCCGCCCTTTCTGACGCCGTGCAGAGATTCTGGGAAGTGGAGGAGCCACCACAAGCTCCCCGCTCTGATCCGGAGCATGAAGAGTGTGAGCAGTTCTACAAGACCAACACCAGTTATCTCCGTTCTGGCCGGATCATGACAAGATTGCCATTTCTCGCCGTACGGCCGCCACTTGGCGTCTCGCGGCCTATTGCAGAGAAGCGTTTGTTGGCGATGGAGCGCCGTATGAGCAGGGACCCACTACTCAAGGAGAAGTATATTGACTTCATGCGGGAGTATGAGGATTTGGGACACATGTCTGTGTCAAAATTGGATTGGCGTTCGACGGAGCACTTCTTTCTCCCGCATCATGCTGTAATAAAACCATCCAGTGGTAAGTTACGCACAGTATTTGATGGTTCTGCGCAGACTACTTCAGGAGTGTCATTGAACCAGTGTCTGCATCCTGGTCCCAAATTGCTGAAGGACCTTTGTGACGTCATCACGCGGTTTCGACGTCATCAATTTGTTTTTGTGGCTGACATCAAGATGATGTTCAGGCAAACGGTAATTCACCCGGATGATCGCCGATACCAGCTGATATTGTGGCGAGAAAACCAGCAAGATCCCATGCTTGTCTACGAGCTCAACACGAACACATACGGGCTGAGGTCTAGCCCCTTTTGGCTATACGTTCGCTTTGGGAGCTCGCGGATCGAGAGCGTATGTCGTTTCCTCGCGCAGCCGCCATTTTGAAGGAGGACCTATATGTTGACGATGTGTGCACTGGCGCGGCCACGGAGAGAGAGGCCCTGCTCTTGCGTGACGAGTTGATTGGCATTCTAGCCTCCGCAGGATATGAGTTGCGTAAATGGATCTCCAACTTACCTGCGCTCTTGGACGGGCTACCGGATGACCACCAGCAGGATCCTCACCTATTTGAGAACCGTGACAACCCTACCATGATGTCAGTGCTTGGAATCCAGTACAGACCAGTCCAGGACATCTTTACATTTAATGTCAATTTGGATTCGCATCACACTTGGACGAAACGACTGGTTCTGTCGACTGTCGCGAGAACCTTTGATCCTAATGGCTGGATATGCCCGGTCATATTCTGGGCCAAATGCTTCCTGCAGAGACTTTGGACTGCAGGTCTTGGATGGGACGAGCCACTTCGCGAAGCTGTTTTGAAGGACTGGCTCCTATTTGCTTCCTCATTGCCTGCCATCAATAGGATATCGTTACCCCGTGCTCTGCTTCCGCCAGGGAAGCACACCGCGTCCCTTCATGGTTTCTCGGACGCTTCGGAACGTGGGTACGCAGCAGCCGTATACTTGCGCACCGTGACCACAGATGGTCAGGTGAAAGTGTTGTTGGTCATGGCGAAGAGCAAGGTCGCGCCTCTTCGAACTGCCTTGACAATCCCTAAGTTAGAGTTGTCAGGGGCGGCCCTTCTTGTTCGCCTTTTGAATCACGTCATGTCTACCTTGTGCACGTCAATTGACATTTCCACGATATATGCATGGACTGACAGTCAAATTGTGCTATGTTGGCTGAAGACGTCAGTTCACACCTTAGAGGTGTTTGTAGCAAATCGTGTCTCTCAGATACAGAAATCGGAGACCCCGTTGGTTTGGAGGCATGTGCCTGGCGAGGTCAACCCTGCTGATTGTGCGTCACGGGGATGTATGGCCCCCCTTTTAGTTGAGCACTCTCTGTGGTGGGGACCTGAGTGGTTGACCAGATCAGAATCTCATTGGCCGCGAACTCCGGCCTTAGACATTGTCGCACTGCCTGGGTTGCGAACGCTTGCGCTCGAACGGCAGGACCATCCGTTCAACCCCGATTTCTTACTTAATCGTTACAGTTCATTGGACAAATTGTTGAGTGTCACCGCTTGGATCAAGCGCTTCATGAGAAATTGTAGACATCCACAGAACAAATGTTTGGAAGCCTTCTTATCGCCACAAGAGCTCCAAGATGCTCTTCTTCACTGGGTTCGTTCTGTGCAAGAGGCACATTTTGAAGACGAGATTGACATCTTGAGGAAAGGCAAATCCAAGCTGTCTGGAGCCATTTGTAAGCTGAACACTTTTTTGGATAGTGAGGGTCTTTTGCGTGTCGGAGGGCGTCTTAGGAACGCAAACCTCCCTTATGGATCTCGTCACCCCCTCTTATTGCCCAAGAGTGGCCACTTGGTGAACCTGTTGGTGACTGATCGTCACATCAAGAACTCCCACGCCGGCTGTAATGCCTTATTGGCCATTTTGCAACGGGAATTTTGGATTTTATCGGCCCGTCGGACGATCCGTAGTGTGGTCTTTCGTTGTATGCCTTGCTATAGGCTCAAGGCCCCTACCATGCAGCCTATCATGGGTGACCTTCCTTCGGATCGGGTCACTGAGATAAGGCCCTTTGCTGGAGTTGGTACGGACTTTGCAGGCCCCTTTTTTGTTAAAACCTCGACCCTCAGGAACAGTAAAACTGTCAAGGCTTATTTGTGCGTCTTTGTCTGTCTGTCCACCAAGGCGGTACATTTGGAACTCGTCTCAGCCCTCTCGACAGAGGCATTTGTTGCGACGTTAGATAGATTCGTGTCACGACGAGGACTACCGTCCTTGATTCGGTCGGATTGCGGTACCAACTTCAAAGGCACAAACAACTATTTAAAAGCGATGTATGATTTTTTGTCGGCTAACGAGACTGAAATTGCGTCTAGACTAGCTACACGTAGAATAACTTGGAGGTTCAGTCCCGTGTCATGTCCCCACTGGGGAGGAATATTTGAAAGCGTAGTAAAGGTTGCTAAGACACATTTGCGACGGGTAATTGGCGAGTCTGTATTGACCTTTGAAGAGCTCGCAACTGTGTTTTGCAAAATCGAGGCCGTTTTGAATTCACGCCCGTTGTGCCCGATCTCTTCAGATCCTAACGACTTGGAAGCCCTCACGCCGGGCCATTTTTTGATTGGGCAGCCACTGAACGCCCTGCCGGAATATCCCCTTGTTGATGTGAGACCTAATCGTCTCTCGCGGTTTGAATTGGTCCAACAACTCACTCAGAGCTTTTGGAAACGTTGGAATTTAGAATATTTGCACATTCTCCAGCAGCGCGTTAAGTGGACTGACAAGACTGATCCACCTCATGTTGGTGACCTCGTTTTGGTTAAGGACGCTAACTCACCGCCACTGTGTTGGCGCAGGGGGCGCATTCTCAACCTCGTCTTTGGAGCAGATGGAGTGCCCCGTTTTGCTGAGGTCCGGGTGGACGGTTCAATTTTGAAAAGAGCTGTATCAACCTTGTCGCGACTGCCAGTAAATTAGCGGCCAGGTAGTCCTGGCCGAGGCGGGTAGATGTTATGTACCAAACTTAACCTATCGTATCGAGTTGCGCGCGCGCCTCCCTAGGAGATGGTAACTTCACTATTGATGTATCGCCGGCGAGCCGGGTGCGCCGCGCGGTGACCTTGGCTCGGTCGTCAGTCGCAAAACACATCTTGTTTGCAAGTTACGTCGCGATTTGAATGCGATTGAAGCGTTTCCCTTGCAATTGTTTCGCGAGTTAAAAATTGTCACTAGAATTAATTGTTGATAAAACTAATTATCCTTGTTGTGTGAATCGATAATTACCATTGAAACAAAACCTTGAAATGTCATTGCGAAGTTGAGTATTCGCCATTTTTGTATGACAAAAAAGTATTATAAAAACTAGTGAATTTTGTGTCTCCATACTTAATACTATTTAATGTGAGTTGAACTGTTTGATAACTATAATTGTGATAGTATAATTGCATTAAGACGATTGGTGAAAGTTCACGGCTTAAGTCGCGCCAAATGTGGTCATTTTGAGGACTTAAAGAGTTCGTGTCTGCCTGCATAAAGTTAAGTATAGTTTGATTAGCATTCTGCGTTATTTTGGCCAATTTATCGTAGTTAGTTAATGAAGCTATAGCTAGGGCTTGACACAGTGAAGACATTGTTGAAGAACAAAACAGGGTAAGTTGTACTATTGTAAATTTGTTAACGCTGTAATATACAGTATATGTTCGTTCCTCTCGCGCCTGAGAGATATCACGCTTCCACTTAACCTATTATTAATTAAAACACCAGGTTGAACGCAACAAGTATGGAGACACAAAATTCACTAGTTTTTATAACACATTTATGTCATACAAAAATGGCGAATACTCAACTTCGCAACGACAATTCACTGTTCGATCTCAATGCTAATTATCGATTCGCACAACAGGATAATTAGTTTTATCAACAATTAATTCTAGTGACAATTTTAACTCGCAAAACAGTTGCAAGGAAAACGCTTCAAATCGCATTCAAATCGCGACGTAATTTGCAAACAAGATGTGTTTTACGACTGACTAACGCTCGGTTACCGCGCCGGCGCGCGCCGGCAACGAGCCACCAGGACAGATGCACCGGTCAGTTCTCAACGTCATCGATAGTGACGTTATCAATAGTTAGAGATGCCCGTGCGCAGACTTGATACGATAAGTTAATCGTTTGGTACATAACACATTACATTACTCACACACTCATCATACAATACATAACGTACCTAGCTCTCTTAGCAGACCAGTGAAGTTCCAGTTTTGAGCATGAGCCATTGCAACTTTGGAAAGGAATTCGGTCTTCTATGACCACAGAGATACTAAATGTAGTGTCTATGCCTCCGTGTGGTAACAGATTAAGAATACAAGTGTCACCACCCCATCCCCTCCCAAGGGTGCTGTTAAAGTCAGCTAAGGGATATTGCACACAGATAACATCTTCTGTGAGAGACGAAAAATTCGAAAATAAACCCAGTGCAAACGTCTGGTCAGCGCGGCACAGTAGACCATAATCCCTGCCCCGAGTCCGGTATCACAATGATCTCACAATGGCATCACAATGACACATTATAACCTCAAAAAATTTACAAAAGACTACCAAACTTGATAAAATTCGCCACTAAGCAATCAGTTATTGCATTTTTGGGCAATAACACTAAATAACTAATTGTTTAGTGGCGAATTTTATCAATTTTGGTAGTCTATTGTTAATTTTTTGAGGTTATTATGTGTCATTGTGATGCCATTGAGACACCATTGTGATACCGGACTCGGGGCCCTGGAGAAGAGAAGAAGAGTGTCTATGGTGACACTCAGTCGCCTTTATGGAGGGTAGAGGTAAGGAGAGTCATCTCATATGGTAGAAAATTGAAAAAATTGTCCAGCTGTAAGCTGTAAATAACAGTTCAAAAACTTCCAGAATGGCGCTGGTGTAGACACGTATGGTATGAATGTAGCAATTGTAAACGAATTGAAGTACGCAGAGTTAAAAAATTTAATATTATTGTCGACTAAAGTAGTTACTTATTGAAAATGTCAACTACTTGCGTATTACAAAATAATGTAGTAAATATAACGTTAAAGAGTTATTATGAGAAAACGTGTAGCTAGAGTGATTTTATTTTCTGAACTGTGAATAGTACGTTTATTGATTGCGGAAGTTGGTATTTGGCGCTTCCTTTAAAGTTTACTCTGATGCTAATGTGGCGCCACCCTAATTTAATGCATTTTAACGGACACTTTTTCATGTGCACAGATGATTCTCCTTACCTCTACCCTCCATAGTCGCCTTGAAGCCAATTACAAATCTATATGTGCGTGAAATTGTATCTATGTTGTCTATGATACAGGCTACACGTCATGTGAAACGTTATTATTCTATAAAGTACGATTTAGCCAGGCAAAAGTTACATGTCGTAAATTTTTTACGTCAACCCACAATCTGGTATATCTGTAGCTATGACCATGCTACTCATGGGCGTGCGCTCTATATAAGCAGAAAGGCACTGCTTTACTTGCCATTCACAGATATTTTAATAAAACGTTCGTATGTTTTAGATGACTTTATTCATTTATTTACTATTAATTAAACAAAATATTATAACTTAAAAACGCCTAATAATTCATAAATAGCACCAATATGTGCTTGCAAATTGCTTTTTGCCAGGCGTTTGGCGAAGGAATAATATTAGCGTAGGACAAGCTCGACTCGGCCCGCCTGCCATTTGTTCATATGTGTGTAGAAATTTTGGTGTCCGTGCACAGTTCGCAAACGCACACAGGCTTGCATATCCAAGACGATTTACACTGAAAATCCTGCCGCCTGCTTTGGCGATCGGATGTTACCGCGAGTATTCGGCAATGTTCGTTCGTTACTTATAATCCGAATAAATATAATAGTCGGAAGTCTAATAAATGACGTATGCATTTAAATAGCAGAAATATTTTGGTTCGACGGAGGCCATTTTATTTTTTCGTGTGATTCATTGAACTGTTTAATATTGAGTTTCTTTAATTTAATAATTGTATGCATTTTCGTTTGTTGATTTTAAAATGTTATTTGATTGTGAAATGTGTGTTGATAGTGTGTGTTTGTTAAAAATTAAAAATAACAAGTTCAACAACTAAGCCAGCAAAAAGGTAGGTAATGGTGCCTATTCTATGTGCAGAACTAAACTTAACCATTCACACGTTCAAGGATGCTTTGATATCCAAAAAAAAGGGCAATTTACGTCCAAGGATACTTTTATATCCATAGCGACATATTTTATAAAACCGACATCTATGGACAAATTGCGTTATTTTTTGCGTCTATAAGTTGTGTAATAGATAGCTGATGAATTACTTCACAATCCATAATCACTAGATGGCAGTTTTTATCTTCAGTCCACTTTACGCTTTGTGTTTAGTAAACAAGTGGTTTTGAAGTTCCAGCGGATTGTCGTAAGTAGTTTAGTTTTATTTATGAGTTCATAGATTATTAATATTATTATACATCAAGATAAACTAGATGATTTGTGCTTTATAATTAAGTATACATATAGCATACATATCACAGTTTTAAGAGTAAAATCGAGTTATATTTTGAATTGTTATGTTTTCTCCTCTGTCCTCTTCTGTTCTCATTTTTAATACTTTAAAATAAATTTTCAGATCTTAAAAAATAGATCGATTTCATCTGTAGTCTTCTAGTAATTTTTCGTAGTATTTGTCTTCACTCTAGGTATTATAGATAAGAAGCTATAAAGGTTTTTTGTTACAACATGCGAGCGCGGTACCGATCGAATCAGCGCCACGCGTAGCTGGACGGACAACGGTATAATAGGTATTTAGGTCGGGACGTGTGAATGGTTATCTTAACTAAAAATGAAAACAGCTATTGCTGTATCTTAAATGTTTAGCTATTTTTTTGCACACATTTATATTAATTACAATCGTTAGTCTATAATAAACAGTTTTATATAAAAAAGTTCTGTTAACATTGCCGAATTGTGTTATTGACGCTATCAATTTTCATTTTTTAGTTAAATTAAGTTTAGGTCTGCACATAGAATAGGCACCAATGTAACACGAAAATTTCATGTTAAAAGTTATGAAACGTATGTACATACGTACATGTACGTATGTATGTACGTACGTAGTTATTGTTTAGTAATTCTAGTACAGTGTGGACTGATTCGGGATATTCAGATTTAAATTTGTTCTGTTGGCATGGTTTCCGACTTAGAGATCCGTCACGTGGCTATGCTAAAAATCTATAAGAGTACTACCTACAGTATAAGAGCCTACCCTGAGTCAAATTCATGTGCACGCCACTGATGCTACTTAAGTATGTTTATAAACTACAGACGATGGTACCAGTTCCATGGGCACAACTAAACTAAGCTTAACTAAAAAATTAATTTCAATTTTGATAGTGTCGATATCACTATTGCTGTCTTATTAAGAAAACTGTTTATTATAGACTAAAATTAAATAATCAAAATACAGCAGTAGTAGTTTTAATTTTTTAGTTAAGTTTAGTTGTGCATGTAGAATTGGTACAATTGATTCTTTTTCCATGTAATATGTAAACCTATTGATTAATATATTATTACGCTAAAAGCAACGCAACAGGGCAGTAATGACAAACGCTGGTGTTACACTGGTATCTGTTATCATATTTGTAAAAAATAAATTACTAATGGCTAAAAAATTACTTTGTTATCAAATTACATCGAAACGTAATGATCCGATACCTTTGTTTACTATGACACACACACACAACTATGACACACACACATACTATGACAAGTGTAGGTGTGTCGCAAGTTTTCCTGAAGCATTCGCGCCAGTGTGGTCCGATATTCTTCCGGTAATGACCACAGAACATATTTTATTAACTCATAGACATGCAATTTCTATGCATCACTGCCTATTACGTTCGACTTTTGTATACTCGTTCTAAAATTAACTGTATGATGCTAAGGCGGAGTTGTTCGTGTGGTCGGATTAAGAATAAAAATGTCAAAAACTTATTTCTTCTTAAAGGTGCTGTAAAACCAACTAAGTGATATTATAATCAGATAACATCTTTTGTAAGAGACGCCCAATTATGGGACATTAATGGGCTGAGCTGAAAAAGGAGATCGAGTTTCAGACTGGCCGACATTAATTTCCGCTAACAAATATCTGTCAAACTAAAAACCAGCTTGCTAAATCTATACTAATATTAAAAAGCTAAAGATTTTGTTTGTTTGAACGCCCTAATCTTAGTAAATAGAGGTTCGATTTGAAAAATTTTTTCATTGTTGGATAGTTTAAGCCACACAAATTGGTAATGCGCCTGGCGGCCATGTTGGTGACGTCATAGTGACGTATAGATGAGAATACTACATTTTGTTAGCTGTACTTTTTCTTTGCTGATGACGTCACAAGGGCGTTAATTTGACAAGGTTCCAGCGCATTACCAATTTGCGTGGCTTATACATTTATCGAGGAAGGCCATATAACATTACGTTGCGACCAATAGGAGCGAAATATCAGTGAAAAATGTTGCTAAAATGGGTAAAATTGTCTAAATCCACTAAGACCTAAGACAGAAACAGGTGGTAAATTGTGATTGAAATAAATCAAATGAAACAAGACGTATGGCATAGAAATTACCTAATAATCCCTATTTGTTTTGTGGTAAACAAAAATGGTATTACAGGTGCCTAATACACACTTTGGATCTCCTAATTTAATTAATACAATGGTGTATTTTTTATTTTTTGTGTATATTCAATGAAAAATACTTAATTAATATTAATATGTAGCAATTTTTCTTAGCGGCCAAAAAACCATTTTTATACTAAACTCTACCAGAAACTAAATTCACAAAAAAATTCCCACAATTTTTTTACACATGATTACAGATCAGGCCTCTCTTTGGCTTTTTTAAAAACTGAAAATTTCTTTTTGAAATACTTCTAGTTTAAATTCTAAAACTAAATAACGTTCTGTACCTATTTTGACAACAAATCTTTCGCCATTACTTAGTTGTTCTAAGTGAATATATTTGTTATTTTTCGTATAGTATAATGCCTTTAATAAATTAAATGTTGACACTCAATGAATCATCAGTTACTCCTTTAACCCTGTATAATCTATGACCGGCGCCGACGCGTATTATAAAGCAACAAAGGTCGATCAATACAAACAGCTCATCCGTTCAATTGTTCGGTCAGTCCGTCACCGTCGCGCGAGTCGACAGTACGTTAGCGCGCGAACTTTTAAAAATAAAACACATTCCTTTTTAAAAAAATGTTGTTCTACGTGACATTATCTGTGCTGCTGGTCAGTGCCCAAGCCAAATTTTGGACAGACTGCGGTAATTATATATATGATTCATAATATTATTTTAAACTTTGTATTGTAATTGATGCAATTGTAACGTTTTGCTTTTATTGGTTAATTGCGTATTGTTGCGGAAGGATCATAACTAGTTGTCTGCGTCAGGAAAATACAATGTATATAACAAAAAATGCCTATGTTTATGTTTATGGAAAGATTAAAGAATGTATGTATTGTGTCTTCACGCCTAAAGTTTTCAAAGGGTAGACAGTTGAATAGAGTGTATTATAGATGAAGAGTCGGTGCTAACACAGGTTTTAGCTAGCTAATCAGGTGTACTTACCAAAGTTATTTCCATAATGTTTGACCTCTATGTTTGTACGTATCTGACCATATGCCCGGTAGACCTTTGGTCTTTTTGATTTTACCTAACTTTAACTAATAACAACAAAACGAACATATCATTCTATGGTCCAGCTGTGAATATTTATTAGATGCTGTTAGCGTACCCTTCAGCTGACTTTTAGCGCCTGTAATTGAGGTTTTCAAAATTACTGTAACTAAAAAGGCCGGTCAAGTACGAATTGGTCTCGCATACGATAGGTTACATCGTTATAACCATAACATTTTAGTCATACCCACCCCAAATAAAAGAAAGGGCTACCAATATTGGAATAAGGGCAGCAGAATGGCGATAATGTGTATTTGTTCTTTCAGCTCCATCGCCGTTCCTAAGATACAGTCTGGTGACAAATAGACGGATGATATTCTCAGTATTAGGATTCCGAAAAGAAGAATAGACTAACGAATTTAATTAATAATAATTTGCTTAGTACAAAAACTAAAAAAACACGATTGAAAATACAAAATATTTTTTAAATTACTGCATTGTCATCGGTCCTTAATATTTATGTGCAAAATTTCAGATCAATTCACATCCACAGTGGGTGAAAATCACTTTCAAAGAATCCGTTACATAGATTGTTACATTGATAGATACATACCGAACTAATATAGGCGTGTTAAAAATGTGCACAACGAAATAGCCAATTAATCAAAATACGCCATAGTTGTGTTCATTTTTAGGGTTCCGTACCCAAAGGGTAAAAACGGGACCCTATTACTGAGACTTCGCTGTCCGTCCGTCCGTCCGTCCGTCCGTCCGTCTGTCACCAGGCTGTATCTCAAGAACGGTGATAGCTAGAGAGTTGAAATTTTCACAGATGATGTATTTCTATTGCCGCTATAACAAAAAATACTAAAAATAAAATAAAATAAATATTTAAGGGGGGCTCCCATACAACAAACATGATTTTTAGGGTTCCGTACCCAGTATCTCAAGAACGGTGATAGCTAGACAGTTGAAATTTTCACAGATGATGTATTTCAATTGCCGCTATAACAACAAATACTAAAAATAAAATAAAATAAATATTTAAGGGGGGCTCCCATACAACAAACATGATTTTTAGGGTTCCGTACGCAGTATCTCAAGAACGGTGATAGCTAGACAGTTGAAATTTTCACAGATGATGTATTTCTATTGCCGCTATAACAACAAATACTAAAAATAAAATAAAATAAATATTTAAGGGGGGCTCCCATACAACAAACATGATTTTTTTACCGTTTCTTGCTCGATACTAATAACGTTGCCTTATGTTGCATAGATAATGGTACGGAACCCTTCGTGCGCGAGTCCGACTCGCACTTGACCAATTATTATTTAGTTAAGTTAAGTTTAGTTTGGTATTCAGTAAGAAATAAAATTGGTCAAGTGCGAGTTGGACTCGCGCACGAAGGGTTCCGTACCATTATCTATGCAACATAAGGCAACGTTATTAGTATCGAGCAAGAAACGGTAAAAAAATCATGTTTGTTGTATTGGAGCCCCCCTTAAATATTTATTTTATTTTATTTTTACTATTTGTTGTTATAGCGGCAATAGAAATACATCATCTGTGAAAATTTCAACTGTCTTACTGTCACCGTTCTTGAGATACAGCCTGGTGACAGACGGATGGACGGACGGACAGTGAAGTCTCAGTAATAGGGTCCCGTTTGTACCCTTTGGGTACGGAACCCTAAAAATGAAGTGAATTTTCGGTGAATCTTGATCACGTCACGGCGCTCCTCTATTTTATTGGAGGAGCGCCGTCACGTGATCTAGATTCACCAAAAATTCACTTCACTTTTACTTACTGAATACCAGTGCTGCACTTAGAATTGGTACCAATATAACAGTCTAATAACATTGCGGGAATGAACTAATCAAAAATAAAACAATGAAAATACGAAATTATGACTCTTGTATTTAGAAATTGATAATATTTGTAGATAACGTAACAAACTAGTCGATGTCATTAAACAGCGTTAATAATCAGCTCATTTGATGATAATTTAAGAGTATTGAACTTTGACTGGAATGATAAAAGCATAAATAAATATACAAATGGTAACAATGAGTCACGAGCAATGTCCTACTGTACTATGAAATAAATAAATAAATAATAAATTAATATTCATGGACATTTCACACAATGTCGTCTGGTCCCAAGCTAAGCTTATATGCTTGTGTTATGTGTACCAGAATACGGATAGACTACATATACTACTTTTCTTTTGTAAATACATACTTATAATACATAGAAACACCCAGACGCAGTACAAACATTTGTATGACAATTAGAAAAATCACATAAATGATTGTCCCGAGCGGGAATCGAACCCGCGACCTCGTGATTGGCAGGCCGTTACATGAACTACTAGACCACGAAGCCCGTCAAAATCATTCGTTCATTTTAGATTAGATTCTTTCCTTCTCAGCTTATTAATGAGACAGATTGGATGTATATTATTCTCTCACTGTGAACATAAAATATCCATTCAGTCATGCATCAGCTTTTCTCCATCCGCTGCTAAACATAAGCTCCCCAATAGTATGCAACCATGCTCGGTCCCACGCCACTAAACTTGCATTCAGCGGCTCTCTGCGAATTTCCTTCTTTTCGTTGTCAGGGGACACCTTATGCTGTGTCGTCCAGCATACGGACGCCACTCAAAGAGTTTCATTCCCCGATGGTCGTTAGACCTTCGATTGTGACCTGCCCGTTACCTTATTACAGTACTAGGTGATACTCTGGATTTGACCCATCCAGTCTATCCAGCTGCTTACAGATTAGTAAAAAATAATAAAACTAAGTAGGTAGTTACAAAAATATTTTAGGCCATTTGTAGAGTAAAAGCAAAAGATGGCAAAAGATGTCTAGTAATAGTTATTATTAATATAAAGGCGTATGCTGAGAAATGAATAAAAGCACAAAATAGCGCTTATTCGTACTATGATAGTAGGTAGGTACAGACACTATCTTATTATACACATTTCATTGATGTAAAAATAAGTAATGATTTTCACGTCTCGGATCTGGGTCTCTTAGTTCATTCATTCATTCTTTGCAATTCATTAAATCTGTAACAAACGGGACGTAGACCCTTGGTAACTGATTAATAAATAATTTGTTTATCTCAAAGGGGTCGAGACGATGATATGCTGGAGACGTTACCCTAGAACCACTATCTTACTTTTACTTTCTTTATTGTACTATATTTTTACCCAACTGGAAAACACGTGGAAAAGTTATGTGTTTGTGTTGTAATTACATCTATTTTAATATATCTACAAATATTCTACATATTTGTGTATTTTTCTCTCCTTAAATGGGCCATTTGATATTATAAAATAATTTTTAATATTTCTGTAGCTATTATAAATTCTCTTAAATAAAACTGATATTAATATAAATTTCATTTGAGTTAGCAGCGAACTATAAATAGAAAACCATAATTTTATAATTACCTAGTTGAGGCCCGCAAATATGTAAACGTGAAATTTTAAAAAAGAATCCTTAACAAATTATACAAAAAATAAATAATAGTTTAAAAAAACTAAAAAACACGCTTTATTTAATCGAATTATTGCATTGTCATCGGTCTTTGACAGGTGTGCAAAATTTGAATAGAATCTGACCGTTTAAAGTGGGTCAAAATAGCGTCCAAAGGAGTCGGTTACAAACATACAAACAAACATACAAGTGAAGCTAATATAAAGCGTGTAAAAAAGAACATCCATAAGTACCACTCTATCTATTAAAAAACACATCAAAGTCCTTTGCGTAGTTTTGAAGACATAAGCTCACTTATGGACGTGCATACAGAAATAACGGCTTTGTTTTATAATAAGAATAAGTAAAGATATCATAATATATTTAACTTCTCTTTCATTTTTTTTAGTTTTCTTTAGTAAAAGTATTTAATATTCTTTTGAATCTTATCTAAGTTAGTAGTAAACTATAATTATAAAAACTTTTGTTATTATTTTTATAATTAATCCAATGTTGTACAGTAATTACAATTTAAATAAATAAACTATCGAAATGTTATCGAATATGTAACATAAATAATGTTACAATGTTCGCAACATTATTGCAACTATTGCTATGAAATAAATTGCCTATTTCTATGATAACAAAATATATGTAATATCAATCAATAATATAATATACTTATGTACAAAATACTTAAGTACACAGTTTAAATTTGTTTAAAAATCTACCTCAGTATTTATTTATGTTTTCTTTATTTTTTAAGTTTTTTATTTAATAAAATATTTACAATGTCTTTTGTTTAAATTATTAGGCAAAATTATATATTTACTACATTTCTTTTGTAAATACATACTTATAATACATAGAAACACCCAGACGCAGTACAAACATTTGTGTGACATTTATGGATATCACACAAATGATTGTCCCAAGCGGGAATCGAACCCGCAACCTCGTGATCGGCAGTCCATTACATAAACCACTCCACCACGAAGCCCGTCAAACAATCGAAACATTATTTAAATTTTGTACAAAATATGCTGTAAATAACAACATAATTATACCTAAATATATTATTTTGCTATCTGTATATAATCTTTGACCTTGGAACTGAAAATAACATTGGAAATTCCATGACAATTATTATATAAGAATTTCACATTGCAAAATTCCTTTTAAAATCGTCTACTTGTGGTTTAAATATTAAGGTATGATTATCCTGAGTGTGTGTACAATGTGTATTTGCATGATAGTGTGAGTAAAGACTTAACTTAAAAATGAAAATTTATTGTGTCAATAAGACAATTCGGCAATGTTAACTGAACATTTTTATTAGAAAATCTGTAAGTATATTATAAACTAACGATTTTAATTAATAAAAACGTGCATGACGAAATAGCCAATTAATCTAAATACGCACTAGTTGTTTTCATTTTTAACACGCTTTTATAAGTTCGGTAGGTATCTATCAATATATATATTAATCTATGTAACGGAATCTTTCAACGCGATTTTCACCCACTTGCGATAGTTGGATTGATTTGAAATTTTGCATACATATCAAGTACCGATGACAATGCAATTATTTAAAAAGATATTCAGGATTTTCAAGCGTGTTTTTTAGTTTTTGAACAAAGCAAATTTTTAGTTATGTTTAATTATGCACGTAGAATTGATACTACTATTTTCGTCCGTTACCAGGCTTTATTACTGAAACAGTGAAAGCTAGAGAGCTGGCGCCTAAGTCTGCTATTACAATGTCAATTGTCATAATGATCAGTCACTGATTGCATAATGGCGAATTTTATCAAGTTTGGTAGTCTACTATTAATTTTTTGTCTTAATGACGCCATAAAGGCGCCATAATGGCGTCATATGCGACATTATGACGCCAAACTTGAAATTCGCCATTATGCAATCAGTGACTGATCATTATGATAATTGACACTGTAATAGCAGACTTGGGCCCCAGAATATTTCACAGTTTGTGTATATCAGTTGATGCTTTAACATCATCATCGTTCTCCTACCCTTATTCCGTTATTTGGGGTCAGGGCGTATTAAGGTAATAGCCCTTTATGTGCGAGTCCAAATCGTACATGATCTATTTTTTTCAATCCCTATAACAAATCGTTATAGGTACATGGTACATACTTATTCGCTACGCATATTGTGCTTTTACGGTATATAGAGGAATCATGTTCAATAGTCAAAAAGTTCCAAGTATTAATAAACAATGCATAGAGTATTGTTTATTTTCAATCAAATCAAACACAGTGCTGTGACTAAATGATAATCTCATGTCCAATTGTAAGCATTTCCGTTCACTATAATGCTTAAATCACTATTGTATATGCAAATAATACTTGTCACTATTCGCATGTCCTACCACAAAAAGGTCAGCTAAGGGATAAATGCCGGATAATATAGGCATTTTATTAGACGTCATAACATTTGGATTACGGCCTACATAAGACGACACGACACCAAACTATGCTCCATACAAAAATATGGACATCGTAGTCCGCTGTTATCTTCGTGGGTATTGCCTCCACAGCAACGAGTTTTTTCACAGTATCTAGGTCTTACCTATATATCTATGCTTCTTTTTCTTTCCTTTTTTCAAAAATACTTAATAACTAAAAGAAATAATAGGACCATCCAAAAATCCTTTGTCGCTTTCAGCGCGGCGTTAGGAAATAGGGATAGCAATACCTAAGGCAAAAACCTAAGTTGGGGCTTAAGTCCCCTCTTAACATCAGATGGAGAGTAGTCATTTGCCTTTGCTATACAAAAAAATATCATCTTCTGTGAAAGACGCAAATTAGATTCGGAACTAAGACGAACTACTGTGTTAGGGAAAACGAGATTCTTACGAAAAAAGATTATTTTACTGTTAAAATTGAATAATAACACGATGATTAACAATATTTTATTTTTTATTAACATGCGTTTACTTTTTCTTTCGTTCCAGGATCCAAAGGAACTGTCCAGAAAGTTGAAGTAAGTGGATGCGCAGAGGATGCGAAAGAATGCGTCCTCAAGAGGAATACTAACGCTACGTTCAGCATTGACTTCACACCAAGTGAGTATGCTAGCTACCTAAATAAATATAAATACAACTGCTTGTTAAAAATTTTGGTTAAAATCTGTGCTGACGTTTTGGAGAATTTTCAGCTATGATTATCTTAAAAACAGTTCATTCCTAAACGGAGCTATTGTCTTTAAAACGTTGCGTCGGAGGATTTAAACTAAAATATACAAGCCTAAAATCGTAAATAAGCTATAGTAGTTTCATTTAAATAGATGAGTCGCGAAAGGTTTAGAGAAATAACTAAATTTTAAATTAATATGTAATTTTAAAGAAATAATTTATTAATTTTGTAACTTAATTAATTCACATTATCACGAAAACGAACTAGACAGCGGAATATAGATACATACGGTTCCCTTCATCACACGCACATCCAGGTTGTGGAATGAAGTTGTTGCCGCGAAATACCGTGATATTTGCACAGGCCTACAGCAGCGCGCGAATAATATCTCTAGTGTTGCAAACGGAAACGCGTTGGTTCAGAAACATTGAAAAATAATCCATCAATGGCAAAAAAAAAATCTTACAAGTTTTCCTGTTGTTTATTTTAACAATTACAATTCCGTTTTCCGCAAAATTTATCCGGTTACTACTATTGCTACGGAACGTTTAACAATACCTTTAAAATATTAAGTGTCAATTCCGTTAAGAATTGTATCTCAAATTGTGATCAGCGCAATCTTTGAAAGTGATATTAGTTCCTTCGACATAGTCAGATTGATCTGAAATTCTACACACATACTCGTATTAAGTATGGATCGATAAAAATATAATAATTTCTAAATTCTTATACTCAGAATTCTTAAGCGTGTTTTTTAGTTTTTAAGGTAAGCAAATTATTAATCTCTGTTGTTAAGGGCCTACATCAATATTATCGTATATCATCGCCGACACGTACATATTAACACAGCCAGTAGGCACAGAAAATGAAGAATTAGGGATTCTTTTCCTATTTACTCAAAATCTACTAAATATATTTTATTTCTGACTTACGTGTTTCTATATATAATAGTTACTTATGTTTTTAAAGTTATTTCATTAGTTAATACGCGATAATAGACCGACAAATGAAAAAAATAAAAATTTTGAGAGGTTGTTTCGCCAAGATTTTCTATCGACAAAACTTTTTTCAATCGTGTTTCTGAGTTGATGCGATCCTAGATCATATATTGAAAAAACATATACTTAAAAATTAGAGCTCTAGCCATTCAATCTAAAGAAACAATGAAAACTTCGTATATAGAAAAATGCACGAAGCTACTTTGGTATCGTCTTAATAGTTATTCTTGACAATTTCAGCGGAAGAAGTAAAATCTCTACAGACGATAGTACACGGCGTGATCATGAATCTTCCTGTTCCATTCCCAATGCCTCAGCCAGACGCCTGCAAGGACAACAACTTGTCGTGCCCTTTACCTGTAAGTTGTTATTACTTAAACAAACACTTGTTATTTAACTCTTTTTTTCGTTTTCTTCTCCAGTCCTACCGGGCTATGGTAGATGGTAGTGCCTTGAGGCATGACATAAAACGTACATTAAAACGTTACAATTAGTATTATTTTATTATATTATCTGTGGTGTTATTAAAAATGTATAAACACTTACGGTCTTATTCATAATGACTTATCGGAGGCTTAAAAGTTCGCTAAAATAGGTTCGCGAAAATTGTCAAAATTTGTTAGGGATTCATAATGGTCTTTTTACGCTAAAACGTTTATTATCTCTCCGATAAAACCTCCGTATAAACCTCCGAAAAGTCATTATGAATAAGACCGTATGTATACATATAAAACACACATTAAAATATTTATAAATAAATGATATTATCTTCATAAGATTAGAGTTAAATGAACTTTATCCTACAAAAAAGCTTTGTCATTCATAGACTTAGTATTTTCTCCTTTCCATCATATTAATGTCCCACTTTTGGGCACGTGCGTGCTCCACTTTGGGATAGGTCATAGGTCTACCATACCATGCTGACCGTGATCTGGTAGCGTAGGATTCAGTTTCCAGTTTTCAAACTCTCACAGAGTATGTTATCAGCTTATATTTTCACTAAGCCAGCTCTTACAGCACCGTGACAAGGATATAGGATGGTGTCATTTGTTTTTCTTTTCTGATTGATTGATATATTTTATTTTTTTATACTTATTTTTCTATTTCAGGCAAATGAAGAGGCTCACTATAGAACTACAATGCCAGTACTGAAATCTTATCCTAAAGTGAGAGTCGATGTCAAATGGGAGTTAAAAAATGAAAAAGAGGAGAGCATTGTTTGTATTATGATACCAGCAAGACTTAATTAATAAATAACTTAATATTGCCAGTAAATATTAAGATTATAAGCAGTGGCGTAGCTAGGTAACCAAGGGCCCTGGGGCAAATTAAAAAATGGGGCCCCACTGCTATGTAAACTGACTAGGTTTTATCAAATAAAAATGTACAAATGAAATATACAAATAAAAAGAAACTAATTCAGTTCGATCAAGATTTCTGGTAAGGATTCGAGGGCCCCTAGGCTTGAGGGCCCCGGGGCACTGCATACCTGGCCCTTTGGTAGCTACGCCACTGATTATAAGTACCAATGTTTTAACTATTATTTAGAAGACACAAGGCCAAAAAATTTACTCTTAAATAATACCTACTGCTCTAGGGAAGACCCGGCAAATGCCATTTTGAATGTATAAATCAGTCTGAAGCTAGCGACTATCTGGCGACACCTTCATTGTATTCATCTGTCTATAGAATTCTATGTCCATTAATCCATCAGATTTTTTTGGGAATACCAATCAATTGCTCTGACCACTGAGCTATCGTAGAGCTTTTCTATTCTTTCTGCTTGTTTTGATTAGTTTAAATCCAAATAATTTAGAGCCCTTATTCATGTACTTCCATTTTCCTTCTATTTTTCACAATGACTTTTTTTTGACGTTTTATGAGTATTCTTTTTCACTTTTTCACTTTTGTAAACTGTTTTCACAAGTTTATTAATTAAAATACAATGGTACCAATTCTACTTGCACAACAAATTTAAATCAAGAATTACCTTGCTATTACAAAAAACGTGTACATAATAACGATTTTAATTAATTTAGTAATGTGCAACATTATAGAGGGTTTTGGGTGCATATGTTTTGTTTTAAATCTAGCCCGTTTTAAGACTTTTACCCATTCACGGTTAGGTATTATTGACATAAACGAGTAGCGCAAGTGTTGGCCAATATAAGTTCAGTTTAGTGGAGTTTTCGTCGCAATAGAATTGGTGCCAGTGCTCCACATAGCGTTATTAATTACAATAATCTTAATTTACGTTAAGTGATGTGCTTTTCATGAATCTTAGGTTAACAAATTGTGGTTTTGTACAGTATATTATTTGTTTTATTTCAAAATATCCATATCATACTTCCCTTCTTTCTAACCTCTAAACGTCCCACTGTTGGGCATAGGCTTCCAAACCTGCGTGAGCAGTGGCGTATTTTGAAATTTAAGGCCACGGGGCATTTGATTTGACACCCCAGACCTATTTAATTAGCCGCCCTATAAATTATTAGATTACCTAAATTAGGAGTACAGCGCCCTCTTAAACTTTCTCTTTTCGAGAAGCGGTCGGTGGACGGGTTAAGGGAAGTCGTATTTATGGAAAGATACTGGTTGCACAATTTTTCACTACCTTCCTTACTTTAATAATGTTTCTTATACCGCCATATACCTATCCCTTTTCGGCTAATCTACGCACTCCGAGATTAAGTGAGATAGAGAGTGTCTCGCACGCACGCAAACTGGAAAACGTCGCAATCGTTGACCAGTGCCTCCAACCATTGTTCAATGCGCAAGGACCGCTACCATATTATGGTACAAACTCAGGCCTCATCCCCTTCGGAAATAGTATTTGTTCTGTTATTATTAATGGGCCTCGTGGTCGAGTGGTTTATGTAACGGACTGCGGTTCACGAGGTCGCGGGTTCGATTCCCGCACGGGACAATCATTTTTATGTTTTTAATTGGCAAATAAATGTTTCTACTGCATCTAAGTGTTTTCTATGTATTATAAGTACCTATTTACAAAAGAAAAGTAGTATATGTAGTCTATTCGTATTCTGGTAGCCATAACACAAGGATATAAACTTAGCGTGGGACCAGAGGGCGTTGTGTGAAATTATCCATGAATATTAATTTATTTTATTTATTTATGTTGCGCTGACAAGGTGTGTTGACATAGGATAGATATAGAAGGTTTAGTTTAGAGTTTTCCATCTCTCACAGGACTCGTGGGAAGGAAAGCAGTGGTGATACGTGTATTCTTAATCCTGACGGATTAAGAGTACACGGACGAAAAGTTACCTAATTGGTACATATTAAAATTAACTAATTTGTCATCGTTTATGTCCTTAGTTTCCTTTGTTAATTTAAATTTTTGAGCTCTGCTAGTCTTTTTTTGAAATAGATAATACCATAGATAATTTTATTGCAAAGTAATCTAAAAAGTTCTCGTCTTACCTTGTAAATTATATAAAATTGGCACACGAATGTACGTAAATGATAAGAAAATAGTTTTTTCGAATATGTGCAATTAGATTATGATAAAAATTACTTGCTTTAAAAATAAGGTATTAAGTAAAACTTAAAAGGAAAAATAAATTATTTTTTACATTGAAGTCACATTTGTTGTGTATTTATTTTGTGACATCAGAGGATTAAACCACTGGGAATAGTTTTACAGGCTGTTTTCTTTGTCAAACAGGCATGTTGGACAACGCACGCCTCGTATATAAACTGTCCAAGCCCGCTTAGAGTATGAGCATTGGTCTCATATGAGACCAATTTTATCAGCAAGTGTCGCCTGACAATAGCAACTCCTGTTGGCCATTTTTCACTGATGCTTCACTCACTTTGGTCGCAGCGTGATGTTATATAGCCTATAACCTCTTTACTTTATCTAACGTTTTCTCGATAAATGTCAACACTGAAAGAATTTTTCAAATCGAACCATTGTGGTTCCTGATATTAGCGCGTTCAAACAAACAAACAAACTCTTCAGCTTTATAATATTAATAATATACTAATTTGGTTGTATTTTTTGAATTGCCTAAAGCTTTTGACTTCGTATCGTATGCGTCTAAATCCGTAAAAAGTAGTTTTATTTAAACAAATGAGTCACTCAAGTGTTAGAAAATATAAGTACCTATAAAAAAAATTAAAGTCCACTAAATTCAGTTACTTGCAGCGCGATCTAGCGATTCAAAATAGAATTGAAACATAGATGGCGGGGTACAAAAACCACCACACATAACTAATTCTGTAACTTTGTTAACTCTATTTTCAGTGTAATAAAGTTCATTAATTCACGCATTCAGCTCGGCCACTAATGCATGCAAAGCCCCGGTAGAAAGCTAGTAAAACAGTAAAACTATAAATATATACCTATATTCTGTTTAATCCCTCATACCCTCCCTATCTTAAGTCACGCTTCGAGTACTTAGATGCTACCTTAGACAGAAGTGTTAGGTCATCATACAGGCTGAGGCTGAAGATGTCACAGCATTCCACATCGTTCTTTCAGAAGTCGTTTACCATCACAGCTACGAAATTGTGAAATGCTTTGCCCTTAGCTATTCGCCAAGCTAAGACTTTAAAATCGTTTTAAGTTGTTGCTAAAGGAACACTATTTGGAATTATCTGCGTAATTATAAATACTGTTTAACGAGATATTATAAATACTGTTTGATACTGACTAGTGTAGTCGACTGATTTGTAAACAATTATAGCGATGTCGTTATTAAGGGTGGTCGGGTTCCATCTCTCGTGCATGACAACAGTGCTGGTCGTAGTGCGCGTTCCACCGGAGAACAGGTATGTAGAGCCGAGCACCGCCTCCAACTTTCTCGCCTGGTTCCTGCCGTCCCACTAGCAGTGAGCCGCGGTCAGAGAGCGCGTGTTGGTCAACAGAGAGGAACCGCAGACGGAGATGGCGCCAGTGGTCAAAGTGATCACCAGCCCGCCCTGTAGATACACATAGACACAATTATTGGGTGAGTTTAAACTCAAATGCACTGAATCACACTCACTCAGAGCTAACTTACGAAGTAGGGGTAGGCGCCCAGCGTGGCGTAGTGCCCGCCCACGATCCTGACGGTCCTGCGGCCGTGGAAGTCGAGCGGCTGCTCGCGCTGCTTGATGCGCGCCGCCTCGGCGATGCCCACGCTCTCGTGGTAGTACAGCTGCACGGGCTCGTAAGCTGCAGCCGCCGCCACCAATAACAATACCAACAATAAGCTCTGCATAGTTCTGGAGTAGACGGAGCGAGTACGCTCTCACCTCGCAGCAACCGTTTTTATAGTCTTCTATGGCTCATATCTTATCATTGCACACAAATAGAAATTCTAAATGCTATTTAGGTAATTAATGAACTTCATTGCGCATGAACATCTTACCAGCTACGTCGTCCGCGACGTTCACCATAGAGGGTACTGTACTCCTAATTTAGGTATTTGCCTTAGGCATTGCTATCCCTATTCCCGAGCACCGCCGTGCCGAAAGGGACAAATATAGCTGAAGCAGATTTTACCTACAAAATCATTGAAAAAAAAACCTTTTATAGTCCCCTTTACTCTTCGCGAAAGATAAACCGACTTTGACTGTTTTACGCTATATTATAGACTAGCTGTGCCCCGCGGTGCTACCCGCGGTAAAAGGGATAAAATATAAGTTCATTTTCTATTCTATTTTTCATTGGAAAGTTTCATAAAAATCCATCCAGTAGTCTTTACGTGAAAGCACAATAAACATCCTCACATATCCAAACATTGGAGTATGGATAGAAGACCGATGAAACGTTCGCGTTGCTCAGCCAACAGTTTAAGTATTTTATTTTATAGCGCGTAATTCTTTTTTCGTCATATCTCCTAAGATATTCATTTAAATTGCAAGCTGTAAAGAGCAGTTATAATCTATATTAATTGCGTAAGCTAAATAAGCTATTTAATTTGATAAAAAATATTACTATATACACATAAATAGCTTTTGAAAACACCCTATTGAATTTGATAATTTTTTTGACATTATTATGGGTACAGCGGGTTTCCCTTAAAAGATAGACATATGGCCTCGCGGACTTTTTTGAAGAACTATAGGTAACAAACAATTCCTCCATACATTAGTTTGTTGTACCTCACATAGATAAGGCAGCGTTTTCATTTATAGCTCGCGCGCTGTCGAACTTCTCGGCAAATTTAACCATGTCTCATCCAATATACAGCAAACCTCAATAAATTATGCGAAAAAAGCCATCCTCTTGAACCATTTTATCTATTAAAAAAAAACCGCATCAAGATCCGTTGCGTATTTTTGAAGATATAAGCTCACATAGGGACATACATACAAAAATTACGACTTTGTTTTATAAGAAGTAAAGAAAAGAAGATAAAGATAAAGATGAAGAGTATAATCTATGCTTCTATCACTTTAGCTGTGCCCACGACTCCGTCCGCGTGGATCGATTTTTTATCGGTCGACCCATTCGACCCAAAAAAAATTTTGATTCTTTTTTTAGCCGCTAGATGGCGCTGCAAGTAACCATAAACCGTATTATGTAAATATCTTTTGATTGAGTGGACCGATTGCGATGAAACAAAGAACTAAGTAATACCTTGAGTTGTGTATAATTTTTACGTAAGTATAACATATTTTATATTTTTAAGTGTTGTACATTTTACGTGATGCGTGCATAGACAAACATCTAGACACATAAATTTTTAAAATGCTGGAATTGCATTCTGTCGGTTGTCCTATAAAGAATCTGTGGCTAACGGTCGACTGTCAGCACGCTCGCACTCCACGTCCGGCACGTCCAATACTTTCGCCGATAATCCACTTCTTCAAATAAAACACCGGTTCTGTTGATATCTTGTAGTCTTTAGATTTCGATTCCTTTCTTATTGTAGAGTTTGGTGTATTATGCTGCGGACTGCGACAATCGGCTCAGCCCTTTACCGTAACAACGACCATGTAATTAAATCCCTTTTTTCCTAATTGTTTACGTATTCGAAATCTTTAGACCTCGTCTTTCATATTTATTTTCAAAGAAATTCTTACATGTTATACCTTATATATGGTCTTAACCTATTACATAATATAAAACAATAACAACAAACATAAAAACAAACAATAAAAACTTTCTAGAACTAAAACATCAAAAAAAACCAATTAGACTCCAATTAGTAATTATTCACGTACAAAATATTTTCATGAAAAGTTTACCAATTTATACAACACTAATTAATTCTTATTGGATTATGTACTGAACGACATTAATTTATATAATTCGAATATATCCACAGCAACACATATATTATATTTCTTATCAAACACGAAAAAATGATAGGTACATAAAACATAATAATCATAACCTTATACAGTACTTAGGTTAAGAGGGTACTGTCATTTAGGTATTTGCCTTAGGTATTGCTATCCCTATTTCCGAGCGCCGCGCTGAAAGGGACAAATATAGATGAAGCGGATTTTACCTACAAATTCTTTGAAAAAAGACGTTTCGTACTTCCGTTTTTTTTTCGCGAAAGTTAAACTGATTTTAATAGCTTTTGCGTTATATTATAGATAAAGAGTATATCTATGCTCCTATCACTTTCTTTTGTGTTAAACTTCACCAAATTTGTGTGATAGACGCTGCAACTTTATCTAAAGGAAACCGAAAAAAGTGGGTTCTTCGGATCGTCATATTTCTTTTAGTTATTATGTTTCGAAAAAAAAGGTGATAGAAGCATAGATATACTCTTTATCTATAATACATAACGCAAAAAGTATTAAAATTGGTTTAACTTTCGCGAAGAAAAAACGGAAGTACGATACCCATACTTTTGTATGGAGCATAATTTGGTATCGTGCCGTCTTAACGTAACATATAACCTATTAAAAATTTTTTTTTCATATTTTATTATTTTTAAAGTTAACTGTACTAGTCTATCTCTCACAGGACTTGTGGGAAGGATATCGGTGGTGACACGTGTATCCGTCACCACAAAAACGAGCTTTTTTATAATTAAATATAATTTTTTTTTGTTTTTTCTTTTGGCAATGCCGCCCGCCTTGTGGACACACTTCCGATTGACAGCGATGAGGAGGAGTATTTTGATGCCTAGTTTATTTAAATATAATATAATTTTTTTTTATAGGTACTGTACATATTTTGTTTTTATATTTTAGTTTTTAATTGTAAATTGTTAAATGTAAATGTAATGTTTGGCACAGTTAAAAAAAAAAGCAAAAAATATCTAATCTAATCTAGTTTTATTTAAAAAAAATATCTAATTTATTAATATGTAATTAACATAAATTAACTATTTTCTTATCAATTTTGTCCTTAGTTTCGTTTGGTAGTTAAATTTCTTGAGCTCTGCTAATCATTTTTCGTAATAGATACTACCTATTAATTCTATTGCAAAGTAATTTAAGAAGTGCGCATGTTAGCTTGTAAATTATATAAAATTAGCACATGAATTTAAGTAATTGATTAGAAAATAGTATTTGAAAAATTTGCTAATAAATAGCTACCTCTTCACTTACGTAGGTAAATGATAAGAATTTACTTGCTTTTAAAATAAAGAATTTAGTAGAAAATTAAACGGCAAAAACAAAATGATTTCTTACTGTCGTGGATTTCGTGATATTGCATAGTTTCTATCGCGGGCCTTGAGCGTGGAGACTAAATGCACAAAATTCGAAATTTAAATTCCGTAACAAAGATAGCGTAACTAAATAATTGGTCAAGTGCGAGTCTGACTCGCGCACGAAGGGTTCCGTACCATTATCTATGCAACATAAGGCAACGTTATTAGTATCGAGCAAGAAACGGTAAAAAAATCATGTTTGTTGTATGGGAGCCCCCCTTAAATATTTATTTTATTTTATTTTTAGTATTTGTTGTTATAGCGGCAATAGAAATACATCATCTGTGAAAATTTCAACTGTCTAGCTATCACCGTTCTTGAGATACTGGGTAAGGAACCCTAAAAATCATGTTTGTTGTATGGAGCCCCCCTTAAATATTTATTTTATTTTATTTTTAGTATTTGTTGTTATAGCGGCAATAGAAATACATCATCTGTGAAAATTTCAACTCTCTAGCTATCACCGTTCTTGAGATACAGCCTGGTGACAGACGGACGGACGGACGGATGGACGGACGGACGGACGGACGGACGGACGGACGGACGGACGGACAGCGAAGTCTCAGTAATAGGGTCCCGTTTTTACCCTTTGGGTACGGAACCCTAAAAATACTCCCGCTCGGCCGCGCGCGGCACCCGCGCTCGATTGCCGCTCAATGTTTGGACACACCTTAAGGATGACGTGTACGTAATAACAATATCAGGCCAGACCAAGATTAACTTTATAGTCGAAATTTTATTATATTTTTAAATAAAATTCACTGCTTAATTATTCTTAGACTACAACTAGCTACTGCCTGCGACTTCGTATACGTAGAGTTTATTTATCAAACTCTAACAAATTATATAAAAACTAAAACAATCTCTTGAATCGCTATAAAAAACCGCATCAAATTCGCATATCCGTAATTGTAACCGAAACTGAAATCATTTTATTCCTATGTCTGTATCCGATTCCGAAATATGATATACGTAACATCTTTAAAGCAGACAACATCCTGTAGAGACGGAAAACTCGAAACTAAAACATAAATCCGTGTGGTCAATGTAGACCAAATACTCTCTTGGAGTAGAAGAGGATCAGCGATGGGAGGGAGGTTAATGAGCTGAGAAAGTTAGGTAGTCCGTACGACAAAATTTTCCTGTCCGAATACTCGATGAGCGATTAAAAAAATCCTTGTGGTGACGGATTAAGAATACTAAAAGTCAGCCAAGTGGTATTGCCCACAAATAACATCATATGTGACAGACGGAAAACTCGAAAATAAACCCTGTGCCAACACGCCCCGTGCAGCCGTCCGTGCAGCCGTCCCGTCCAGCAGTGGGACGTAAATGGGCTGGAGAGAGATTACAGAAATACCGTACTTCAAGCATATATGTTTGACTGCCACCCGTCTAAGTTTCTTCAGATTTGTCCAAGTGTTTTGCGTCCGGCGACTGTCTGGTTGGAATTTGTAAAAACTCGGACACTTTTGTTGTCAGAAGAGATAAAAAAATAATAACATCATAATAGATTTTTGTTGCATATAAAAATAAAAGAGACAATTTTTTATTAGCAAAGTCTGCCGAAACATTCTTTTTTTCGCCGTGATGGTAACTTCTTTGTATATTCTGTAAATACACGTGTGTAAGATCGTTACGTTTATAATAAATAAAAATATAGGTTTAAGCACATACTTTAATAAAATAAGAGTACATTAAAACAATATTACAAAAATTGATCAAAATTTTATTATCAAAAACCACAATCCTCAAAATAAATAAATTATCTTAACTTTACTTAAATAATACCTGAGATAATAGCTACAAATTCAAAATGTTATTTGTTTGGAAGACATGTTTAACTAAAATTTTTAGTCATAGATTTTACACATTTTAACTATGAGATGATTGATGATGATGATGATGATAATTGATGATCTGTGGTTTAAATAAAGATTAATATTTAAATTGAAGGAGGATAGGCCGAACGTAAACTATTTGGCAATATCTGATTGACACACAGGGACGTACTCGTATGTCGCCGCAGAATGGCCGTGTAGGAGAAAAACACTAACGTTAATCAGTGGTTTATTTTTTTTTTCTATAGCTAGAGTAGGCAAATGACTACACTCCACCTGATGATAAGTGGGGTGCAATCCAAATGTTAGGACGGCTAGTACAGTGTCAATGCACTAGCCACCCTCACCTTGCCGGCTCACAAGATGCTTTTTTCACGCCTCGCTTGAAAGACCCCATGTCGTAGGAATCAGGAAACACATGAGCAGGGAGTGAATTCCAAACCTTGGCGGTGTGACAAAGAAATGAGTTGCCAAATTTCTTGGTGCGAGATGGTATAGTGTCTATGGTGTAAGGGTGACATCTCAAACCTGAGCGTGTAGTACTATTTAGGAAAGGAGAGGGAGGGATAAGGTAAAAAAACTCCTCAGAACATTCACCATGATAGATCCTGTAGAATTCGCTAAGTGCCGCAACATCTCTGCGCAGTTGAAGAGACTCAATGGATTTCGAGACCTCAGCGTCGTCGATGATGCGGATGGCGCGACGTTTTAACCTGTCCAGAGCATCGAGCAAGTACTGTGCGGAGCCATCCCAGAGGTGCGAGCAATATTCAACGCCTGGGCGGACCTGACATTTGTACAGTAGTCACAGTTGTTGTGGCGTGAAGAACCGCCGCACCCTGTATTATTATGCCATCTATTACCAAAGTATAACCAACTTATCCATGTTCGTGTTATTCACAAGCTTTAAAATAAGTTGCCAGTTTCTTTTTGATAATTATTTAAAATAATTTACTGATTAATTTTATTCAAGTGATACCATCCTTTTAAATTTTGAAAACATTTATCATTCTATTTTTTTTGAGAAGTGAATAACTCCACGAGATTAAATAAAAATAAAAAATACATCAACAATTTCTTTTATAATTACGATAACATCTACATGTAGGTACATATCACACATGTTATACACAGAGCACAGAACCACGGAGTTCGTAATATTATTATTGCCACAGAGCACAGAACCACAGAGTTCGTAATAGTACGAACTCTGTGTGCCGTAGTGCACAGTATCACAGAGTACGCCTAAAACATAAGTACCTCAGAGTATAGTACCACAGTGTACCCAAACAAAATTACCACATTTTACAGTACCACAGTGTACCCAAACAAAATTACCACATTTTACAGTACCACAGAGTACGTAAAAATGTTAGTGCCACAGTGCCATTTTACGACTCTAACTTTTAAATTTAAATTAACTTAATTATTTTGACTATTTTTTATTTATAGCTCAAAGTTAAAATTTCTGTAGTTTTATTTTGTAATTTCAATTATGTAGTAAACAAATGTACCACGGGTTACAAATAAAACAAAAAATACCAGTGTACATGACAACATAACTACCACACTACATACAACAACATACTTGGTAGCACATTATACACAAAACATAATCCCAACAACGAGTGTATCCCAATATACGTAAGCTGACTCGATTTAAAGTACTTTCATTCATAATAATGATATTGCATGTTATACAAGGATGTAAGGAAAATAACGATTAAAAATTTAACTGCCACGACTGGTGCAAAACGCGCACCAGTTATCAGAATGGCCGTGACGGAACGACAATTTAAATAAATAAATATAAACGTATAATTCGTTAACGAAAAGAATTGTAGACAAGTCCTAACACGTGTTTTCCCCACCTTGTGTTTTACGCTACCCCACCTCGTAGTGACTATAAAAGCGAGACAGCCACAGAGCTAATAGTCAGTATCGTTTGAGACGTTAGACAGGGCGAATCCCTGCCCGACTAGTTGCTCACTCACAGGAGTGATAAAGAGTTTATACCGGTCATAATCGCGAGTGTATAATTATAAAGTGTGTATTTGTGAGAAAGTGTAAAGTGACGACAGAAAGGTGATGTTTTGAGTGAACATCATTATCTTGGTGGTAGATGCGCAGGTTATAGGGGATTTGGTTGGAGACCTGCTGTGGAACCCTTTTATGTGTGAAAGAGAATGTCAGATTGATGTATAAACATCTTAAAGACAGTGTCTACAATTTGTAGACCGATTATAAACCATAGCAATTCCATTCTCTATTATGTTACTCCGACATATTACATACATAAAAAAATCTGAATAAACATACTAAAATACACATACTTATATTAAAATAATATGAATACACTACATACAATTACATAAGTAAAACTAATGACGAGAAGATTATTGAGATAGTTCGGCAATCTTTAGTAGTAAAAACTGCTTTAGTCTGTTTTTGAATGATATATTCGGACTGGAAAATTTATGTCCGTACGTAGACGAAATACGACGGGCCTCGTGGTGTAATGGTTCATATAACGGACTGCCGATCACGAGGTCTCGGGTTCGATTCCCGGTCAGGACAATCATTTGTGTGATGTTTTTAATTGTCATACAAATGTTTGTACTGCGTCTGGGTGTTTACTATGTATTATAAGTATGTATTTACAAAAGAAAGTAGTATATATTATGTATTCTATCCGTATTCTGGTACCCATAACACAAGCAAATAAGCTTAGCTTGGGACCAGAGGACGTTGTGTGAAATGTCCATGAGTATTTATTTATTTATTTATTAACTAACTTCCTCAGGTCATTAACCTCCCACCGCTGATCCTCCTTCACTTCAAGAGGGTATTCGATCTACATAGGCCACATTGAGCAGTCGGATTGGCTTATGTTATAGTTTCGAGATTTCCGTCTCTACAGGCTGTTTTCTGTTTTAGGGATGTGGCGGATATTATATTTCCGATCCGGATAGGAATAAAATAATTAGTAATAAATAAATTAAAATAAATAAAATAATTACTAATTATAATTACTTTGGAATAAAAGTATAACTAGTACTATTATAAATTTTACGCAAACGAAGTCGCAGGAAAGTAGCTAGAGTATATGAAAATTTATTAAGCAGTGGAATTAATTTAACAAAAGTAGAATAAATTATGACTAAATGTTAATCTCCTGATATTGTTATTAGGTACACGTCATCCTAAAAATGTATAAAAAGCCAAATCCTTACTTCTATTTTTCACTTATTCTGTCAGCAACGCAAGAGACAGACAATACGGTAGACATCAAAAAAAAATTTTTCAAAATGTTTTTATTTTTTATATTGTCAGTACTAGTCGCCAGTGCCCAAAGCACCTACTGGAAACAGGACTCAGAGTGTAGTAAGTAATAATTATTACATAATTTTGTTAGCGTTCGGTTTTAAAATTTTACGTGTGGTCCATGGAATTCTGTAAAAATTTCATCTCATTTGTCAATTTGTGACAAGCAAAATCTTGCTTAATTGAAGTAGTGATGTCCTATGAAGTAAGCCCGATATATCATCTGTATCTATTACGTGGGCTGAAAAGTCCCGGGCCTAACGCTTAAATGGCGCTAATTTTATTGCAGTCATTTTTTTTTTAGTTAGCATTAACCTTCAGAAGACAGCTGGTAAAGTTTCATGATATTTTATTCATTACTTTGTGAATTATTGTGCCAAGAGTGACGCTACCTTCGTTATTTTCAAGGCAATGGATTAAAAACAGTTTTGTGTTTTAATTTCACACTGCTGCTTGATGGGAAAAATTCCGTTTAAGCAAAGCAATGGCTTGAAAAGTGTTGTGGGGACTCCGCTCTATCAGTAACAACAATAAAACGTTGGTTTTCTGACTTCAAACGTACCTACTCTTTGAGACACCAATGATGCAGAATGCAGTGGGCGTCGAAATTAGGCGGTAACATCAGAAAACATCAAAACATCCGCAAAATCATTTTAAATAATCGGAAAAAGAAGTTGCGTGAGATAGCCGACATTGTATTGATATTAAAACACCGAAATGGCTTTATATTGCATGAGCGTTTCTCTATAAGAAAGCCTTTTTTTAAAGTTGCTCACTGTTGACCAAAAACAAGAACTTGTTAATGATTCTGAGCAGTGTTAGGCCATGTTCATACGTAATAAACTGTAATTTTTGCGTCGATATGTGACGATGGATCCATCATTTCACTCTGGAAACAAAACAAACGTCATCTGTGTGGACAGCAACTGGTGAACCTCGTCCAAAGCCCCCGAAAGCACAATAATCGACTGGAAAGGTATGGCCTCGGTATTTTGTGTTGTGCGTGGTGTAATATTCATCGACTATCTTCAGAACGAAAATACCATTAACAGTAAACATTATAACTATAGCTATAGCGTTATTAAAGCATTTGAAGGCCGAAATTGCAAAAAAATGACCGCATATGGCAAAGAAAAAATTTCTTTGAAAAAATTTGTTTCATCAAGACAACGCACCGTGTCACAAGTCAATGTAAGCAATAGCAAAACTACATGAATTGAACATCTAAAGGTTATGGTCATCTCTTGGTCTTTTAATTTTTTCACTTTTTTTAATTTTTTTATTATTTTTTTTAGATAAATTATCTGAATAAAAAAAGTCATCTCTTCGTTTTCAAAAAATCTAAAGGTTATTTTTAGCTTTGATATCCCACTTCAAAGTTTCAAAAGAAATCTAAAACTAAGGATATCTTACGATCCGACTAACGAATTCAAAATCAAAAAAATATCACCTTTAGATTTCTTAAAGACCAAGAGATGACCATATTTATTTTTTATTTTTTTCTTTTTTCGCTGATATATGTTCCAGAATGCTCTGAGCCAAAATTAAAAAAACTAACTAAAATCACCTTTTCTAAATCCAAAAACAAACTAAATTTCAAAGTTTCAGAATTTTAAAACAATTAGCGCCACGGTGAGAGCTTCCCAAAATTTTAATATTTTCGTAAAAAAATTTTTATAACTTAAAAAAAAAATTGTTTATTATCACCTGTAGGTATGTCAACGACAAACAATTTTCCAATTTCGTAAACTTGGAAAACCTTATTTTGCTGTAGATATCCCTATCTGAAATTTCATTTTGTCTGCTGTCTGCTAAATTCAGGGTCATCGAAAAAGTACAATATACATATATACCTTATGTCAAGAGCGACATCTATGTTGTGGATCAATCATCAATCATCAATCACCCTATGTGTGCACCTACTAACACGAAAAGCATAATGAACTCTTTAAAAATGTGTTTAAACCGTAGTAGATCTTGCTCTATAATCTCTGCCTACTCCCATAAGAACAAGACGTGATCATAATATATGTGGGTGTAGAAATATTTTTTTATTGAGACAAAACAGAAATATTGTAATATTTCTTTTTTAGTTCAGAGTATGAACATTTTCATAGGAAATTCTACATCTATCAAAATTTTCAACGCGCTAGTTAATGGGTCCTGTCTTACCTTGTTGTACAGACCCCCAAAAATTAAGTCTCAAAGTTTATCGATAAAATATGGAGAGCTGTCATTCCATCCCTATCGCATGTATGCGTAGACTAAAGGCTCGTATTGCACATGCGTGTAAAATTTCTGACATTCCCAAGTAATCTCACGATGTTTCACGAGTGCTTTAGCTTCGGGCAACATAAGGTTAAAGAATTTTATTTTCTCAAAAGAACAATACAGTTCACTTATATGAGATAGGTAGTAAATTAAATTTATATTATTACATTTCGCCTGGAGGCAAAGCATGCAAGTAACTTATATACATATTACATCATTATAAAAAACATAAATCTAATTCTCCAGATAGGCAGTTAACAATAGTTTTAAACAAATCAGCTTACAAAATTCGCTAAAAATACGGACTAATAAATATTAATACATTTTATTTAATTTATTTAGTAATTTAAGTTAGACTAAAATTACCTATTAGCCTTGGTTGGCTAGATTGTAATAGTTTGATGAATGTGGTCTCCAAAGACCGGAGTCATAAAGGGAAAAAAAAATTCTATTTAATTGACGGGATTATTTTATCATTTACACTCAATCTGACATAGCAAATTAAATTGAAATATTATGATATTTAGTGAGCGTAAACAGATGGCAAACAATTCCAGGTATACCCACATTATGCGTACGCGGCACTCGATTGGTTTCATCGCAACATGCCAATCCCAGTGTACCCACCTTGAGAAATTATAGATAGTCTAAGAGAGAGCATGCTGCCATTCTTCACTGTTCTTAATTTTTTATTTTATATTATATTATATATATACTAGCTGACCCGGCAAACGTTGTTTTGCCATACAAAAAAAAAGGTTTGAAAAATAGATGTTGGCCGATTCTCAGACCTACTGAATATGCATGTAAAATTTCATAAAAATCGGTCAAGCCGTTTCGGAGGAGTACGGTAACTAACACTGTGACACGTGAATTTTATATATTAGATATATATTTATATTTATTCTATTGTATTTTTTATTTTGATTTTAATGCATGCAAACTAAAATAAAAGAATGTTATATTTTTGGTAGTATTATTGATTTACAAATTTTATGAATTATATTCATGTTTTATGAATTATGCCATACTTTTCTGTTCTGGGTGGACGTAGAATCAATTTATTTTTATTTCTTAAGTTGCGTGTGTTTGTGTATTTCTCCAAAATTATATTTGTTTGTACATTTTAATTTAGAATTTTTTAACAAGTATGCATAGTTTATAAATATGTATTTGAGATAAATTAAGTAGTTTACTTACCACGTAACTTCGCGGTTTAACTGTTTAAGCCTAATTCCTAAGAAAATACCATAGACTTAGTACAAATTAGACAGTAGTAGTAAGTAGTACATATTGAACAGTAGCACAAAATCACAATTATTTGTTTCTTTATTTGTATGAAGCTTATTATTTCACCTTATTTCCAGTTTGACACTATTAAAAAAAACCGCATCAAAATCCGTTCCGTAGTTTTGGAGATATAAGCTCACATAGGGAAAAACATTCAAAAATAATCATCACCATTATAACATCACGCCTTTTTCCCATGGGGGTAGGCAGAGACTATAGAGCGCCATCTGCTAAAAAGAACGCTTGAAATTCCTGAATATTTATAATACAATAAAATAAAAACTACAATAAAATTACGTAGGTCTATGGTTCATTAAAATTAATGAACCATAGACGTACGTAATTTTATTGTAATGTTAAAAGAGAGAGGCAAAAAAAAAAAATTACGATATAACGTAGGGAAAAATTCAAAATAAAAATATTTTCCACCTACTTAATTATCAAGGTCTTAGATACTTGACAACTAATATTAATACAATTTAAGTATCGATGTACCTATCTCTTCTTTTTAGGGTTTCGTACAATAAAGAAACCTTTTTAATCTCACTACGGTGTCCGTTTGTCTGTCGGTATGTCTGTCCGTTTGTCAAACTTTTTAAGCTATTGCATAGCTTCTATCGTGGGCCTTGAGCGTGGAGACCGAATGCACAAACTTCGAAATTTAAATTCCGTAGGTAACGGAAATACCGAAAAAACCTTAGACATCGGCGCATTCGGCGCCGTTTCGCTGTTCGCGCTGGTGACTCATGTCAGTTTTGGCGTTAGTTTTAAATATAAATAAAATAATCTACTAAGGTCCGGTTGCTCGTACAATACAGTAAAGTAATAGTTAAAACTTAACTATTGTTAATTTTGACCTTGGTAAAAAAGGTTACATCGGTTATCTTCGTATTCAGTTGCCCAAAGATAATTTACGCGGCGGTTAAATTAGACGGCGGTTAAAAGAGTTGTCAGTGCAATTCCATTTTGTTTCCCTTAATTTTTGATGGGGAACTTTTCTTTCGGCTGCCAACACTGTATTAGCTGTCATATTGACATTGTTTGTTCTGACTTGTGACGTTTCGGTGAAGCATACAACGTGGGATTTTTGGAACGAAGTTCCTTATCGCGCGTTGTGAAAGGGGGCTAGACGGAAAAAATTCTTACGAAAAGTTGTCACGACACTTTTTGCTATAGTAAGCTATTGTAAGCTGTGCGGCGTCGCATGTTTCTCTGTCTGTCTCTCTCTCTTATAGAAAGCAAGCCAGATATTTTCATTTCTATTTCGCATTGAACAGTGTGGTGTCGCGACGATTATTTTTGTTTGTTTTTTGTAAATAATAAATAATAAAAAATATTATTATAAATTTAAAAAAATAAAATTTTATTACAATTCCTTCACTAATTAATCGAAAGGAACTTCGTTCCATCCGGGTGTCCCTTGACACCTCTCAAGTTTTTTTAAATTCATAAAGGTACTTCTTGTGTGTTTAATTTTCTTAAATACCAAAATTCTATATTTTTTATTACTACTTACTACCCGTGAATTCGTCAAAATGGATGCTAAAACAAAGTAAGTGAATGTTATAGTAAACTTACAAACTTATTGTTTGATGAACATGGTAGATTTATGCTAATTCCTATTTTGTTATAGAGAAAGAGAATCTAATTTTTCGAACAATGAGCTTGAACTTTTGAAACGATTAATTGATGAAAACAAAGCCATATTGCTCTGCAAAAAAACGGATACCGTCTCTCAAGCTCAAAAAGAAAGAAGAAGCTCAGAAAGATCCCATTTTAATAACTGTACTCGTAAAGA
This sequence comes from Orgyia antiqua, assembly GCA_916999025.1. Lineage (NCBI taxonomy): Eukaryota > Metazoa > Arthropoda > Insecta > Lepidoptera > Erebidae > Orgyia > Orgyia antiqua. Next base: position 14,559,535 of record OU779869.1, read on the forward strand.
AATATTAATAATAACCTAAAATCAGTAAACTACTACAAATTCTACTAACGTTAAATTTAAACGGCCCCCACCCCATCGGTTATTTTAACCGCTGTCAAACCTTAGATTTAACCCCTCGTTAAAGTAACCGTTGCTTCAACAACGCTTTTTAAATTAGTCCGCTGGTTAATTATACTTTAACCATAACTTTACCCTTGAGTTAACGTAACCGAGTTTCGAGCAACCGGACCTTAGTTAAAAAACTAAAAAACACGCTTAAATAACCTGAATATTTTTTAAATGATTGCATTGTCATCAATACTCAATTCTATGCTACCTACTTACAAAACGTTGACAGTTTATGTTGTCAGAGACATAAGTTTCTGTTGTCACATGTTGTCATAATCGTAGTAAACACAAGTAAACAATTATGATATTTTTACCTGATTCTATAAACAAAGCGTTTTTATGTGAAATTATCTGATTGTATATGAAAGGCATACGTAGAAACACAATAATCTTGGTGAGTATACTCATATACAATTAAACTATTACGTGTATAATTAAAAATACAAGTGTGGTCATAGTGATACTTCAACATGCTATTCTAGTAATTCTGATCAAGGAATTGGGATTATTCTTTTAAATTATTGCATTGTCATAGGTCCTTGTTAGGTGTGCAAAATTTCAGATCAATCCGTCTATTGCAAGTGGCTGAAAATCGCTTTCAAAGATTCCGTTACACAGATTAATACATTGATAGATACATACCAAACTTATAAAAGCGTGTTAAGGGCCTACATCAATATTATCGTATATCATCGCCGACACGTACATATTAACACAGCCAGTAGGCACAGAAAATGAAGAATTAGGGATACTTTTCCTATTTACTCAAAATCTACTAAATATATTTTAATTCTGATTTACGTGTTTCTATATATAATAGTTACTTATGTTTTTAAAGTTATTTCATTAGTTAACACGCGATAATAGACCGACAAATGAAAAAAATAAAAATTTTGAGAGGTTGTTTCGCCAAGATTTTCTATCGAGAAAACTTTTTTCAATCGTGTTTCTGAGTTGATGCGATCCTAGATCATATATTGAAAAAACATATACTTAAAAATTAGAGCTCTAGCCATTTAATCTAAAGAAACAATGAAAACTTCGTACGTAGAAAAATGCACGAAGCTATTTTGGTATCGTCTTAATAGTAAAAGAAAATGAGTGAGTACTCTATATACATACATTTCATTATTATTATCACAAATGCAGTATTAGCTTAGCTTTTTGTTTTGTTAATTTATATATAATCTATAAATATAAAAGTTGTGTTAATGAGAACTCAAAATCGGCAGTACCAATTTGGCTTGGGACCAGGTATCGGCTATAGGATACTTGAAACATTGAAAAATTTAGACAAGGTAGAGCATTTTATTCATCGCACTTTACTTGAGTACACTGAAGAAGGGTCGAAAATACTTGGTACAAATGGTTATAAATTTCCACTTATCTTGGCTGGCGATTTTAACATCAACTTCACTGATAAAAAATCAGAGCGGTTGACAACTTTTCTTTCTAAAATATTAAATTTGAAAATGAATAATGATCCACAAGAATCTATAACAAATTATGGGACAACATTGACGCGGTATTTTCCCGATTATTAGAAGATATCAAGTCACAAAATTATTTTGTTGTGGAAATGAAAGACAGTTTTCGTATAATAAACAAATACTTCAATTATTTTTGTTTAATTTCATAAATTTGACCTCAATCCGATCTCACGTGTTGTTATTCGCCGGTTCACATCAGCTAATGTCTTTATCAACTTCAACTTCAACCAAAAATAATAAAGTTGGAATTTTATTGATAGAAAATTGATATGATTGTGGACTAAGGTATCAAAATTTAGAGGCGGCAAAAATTGAATAGCTTACGGGCGGCAAATCTACAAATCCGCCACTGGTTATCCTATAAGGCTGCAATCGTGTTCGGCTTGTCTATATAGACTAACGACTTTACATAGACCCCACAAGAAAAAATAAAAGAGGCGTCAAATAATAATAATAATAAATATTCATGGACATTTCACACAACGTCCTCTGGTCCCAAGCGAAGCTTAAATAAAATCATCAAAATAAATCATTAAAATCATCGCTAAACAGAATTTTTCGATAAAACAGCGGATTTTCATACAGGTGTTCCAAGGTCAATTCACCAAACATTAGACGTTTTCGTAGGTCATTCGGCATCAATTCTTGAAGAAGTTGAATTTTATAGTCCTTCAAATCCAAATCGGCACGTACTAACAAAATATTTTGTAATACTTAAATCTCTACACTTTGCAATCGTTGCTTGTTTGTAAGTTTTTCTATGATGAAATGGCAGAGTATACTGAAAACTTTTCACTATCACAGATGACAATTCGACGCCAGTACCTATATTGTGATGGCCAATACCGTCTTTACCATAAGGGCACACGGGGCCAGTGCCCAGGGCCCTCATTCTTAGGGGGCGGGGCCCTCTAAGAATGAGGGCCCAGGGCTGTCCGAAATTTTTTTCTCACACATCCAAATATTTTTGTTTTCACAAATCAGTGATCTTATTAGAAGGTATTAGAAAGGTGAAGAGAAAAAAGTATGTATTCTTTTAATGGGACAGCAAGATTTGAAAACCATTGTCAAAGAACGTACGTAGAGTACCTGAAATGTGGCCTACATTTCAGGTACTCTATAAGTGGGTATTATAGGGTAATTTTTTAAGTTTTTCAGACTGCCATAACCAGGGCCGTCTTAATCTAAGCTGGGGCCCTTGGGCACACAAGAATTTGAGGCCCTTTTAAAAAGTAAAAAACGTCCCATTCCCTATAGTTCAACTACTAATTAATTTGGTGAAGTGCTTTATGCGAAATTAACTGCACCTACCTATATTTTATTGCATTTAATTATATTTTTTAGTCTAGTAGGTATGAAACCCTCCGTGTGGTGACGGATTAAGAATACAAGTGTCACCACCCCATCTCCTCCCAAGGGTGCTGTAAAAATCAGCTAAGGGATATCGCACACAGATAACATCTTCTGTGAGAGACGGAAAACTCGAAAAGAAACCCTGTGCCAACACGCCTGGTCAGCGCGGTACAGTGGACCATAATCCCTCCCAAACTGGAGGAGGTCTGTGCCCAACAGTGGGACGTAAATGGGCTGGAGAAGAGAAGAAGAAAGTACGAAACCCTAAGTGTATGAATCTATATCGCTCTTGACAGGATTTTTCATTGTCTGTGCCCGAATCTTCGTACGTGTGAATTTAGAAACCAAACCACACAAGATAGATGGTACCTAATTAGTTTAAATATGTTTTTACCACAGAATGTCTATATTTTTTACTACATTTAAAAGTAATTAAACAACCCATTTCCGTGTGGTGACGGATTAAGAATACAAGTGTCACCACCCCATCTCCTCCCCAGTGTGCTGTAAAAGTCAGCTAAGGGATATTGCACACAGATAACATCCTCTGTGAGAGATGGAAAACTCGAAAATAAACCTGTACCAATACGTCTGGTCAGCGCGGTACAGTAGACCATAATCCCTTCCAAATTGGAAGAGGCCCGTGCACAACAGTGGGACGTAAATGGGCTGGAGCGAAACAAACCATAGAAAATTGTCTTCAATCATACCAATTCTACATGCACAGCTAAACTTAACTAAAAATTGAAATCCACTATGGTGTATATTGATTAATTAGCTATTTCGTTGTACACATATACATTATGCTTATATTAATTTAAATCGTTAGTCTATAACACACATATTTTTTTTATATAAAAATTCAGTTATCATTGCCGAATTGTGTCATCAACACTATCAAAATTCATTTTTTAGTTAATTTTAGTTCAGTTGTCCTTGTAGAATAGGTACCAATATCTACAAAAGGGGTCTGTTTATTTCTTTAATTCTTCAAAACCTACATTGATTTGATTTATTAAATGTACCTATAGAAGGCAAGGCAAATATCCAATCGGCCATGGTGACTGGATGTATGGACGATCAGAGTGTATGTAAATTAACCAGAGGATCTACCGTCAACATAGATATTGCCTTCATACCCAGTGAGTATAACATTAAATATTTTTAATTTATTAATTTTTGCATTTGACATGCTATGCCTTTTACGTAATAAATCAAATTACTAAAATCACGTTTTACACCAAAAAGTGAAAAACTCCCACTTCCCGTCCCACTTGCGGCATTTTTCACTTTTTCCACCATAATTTGATTTATTAAATATTTTTTTTATGTAACACAATATAGAGTTGCGTTTGCCGCTTTAACTGTGTAACCTAACTTAATTAAAACGAATACAACTACGTGTATTTTGGTCAATTGGCAATTTCGTAAATGATAACTAGCCAAATCAGACCTTAGGCTTAGGCTACAGTATATTATCTTAAATTATTAGAATTAATTCGTTGTTATAAATAAATTTTAGGACTGACCATTAACTTGACACCCATACAACTCAATAGAGAGTTTGCACGAGCACAATGCAGTGCGTACCAGTTTTTAAAATGGTAATAAATTAGTACCCAATCTGCATGCACAATACCAATTAATATTATATTATCTGTGACAATACTAAACTTAACTAAAAAAATGAAAAATAATAGTGCCAATACTGTCAATAACACAATTCGGCAATATTAACTTAACATTCTTACTATGACACTATGTATTATAGACTAACGATTAACATAATGTGTACAACCAAATTACCACTTACCTAATCAAAATAAGTACCTACTACACGTTTCAAATGAGAATAGGATTGGCAATGACCTCTATCTGTCAAAAGTGATTTGAAAAGTACTGACAGCAACGAAACTATTTGCGAATTAATAAATTATTTTTTATGTTTTATCTAATCTCAGTTATTCTAAGTGAAAAATGTCTAAAATTTTTGCGTGATAATACCTATAACATTAATAGAAAAGAAAACTATTTTATTTCAATATTTCGTCGTTGGAAACGATAATATTATGTTCAACTATCAAACGCCATTTTGTCGTTGTTATTGTGCCTTGTCGAGTTTTGAAGCTTGCTTAAGTTTTATTTTTAATGCTGTTAGCTATGTGGTTGTTCCCCGTTAAATAAATTATTTATTTTTGTTATTTGTCGCACTTTTTGTTTGTTAGTGTTTTTATTTTGTATTTGACTCGATTTGCTATTGTTTGTAATTGTATTTATGTCGCTAACTGCTCGAAAATGAGTAAACGATGACGATAAAGTGATAAATAAATTATATTATAAAAATATCTTTTTTACTGACCCTACTAAAATTGTTCGAATTGACAGCTATAACGTCACAACATGGCGCGAGGTTAATCCTATTCTCATTTGAACGGCATAGTACCTACACCAAATTTATTTTCGTTTTAGTTAAGTCAGGTCAAGTTTTTGACGCACCAGAATTGGCCTCGTTATTAGTCAAAAATTGTCATAATAAGTAGTTACTACCTTCAACATGCGTTTTACAATCACAGCCTTTCGTATTCACAAAATATAATATTACTAGCTGTTGCCCGTTACTACATAGGCGTGAAATTATAGATCCCCATATATTTTGTCACTGTTTAAACCTTCTCTGGTCTTTTACGAATATTTCAAGACCAAAATAATTAAAATCGGCTCAGCCGTTCTCGAGTTTTAGCGAGGATAACCAACAGCAATTGATTTATATATGTAAATCAAAAAGATTTCAAAAATCTAAACATTTTTACAATTTCAGCTGAACAAATAAAACAACTGCAAGCAGAACCACACACCCGTTTTTTTGGTTCGGACTTAATGTTAGTGATTCCGCAACCTGATGCCTGCATGAATAGCAACTTGACGTGCCCATTACCAGTATGTTATCCTCAGATTTAAGCTTAACTTGACTGTCACTGAAAAAACGGGGCCGTCTTCTCCACTGGGCAAGCTAGTCATACGCCCAGGGCCTTGTGATAATTAAGCGCTTCCTAGTCCCTCCTAAACTAATTCATATTATTATGTGCCCAGGGCTCCTAGGGGGTGAGAGACAGTCTTGCTTATAAAAATAAATGTCTATTAAACAATACAGGCGCAAATTACATGGAAGCAACAAAAATGTTGTACCTACGTGTTGTGTTCTGAAGGATTAAGAATACAACTGTCACATTCCATTTTCTCCCCAGCGGCAGTATTATGAACTTTTTAAAGATCATGCAAGTTCTAGGCAAGCAGTACACTGCCTGACTAAATTAGGTATTATGGCAGATATAATACTTTTACTTAAAATTATTTTGTTACTACTTAAAATTTTAGTTGTACCTTCTCTATACACATTAATCTAAGACTGGTTTAGCAAACTTCCGTAGGGTTATGTTCATAATACGAATTTGCCAGGCAGTTCAATTCACGACGTAACCTGCCTGGAATTAAAGCTCATAATACGGCCGCAGGGTGCTGTAAAAGCCAGCTAACGGATATTGAACAAAAATAACATGCTCTAAAAAAAGGAGACACAGACAACTCTGACCAAATCCTTTGCCAACACGCCTGGTCAGCGCGGTTTAGTAAACCATTTAATTCCATGATTCCATAAGCCGGCGCCGCCTGTCGCAGGTTGCCGGCTCGGGCCATGGCTCCTATGGACCCAAGGTAAATACGTGACTCCTAAACAATGGGATAAGATAAGATATGATGATGAGTATACTATGTTGTTATAGCATCAACGGATAACCACAAACTGTGAAATTTTGAGCTCTCTAGCAATCACTGTTCCAGAAACAGGGACAGCTTAGTGACAATCAAGTCTCAGTAATGCCGTCCCTCTCGTCCAATTCTAACCTTTTGGTATAGAACCCTTTGGTATAGAAAAATAATATCTATACTAATATTATAAAGCTGAAGAGTTTGTTTATTTGAACGCGCTAATCTCAGGAACTACTAGTTCCAATTGAAAAATTATTTCAGTGTTGGATAGAACATTTATCAAGGAAGGCTTTAGTCTACCTATATAACATCACGTTGCGACTAATAGGAGCGAAGCATCAATGACAATGTTGCAAAATTGACATTTTTTTAAAATTCCACTCGTAAGTTTCGAGTAACAGGTAGTAGTATAATAGCCAAAACAATTTTTTTTAGGCAAATCAACCTGCTTACTACAATACAAAATTTCTAATAAGCAGGGGCTACCCCGTAAAAAAATACCTAGTCACATGGAACTTCGTAATGGATGACGTGAAGATATTCTGTATTGATTTCTTGTTTGATGTAGTTATAGCAGAGAATAGTACTGCCACTACACAAAAACCTTAATTTGGTCATGCAGCAGCATGTCAAGCCGAGTTCAAGTATACCTAACTACTTATTTCCACAGATTTTTATTCACTTTAAATTCGATGATTGTGGTATTGGATATTATAATTTTGAACAATTTTAAGTAACATTGTTTTATTTCAACTTGCTTGTTTTATTAAGTTTATGGGTAAATCACTCAACCGGCTTCAAGCCACTTACATTATTATCCTTATCCTTACTAATTTATAAACGCGAAAATCGGAATTAAAAGCTGAAAATCTTGACAACTTATGTATGTAACCAAACAATAGTGCGATTTAAAAAACTTGTACAACGCCATCTATCGAGTGATATGGTAAACTTCCGTTTGTTAAGGTTTAATTTCTAAATTACACGCGTACGAAGTCGCGGGCAACAGCTATAATACATATAACATTGCTGGAATAGACGACTTGCCGTCTGCCATCGGGACCATGAACAGTGAGTGATCTTATAGCTACTCGTATTTAGCAATGGTCTGATCGCTTTGGATTATGGCTAGAATTGCTGGCTAGAATGGACGAAGCAGCCCTCCCGCCAGTGATATTTGATGGCACTGCTATACCGCTGAGTACAAACGTCAAGGATCTCGGTCTTCACATTGACTCAACATTGAGTTGGCAAGCCCAAGTCTCGAACATCAGTCGAAAAGTAACGGGAACTCTGCGTTCTCTGTATCGATGGAAAAACTTCTTACCACAGAAAACTAAGGTAGCGCTGGTGCAAACTTGGGTCTTTACCATTATCGACTATAGTGATGTGTGCTATCTCGACTTGAATGCAGATCTGCTCAATAAATTAGACCGACTTAATAAATCAAATTATGGTGGAAAAAATGATTACCGCAAGAGGGACTTGAACCCACGATTTCGGAATACCGTTCCGTAGCTCTTCCAACTGAGCTTATTGCGGTCGTGCTTTTCAGCAATCAATTAGGCCACCATATTCGTCACTCGATTGAGTTTATATATTTTTAGGTACAACGCTATCTATCAAGATTGTTTTGCAACAATCTCGACCAACCACCTAGTATTCTTTACAGAATACAAATGGGTTGAAAATAATGACGCGACGTTCATAACTAAAGTAATTTATTAATTTTGCAATTGACATGCTATGCTTTTACTTAATAAATCAAATTATGGTGGAAAAGGTGATTACCGCAAGCGGGACTTGAACCCACGACCTCGGAATACCGTTCCGTAGCTCTTCCAACTGAGCTTATTGCGGTCGTGCTTTTCAGTAATCAATTACAGCTATTGGCTTTGTGCCTATTTCTTCTCTTGTAGCTAATGCACCTACCTGTTTTGCTTTCTACACTACCCAATGACTGGCAGAGAATGCCCTCGGCATTAAGTCCGCCATTGTTCCGTGTTATTTATACATATCGGAGAAAAGGCACCGTAGACATCACCTGTATTCCCAGCCAGAGCAGTCATCCATCTAAACACATTGTAATACTGAATAAACTAACTACGATAACTATGGTAGGGGAGCCCACGATGCTAAATGGGGATTTACTCGAGCGTCGTAGAGACCTATTGGGATGCAAAGCTTAGATGATAAGAATAAAAAAATGTTATATGATATATACCTTTACATCGGTGGGGGAAGCGGCTATAGATTTTTAAATATGTAAAAAAAAACTGTTGCATGGACATTCTCGAGCGCGTCAGATATTGATAGCATCAATGCCCTACGTATTTTTAATAATGTACGTATGTTAATCTGATCGTTTGCATGATGCGGGTGGTTGTATTTAAGGGTTGAAAACGAAAAAAAAAAATTTTGTCGAGCGCGTCAGATTTTCTAAGGGAGTGTTAAGTGCACCAAAAAAAAGCTCTCATTCACTAATCTGACGATTTCGATGGGACGCAAACTCACGGCCAGTTTCATAATGTGCAAAAAAAATTCGCCATTTTGAAATACTCAAGCGCGTCAGATTAAGATTGTATATGGTTCATCTTTATGTTCTAAACGTACTGTCTCATAATCTGACGATTATCTAGAGGGATTCGCCTAATCTGACAAAAAAAAAATTCGAAAAACGGTTCACCTTAAAGGCCATCCCTGCAACTTCCCGCTAATTCCATTCCTGGGCGCTTAAAATTGTACTTTGAACTATATTTTGAACTCAGCGGGTCATTCCCAGTCCTCCACACCCCGTCGTCCACAGTGTGGAGGTATGGGAATAGTGTGGACGAATGGGAATAAAAAGGATGTGGAGGGAAAGGTGCCGTTTATTCCCAGTCCTCCACACTATAGTGCAGGAGCCGTCACTAGAAAAAGTAAAATTTTAAAAAGATGAGTTAGACTTCTAAATGTTTAATTAGGACTGTTTATGAGATATTAAGCCATCAAAATATATCGTAAAAAAAGTTGCAAAGTTACACTGTCGGCTTTTAAATTGTTAGATTTACCAGCTGCTCTGTGTCTAGCCAACCGGAGTCGCCGATAAGAGATAACAATAGATTTTAAGGACAATAGAGTCGTAAAATCTCATCTCCATTGAATCATAGCTAGACAAGAAGCACAATTAAAAAGCTCTTAGGAATATTTACGTGTATGTTTTAAAGAACGTGGATTACCATTACCTTCAGTCGATAAATTATGTATAAAGTGGTAAAGTGGTACACCAAGTGGCTCGACTGAAAAGTCAACCTTGTCCTATATCGAAAGGAGACATGGGACTACATGGTGGTCGACAATATTATAAAAGAAGATTCCATAAAAGTGGATTATTTGTTTGGGCTTGTAGCCAAAATAAATTAAAAGGTGGTGTAAAGTGCAGTGGAGTGTTGAGAATTAAAGTAAGTAGTTTATCCATGAGGACCATCACAATCTTGGATCCTAAGTTAAAACTAAAAATCCTTAAGTAAACTATTTTAATCAAGTCTCCTACGACATACATAATATATAAATAAAAAATTTTAGGTGTGCGGGAAAATGTATGGAAAATGTATCTAGATATGTGTCTATAATACAGGACGTAGGTATACATGCTGTACGTCATATGAAACATCAAAGAACAACTTAGCCATGCTATAGTTACTTGTCCTCAATTTTAAACGTCAACCCACCACCTGGTGTATGTGTGGTTTCAGTATTATCTTTTATCAACGACTTCAACCAGTCTTAAAATCGCAGAATGGTAAATCACTATACAATAAAATTATAGGTACATCCACAGATTTGCAATTTCAGATTTAGGTACAATAAATCTGTATTTCTTTGTCTCTCTCTCTCTCTCTCCAGCCCATTAATGTCCCAATGTTGGGCACGGGCCTCCTCAACTTTGGTTGGGAATATGGTCTACAATGCAGTGCCGACCAGGCGTGTTGGTGCTGGTAACTTAGCACAGGGTTTATTTTTGAGATTTTAAGCTATTGCATAGCTTCTATCGCGGGCCTTGAGCGTGCAAACCGAATCCACAAAATTCGAAATTTAAATTCCGTAGGTAACGGAAATAGCGTAAAAAACCATATACATCGGCGCTACTGCGCATGCGTAGCATGCCGTTTCGCTGTCTTTGATTAGGGAGTATAGAGGATTCGCCCTTATAAAAGTACATTGAAAACATTTTGTCTCTCAAACAAAACTATGATTATCTCATTCTAACACGCTACTATTTTGCATATGTTTTGAGAGAAGTCTTAATGTCATTAGTACACTACTTTTTTTCCAAATGTCATCAGGCCCCGCCTTGAAGCCTGTCAGCCATTTTAGAACTCAAATTTTCGTAAGTAGATAGGTACTTATCTTGTCAGTGAAGCTTTGCTCGGTTTGTTATTAATGTTATTTTAGTATTTAATTATGAATAAATGCATTTCCTTGAGCGTATTAGACACTAATTAAAACACTCATCATGACCAAGTGATGTGTCAAGGGCTGTAAATAACAGCGTGGTAAAACTGTTGAGGGATTGTCATATATCAGGTTAGTTATATTATTTGATTTAGAAATATGTTTTACGTACCTAGGTAATTTATTATGTGTTCAAACTAGGAATAGTTCTTATCAATGTCCACGGCTAATACTACATTAAAAGCTCATTGAGAACTTAAATTATATGATTCATAATATTTCATTAGTAATGTGCACCGCATGCTGCACTTTTATCGAAACTTATATTTTTTTTTAAGTCATTAATAATAATATATTCTCGTAATATTTTACAAGATTAACAATATGAAACGGTAGGTAGTAATTAAGTAATGTACATATCTTATTGAATATTATTTTAGGGCGCCAAAGAATGAAGCAGTGAAGAAATTATGGCTTGATAGTATTGGCACTGAAAATTTGCTGTATACCCGAGTGATGAAGATATATTATGCAGTCAGTATTTTAATGCTAACTGTATCAGTCTCAGTCGAACGTTGGGTGTGGTGCGTCTGAAGGATGGTGTTGTGCCCACTCTATTTACTGTAAATTCCATAACTATGTTACTTTATTGTCTTGATCATTACTGATTGTGATGAAACAATAGCCTGCACTTAAGCATGACTAGTAGCAAAATTCTAATTAATTTAGTATCAAATGAAAGGCTAGAGGTTTACAATGTAACCTAAACGTGTTGAAAATCAAACAATCTGTTATAATGGTTTTAACATAAAGACTACTTTTATGAATATAACTAATATTTTATGTTTGTTATTGGTGAATAGTATCACTTGTTTATTTAAAATGTAAATTTGGATTTTTATGCACTAAATAAAATTCTCTTCCAGCTACCTTCATCTTCAAAATTTGAAAATACATAAATCACAATTTTCTTTTATTTATTTATTATTTATTTATTATATTCTTTATTGTACACCATTTAGTTTTACATTACAGGATGTTCTTAAAATAATCTAGTACAATGGGCGGCCTTATCGCTTAAAGCGATTTCTACCATATTTATATATTTATATTTAGTGTATTTTATTTATTTATTAACTCTTTTCAGATCTGTAGGATACATATTTATACCGATTTTTCCAAATGTTATCATTAGGCGATAAAAAAAATTGGAATCACATCTTTGTAGGTTTTACTTTCATTTGTTAATTACCAATTATATAGCCTTATCTTAAAAAATGACCGATTTTCAGACAAACTTTTATCCTCTTTTCACCACCTTAGGCGATGAATTTCAAAAAATCCTATCTTAATGCTCGCGATGAAAGGGGCTTGCCAATTTTCACGGTCCTAGCCCCAGTAGTTTGGGCTAACCTTCTATCGATATCGATGGTAATATTGAGCACAGCACTATATCGACGCCATTTTTGAATTTAAACTGGCTTCAAGTCACATGACCATTTTTCAGATCCTTTATTTATACTCCCTAATCAAAGTTCGCTGTTCGCGCTGGTGACTCATGTCAGATAATGGCACAGAATAGATAGAAGATACTACGTATCAGAAGGGAAACTTAGAAGAACGGGTAAATTATACAGGAGGGGTATTTTGCATTCTGACAACTGTCATTTGACTGTCATTTGATTGTCATTTGACTGCTCAACTGTCAACCTTCTGTCAACTGAGTACAGCCGTAATAATTATGCCATGTTAGATATTATCCACATGCTTAGACCACATGTTATAGCTATGTAGCCACATATTTTACACAATAGATAATTATTTAGATGCAAAAATAAAATTACAACTATGTGGTTACCGAATTATTTTATTGTAAATGACAAAACAGAATGAACATATCTACGAAAATACACATAGAAATATAAATATTATATAGGTACACTTATTATCAAGGTCAGAGCAAGTCAATATACTTTTAAAAACTAAACAATATGTATTGCCCCAGAACTACTTACTCCAAAGATTTATTTTATTATCATTAACATAGTCGAGTTACATGCATTACAAGATTGTGCTTATGCCTCGTGTTAACAAAAGGCGGACGATTATTTAAAATAACAATTTTATTTTTTATAACGTACAATAAATTTTCGTCTCTGACAGAAGATGTTATATGTGTACAATATTCCTTAGCTAACTTTTACAGCACCCTAGGAACAAAAAGGGGTGGCGACACTTGCATTCTTCACTATACGGCCAACAGAAACAGAAACAGAATTTACAACAGTAAATTGTTAACTTTAAAATTACCTAGCTGACTTAATAAATTAAATTAAAGCAGAAAACCCGGGTACTAACTGACACCCTGAATAGCCGATGGGCCTTGAGATTCATAACTAGTAGCAAATGCGTCAGTCTCAATTTCCTCTTTTAATACGTTCAGTGCGGCTAACGCTTATGCGCGTTTTTCTGATCTTCACCAAGTGCGGGCCGACGCGTATACGCGTCCATACAAAAAAAAAATCTGTAGGCAAGCGGGGTGCGCCGCACCTGTGCGTTTATAGCGTGTATTCTGGGTGTCTATTGTTTCGAAGCGGTCGTAAAATGTGGAATTGTAAAGGAGACTACACACTAGTCAGGTTTCTGCTACGAATCTTGCAGGGGGGGGGGGGGGACGGCGGCGGCGACGACAACAATAACCTAATTTAGTACAATAGATTATTGAAATAATTTTATTATGACTCGCTCTTTTAACTAAACTAATAGGTAGTTTTAGTCTATTTATAAATGGTGTCGATTACGAGGCGGGCGAAGTCTTAAATTAAAAAAAATTAAGAATAAAAGGGCTTTCGGGAGAATGTACCTTTACTATTACTGTTTTATTAAGGTATAACTTACTATTTTAACAAAACCGAACGAAGATATATTATGGCGTAAACATCACAAAATCTCTTACAAATAAACACTAGTGTGGAAGCACCTTTATCCATCCAACACCTTTATATGACCCGTAATTGTTATATGACAGTCATAAAACTCGAAAGTTACCGAACGCACATAAGCGTCGGCCGCACTGCGGGAAGGTAAAAGATAACGCGCTATAGCGTCCAGCCGCACTACGCGAGTTTTCTTTGAACGCATATAAGCGTTCTTAGCACTACGCGAAAAATTTTTTGAACGCACATACGCGTTTTCAGCACTGGGCGAATGACTCTTTTTTTAGCATTGGCTATAAATTCGCAAATTATTCAGCATTGAACGCGTTAAGAATATAGTAGAATATGAGAATTGCCAGCGTCGTAACAAATCGTAGTTCAAAGTGTTTGTTACACACATATGACGATCTTACTTGATCTTCCGAAAGGCCCTTCAAAAGAGCAGAGTCAATACTCTAAATACACTTCTTGGTGACTGTTTCTCGAATCGGAAATTGGTGCAGAGCCACATTCTTTCGCTTGCTTTTGCATTTAGGAATACAGCATGTCGTCTTCATGATAAAACATATACGGAATATTGCAGTTTTGATGAGAGAAGATATGCTCGCAGAATATACTCCTGATACATTCAACTTATAACTAAAATTATAATTAAAACAAATAAGATGTAAAAAATTGCTAATTAAAATAAGGGCCAATTATACAATGGTGACAACCATGTGACGACACAGGTGACAAGTTGACAAACGGCGACAGTCACAGAAAGAATAAACAAACAAAAGTTCTCTAAAAAGCTCATATTCTTCCACTACATCACATAGGGCTCCTTAAAAAAACGCCGAACTTCGAGACCCTGCGCCGTTTGCACTCCTTCAATCCCAAGACCCCAAATAAATCATCACAATGTATGAAACAAAGACAAAAATCGTCACCCCTTTTATAATTAGATTTTTTGGAGAATTTAATTTGATGAATGAATTTAGTTTAGTTTGAGAGGTTAGTTCTTTGGAGGAGCCCTATGAACCAGAGGTGGTTCCAAGGCTACTATCAATCCTCGTCTCCCGGTTTGTGGGCGCCGCATATGTACTTACAAATTTGATCTCATCTGTGCTCTTAAAACCTATCACAGAAAGTTTAGAACATATTAGTCTGTGCTGAACAATGGCAGCACTAAAATTAATGTCATGGACAGACATGACGCCTTTCAAAACCTAAGTTTCCTCAAATTTCCTCTGACGTCCGCAGTCACAAAATAGTTGTCTATGGTTTCTTCTAAGATTCCGGGCAGTGGATAATGGCGTTAGTTTTTATTTTATTGACATTTGATTGACAATCGCTATTTTATCATAATTACCATAAACAATGGACAGATGTAAACATCAGTAAATAAGGATTATTAATCTTATTTTAGTTTATGGTATTTCTAAATACCATAAACTAAATCTTGCATAAATAAAATAAATAATTTTAATTGCATAGATGATAAAAAATACTATGCAATAGCTTTACCGCGGGAGTCCCCGAGTGACACACGTCTTTTTAGGGTTCCGTACCCAAAGGGTAAAAACGGGACCCTATTACTGAGACTTCGCTGTCCGTCCGTCTGTCACCAGGCTGTATCTCACGAACGGTGATAGCTAGACAGTTGAAATTTTCACAGATGATGTATTTCTATTGCCGCTATAACAACAAATATTAAAAATAAAATAAAATAAATATTTAAGGGGGGCTCCCATACAATAAACATGATTTTTTTACCGTTTCTTGCTCGATACTAATAACGTTGCCTTATGTTGCATAGATAATGGTACGGAACCCTTCGTGCGCGAGTCCGACTCGCACTTGACCAATTTTTTTTTCTTCTCGTAGAGATGTTATTAGTGCACAATATCCCTTAGTTGGCTTTCCAGCTACCTCGAAAGGAAATGGGGTGGTGATTCTTTTATTCTTAATCTACACAAACAATCAAAATCTATGTGTACACCACTTAAAATAAAACAAAGTACCTAACTGGTATCACATTTTTATTACATATGGCGGAAATCACATAAAACGACGTCGCATAATGACTTACCGGTTATAACGACGTTAACGTATAGCCTGTAATGGACACACAGACACATTTTCATGCAGACAGATATGCAAGTGACTTCAAGCCGGCTGTGGGATGTAGCCATAGACACTACATCTGGTATGTTTGTGATGAAAAATATGAATTCAATCGTGGATTTAAGATAGGTACATATTGTATACACGAATTACACGATCACACGTCATAATAATATGAAACGTCAGTTCTAAGAAGCACGACTCAGCCAGGCTAAAGTTACTTACCTATAGTCAATTTTAAAAATCAACCCACAATCTGGTACTTATGTTTGTTTTTCATATAATTTAACTACTTTTTCTTGATAGAGCCTTTACACTTAACGCATAACTTTATTTTTCTAAAACTTATATTAAATTCAGTCTTCAAAATCTTCCTGTACATAGATTCTTTAACAGAAACTAGGTTATTTCTATTACAATCATTAAAATACGCATTAAACATTTGTTTAATACTTAGATTTGGATCTAAAAATTGTTTTTTCTTAGAATACTGTACAACAGGTTTTAAATCCACTGTTTTATATGTTATTATATGTTGTCTAACTTTATCTTTCACTTCTAATGGCAAAGAATGGGCACTCGCTTTATTATGCCCTCTCCCATCCGGTTTCGGAATATTCATATCATTTTTACGCATATGAACATTATAAATTGGCTTTTGTGATATAGCTAATGTTCCTAAGTAGAATTTCTTACAAACTATATATTTATCAGACTTTATTGAGAAGAAATATTTGAACGAGTATTTTCTTGTATGACTATCAGATATATTACTTTTAATATATACTCTTTCCGTAGTATTTAGTAAAAAGAATCTCTTCTCGTTACTGTTTAAAGCGTAAAAAGCTTTAAAAATGTTTTCTCTTTCAGTATCTGTGATTTTTTCACTGCATTTAAATTTACAGTTTTTGAGGCAGTCTTTCGTTGTTTTTATTTGTCTTTGAGGCACTAACTTTCCTCTCCTACTGATATACGCTTCACCTCTTTGATGTTTTAATTTTCGGACATTACAAGCCCATGATGTTGGGTTCGATGTCTGGCTGCGTGATCTTTTCTTTTTAATAATGGTTGATTCTGTAGAGTTTACGTCACATCTGTAATTTTAAAAAACTTTATGTGGTTACGAAAATGTTTAATGTCACAGCAATTTATACATTTAACTAAATACATTGTAACAATGGCGCAAATTCTGCTTGTATAACTAAACTAAAACAAATATTGATTGCACAGTTTCAGTAATGTTAAATAAACTTTTCTGTAAAAATATGTAATATAAAATAATGATAAATTAAATTAGTGTAAGTAGTAGTGGAAAAAGTGATCACCGCAAGCGGGACTTGAACCCACGACCTCGGAATACCGTTCCGTAGCTCTGCCAACTGAGCTCATTGCGGCCGTGCTAATAGTTACCAATTTGACCACCACAACGTTCCTCGATTGAGTCTACATCCCATTTTTGATGTGCAACGCAATTTATTAAGTAAAAGCATAGCAAGTCAATTAATAAATTAGTTTAAAATAATGAATTTTCTGCAATAACCATTAAACCAAAATAAACCATTTCTTAAATAGATAACTAGGAAAAAAAATCCCAAAAAAATATAAAGAGCACTTTATAGATTCTAGCTTTCTGAACTATCATAATGTCTTTACTGCCTACCCTTCTAAAAATAAGGTGTTATGAATGTAAAAAACGTCTACTTACTCGTCATCTTTTTCCACTAGTTGCATCTCCGGCTCAAGTTTAGCTAGCAAAGTTTGTTCCTTATTCACTGTATAATTCTCTTTCGGATACTCAAATTGATTATAGTACGGTGTCATACCATTTACAAGCATATGCTGTGGCAATAACACATGTGACGCAATCTGCAATGACTGAGTCATATCAGAACTTTGCAAAATCTGTGATTGAGTTGGCAATGGCAAACTTTGCAATCCTTGTTGGCAAGACATGACTATTTGATTTTGTGATATTTGTATTTGTGTTTGTATTTCCGTAACATGATGGGCAACAGGTATTTGTAGCGATTCAGAATTGATAGATTGTTGGTACGTTACTTTGCCTTGAGATACTGGGAATGTAGGATGTGTTATGTGAATAGTACTTGATACGGACGGTTGGTAAACTTGTACTAAGTGTGGTATACCTGTAGGTTGTAGCTGCTCCATTGTTACCTGGAAATGTACAAATAATAATAAATTAGTTAGTAGCAGTCACAGGGTAGTAGTATCTTCTGAAAAATCTGGGAAATTTAATAGGAGGGAGTATATTAGTTAGTACTATTAGTTAGTTATTTTAAAAACATTAAATTTCCCAGATTTCTCTGAAAATACTATTCATACAATACAATAGTTAGATAGATAGATAGATAGATAGATAACACTTTATTTGCACATTAATGATTTACATTTCATAAAAATTAGATTACAATGACAAATGCACAAAGGGCGGCCTTATCGCGAAATGCAATCTCTTACAGGCAACCTTAGGATGGACAAATAATTGAAATATAGTAGTTGAAAGCGTTACATAAGTTTACAAATACATAAAAAACGAACATACGAATATAAATACACATACACGAGAGATAGTTCAACAAATTTCATATGCCTTTGAAATTTAAGGGTTTTCCTCAATATCTAACGGGCTTCGTGGCATAGTGGTTCATGTAATGGACTGCCATTCACAAGGTCGAGGGTTCGATTCCCGCTTGGGACAATCATTTGAGTGATATCCATAAATGTCATACAAATGTTTGTACTACGTCTGGGTGTTTCTATGTATTATAAGTATAGTATATTAATTATTATTATTATAATTTCTTAGGAGATAACCATCAGATCTTGACCTGGCACCTACGGGCCCACACGGGAACCACTAGCTTTCAAATAAAAAAAGAATTATTAAAATCGCCTCGCCTAGTTAAAAGTTATGAGGTAATAAACATTAAAAAAACACACAGAAGAATTGAGAACCTCCTCCTTTTTTGAAGTCGGTTAAAAATATTCATCATAATATAATATAACGTTGGGAAATACAAAAAATTATCAGCCAGCCATCAGCTCTTGTTTGTTTGTTTTGTTATTAAGTAGTCTGATAATTAAGTCAAGCACTTACAAAAACATTTCATAAAATACTCAACCAAATAAACGATATATTTATATAAAAATAGAGCATAATACATGCGATATTAAAATCTTAATAAATATTTCCGAATACTTTATACCTGGAGACGCAAGTTAGCTTTCAATCATGTTATAAAATATAAAATATCCTATTATATCCACGTCTTACATAGTATTTGTTAATGTTTTATTTTTAGAATTCTCAATCGTTTTACTTTCAAATTCTTTTTGTATGTAGTTATCGCGTTAACTTAATTTCACAGAATAGATAGAAGATACTACGTATCTTAATTTACAAACTTTCTTTTTTTTTACACTTTACAGCAGACTCACGAAGTATACTTCGTTCGTGAGCAGACTACTCACTCAACTTTTTGACAGTTCAGTGACTTGGATTAATCTGTGATTGCCACGCTACTTAAACTGTACCTACTCTGTAGCTTTTCCAGCACTTTACGGTAGTTTTCCAATTACAAAGCATAATGCGACTCAATGCTGCACGAAGTATAGATACAAGGAGTCCGAACGGTATAGGCTTTTCCATAATATTTCGTGTACACAATAATAAACCCAGATCATAGTTCTATTTTCTGCCACTGGCTGCGCAAGTATTCAGGACGTACCGATGCTATTATAGAATATCAGAATATCTCTTGACCTTCTCTGTATTGTTGGGTTTAAAGCACCGAAAAATTTCTAAAAATTTCCTAAAACTTATATTTAACTCCACGTTTCTCAGAATATTTTTTTCCACAGGTGTCAATAGTTCAAACGAGTACTTCTTGAAAAATGGCGCGCTGTACCGGTAAAAAATCTGTCCCTTAAATTGAGACCATTCGTTCAACATTACGTTCGGACTCCTTGTATCTATACTTCGTGCAATGCTGAACTATGCTGATTGGCTGACGCTTAATTGGAACGTGAATTAGTTTTCAAATGCACCAGCAGAGTGCGCTAAGTTCAGTGTTGAAAAAAAAAATAGTAAAATAAAATTATATTCACATTATAAGTGTGGAATATAAAAAAAAAGTCATTGTTTGTACCTTCATCCATACTTATATTAATTTTTTTAACACAGCTTGAATTAACTTTGATTATTTCCAGAAAACTCCGACGAAACGAAAGCCTTAAAAATTTTTTTAACAATAAATAATATTACTAACGATAATATATAAATAAAATTTCAATCAATGCCAACTTAAAGAAAAAGCACTTGTTAATTTTCTGACACTGAGTTGGTATCGATTGCACGCATCACGCAAAATCATTACTTTTGAGAGTGCTAGATTGTGTGAAGCGTTGCTGTAGTTGAAACATTCAACGTTGAGCATTATGCCGCATAATGCGCTCTTGTGCTGTAGTTGAAAAACTACCTACTATTCTCAGGTATAGAGGTAGTTAATAACACCTACCTTCAAACAGAAGTGAGACCAGCCAGTCCTAAACCAGGCAGGCAGATGCTTAATTTAGAAAGCTAAATAGCATGGTTAAGTAGTAAAGCATTCATACCAAAAAGTTGAGTAGTAACATGTCTTGTAAAGGAGGTAGTATTTTCCAGTATGATGACGATAGTAAATACAATAAATGTAAAATCTACAAAAGTAAATAAAAAACATGAAATAACATTATATATTTAGTCACATATTCATAACAAAAATAACAATTCATCTTATAAAACTAACATTCAATGATATAACAATTCTAGACAGTAAATAAATGCCTTCCTTTGACAATTTCTTTTTTTTCAAGACTGTATTAGTGTTTTCTAGGCATAACTTAGTATGCTATTATCTCATTTTTTTTCTTATAACATGCAATGACGTTACATTGTAGGCACAGAATATAGATTATAGGTAGTTTCTCATGGATTAATTGGGATACACCGTATTTATTAAATATATCGACAATAATGTTTTAACTACGACTGGTTTACAATATTCGAGCCATTCGATATAAAATTGTAAATTAAGAACTGCATAATAAAATTCGTGTTTATTTGGCGATAAGATTTTTTCGTTGTCTTATTTATTCAAGGACTTTCATTTCTTATAACTTTATCAACTTAGATTTATATTCACAAATATTGAAACAGTAATTTTAAGAAATCAATAAGTACATTTGTACATTTGAGTATAAAATATAACAGGTATAAAATTTGGCACCACATTAGACACACTGCAATAGAATAACAGAATAGAATTTAATTTTATAGGCCACAAAATTTACCACGTAATGGAGAGAACATAATAATATTTTTTTCAAAGCCTTACAATAAACGTTCTGGCTAAAAAAAAAACAAGAAAAAGTGGTTTGGTGATTCTCAGAGTTATTACTAACATTTTGTTAATATTTATATCACTCACAACCAACAACGAATAGGCCACGAATAGGCTAGGCATAAAACATAATTATTATATCGTTCTTTTTCCATTCTAAAAAACTACTACCTATTAATATTAGAATCTTAACTTACTTTGTGTAAAGGCACAATATTATCACAATGTAATTATTATGTTCTTTTTATTATGGTGCTATTTTTAAAACACCAAAAATCCTTTTATTTTGTTATACAGTTTTATTAATTCCAGACGATTTATTATTTTAAGTATACTTCAAAAATAAATATACTTGGTATTAGTCATAGATATGCCAGATGTAGTGTCCATGGCTACATCCCTCAGCCGGCTTGAAGCCACTTCCATATCTATGTGTGTGTGAAAATGTGTCTATGTGTGTATATGATAAAACGTTATTATTCTATGAAGTACAATTTAGCCAGGCTAAAGTTTCTTGTCCTCAATTTTAGCCATCAACCAACCATTTGGTTTATCTGTGGTATTAGTATATAAAATATCAGGTACGCCTGTACTGGTATATTTATAAATTCATAGTCAACAATCTAAAATATATTCTAAAATAAATCTAAAATATATTTTACAGATTAAGCATTTTGTGCTTATCTATTTCTAGTAAGTATTAATAAAAAAAAAGAACAATAAGAAAAAAAAAATTTTCGACAGTCATATTTCAAAAAAACAACAAAATGCAAAATTTTCTTAAAATAATTAAAACTTAAAAGAATATTTAATAAATCAAATAATAAATTACTTTAAAAGAATATTTCCAACAATATTAAGAGTTTCAAAGGTTTCATAAATCAATATTATGTAATATAACAAATTTCTAAATATACATATCCGTCACTATTAGTTTATTTTGCCAGTTAGTACAATTCCAATTACTATTTTACAATTAAAGTGATGTAACTAAAAATAAATTAAAAATATTCCGCTACACTCCATATTTGTTATCGGCTTGCAATAGCAACTTAAAAAAACTGTCATTTTTGAGATAAGTCACTTTAATTTTAAGAGTACGATTATTACCCATATTGATAAACTATAGGATAACAAAATTATACAGCTATTTATCTATAGTTAAGCATATATATTACTGGAACTTCTTTTCTAAGAAATGATACACATAATCATATACCACTAACATGATAGCGCCACCTGGACCTAGCCGTAGCACTTTAGGTAGAAGACCTTTGTATAATGCACGGAACCTGAAAAAAACATTAAATAGTTTTAGCGTTTTGTATACGTCTTTACTTAATATAAAACAAAGTCATTATTTTTGTATGTATGTCCCTATGTAAGCTTATATCTTCAAAACTACGCAACGGATTTTGATGCGGTTTTTAATAATAATAAGAGTGGTTCAAGAGGATGGCTTTTTTGTAGAATTTGTTATGATTCCGTGTATGTTGAAGGAAGGTGGGCTCAATAAATACAAACGCGAGTGAAACCGCGGGCATTATCTAGTTAGTAAATAGGTAAGGTTTATGATATGTATGTAGGGGATAATCTTTAAAAGTAAAGACCCATTCGTATTATTTGACCATTCCCATAAATAGTATAAACAATATAAATCATTGAATCATATTTAGTTACGAAACCTATGTATAGCAGAATATAAGGAAAACTGTACATAAACTCGTTGGGGAAACTTATTTCATAAATATTCAAGAATGCTTTGTTCTTAAAAGTTCTAGAAATCTTTACTTATTACAAAACAAAGTCGTTATTTTTATATGTATGTCCTTATGTGAGAGATATTTAAAACTACGCAACAGATTTCGATGCGGCCCTTTTTAATAGATAGGACGATTCAAGAGCATGGCTTTTTGTATAATTTGTTAGGGTTTGGTTTCCATATTCCACGCGTACGAAGTTGGGGGCAATAACTAATAAGTGATATAATTAATTAAAAGAAACGAGTTAAAAACAAGATTAAAATACTATAGGGGCATAATGGTAGTAGAAACATTGCTGGCTATGGCCACGCAAATATAACTTTTTAACAGAAATTAGCTAGGTATATCTTAAGAAAACCATTTTAAAGTAAGATAACATTATGTTCAGTACCAAAGAGTATTGTTTGTCACTTTGTCCGATGTGTTCGTAAAGTGTGTTTGGCTGTTTGCCCAGTTTCACGCAAAACATTGTATGCACTAAGCGTGAAAATGTAATTTTAGGTGCAATATTTAATTTTAGAGAACGCACGTTTGAATTAAATTTCAACTATCGTTGAAAATGTCTTGGCACGTTGCGATTCATTACACTGCAATTTTAACGGGAGTCGGTGCTTCATATTTGATTACCACAATTTTTTAAGCATTGAATACAACGTTCGGGAGTTTATTAACGTTTTTAACCTTAATAACATCCTTTCCTCTCTAGATGTCTTTTTCTTCAATAGTCTTTTATCAGCCGCCATATCTGTGTCAACTCCCCATTCTTTCATGTCCTCTTTCACACAGTCCATCCATCTTTTCTTAGGTCTTCCTCTAGACTTTTTTCCTTCTACATTTATACGCAGAACTCTCCTAAGGACATTACTTTCTTCTCGTTTCATGACATGCCCATACCTGGACATCCGCTCATTCTTCAATTTTTCAGTCACTGGCATCACTTTCAGACTTCCTCTAATATATTCATTTCTTATTTTATCCATTCGCGTGTCGCCACACATCCATCTCAACATTTGCATCTCCGCAATGTGCATTCGTCTTTCATCCATCGCTTTTGTAAGTTATACCTACACCGATAAAACTACTGATACATTAATATATTGAAACTTACCCTTCTTCTCTATAGACGAGTACGATAGCACCTGAAGTCGAAGTATACTTGACGATACCTGGCGTAGGTTGTGGACCTTGGATACGACTCTTGGCAACGTCGAACGGTATATTAACACAGGAACCTAAGACACCTGATGTGAACCCTATTGCTACCTTACGGCCGAACTCTAGCAGAGGATCCTGTAACAATTTCCGTTCAATTACTAATTTCGTTAAGTGAATTGATGGAATTAATAAAAAACCTGTCAAGAGCGAGGCAAACTCACACCCTTAGGGTTTCGTACCTACTAGACATATAAACATATTAAGTAACTGCATTCAAATAATCAGTTAATTAAACTCAAAACAACTCACCAACTTAATTTTGTTGTTGAAATATAGGGAATCGCCTACATTTCAGCTACTTCATAAGTTGGTATTAGTATAAACACTTTTATCTTGTGATGTGATGACAAATTATAAGTTTTTGGATTTTTCCCTATATCAGCACTATATAGACTTGGTCTATGCTAAATTTCAAGGCTCTAGGGCAACGGGAAGTAACCTGTGAATTTTGATTCCCTAGCATAAGTCGAAAATTCTTAAAAATGGTCGTTAGTCCGTTATATCTTTTAAATGCTTAGAGGTAAAAGGTTGATTGTATTTTTTGCAGCAAGGGACCGCATAGATCTACATATCGTATGAGTTTCAAGTTGATAAAAAAAAGTAAAAAAGGTTTGAGTTAAAGTTGAGTAAAAAAAGTTTGACAGACGGACACAGACAGACAGACACCGGAGTGATCCTATAAGGGTTTGTACGAAACCCTAAAAAGAAAAAAAAAGTCGTTTATGAGTTCATAATGAGAGTACAGAACTGGTAAGATACATTCGTACCTATACTAGGTTTCCCGATCTCGTAGAGACCAGCAAAAGTAATATTTTAGGAAGATGTTACATTTATTTTAAAAGTAATGCGTAAGCGCCAGCAAATTCGTGACACTTACGCATTTGGCCATTTTGCCTGCGCTGAAAGAATATTACTTTAAGTTCTAAATTTTGCGAAATATTTTGATGAATGTCCTTGTTTGTCAAAATAGATATAAAATAAGTCAATGGTTTCCTATGAATATTAACATTATTCGCTCGTTAATATTATTATATCTTTTTCCGTTAGAACTCAATAACAGTTCTAAGAAAGCATTAGTCTGGCAATCTGCCCGGTTTAAATACTATTACATGAAAATTATATCAAAGTTTTAATTCTAAATGTGCTTCACTACTAGTCATTGTATCTATGTGCTAAATATTTGATGGGTTTGACTTTTCTATTTCTTTTGGCCCATTTTTCCTGGAACGTATAAAATTGACTGTAACTTCGAAAGTTATTCAAAAGCAGTTCGGAAAAGTTGAGGAAACCACAGACAACTGATAGTGTTCTTTAGATCAGAATTATATCAGCAAATAACTTAAGTATAAAATGGCATGGTGTATATTAACAAGCAATGATCACGCACCATTGCCATTCTTACTTATCAAAATCTCATGTGATGAGGTTTACTTGACCTCAACTTTGATAAGTTATATAAATCAATTACATTATGTAATAGAAATATCTAGCTTGATATTTTTGTTTTTTATTTTGTCAATCATTACGTAACAAATATATCAAACTATACTATTGCGCAATTTGTAAACCTTTTGAGATTAACTTGTTTTAAATTTTATGGTACAACCATTGACGATTTATCCCCTAAGGAAAACCACGAGGATAACAGCTACTTGTCTTCTGATGTCAGCAGATTAAAAACGCGAACCATTTTCAAATATCCGATTAAGGCATAGCTGCTTAGAAGCTTCAATCCTGCACGGTCCAAAGATTTGATAGTGTAAGAAAGGTTTGCTAAAAAAGTAGCTTTTCTTCGACCCTGTTAAACCATTTTAATTCAGGGCCCTTCCAAAGCAAGCTCTAAAAATGATTACCAATAAAGAACAGATGTGCTGTCCGGTCCTATACCGCTATCGAATAGACTATTAATTCCCCTACACAAACAAATAGAGTCTGTCAAGCGAGTCGAGTCCACAACCCTTTTACTGATTTCTTATAATGGCAATACTATGATCTGTCAAACAGATTGTCACAAATTCTGTTGAAACCTCGTAATAATCCGGTTTTTGTTGAGTTTTTTAATGTTATAATGCCGAAAACTATTAAAAGTAGTGTCAGGAGCTTGTTGTTTACAATGATTAATAAATATAATCGTGTACAGAGTGAATCTGACGACGTGTTATCGCAAAAACGACGACTTTTGGATGAAATCGTTTCAACATCAGGTAGGTTGGCAACAACGTGTTGATACTTTTAGCACAATTGTCTAACTTTTTTTATTTTACTGTGATGTGATCACGATTTCCGTTTTGGTTTAGATCCAGACGTCGTGTTCATGACCTTGAAACTTACTGGAGCATCTTTAAGTGAAAACTACCATAAAGATTGTTGTCATTTTTTTCAGCCACCTTGGATGACTGTGACATTGTGACACTGATCATTGTGACCTGAACGCTATTGAACTCATATGGATTTTGGCTAAAAGAAAAATAGCCAGCAAAAATTTAGGGATTCCAGGTAATGAAATGGAGAACCTTATAAAAACATTCTGTTTTAATAGTGTCACAGCCAATGATTGGAAAAAATGCAGCGATCACACTATTAGTGTCGAAAACAAATATAAAGTAAAAGACAGGATATCCGAAACTGAGTTGGAACCTTTCATCATTTCTGTGCGTAATGATGATACTGACAGTGATTTCTCATATGAAGGCATTGAATTTCTTGATTCTGATTTTAGTTCTGATTGTGACAAATAAATACTTACATTGAAATCCTTTTTTTTTATTTATTTCACACATGTTTATTTTTATTAAAAATTCAAGTATCAATAAGTTTTTAGCGTGTTATATCAGTGTTGACACCTGAAAGATTTTTGAATTTGCCGCCTTTTTCATGGGACTAGACTCGCTTGACAGACTCTAACCGTTCTTACGTCAAGTACTTACAAAATCTTATTTATCGGCGTGCTGCTTAGGTATTTGTTTGTCTTTCATACATGTATGATTGGAATTTAAAGGCAGGAATAAAACTCGTGACGCTAATGACGGGGTGTTGGCAAAGCAGTTGGACAAAGCGGTAATAGGTACTACCTTAGATCGTAAGGCACACTATATAAAAAAAAAAACAATTCACTGTTGCTTTTGTGAGTGATAGAAAATAAACTTTTATCACTTAATCTTTAGAATAAATCTTAGATTATAATAAGAGGGTAAAGATAAAACAAAAGTTATGAAATGACTTGACATTTTTATATCTTTCAAGTGCTTTCAAGTATCATTAGGGTTCCGTACCCAAAGGGTAAAAACGGGACCCTATTACTGAGACTTCGCTGTCCGTCCGTCCGTCCGTCCGTCTGTCACCAGGCTGTATCTCAAGAACGGTGATAGCTAGAGAGTTGAAATTTTCGCAGATGATGTATTTCTATTGCCGCTATAACAACAAATACTAAAAATAAAAATAAAATAAATATTTAAGGGGGGCTCCCATACAACAAACATGATTTTTTTACCGTTTCTTGCTCTCATACAACAAACGTGATTAATTAAGTATTGTGTGTGTTGTTTGCTCATTTATTAATAACGTGCCTTATGTTGCATAGATAATGGTACGGAACCCTTCGTGCGCGAGTCCGACTCGCACTTGACCAATTTTTTTTACAAACAAATTGGTCAAGCCTTAGTTATTTATACCATTGTTTTTCGTCTAGTTAGCTACTGTGGGATCTGTCTGAACGTGTTGTCCATTCTAAAAAATGTCTAGTTTCCAAGTCGAAATACAGGGCAAAAACTACATTAGTCTTAATTCCGTTATAGCAGTTTCATACGCATTCTACATATTTTTGACATACTTACTATGTAGGGACACAATATACTGATTTCATTGTTTGCAAGTAGACGTATGTCAACATGCCTACGAATGCATAAAGACCATTGTGCTAGCCACCTTAGTTATTATATACAAATATATTTATTACAGTATGGTATGAGCCTATTGTTTGCTCGCCGGCTAATTTATTATACATATAAGGTGTAAATAAATCAACTTGTCAAATTTTGTGAGGATAGTTGGTATCGAAAAATAAACACGCTAAAAATAAAATAAAAATTTTTTGAGCAATTTAATTTTTTCACGAAATAAAAGGATTTCATCAAATATTTTTATGCGTATCTTACCTACAAAATAATGTAGGTACTATGCCTTTCAGTCTCACTCGTCGGCAGTCGCTTGCGCCGACCGACCCCGCTCGCTACATTGTCGCAGCTCGCAGCTGGCGACAGCGAGTGTATTGTGGTACAGTGCGCATAACATTTACGCGTAATGTAAATCATTACAAATCTTCAAAACAGTAACGATTTTCTTAACTTTTTCACCGCGATTATTCATGATATATTATTCAAAACAACTCCTAAAAATATGACAAGTTAATTTTTTGACACCTTGTATACAAAATAATATATATTATGTGTGATTTTTTATTGTAGTCTGCGTTAATTGCAACTCGATATTTTAATGCATTCGTAAAAAAAAACATTTGCTACACATTTAAAAAACAAAGAAGAAAGATCAAAAGTATTGTGGAATCATTAGGATGCGAGTAACCATCTATTTCTCTTAGGATTAGATAATTTTTTTTAAATATCATTCACCTCTCCATCTGTCCGTCTGTCTCCATTCCTTGCCTCAAAGTATCTTGTTGCGCTACTTGCGACCGAATGGGACCGTATCAAAATGTATGTTTGTTCAAGATTCCTCTTTTTAAGGTTTTTATTCTTAAGCTACGGTTTGAACATACACAAGTAGCAAAATATGGATATAAAGGAAGCTAGCTTTTTGAATAAATAATATAATTACGACTTACCTGATATTCAGGTACAATTCCTTTAACACTATGATAGAATCCAAAGTACACCATATTGAATACACCGTTTCTTGCTATCGTTGCTGTTATCCCTTTATTGAGACCTCTAAACCCAAGTCCATTTTCTCTGACAATCTGTCTGGTAACCGACCATGTGCTTGGCAACTGTGCAGCTAATGCTGTATTTGATTGAAGTGTTACTTTAACAACCTCAAACGGATTAACTAAAATGGCTTCTGTCACACCAGCTCCAAGCCCAGCTAGTGAAAATGTCTGAAAAGCACACGTAACTAATTAAAAATATTAATTAAAAATTCTCGTGTCACAGCTTCCATTGGGTTTCCCCTCTATTCAGTAGATCTGAAAATAAGATTAAAACAGTTTTTTAAAAGTGATAAGCCTTCTATATTGCTTTAATTCTAGAACTACCATGCTCTTTGAATATAGAACCGTCATCCAAAAGCTTTTCCCTGGATTTGCTCTAATTTAAAAGGCGTTTGGGGGACATTCAACAGAGTTTAGTAAAAAATGAATTCTTTTGTTGTCAGGGGAGACAAATAAAAATTGGTCAAGTGCGAGTCGGACTCGCGCACGATGGGTTCCGTACCATTATCTATGCAACATAAGGCAACGTTATTAGTATCGAGCAAGAAACGGTAAAAAAAATCATGTTTGTTGTATGGGAGCCCCCCTTAAATATTTATTTTATTTTATTTTTAGTATTTGTTGTTATAGCGGCAATAGAAATACATCATCTGTGAAAATTTCAACTGTCTAGCTATCACCGTTCTTGAGATACTGGGTACGGAACCCTAAAAATCATGTTTGTTGTATGGGAGCCCCCCTTAAATATTTATTTTATTTTATTTTTAGTATTTTTTGTTATAGCGGCAATAGAAATACATCATCTGTGAAAATTTCAACTGTCTAGCTATCACCGTTCTTGAGATACTGGGTATGGAACCCTAAAAATCATGTTTGTTGTATGGGAGCCCCCCTTAAATATTTATTTTATTTTATTTTTAGTATTTGTTGTTATAGCGGCAATAGAAATACATCATCTGTGAAAATTTCAACTCTCTAGCTATCACCGTTCTTGAGATACAGCCTGGTGACAGACGGACGGACGGACGGACGGACGGACGGACGGACGGACGGACGGACGGACGGACGGACGGACAGCGAAGTCTCAGTAATAGGGTCCCGTTTTTACCCTTTGGGTACGGAACCCTAAAAATGAAAATAATGCTATTAATGTAAAATGGCAATTTATTATTTATTCAGATAAAACTACTTTTTACGCGTTTCACGTCTCTAAATCGCAATAACTCAATATTATTTTTATATACCATCATCATTGCCCTGCCTTTATCCCATTATAATTTTCTTTGTTAATGAAACTTTTTTATAAATATGTATAGATATAGATAATTTAGCAACAAGGCATGTCATATATACTAATATATAAAGCTGAAGAGTTTGTTTGTTCGAACGCGCTAATCTCAGGAAGCATTGGGCCGATTAGCAAAATTCTTTCAGTGTTAGATAGAGCAATTATCGAGGAAGGCTTTAGGCTCTATAACATCACGCTATGACCAGTAGAAGCGAAGCAGTAGTGAAAAATATTACAAAAACAGGGAAACTTGTAAATTCCACACGGACGGAGTCGCGGGCAACAGCTAGTGTTAAATATAACAGTTTTAGTACAGTATTTTTGCCACACAATAATGAAAATCTTAAGTAGGTAAGTAGCTACTGATAACAAGACAGCTCTTATCACTGGAGTGTTTATTTGTCGAATTTACATAATAGACTAACAGTTGTATGAACATAACCAAATAATGGTAATAACTGTATAGGACTGTATTATTTAGCTGTTTAGGCACATGTATAAGAAGAGAGCTCATAAATGTTCAAAATCTTCTGAAAAATAAAATACTTAAATATTCTGAGTAGTTTTTAAAAAAAATTCCCCACTTTTGTGACATTTTTCACTGATGCTTTGCTCCTATTAATCACAGTGTGATGTTATATAGCCTTCCTCGATAAATATAGTATCTGACACTTGAAAACTTGATAATACATTCTACTGTATACCTACTCTCTCCCTCTCTCTTTCTCCAGCCCATTAACATATCTTAAATTATGACATGTAATAACATTATAAATAAATGAGTATTTGAGTATCACTTTTGGACATAGGAGGGATTTTGGTCTACCATGCCACCTTAGCTGGCTTTTACAGCACCCTGGGTAGGAAAAAGTATGGTGAAACTTGTATTCTTAATTTGTCACCACATGGACAGTATAATAGCCATAGAGATGTTACACCTAATACTGTTACTGTTTTTTTGCAAACAACAAATAAATAAAATAATAACCTCCCAAAAAACAAATGTGGGATACATGCTAGCTATTTATATAAATATATTTTAAATAATCATGACACATGAAGTATTTAAATCAATTCCATTAAGAATCTCATAGGTAAAAAATCCTTTAAAATATTAACATAGTGATTCATGATATCAATATTAAAAGAATAATAGATGTATGTAAAAATATGGTAAATATAAGTTGCTAAAAATTAATCTTACTAAAGGTGTAGGTGTACTGGACCCAAACATAAACAACTTTTTGTACTGCTCAAATGTTGCAAATTTTACAGCTCGTTTTGGTGTTTCTGCTAATATAGGCGGCAGTATACCTTTCCAGAATGATGTAAAACCTTCATACTTATGCATTTTCTTCATACAATCTACTATCCCTGTGTAGTAATGAGGGTCTGAGCTCACAAGAGCTTTTTTACTCGATTGTAACTGTAGTCTAGTCTTCACAAGATCAAGAGGATGCATAATGCAAACTTCAACAAAGCCGGCACTGCCACCAGCACCAATCTGCATAGCAGCCTGCTTTAAAAGCCTTTCGACTTCGCTCATTTTTTATTCACTTGGCACAAAAAAATTGTAAACAACAAAACGGACGTACGTTAATGATTGGTGAACAATTACCACTAATATGATTATTTAACGCTAGGCGTTTTAAATCATTTTTTAAAGAATTAAATAAATAAAATTACAGACAAATTAACAAGCTGCAGGGGCGGTTCGCTTAGAACCACAGAACATATATACCCTAAAAAGGGAAGAATAACGACTACATACAATTGTAGTGAGGAAATTTTTTCCTTACCAACCAGCGCCATCTATCGTTTGCCCACTTAAATTAGACAGTAAAAGAAATTGGAGGGAACTTTAAATTATACGCAGTATTTTTGTACTGCATTTTATGCGCAAGTACAGCGCGTTTCCCGATAGTTTCATAAGATGATCAATTTTTGCACAGCAATATCTGAACAAAATCACTATCGGAAAACACAGTGTACCTGTGCATAAAATGCTAACATTTATATATTATGAAGCAGTTTAATAAAACAAACAGTGATCATTTAATTATGTTTTATAATTTTACAGATAATAATCATTAACAAAATTCAAAACTAACATAATTTGCTAAATGAATACTTATTATATTATGTCTTTCATAATTGAAAATACTTATTTACGTTCTAATAATTATATTAAACATAATATACATAATACGTTCCCTCGACTGGGAAACTCTGTGAGCTACACGTAAATCTGCACTAATAAGAAAAATGAAATCTTTGTACATTCTAATGCCCTGACTAAATGACCGGTTCATCAACAGGGAACTTTACACAGCGAAACCATATAGT
The DNA here is from genome assembly GCA_916999025.1 of Orgyia antiqua. NCBI lineage: Eukaryota > Metazoa > Arthropoda > Insecta > Lepidoptera > Erebidae > Orgyia > Orgyia antiqua. Next base: position 14,592,689 of record OU779869.1, read on the forward strand.
GTTCCACAAAAAATTTAGCTTCATGACAACAATGAAACATGTTTAAGCTATATAAGAAACTTAAAACCCAAGGCATCAAATAAGGATTGAAAACTTGTATAAGAATCTGGTATTTTGGTGACTATGTATTGAATATGAGCTATAAAAATAAAGAAATAGGTTGTCATATTATCACCTCCACAAGTCAAACGGCAAAGTGCTATACTGAGACATCTGTCGTACCATCCTTTTCTGTATACATTTCGCCGAATTTTCCGGCTTGTTTTTTATAATACAATACCAAGTAGATGAGTGCGCTTACTCAGACGTAACTACGCTACAATGAAATTCGTGGAAAAGTCTTACGTTTAATTATTTATGCGTAACAATGTTCATTTTTCTTTTTAGTGCAGATTTACTTGCCTCTTCTGAAAATTTTCTATTTTTTAAAATACAGTATCTCTTTACTGTAATGTGGAAGACACTATTTATTATATATTTTATATTTAATTGTTTATGTTCCACACAACCTTCGAGGAAGTCATAATTTATAGAGTCCTGTAGCAGTTGTGTTATTTTCATTTTTATGTTCTTTTTATATGCCTCTTCCTCTAAAAACATATTTATTATACATGCACTTTTTTCTACACAAGCTATTAAATTCTTTGAGGCGTATGTAAGAGATTGTTTAAAATCTTCATAATTCTTGAACTCTATGAAATTATGCACTCCCTCTGGCGTTTCTGAGATTAAAATTGTTTTACAATTATCACAATCGATTTTATTGTTTTTAATAATGAAGCCACAGACATACGCACATGCTTGTAGTTCATTACTTCCTTGCTCTAAATTTTCTTCTAGAGAGGAAGTAATGTTTTCCTCGATTTCTTTTTCGAGTTGGTAAATATTTGATTGCTCTGTATCAATGCATATGTCTGTGGTTGGTGTCAACAATTTTTTAAAATTTTTGATTATGGCATCATTACTATCCAGCTCACAATTGCCTGAACTAGTGTGTGCCATGTTGCTGATCACGGCAGTTTTTAGACCAGCAACAAATTGTCCAACTGTCGGGTTGCTATTGGACCCACAATTGTATCTGATGCAACCAAATAAATTTTCAAGAGGGTCCTGTTGGAGTCGTCTCGTAGATAGGCTTTTTATTTTATATTTGACACTAAGTAACCTCCATATCATCTCAATACCATTGAGGGTCCAGATCCACCCATCTTTTGATGGGGGATTACCTTTACATCCCAAAAATTCAAATGTTTGAAAAAATAATTTCATTTTGTGAAACATTTCCAGATGTTCGGTTGAGTTTTTTAAATTAGTGGAAAATTTTTTTCCTCTTCGTAGATCCGGTGTCCATGCGTTTACTCCATCAAACAGCTCATCAATATTTTTTATTAAATTGCCTGTTGCCACTGCTTCAGTCGGCATGTCTCCTGAAAATTCACAATAAAGAAATTAGATCAATATAAATAAGCATATTTTATGCTAGTCTTTAGGGTTCTATTTGCGCTATAACAACAAATGCTAAAAATAGAATTGTACAGAACCCTTCACGTGCGAGTCCCATTCGCACTTGGCCAGTTAAATTTTTTATCTATATTTAAATCTAGCTCAAACTAGGATAAGTAATGTAAATACGTAAATATAATAACAAGGTGGTTTTACCATTTATAAAGAGATTGTGTAATAAGTCATAAGTCTTACCGTTAGCTATTTTGGAAAAAATTCCTGCTGCAACAGTGTGGCTTAAGACTTGTGCTGCAAGTTTAACCCTCATTTTTTGTTTTGTATTGGGGTCAAGATGTTCTTTACTTAAGAGTGGTGCGTATACAAAATTGGGGTTATTGTTGTCCAATTCATAGAACTGTCTTATATGGCTCCATTTAGCGATTCCTGTAAAGTAATAATTAAAAGTATTATGTATAATTTATCAGTATATGGTATCTATACTAATATTATAAAGCTGAAGAGTTTGTTTGGTTGAACGCACTAATCTCAGGAACTACTGGTCCGATTTAAAAAATTCTTTCAGTGTTAAATAGCCCATTTTTACTTCATATTATTATTATACATTTTTAATTCATTTTAATATAATTTAATGTCTCAAAATCGTGGTATTTCCGATTTGAGATATAGCCGAATTCCATACGAGCGGAGCCGCGGGCATAAGCTAGTTATGTAAATAAAATATGATAAGGACACTTGTCCTAACAGAATCAAACCACGGGTTCGGTTCGGTCAAGGAAAGTGTTGCGAGTGTACTATCACTATATCTATGAGTGATGTTATAAATACATAATTTACTATTAAACTATTATTTGCTCAAAGCCAAATAACATGTGGCTTACCAATTCCTTGATTGTTTTCAGATGTAATATTGGTCTTAAACTTTACATCATATTTCATGAAAAGATTTCTGAAGCATTTCAGCAAATGTGGTGTGTCAAATAGGGTGACGACTTTATTATTGCTCACTTCTATACAGGGATTTTCTACCGTAGCTCCTAATAGACAAAGAGCTCTCTTATTGACTCCATCTAAGTCACAAACTGAAGCGCATATTTGGAGTCCAGCATTAAAGCAGGAATTCAAAACCTGAAAGGATTTTAAGGAAGATTAGTGTGATTTTCTTTAAATCATAAGTAAGTAGAGTTAAATAGGCATAATTATCATATAAAATGAAAAAAAAATACCTCCTTAATCAAAGCAGATAGTCTGTCAGCTGTGACAAACCCACTGGATAAATAATAAGCCACTGGCTGTTTCACATTCTTTCTTACTCCAACCAGCATAAATACAAGGGCATACGTAGCTGCCTGTGGAGATCTACCTTGTGTAGCATGGTCTTGGAATCCCTCAATATGATCCTCCTTCGAGTTGTACCATAAATTTTTTCTTAAGGACATTTCATCCCACAGTAAAACGAATTCTCGGTCAGATGCCCCAAAATGTTTAATTGTGTTTTTCAACACTGTAAGAGTGGTTTTGTGTATCCCCACAGGCATTTTAAATTTGCTTAATAGGGATTTTAGTGTGCTGGGTGCTGGTAAACAAATAATTCTTCTCAATAATTTGTAGCTTGTTGGAGATCTTTTATAGAGCCTCAATGCTATTATTTTAGCCTCCAAGTTCCATCTCCGCCCAGGTTTCTTCCTTTTATAATTCTGCAGTTCCCCTTGCAGTAACAGTGCAAATGATGAACTCATTTTCGTTTCAAGAATTTTCGTCACTCTCTTATGTTGACAAATTACATTTAAAAATGCATCATTTTTTAAATGTTTCACCGTTTTTTGTAATCGGTATATTTTGTTCATACTGTTTTTCAGTTTCCTTATCAACTTTTTGTTTTTCTCATCACCTTGTGTTGAAGTAGTTGGTTGCAGTACTGTAGAACTGGTTGGAGTCATAATGTTTGTATTATGCTCTTTGAAATGAACTCTTGACGGACCAGCAACAGGTGTAAACAAGGCAGAGTGATCTGGCAGATAAGAAATTGTGGTATCCTGAAAATTAAAGGTTTAAAAATCATTCAAATACATGGAACAGGGTTCGAAATTATCAAGATAATTATATATTTCTTTGATAATTATCATGAAGATAATGATTTTTTTCAAATTTCTGACTTATTAGTAGTGTTATTATTAGTGAAATTAGCCAATCTACTGTTAACAGCCACGTCCACATTGTTAAAAACAGTCAACATTTTAAATATATTTTTCAAGTATTAATTATACTAACCTTATTGGATTGAACACCAGGTACAGCTGTTCTGAACAACTTCTTCTCAATAAAGCAGGTGCTCTCAAAGTGTTTGCTGCAAAGCATCTTATGCTTTGAATGTAGTTCAGCCTGGAATTTCGCTGAAGACCAGGCTTCATTTGGAAAGCAATACTTTGCCCATAATTCACAACTGAAAAAAAAAACATTCTATATCAATCATATTCTTAATTAAATTTAAAAGAGTAATACATACAATTTGGTAACTTTGAACACTTTTTTGGATTTTTTTATAACACCCGTCGAACTTATTAATAAAAAATTTCTTTAATACCATGAATGGTGTTCTATTATTTTTTTTTTTCATTAAAATACCATGAATTTTGCAGAAAGTGAAGAATACTGTGTTAAAATTACAATAAAGTTCACATTCAAACTTACAATAAAGTTGACATAAGTACATACCGCAGAACATTTTTTGAGCCAGGCTTCGGAAACCGATGCAAAGTGATGCTGGGATCTTTAGAAGATGAAGATCCACACATGGTACAGGTTCTAGTATTTTCTTTCTGCGAACTCATCTTTTCACCAAAACACAGACACTGAGGAGCAAGCTCGACTCACGTTCACAATGTATGTAAAATTAAGAGAAACTGGTTTATTTATTACAAATAAACATAAGTACAAGATATTATTATTATTATTGTCTTGTTTTATGGCAATCTGCTGATTTGTATAGTCAATCAGCAATTACTGCCAGCGTCATGTCATGGATACTCATGGGTTTCTTAAAAGTTAGGGTAAATTTACAATATAAAAAGCATCCAATTGTGGCAGCAGTAGTGGGGCCTGAAACAATTACAAACACAAAATAGTTGTTAGTAAATATAATACATATGAATGAATAACATTAAACGGCGCAGAAACAACGGCAGACATTTTTCTTGTGACTTCAATTGTCAAAGTCAAAATTCTACAGAAAATGGCGCGTGCGTGTGTTGTCATATATTAAACACTTTTTGTTTAGTGTATGTATTGATCGATTAAATATGATATATTTCCTAATAAACATTTTCTGGCATCAGAATAATAGGAAAAGGTAATTATGAAGAATTTTTTTTTTAAAACTAATTAAAAAGCTTATTGTTCTGGGGAATACGAAATAGTATTTTTGGTGGCAACATTATTAATTCATCTCTTTTACTTTGATGTTTTCGTCTCTTTCTAATTTCATAGCCCTCCTACCTCTTGTTCGTAGAATAGAGTTGACAGACCCTGCTTAGAACAAGCCTATATTTTCGTCACCTTCGTGCCATCTAGAGGTTGTCGAAGCACTTTTTTTGCCCGCCATTTTGGATGACGTCATCATATTGGTATTTTTTATCCCTTGTGGCAACCCACTGATTATTGCCAGACTCACGTAAGGTTTTTTTAGTACTCTGTAGCAGTTTTTCATTTCTTTATCTATGATTCGCTGCCATCTTTCTTGTCATAATTGTCAGTTGTCAATTTAAACTTCAAGTTTGACAGCAAAGTTTGACAGTTATGGCGGCTTACAAATTCGAAACTCTTGCTTATTATAATTTATTGTGTATTTATTAATTAATAATTCATATCAAATATCAAACTTAAGTTAAATTCGTCAAATTTACTCTAATTAAAATTTGTTTCGTTAGTTAGGTATCCAATAAATTAACTTTACTTCCTTATCTTGGCAATGGTTGAACATCGTAGAAGCACGTAGAAGTTTTGTTTGTGATGCTTTAGGTAAGTTTTGTTTGTGATGCTTTAAATGTGCAGTGGATGAACTAATCAAGCAATATAGTTGTGATTATTCTTATACTTATTAACATTTTGTCTTATTTTCAGTTTGTATTCGTATATCGATTCAGGGGTTTCCATAACCTCAAAACATCCTTTCTTATTTGCTGCTTGGATAAAGGCTATTGGAAGTGAACAGCTAAAATAAATTTATCCTACGAAAATATACGGCGGCAAAAGAGTACCTATGTGTTTGTTCACTATTTCGAGTCTGTATTCAAGATATATGTATACGAGTTAATAATGGGATGAGGGCAGGTCGATGATGATTCAAGTAATATTCGTCATAATCCACCATCTGTACAAGCAGTAAATTTAAATCGTAAGTAGAAACTTTTCCTTTGTAAGGTAAAATATCTCGTCGACCAAAATTTGCTCTAGTATTAGTAGTATCTGACTGCTTATTTTATAGTACTTTAAGAAAAAGTTACTAAGAATTTTGTGGATTATTAATGGCATTAGTGGTGGATATTTAGTCAAGATTATATTTGATTTTTGTTAATTATCACACCGAAAAAACAACATTTGTTAAAAACTGAGCTAGATTGATTTGAAACTTTCTGCATATCAAGTGTCATGAAAATTGTTGCAGTCATAAATATATTAATAAATTATGTTATAGAATTAACCAGGGGCGTATTTGGAAAATTTGCGCCTCGGGCCATAAAAATTGCCAATGTGCCTAGTCAGAGGAAGGCGGGGGAGGGGGGGTTGTCAAAAACCCCACAACTCGAAATACTGACAATTGGGTAGAAAATGAATTTGACACAATTTCCATTAAATTTAGTAATTTTTTGGCCCGAATGTGTCCGCCATGATCAAGGTTAGAGCATTGCCTGCAAGTTGAAGCAATGTATCACTTCATCACTGTTTTGGTGAGGTTCAGCTCAATGGAGAAGCTTAAATAAATATGTCTTACAATAAAATATGTAGAAAAATTCAATAATCAAAAAATCTTTGAAAGATATAATAAATAAATAACAATAAATATTCATGGACATTTCACACAATTTCCTCTGGTCCCAAACTAAGCTTATTTGCTTGTGTTGGGTACCAGAATACGGATAGAATACATATACTACTTTTTTTTTTGTAAATACATACTTATAATACATAGAAACACCCAGATGCAGTACAAACATTTGTATGACAATTAAAAAAATCACACAAATTATTGTCCTGAGCGGGAATCGAACCCGCAACCTCTCGTGTGGCCATCCGTTACCAGAACCACTACACTACGAGGCCCGTCTAGATAGATTTAGAAATGAAGTTATAAGAGAATGTTGCGGTCTGAAAGAGGATGTAGTGACTAAGGTGGAGAAAAGTATGCTAAGGTGGTTTGGTCATGTGGAGAGGATGGATGACAAACGCTTTACGAAAGGCATATATACGGCGAAAGTAAGTGGAAATGCTGGGAGAGAACGCCCAAGAAAAACATACTCCGATGTCATCGCCGGGATACTCCAAAAGAGGCAAGTGCGTAGCACTTACAACCGTCGGGCATGTATGACCAGATGTATGAGTGTGTGTGGATGAAGCCAAGGAAGTATGCTTCGATCGTAGCAGATGGCGCTCTATAGTATCTGCCTACCCCCATGGGAAAAAGGCGTGATGTTATGATGATGATGATCATTAATCAATAAAAGTTTCTGTTATCAAAAAGACATACATAATTTGAAAATATTTTTAATTCTTCAAAAAAACTACATAAATTTATCAATTCCAGAAAATAAAATATTTACTAATTTTTTCAAACCTTTATGGAAATAAATAAATTAAACTATTTGAATAGTTTTTACTTAAATTTCCTATATTATAATATTTATAATATACAAAATTTTAATTTGATACATAATACTTAAATTATATTTCTTGAAAGATAAAATGTTTATTTAAAAGAATTAGTTAATTTATAGAAATTTTTTTTTCAACTTTCCAAATTTTGCCGCCCTAGAAAGTTTGCCGCCCTGGGCACTAGCCCCGACTGCCCCTAGTGTAAATCCACCACTGATTCCAAGCTTCACCTGCATTGCATATTAGTAAACAAAATTTACAGTATATACTTGTATTAAAATTGAAATGCATTACAGGTGTTTGAAAATCACTCAATACCTTTGTGAAAGCTGATCACAATTACTGTGCTCTTGTCAGGGATTGCGGACAAGTTAGAACTTTACCCGATGTCACTGACATAACTAGTACAGTGGATCAAAAAGAGCCATCTCCAGGTTTATCAGAGTACAAAATTACATCAATGATGACATATAATGCAGGTAAACAATTTACCACAATTATACAACATTAATTGGATCTTTACAAATTACTTAGACAATATTTGAAAAAAATGTGGTTAAGGGCCTACATCAATATTATCGTCGACATGTACATATTAACACAGCTAGTAGGTATAGAAAATGAAGAATTAGGGATATTTTTTGTGTTTACTCAAAATCTACCAAATATATTTTAATTCTGATTTACGTATTTCTATATATAATAGTTACTTATGTTTTTAAAGTTATTTCATTAGTTAATACGCGATAATAGACCAACAATCCTAGATCATATATTGAAAAAACATATACTTAAAAATTAGAGCTCTAGCCATTCAATCTAAAGTAACAATGAAAACTTCGTACGTAGAAAAATGCACGAAGCTATTTTGGTATCCTCTTAATGTTTAGAAGAACTGTGTGGTTTCTGATTAAGAATACTAGTGTTACCACCCCATTTCATCACCAAAGTTTATCTTCTGTCTGTTGCTGGTTTACTTTGTAAATTTGTTTCCTTATTTGTTTACTTAGTTTCGTTAGTTACCCAATAAATTAACTTTTCTTGCTTATCTTGGCAATGGCTGAACATTGAAGAGTTTACTGCAAATTTCTTTGTGATGCTATATGTAAGTGTTTAAATGTGCAGTGGATGAACTAATCAAGCAATACAGTTGTGATTATTTTTATACTAATTAAAGTTTTGTCTTATTTTCAGTTTGTATTCATATATCAAATCATAGGTTTCCACATCCTTAAAAACATCCTTTTTTATGTGCTGCTTGTATAGAGGCTATCGGAGTTGAAGACCCAAGAGAAAATTATCCTACAAAAATATACAGCAGGAAGAGTCCCCGTGTTCACAATTTCGAGTCTGTATTAAAGATATATATTCGTCATAATCCACCATCTGTACAAGCAGTAAATTTAACTTGTAAGTAGAAACTTTTCCTTTGAAAGGTAAAATATCTCGTCGACCAAAATAAGCTCTAGTATTAGTAGTATCTGACAGTTTATTATATTGTACTTCAAGAAAAATTTACTAAGAATTTTGTGGATTATTGATGGATAATGGTCTCATTAGTGGTGGATATTTAGACGAGATTATATTTGATTTTTATTAATCATCACACTGAAAAAACGACATTTATATATAATAATTTAAAACTGTATAAATATTTAAATTTGTAATATGTATCTAAAACTGAGCTAGATTGATTTGACGAGCCTCGTGGTTGAGTGGTTTATGTAACAGACTACCTATCAACAGGTCGCTGAGGTCAATTGTTTGTAGTGCGTCTGGGTGTTTCTGTAAGTATGTATGGGGGTAGACAGAGACTATAGAGCGCTACATACTATACACATAAGACAAAATGTATATACAAAAGAAAAGTAGTATATTTATTCTAACCATATTCTGGTACCCATAACACAAGCAAAAATAAGCTTAGCTTGGGACCAGAGAATGTTGTGTGAAATGTCCGTGAATATTTATGTATTATTATTATTAAAATTGAAATGTATTACAGGTGATCACTCAGTACCTTTTTGGAAGCTGATCACAATTACTGCACTCTTGTCAGGGATTGTGGACAAGTTTGAACTTTACCTGATGTCACTGACATAACTAGTACAGTGGATCAAAAAGAGCCATCGCCAGGTTCATCAGAGTACAAAATTACATCAATGATGACATATAATGCAGGTAAACAATTTACAACAATTATACAACATTAATTGGATCTTTACAAATTAGATAATGGTACAGAAACTATGCGCACAACTAAACTTAGGTTAGCTAAAAATGAAAATTGATAGCGTCATTATCATAATTCGGCAATGCAATCTTATCTTTGTTATTAATATAAATGTATGGTACGAAACAGCCAATTAATCTAAATACGCCACAGTTGTTTTAATTATTTAGTTAAGTTTAGTTGTGGATGTGGAATTGGTACCAGTATTTAAAAAAATATATGGTTAATGTTTAGAACAACTGTGTGGTGTCTGATTAAGGATACCAGTGTTACCACCCCATTTCATCACCAAGTTTCATGCGATTTCATTTAGTAGACTTAGCGTGAAAATGTCACAAAGAAACACCCACTTTCACTGTTATTTATGAAATTAATTTGTTTACTATTTATTTTTCAGATAAAACTTTCGCTTACCAGAAGAAGAAGGCTCCTTATCATCAGATAAAGATATGATATTAGTTATTTGTATGATATAAATGAATAGAGCATTCTTCAGGTTCAATTCGATCAAAATCAGGCGCGAGAAATGTTATGCTTAACTGCATGGGATTTGAAGGAGCATTTAAAAGTCTATTATTAAATAATTTTAATACTAATTAACGCATTCCTTAAACGCAAATTGTGAAGAAGGCTACAATGAATGTTTACAGTCTCTCACATTTTTATCAAACAAGAAGGAAAAGAGTGATGTATCCTCATCATCCCCAAAAATTATAATTGATTGATTGATTGATTCTGGATTGTGTAATAAATACGAAAAATGTATCAGATGCAGAGGCCGATCAAAGAGTTTAGTATGTGGATGAGCCCTAATAAAGTGTCTTTAAAAAAGTCGTAACATTGTAAAACCTGCAAAAGCAATCTATTAGGTAATGCGGAAAATGAAATATATAAGTATATGCGCAATTGAGAGTATTGCAATAACAAAAAGTGGTTATGCTATCCGTCTAAAGATCTAATAGCTTGTTTTCAGGATATACAAGGCATGACAATTGGCACATTAAATAATGAATGCCATAATAAGAATGTTTAACGAATTGTAAAGTACTTCATAGAAATATTTTCAGATTTCAATTTTTTTAATTGTGAGGTTCACCAACAAGATGTAAAAAATTGTTTTGTAGATACATGTATTAACATAATTATATATAGTTGATGCCGAACTGTGAATAGAATACTCGATGATAAAATTAATTACGAAGGAGAAAATGTTATTAAAATATCGGCAAAAACGTATTACAATAAGTATAAAACTTCTAAATAATTATGTGCATTCATTAAGTATAGGAACTAGGTACTGTAGTATTGTATTCTGTCGCATTAAATGTAAGAACTAAGTACTGTAGTGTTATATTCTGTCGCATTAAATGTAAGAACTTGGGTACTGTGATATGGTAACGTATTGTAATATTGTATCTGTAAAATTTTTCAACTTAAGCATGTCCTGTAATTAAGTTCTAGTATTCCATGAAGATTATTAACTGTTGCTAATACGCCTGGTCTGCGCGGCATAGTAGATATAATATAAATCTTATAATCAAAAACCATTTTTCAAAGGCTGTTCTTATAATCAAAGTGGCTCCATAATAGGTATGATAGATATATGATATCTGAACTTACAATTTTTTCTGCGTGTGGTGTGTGTACCTGTACCTGATAGCGAATATATACGCTTTTGATTTAGTATGTCTTGCATATGTTTTAGTATTTTTGTGTACATTATATTAGTTATTTGTATAATATAAATTAATAAAGCATTTTGGACAGAATTTCAAGCAGCTGTTTTATGTGTATATTATCGTATAAAAAAGAGGAAAATCCTAGCCTTTTGTATATTGGTTTTCATCAATTCAAATTTCTATAATGTGCTGTAAGCTTCTTAATAAAAGTAACTAAGTATATTTTCAGATGATGTAGAGTTGTTAACACATTTTATTAATCTTTCTAAACCATGTATGCAATAATGTATGTATCATTGTTTACTTGTAAAACTCACTAAGTATTTTTAGAAGATGCTGAGCTGTTAATATTATTTATTTATAAGGTCAACCATTCTAAATATTGTATTAAATGTTAGAAGACATTTTATTTTATGGATTACATTCTAAATTTATTATATCATTTACAACAGTTGCCTTCATAAAGTATCAATATGTAAACAGCTCAGTATCTAAAAATACTTAGTGAGTTTTACAAGTAAACAATGCTACGTATAGCTTCCTATGAATAACTATAGGTATATACCTATGACGTCACAAAAAGTTGTCCTCAACAATCACCAGCGGCAGCACTTTCCATACATGCACGTTTGGGCATAGAGCAGCCCCTCTTGTTATATCTATATTATTTTACTCTTTGACAAGCTGTCAAGTAGGGAAGTGAAAAAAATTGTGATTATTAAAAAAATCGATTAAAAATCGATCATTTTTTAGAAAAATTCAATTTTTTTTATGCGATATTTTTATTTCAAATAATCGATTTTTAATCGATTTTTTTATAATCATCTAAAAATTAATACCGATTTTTTATTTGCAACCCCCGGTATAAAGTCTGGTTTTTAGACCCGGCCTGGAACGCGAACTTATCTTTTATTAATCTATACAAGTACACACATATCATTAATCTCTGGCGAACTGTCACCCTCCATAAGCTTATATTAACGCCATCTCTGCGTCTATGACGGCATTTCTTTTGAATTATTATAGATATTTTATATAATCATACATTCACCAGATAGTAGCCGATTCTCAGACCTACTGAATATGCATACAAAATTTCATAAGAATCGGTCAAGCCGTTTCGGAGGAGTATGGGAATGACGGAGGGGTATGAGTATGAGAGTGACACAAGAATTTTATATTTTAGATTATTCAAAAACTTTATTTTATGTTGGTTATTTTATAAGATCCTACTATTTCTGTTGCTTGTTTTTAATTACTCGTAATAAACCTATGTATTGATATATTTTTTTTGTATTTCTTTATCATCACAGAAAGTTATATTGTTTACCCTCTATCCAGGACTTCTAGTTCCACTGAAGATTATTTGATTATGCCAAAGAAGTACATCAAGAGTGGCATAATCCAGCAATACTGCTTAAAGTATTAATTTCTTTGCGCTTACAGGGTCCAAATAATTCTAGCTAATATTTTCAGCCCATTAAAGTTGGGCGCACTGTTGGGCACGGGGCTCTTTCACTTGGGAGGGTTAATGGTCTAGTATATCCCTCAGCTGGCTCTTACAGGTACCCTGGGGAAAAAATGGGGTGGTGACACTTGTATTCTTAGTCCATCACCACACGGACGATAGGTCTAAGGTCATTTATTGACAAAATAATATTTAGGATTTTAAGTTGGTGTTTATATTTAAATTAAATAGCAACATAAAAAAATCGGTTATAAAAAAAATCGATTATTTTTTTAATAAAAATCGATTATTTAATTTTCAAATTTTTTAAAAAATCGAATAAATAAAAATCGATTTCTTAGGTCCAATATGTAAATGTCACATCCCTACTGTCAAGCCGGAGCGAGTTCGCAAGATAGCTAGGGTTGCCAGAAGTTGCTAATTTAATACGCCTATTTATTTAATCACATAATATCTTAGACTACTAAATCAATAGGAGCTGTTACACACGCTGCTGTTTGCTTCACGGAATAAAAATCAAGTGGAAGTGGAAGTAGGCGTGGCACTCGTGTCATAAATATGCACTGTTGCGCTTATTTGATCTCCAGTCGCACAAGTACTTACTTAGTCGTATTCAGACTGTTCTAACGTTAACTCGTGTTGTTAGTATCGCGACTAGCTCATTTCGCCGTTGATATGCCGTATTGTCCAGTTTTGGAGTGCAAGAATAATAGTAGGAGAAGAAATCTTAAAAATGAAGTAATTTCGTACCATCGGTAAGTACAATATTATTTGATTCTAATAAAATTTTAGTTAATTCCAATTTACTAATAATTTATTGGAACGTCTCGTTAAAATCAACCTGATGTCATTTAGATAAAGTTTATTTTACATTGATTATATTCATTATTTCGTTCTTGAAAGTTCTTCGCTACTCAATTAGTCATGTACTTAGCCAGCCAGCCATCTTGTTGGAGCCACATACCTGTGTAAATGTTGAGTGGCACGTCTTCCAATAAGCCTGGTAGATGATTTTGTAAAAAGTCTAAGTAAGCCTCACTGGTTAAGGTGCCTGGGAGTTCGAAAGGTCCAATAATTCTACCGTTCAGTATACCGGTCCACATATTTATTTTGAAGCGATATTGTGACCGATCTTCTCTCATTAAATGTGGGTTTTCCACGTGCCACTCATGCACATTATGTAGATTTAAGTATCCATCTTTTTTAAAAGTTAACTCATCCGTCCAGAGTACTTTATCCAGGAAGTGGGGGTCTTCTCGGTGTCTTTGTAACATCGTTTCACAAAACACAATCCTTGCAGGATAATCTCGAGGCGACAAAGATTGAACTCGTTGCACATGGTACGGGTGGAGCTCGTTTTCCTGTAAAATCCGGTGTGCTATACTCTTAGGCACTCCTATGCTTGCCCCAAGTCCACGTACTGAGACACTCGGGTCTTCTGCGACTGCTGCTAGAACTTGTTCCTCGTATGGAATGCTGGGTCTTCCTGTGCTAACCATTTGATTAGGAAATCGGCCTTCTAAGAGTGATCGGTGCAGATTAACAAACACTCTATGATCCGGATGACGCTCAGAATTGGGGCATCTCTCACGATAGAGTCGAGCTGCAGCATTAGCGTTGCACCTGCATTCTCCATAAATGAGATGCATGTTTGCATACTCCCGTGCTGTGTATCGAAGCGGCATGGTGGCGATCACAGAATACACAAAATCACACGATCAGCGATAACGATAGTCCAAAAGAAAGCCAAGTTCGTCACAGACGGTCAAATCACAAATCAAATCCAAGTAGCACGTAATCAAGTCCAATAAGCAAGCCAAAGTGAGGAAGTACGAAAACGACACGAACGAATACAGAAAGATGCGCAGTAAACGAAAGAACGTAACGTACCTACTGAAGTATTGCAATTCGGGCGCAGATGATGCGGTCTTCCTATCTTTTTCACTCGTGGCCTCTATCCGTTTCATTCTAACTCATGACTCAAGGCTTGCTATCTCTTTCACTCTCACACGTTGAAGTAGCGTCACTATCTGTTTCCCCCAAACTAGTGCTGTCTTACTTTAATTTATGTAAGCTTTAAAGAAAACCAACATGCCATTAGCAAGTAAGCAAAACAAAAAATAAATCAATCATTTGTTTTAGAAAAAAAAAACCATAATTAGGATAAAATGTAGTAAGTGTTATAGCATTTTAGAAAGCCCACTAAATGCGCCATTTTTTAATGCCACGTGCCGAAATAGCGCAGTACATTTTTTTTTCAGCACAGCAATTTAAAGTTGAACGATGTAACAATTTTGAGTACATGTTTGGGCAAATTAGGGATATTTCCTCTAAAACCGAGATAGTTGTGTTCAAATTTTGAATTGTAATTTATACTAGCATTATTCAGTAACAAATCCCCCCCATAATAATTAAGCTAAGTAACATTTTGTAGTCATAGTACTTGAAAAATCATAACAAGGTGTTGATTTTCACGTTTTTTTTAAATGGCTATAATTTGTAGTGCTGGTAAAAATTTTTTTTTTCCTTTTTTTCTGAGAAACACCATCCCTTGGCCCGTCATCCGTTTTCGGCTTGACGTTGATTTCTGGGACACCCTGGTGCTCAAGTCCACTATTTTGGAACAATTGTCATACCGGCACAATACCGGCACGATACCGTTGCAATTGAAGTCAAATATCCGTAGTCTGCTATATGCCGTCATAACGGTCTTTCAATGGTAATAGAATTGTCGATCTCTTTTATCTATGCATTGAATTTTCGGTCTCTTTTATCTATGGATTGTGTTAGAATGGTATGTATGTGTTGCCGTTTTTAAAAAATGCGTTAGTTGAAGTGATTTTCGAAAAACTACTAATAAATTTAAACATTTAATCATGCTAGACTTCGTTTAAATATATTTGTACATACTATTTATTAGTATAAAAAGCAATGTGAAGTTTAGGAGATTAGTAAATTGCAATAAATTACAAAGAACAATTTCTAATATTTCTATCTATCTATTTTTTATTTATGGCAATCTGTCGACACAGGACAATTTAAAAATATTACTGTCAAATTCAAAATAGCAGACTACCGAAACATTTCAGTCATTGAATTGCAATTGTGAAGCAGTTGTGTACGAGACTAGCAATTTATGTCACTTTGACAATTGTAAGACAATGATGAAGTCGTTATGACGACACATTAATAGTAGACTACCAAAAACTTTACTATTGCACCATAATGGTACAATAATGGTACAGTTGTGACACCGTTGAAATACCCGACTCAGGGCCCTGTATGTGTGGAATATAAAAAAAGTCATTGTTTATACCTTCATCCATACTTATATTTATTTATTTTTTAACACAGCTTGAATTAACTTTGAATATTTCCAGAAAACTCCGACGAAAAGAAAGCCTTAAATTTTTTTTTAACAATAAATAATATTACTAACGATAATATATAAATAAAATTTCAATCAATGCCAATTTAAAGAAAAAATACTTGTTAATTTTCTGTCGCTGAAGTTGGTATGGATTGTGCGCATCACTTTTGAGAGTGCTCGATTGTGCGATGCGATGCTGTAATTGGAACACTCAACGTTGAGCATTGTGCCGCATAATGCGCTATTGTGCGCTGATTGGAAAACGGGGAGTGTAATCTATACTTAATATTATAAAGCGAAAGAGTTTGTTTGTTTATTTGTTTGTTTAAACGCGGTAATCTCAGGATCCGCTGGTCCGATTTGAAAAATTCTTTCAGTGTTGGATAGTACATTTATCGAGGAAGGCTATAGGCTATATAACATCACGCTGCAACGAATAGAAGCGAAGCATCAGTGTAAAATGTTGGAAGAAACGGGGAAAATCGTCACACGCGCGAGCTTTAAATGAAAACGCTCCCTTATCCATGTGAGTTACAACAAAGTAATGTATGAAGAAATTGTTTTTTACCTATAGATCTTTAAAAAAGTCCTCGAGGCCATATGTCTATCTCTTAAGGAAAACCTGCTGTACCCATAAGAACGTCAAAAAAATTATCTAATTCAATATGGTGTTTTTAAAAGCTATTTATGTGTATTTGGTAATATTTTTTATCAAATTAAATACATTAGTTAGCTTACGCATTTAATATAGATTACATCTGCTTTTCACAGCATACAATTTAAATGAATATCTTAGGAGATATGACGAAAAAAGAATTCTTTTTTCGTCATATCTCCTAAGATATATTATATATTTTATTTTACCGCGCGTAATTACGCGCGATAAAATAAAATACTTAAACTGTTGGCTGAGCAACGCGAACGTTTCCTCGGGGTATGATCGTTACACTGCTCAAATCCCAACGTATCGGTGCTGAGTTGGTTTTTATAAGCGTCGGCGTCAGAGTATGATCGTTACGCTGCTCAAATCCCGACGTATCGGTGCTGAGTTGGTTTTTATAGGCGTCGGCGTCGGCATCGGCGTCGGCGTCGGCGTATGGTGGTTACGCTGCTCAAATCCCGACGTACGTATCGGTGCTGAGTGGGTGTTTATAGGCGTGGGCGACGGCGTTGGCATCGGCATCGGCGTCGTCGTTGGCGTATGGTCGTTACGCTGCCCAAATCCCGACTTATCGGTGTTGGGTTGGTATCTATAGGTGCCGGAGACGGCATCGGCATCGGCATCGGCGTCGGCGTCAGCGTATGGTCGTTACGCTGCTCAAATCCCGACGTACGTATCGGTGCTGAGTGGGTGTTTATAGGCGTCGGCGTCGGCATCGGCGTCGGCGTCGGCGTATGGTCGTTACGGTGCTCAAATCCCGAAGTACGTATCGGTGCTGAGTGGGTGTTTAAGGGCGTTGGCGTCGGCATCGGCGTCGGCGTCTGGTCGTTACGATGCTCAAATCCCGACGTATCGGTGTTGAGTTGGTATTTATAGGTGCCGGCGACGGCATCGGCATCGGTGTCGGCGTCAGCGTATGGTTGTTACGCTGCTCAAATCCCGACGTACGTATCGGTGCTGAGTGGGTGTTTATAGGCGTCGGCGTCGGCATCGGCGTCGGCGTCGGCATCGGCGTCGGCGTATGGTCGTTACGGTGCTCAAATCCCGAAGTACGTATCGGTGCTGAGTGGGTGTTTAAGGGCGTTGGCGTCAGCATCGGCGTCGGCGTCTGGTCGTTACGATGCTCAAATCCCGACGTATTGGTGCTGAGTTGGTTTTCATAGGCGTCGGCGTCGGTGTCGGCATCGGATTCGGTGTCGGCGTCGGCATCGGCGTCGGGGTCGGCGTATGGTCGTTACGGTGGTCAAATACCGACGTATCGGTGTTGAGTTGGTTTTTATAGGCGCCAGCGTCGGCGTCGGCATCGGCATCGGCGTCGGCGTCAGCGTATGGTCGTTACGCTGCTCAAATCCCGACGTACGTATCGGTGCTGAAGTTGAAAATACTCAAAAATGGCTGTGATTCGGTTATATCTTCTGAATGCGTAGATCTAAATTATTTATTGATTGTATCTTTTAGCAAGGGACGGCATTGATCTACATTTGGTATAAGTTTCAAATTGATACCTGCAGCCGTTGCCGAGTAAAAAAAAGTTTAACGGGCGGATAGACAAACAGACGGACACCGTAGTGAGACTATAAGGGTTTGTACGAAGCCCTAAAAAAGTAAAACTCTGAGATATGATTTACTAAAATTACATTGGGGCCATGTGTGTTACTTCTTTAGAATTGTGAAAAAAATTAAAACCAAACGGACGATTTATTAATTAGCCGTAAAATGGCGTTATTGTTAGTTCATTTAATTTTTCGTTTCTAAATTCCACGCGTACGAAGTCGCGGGCACTGCTAGTGTACTACGTAAAGCTATACTCTACTCCACTCTACTCCACAGAACATTATTACTCTACTCCCTCTCAGTGTTGCCAGAAGGTTACATTTTTTACATTTTACGTAACTTTTGATCAGTTCATGTAACATGTATGTAAGAAACAATTTTAGTTAAATTTAAGTAACTTCTCAAGAATTACAAAAGAGGTAAAAATTTAAAAAAAAATCTTGAAAAATTAAAATATTCTTATTTAAATTTATTTAATGAAAACAAAAACTACCAAAAAATTAAAAAAGTTATAATTATATTGATAAATATAATTTTTTTTTAATTATTGTATACAAGAAAATATAAAATAATAATAATTTTTGATCTGCGAGCTGAAAATTACATGAGCGTGAATGTAGCAGACATCAGAAAAATTTAAAACTACAAATAAATAGAGTAAATAATTTAAAAAATAATATTTATAAAAAAAATTTTAATGCGCATTTTAAAAAAATAATATTTTATTAATTATTTACTCTATTTGTAAATAATTATAAATTTGGCTGATGGCTGCTACATTCACACTCATAAAATTACCACTACGTAAGTTTTAGTTTAAAAATGTAACTTTTCATGGATGCCAACGTAACTTTCGACCAAATCACTCTGGCAACACTGCTCCCTCTACTCTACTCTGTGCAGTACAATCAACCATCAATCAACAAATGTGTGAAGACGAAAGTTTTACACAAATCTCCTTTTTATTGCATTCAAATACATAAATTGTGATTTTTAAATAGTTTTTACAGCTACCTACTTCATAATATTTAGACTTTACTAGACTAGGGGCTAATGACTAAACGATTATTGAATTACCAAACCAGTGATGATAATAGAGTCTATTTTTGCGTGCTACCAATCATTCAAAATGGCAGTGATATTAACAATTTGCAAACGTGAAAAATAATTTCTTGAATTGGAAAGTTTCTGTGGGTGTATGGTGAATTAAACCCGGAAATGTGGACATAAAGTGTAAAATGGGTTCCCAAACACTAGAGATCTTGCGCCAGGGTGTTTGGGCGTCTTTGACAGGGGGCTGGTTTTACGATCCTCATCAAAATTTGTTTTGCAACACAATACATCTATATGTTTGGCTGTTTTTACTATGTTTACCGTTTTCTATATATCTGGTAAGTTACAGTTTAGAGTTACATTCATAGTATTGAGTTATTTGTAATAAAACCGTATTTATAGGAAAGCAGGTCATAATTGGTTAAGATCATTGTGTTTTTCAGCATTGACTTGAGTCATAGTGGTCAATGCCCTTACTATAATCGAGTGTGAAGTATTTAATCTGTGCAGTGCATAATTTCAACAAAAAAAAGCAATGTCCTTACATGCCTCTATTTTTTTCTTATATGTTTAAGCAAGTATGTGTTGTGCCAAATTATTTGCGCCACAATTGCAGACTTGTAAATATTCTGATAAATAATTTGTTTATTTCTATAAAAAAAAGTTTCAATACCCTGTTTTTATTTTAATTTTGTATAGTTATATAGTTTTGAGACCATATTTAACGAAACTTCCCTCTCCTTTAGTCTTATTGTCCAAGTTTTACAAACTTAATTTTGAGTCTTTATCATTATAATGAATTGTTATATACTTACATTATTAGGAGTGAGGCGTATTTATCGTAACAGGTAGATTTCACTGTGAATTAAAGATACCAGATACTAGCTGTTGCTGCACTTAAGAAATCACTGTGATCAAAAATAACAGGCAATACCATTCAACCGTCCATACAAATTACTAAAAAAACAGCTGAGAACAGCTCTGCATGAACTGTGAAAAAAGAACAGCTGTTCTTTTTTCACAGTTCATTATTATCCGAAAAATATAGTTGGTAGTTTTTCAAGAAGAAATCATTCTACATATGATACATCCATCTTTGGTCCTGTAATGTGTTATCAGGAACAGCCCGCAAATGCAAGAAATATAGTTGGTCGCTTATCAAGAACAATTCCTTCTTTATAAGTAACTTTCAAACTTGGTCGTTTTATCTGTTATTTACTTTGTCTCGTTCACGCTTATTGCATTGGCACGTGCTAAAACGAGATGCAAGTTATATAGAGTATATATATAGAGTAGATTAACATGAGTTGCCAGAACGGAATTTTCTTGTAATTCGAACAGAAAATTGATAATAAAAAAAGGATCAATTAATAAATCTAATATATAAAATTCACGTGTCACAGTGTTAGTTACCGTACTCCTCTGAAACGGCTTGACCGATTTTTATGAAATTTGACATGCATATTCAGTAGGTCTGAGAATCAGCCAACATCTATATTTCAAACCTTTTTTTTTAGTATGGCAAAACAACGTTTGCCGGGTCAGCTAGTTTTATATAAAATTATAACAATTGAATATTTTAAATTTTAATTTCTAGACGAAAAATGCTCGATTTAGAACGTTTTTGTTTCTGTTAATCAAATTTTATATTACAAGCAAATGTAACTTGAACAATGGATGATAAAGGCGAATTTGAATTGATACTTGAATTATTACATTTTTTTTTAAATTTCTCCCTATAAAAACTAAACAAAAATACAGTTGTTTGCTGTAATTTCAGTAAAAAATAAATAAAAAAAGTTTTGGTTTGTGAACTTAATAAAAGGTTTAGTTCTAATAAAGTATAAATGTAATGAAATGATTTAATAATATACATACAATTATAAAATATAGGTACAAGTTTTGTTTAGTTATATCGGCAACATGTCGAGTAAAAAAGTAAGTGCTGCTTGGGACTATTTTGTGGACATAGGTGAGTTATGCAACCTGCAACATTTGTAAAATTGTCTTATAAGTCAACAGTGACTAATTTAAAGGTTGTATGTATGTTATTATTAAATTAATAAATAGAAAGACCTGTTTTTATTTATTGAGATAAAATGAAAATGTAGGATTAATTTCAGCTCTTTTTAGTTTTGATTTTCTAGGTTCCATTTCATTTTATTCATTCGACTTGGAAACTTGTGGTCGAAATTCGAAGACGCAGCCGGAAGCTGCTTCTATCTAAATATAACAGCCTGTTATTTAATAACAGGTATTGACACCTGTTTTCTTCGTATAACAGTAACAGGAATAACAGATATCACTTTTCTGCTGTTATAACCCATCGCTGCTGAATATACATAAGCTCACACACCAGATGGTGGTTTAACATTTAAAATTGAGAACTCTACTCTGTTGTCGGTCTAAAGTAAAGTCTAAAGTAAAGTCGACAACATAAAGTTAATAATAAATAATTTTTCTTTCACTCCCCTTGAGTTTTCTTGCCAGATCTTTCTCAAGTGGGACGCGTTCCGATCTGGTGGTAGTATATTAGATAAAATAATAAAAACTTAATAATTAAAATAAATACTAATTTTCTATAAATAAAAATTAACAATTTTTCTTTTTAATATGAACTAATTTAAATCTTAAACCAATAATTCTTTTTTAAAAAATTTCTTGTTATTATGTAAATAATATTGTATTTAAGTATATAAACTTAGTTTTGCTGGCTATATTGTATACTACCTCTATAATAATTAAAACTTTAGTCTATGATAAAATTATGTATGTTTTACCTTATATAATTTAAAATTTAAAAATTTTCTTTATATTGTTACAATTTGTTAATGTATTTTAGAAACTAAAATAATGTTATTGATTTTATGTAGTCTGAGCACAATGTAATATGATATAGTTTATAGTAAAAGTCTATCTTTATGGTCAATGTAAAATTAAAATCGAATGTGGGTAAACCCTGTAATAACTGATCGTAGAAGACACATTACAGCTCAGTCTCACCCGTGACCATAGTGACTGCAAAGTCTCCGAAACGTCGGGCCAAAATTTAAAACAAATATACACGTCTAAACGGTTCCGGTTCCGGTTATTGATTCGTAAACACGTACGTTAACGGTCTCTGCAAATTTATTCGGTTTTTCGTGCAAAAAGTTTTTGTTAAGTGCGCTTAGTTTGAAAAAACAAATAATTAGTAAACTGTGATCACATTAAAAAACAAAGTACGCTAAATTATACGTTATCGTGAGTGTAAAGCGTTCGTAAAAACTTACATTCATAACCTAAAAAGTGTTTTTACTTTCAAACATAGACTATAGACTTTGACAGCTCATACCAACCTAACAATAAAATAGGGTTACCAGTATAAGAAAATTTAAATACGCCAAAAATGGAAATAAATATGGATTTACTGTTGGCGAAATTGGACGAGAAGCTAAATCAGCAAACTTTGCTCATAACAACTGCTGTGACAAATAATGTAATGGAAGCTTTAAACGAAAAACTTACTGACATAATGGAAGAAAACAATAACCTAAAAAAGAAGATAACTTACTTAGAACAAAAACTAAACTACGTCGAAAAAGAGAAACGCAAAACAAATCTAATATTTTTTGGAATTGAAGAACTTGATAAAACAGAAATTGAACTAGTAGACTACGTCAAAGATCTGATAATAGAAACAGGAGTGCACCTTGATAGTCATGAGATAAGTCGCGTGCAACGAATTGGACGTTGGACGGGAAAGAACCGTCCGGTATTGGTGTCCTTCTCTTCTATATGGAAAAAACACTTAATTATGAGAAATAAAACTACCTTGCCTCAGGGTATATATATCAAGGAAGATTTCCCCAAGGAGGTTATTGAAAGAAGGCGACAATTACAAGTTCAGGTCGAAGAAGAGAGAAAAAAGGGGAAAATCGCTTATATAAAATATGATAAGCTTGTTGTTAAAACCTCGTATGAATCTACCCACGATAAAAGGAAAAGAGAGGAATCTGGATCACCTAACAAATTACAGCAGAAGAAAACGAATTATCAGACTAAATTAGTGCCTACACAAACGTCAAAATCAGTTTCTAATACAATGGTGAAACCGGGTATTCTTAATTATGTTGAGCGTGGCAAGTCTGCCCCTGTACCTGGACCTTCAAAAAACTAGCTCTTATCGACATCCGGAACCAAAATTGCAACAATACTAACTCCACTGTAACTAAACTAACTCAAACAAATAGCACCCCAAGCCGGCTAGTCACCGTGGGGGAAGTAGACTACCACCCTCCGACACAAAGCAACACAAAACGCAACAAATACAACAAAAAGGAAAAAGATCAAATAACAACCAAACCAAGAAAAGATAGAGACACATTAAGCATTTGTATTGCTGCTCTAAACGTCCTTTCACTGAAATCCGAAGAAAGCCTTACAGAACTCGAACATGCTTTACAACAAATCAAATGGGACATAGTCGGATTAAGTGAAGTTAGAAGAATGGGAGAAAATATTACAGCCCACGCAGACTACCTATTTTACCACATAGGAGAAATCCCAGGCCAATATGGAGTAGGATTCATCATCAAAAAGTACCTTGAAAATTACATAGATGGATTCATAGGAATTTCAGATCGCATAGCAATGGTAAATCTTAAACTACCTGGCTATGAAGACCTCTGGTCCATTGTGCAAATTTATGCTCCCACGGAAAGAGCGGACATTGAAACAGTGGACACGTTCTATGAAAATCTGAATAAAACAATACAAATAAACGCTCACAAGAACCTGGTAGTGATGGGTGACTTCAATGGACAAATTGGAGTACGACAGTTAGAAGAAAATACAACCCTGGGACCGTTTACTTATGACAACAAATTAAGAAGCAGAAATGGAATGAAACTTATTAATTTTGCAATGGAAAACAATTTAACTGTCCTAAACACAATGTTTAAGAAAAAAAGAGGTCGGATGTGGACTTGGATATCCCCAGATGGGAAGTCTAAAAACCAGATCGACTTCATAATGACCAATAAAGCCAGACTATTTTCAAATATGGACGTCATAAACAACTTCAATTTTAATACCAACCACCGAATGGTCCGTGCTGAACTAATAACGACCCCATTAAAAAGACCAAGACCACGAGTGAACAGGGGGATCACAAATCCCACCAAGTACCAAATAGACCAAATAGCAGATTATCTGAAGATGAAACTTGGGGAATACAAAAAAGAGACGTCAAATAACGAGGTGCAGGACAAATACAATTGGTTTGAAAGGACAATAAAATCATCAATCCAACTAGGTGCTAATAGCAAAGATAAACACAACAAATGGATGACAACTAAAACAGCTAATCTTTTTGCACAGAGAGCTAGATTGATTAAGGAGAAAAACTCTAAAGACAGACGAAAACAAATAGCAAGCCTCAGTAAAGAAATTAAAGAAAATATTAGACGAGAAAGAAATCAAGGAAGAATGGAAACAATTGAGAGACATATCAACCAGACAGGTGGCATCAAAAAGGCGTACAAGGAATTATCTGATAAAAAAGACTGGATTGTACAGATGAAAGATAGAACAGGAAATAAGAAAAATCGGAGACAAGAAATACTGAGAGTTGCAACATCATATTACAAGAAATTATATGAACAAACCACAGTTGAAATAGAAACTAAACTCCCAGATATCTCAACCGTACCCTATATTCTGAAAGAAGAAATAGAAACCGCTATAGAAACACAAAAAAACGATAGAGCGCCTGGCCCAGATGGAATAGATAATGAAATCTTAAAGCAAATGAAACCTTTAATAACACCCGTTCTCACAGACATCTTTAACGATATCATCAATACAGAAGCCATTCCCCAGCAATGGTCTAAATCTAACATAATCCTTCTGTTTAAAAAAGGAGACCAATATGACATTGGAAACTATCGGCCTATAAGTTTGATGTCCAATCTATATAAAATATTCGCCAAGATCATACTCAAACGAATAGAAGGGAAACTTGATGAACAGCAGCCGATAGAACAGGCGGGTTTTCGCAAAGACTACTCAGTACTTGACCACATACATGCTGTGAGACAAATCATATCAAAATACAACGAATACCAACTAACTTATTATATAGCATTCGTGGACTACAGCAAGGCATTTGACTCTTTATTACACACTAAGATCTGGGAAACACTAAAAGAACAGGGGATTGAACAAAAATACATAAGACTAATAAGAAATGTATACAGAAACAGTTCAGCATGCATTCAGTTAGAAAAAAAGGGTGAATTATTTGAAATACAAAAAGGAGTAAGGCAGGGGGACCCTCTCTCTCCGAAACTTTTCTCAGCTGTATTAGAAGCAATTTTTAGAAAATTTGAATGGGAGAACTTAGGACTAAACGTCGACGGGCAAATACTAACTCATCTAAGATTTGCTGACGATATTGTGCTTACTGCGAAAACGCCAGAAGATCTGAACAGGATGCTAAACGAACTATCATCAGAGAGTGAAAAGGTAGGACTCAAACTAAACCCAGAAAAGACAAAAATAATGACAAACGGAATAGAAAAATCCATAATCGTACGCGACTCGCAAATTAATTATGTTAAGGAATATATATATTTAGGGCAGTTGATATCACCTAAAGATGACATCAATAAGGAAATAGAAAGACGCATAACCAACAGCTGGAAAAGATATTGGAGCTTAAGAGAGGTTATGAAAGACAAAAACATACATACATCAACAAAAGGCAAACTTTTTGACACCTGCATACTACCAATATTAATGTATGGCAGTCAAACATGGAGTATAGCAAGATATAATATTAATAAACTTTCTGTTTGCCAACGCAAAATGGAAAGAAGTATGCTGGGAATCAAAAAAAGGGATAAAATAAGAAATAATATTATAAGGAAAAGAACTAAAATCCAAGATGTAACCCTGAAAATTAAACGTTTGAAGTGGAAGTGGTCAGGTCATATGATACGAGGGAAAAACAAATGGAGCAAGATAATCTCTCAGTGGTATCCTAGAGAAGGCCAAAGAAAAAGGGGTAGACCGCTGAGCAGGTGGGATGATGACATAAGAAAAGTAGCTGGAGTGACATGGTACAGAGTGGCAATGGAGCGGCAGGAATGGAATAGGTTGGAGGAGGCCTTTGTCGAAGGACAAACGGATTTGCAAAATGTAGTTAAAGCCCGGATAATAGAATAGACAGAACCATTATAAAAATATTGTGAATTCCGAATAAAGGCTATTATTATTATTATTATTATTATTATTTTACACGTCTAAATCCGTAAAAAGTAGTTTTATTATTATTGTTTTGTTTAATAGCAATCTGTTGATTTGTATAGTCAATCAGCAATTACTGCCAGCGTCATGTTATGGATACTCATGGGCTTCTTGAAAGTTAGGGTAAATTTAAAATAGAAAAAGTATCTAATTGTGGCAACAGTAGTGGGTCCTGAAACAATCACAAACACAAAATAGTTCCTAGATTTATAAGATTTTTCAAATGTTTCTGGAGTAATTTTTTCTGTACCGCTCTGAAATGACAGTGTAATGCTTAGAGTTATTTTATAATAAAGTAACAGCTTTCTAAGCGTGATCTCTATAGTCTCTGCCTACCCCTATGGGAAAAAGGCGTGATGTTATGATGATGATCGGGGTAAACTTAAGGTGTAAAATGAAATGAATGAAGAATGGAAATGTCACTGCCCAAGTCTTCCCCAGGGTGCTGTAAGAGCCAGACAGCCAGGTAAGGGATATTAAAGCAGTTAACATCTAATGTGAGAGATGGAAAACTCGAAACTAAACCCTATGCTAACACGCCTCAGGGACTTAGCGTGCCTTGGTGGAGCACTGTATAAAAATTTGTTTGGGGGCTTTTACAAAGGGTAAAGATTTCTCATAAAATAAAATAAAAACCTGCAATAACCGATGTAGGGTGCTGCCAACGTCCGAACGCACGCTCCACGCGAGAAAAAATGTATAAAAATTTGTTTGGGGGCCTTTACAAAGGCTAAAGATTTCTCATAAAATAAAATAAAAACCTGCGATAACCGATGTAGGGTGCTGCCAACGTCCGAACGCACGCTCCACGCGAGAAAAAAAGAAATCACTTTTGCTATTTTCTAAAAAAATATAAAATATTTGGGAAAAATTTATTAATTATTGCTTACCTACTTCCGCGTTGGGGGTCCCGTATACGGCGGTAGTTACGCCCCGAACGCGCAGGGTCAGCGCGTCATAGTAGACCACAAACCCCTTTAGAAGTGGGTGCTGGTGAGAGAGAGAGCAACTCCATTATTTTAAAATTTTATTGACAGAAATTTCATTTTGTTTTTAATCGTTATAATCTCAATCGTTTTCCGCGTGTCTGTCGTGTCGTCATCCGCTCACCCACAACTCAGGTTCTAAAATTCTGATAATTCTAATTTATTCGTATTTAGTAGTTATTCAATATCTAAACTTTAGTTATGCTCTTATGCTGTTTCCATTTCTTGGTGACAGGCCTTTTTTATCCATTTATTTATTACTAGCTGTTGCCTGCATAGAATTTAGAAAATTTTCACTCTTTATGCAATATTTTTCACTGATGCCTCGCTCCTTTTGGTCGCAGCGTGATGTTATATAGCCTTCCTCGATACATGTACTATCCAACACTGAAATAATTTTTCAAACCGGACAAGCGGTACCTACCTACCTGAGATTAGAGCGCTCTAACAAAAAAACTTTTCAGCTTATAGATATATCCCATCTCTATCAGTTTCTCCGTGTCTGGTATGGCCTTGTACGTGTGTGTTATATTTTTTTTTATAAAATGATGCATAAACCTAAATAATGTAAAATACCGGTCATGTACGAGTTTGATTCGCACACGAAGGGTTCTGTCTCGTTTTTATCGTATTATATTCGTCATACTGACCCGAAGAAGGTAAGGGCAGAGGAATGATGTTGATGAGTATTTGTGGTTGTGCCATCAACTGATGTACACAACTGAAATTTTCAGCTCTCTAACTAGGCTGGTCTAAAACAACATTCAATTCGGCTCAAAAGTACAAAGTGGCGGCCAACGAAAAAAAGCCAAGGCCATTTACCAGGTAGTGGATAAGCTTTTTAATCTTGAAGACATGTAACTTAAGCCTAGCTAAATCGTACTTCATGATGTACGGTCTAATAAGATATGGTATTCTTAATTTAAGTGACGTAGTGGTTTTCGCAAAGTTCAAACGTCACTTTTACAAGCAATACAACAAGTATGTCATTGGAAAGAGAAAACCTGTTTATGTTTCAAATGAACCTGTGGCGTGTATTAGCGACACACACATATGTAGTCATTGACACACTATCTGGTACATCCGCGTGAGCGATAGGCGCACTCTATCTATACTAATATTATAAAGCGGAAGAGTTTGTTTGTTTGTTTGAACGCGCTATCTCAGGAACCACTAAGCCGATTAGAAAAATTCTTTCAGTGTTAGATGGCATTTATCGCGGAAGGCTTTAGGCTATATAACATCACGCTACGACCAGTAGAAGCGAAGCAGCAGTGAAAAATGTTGCAAAAATGGGGAAAATTTTCTAAATTCCACGCGGATGGAGTCGCGGGCAACAGCTAGTAGTTAAATATACAAGATTGGAGCAGTGAAACGATGTTCCAATGTACGTACGTTTTAGTACCACTCGTGTTAATCACTTCTGCTTTAATTATTTGATGGGTTTAATAACTTTTTATTGTTTCAGTACTTCCCACCAGCGAGTCTTGGATGGATTATATACTGCGCTCTAGTGGCGCTGCTGTTCGTTGGGCTCAAACTACTGAATCATCAGTTGCATCATATGTATGATACTACAGAGGGCATCATTATACCAGAGAATAATCCGCAAAACACTAACGAGAACACTGCGTGAGTAACTATTACTGCCATTATCTAAATAGCTTAATAAATATCAACTTAATAGGGGTTCGCATGAGTTACCTTTTTGATTAAAGTTTTTATATTTTCACAAAACATATTGATTTATGAAAAACAGTAATTATAAAATATTTGTTTAATAAGTTTGAAGATATCTAATGTCTGATTATTGTTTTAACAACTGGTTGTGGCAAAACTGCGTAATGCATTCAAGTAAAAATAATATTAATTTTACTTTAACAAAAACCTATTTGAGTTATACAGGGTGTGGCGTAATTAATGGATAAGCCTGTGCCTGTGGATAAGCCTCCTACTGCGCTATACGAATATGTATATTTTTAATTAATCCTATGTATGGTCTTGAAAAAAATGGCATAAGTCATGTTTTTCATAAAATGACTACTTTCACTAACCAATTATGCTACTGTTGCCACAATTTTAAAAAATTTTGCATTCTGTTTTTTTTATAAAACAGCTTAAGAGGTGAGCTATTGAAAGCAATAAAGAATTCCCTATTCGTAATACAAATTTTGGGAAAAAATACATGAGATATCAAAAAAGTGTTATTGATTATTCAATTTGTTGACTTTGTACATCGTCTAGCTTAAAAAATCTTTATGGGAGTTGATTTGCCCAATATCTTAAAAACATGCTTGTTTTATGCAGTTTCCGAAATGGTATAATACTTATTACATTTCACGAGGTTTTAAAAAAAAACGACAGTTGTAAAAAAATACCCTAATTTTCTTTAACAGAATTATTAATTTATCTTAAACATGTCTTTGTAAACAGTTTGAATGGACCCTTTTTTGTGTGCTCCGGAGCAGGTAGTCATTCACAATGGACCCTTTTTTGGGTGCTCGGGAGCAGGTAGTCATCCACCATGAATAGGGTAAGCAGATAACGACTCTAAGTCAACTACTTGTGGTTGTTTATCGCACGGCAAATCCAGACGGTTAGTCTTATCATAAGACAGAGACAAAGCATTTTGATGTCAAATATGATGGTAAATAACAGTTGTAGAGATAGATTTTTATTATTCTCACAAACAACAAAACAGCTTTTGAACTTGTTTAACAAAGTTAGTGCTCTTTTGACTATCGTCTCTTGCGCACATATCGTTTGCTCTATCGTGTTTGTTATTGTGACGTGAATTTGGCTTATGTACTACGGACTCTGTTTTTGCTATACGAATTGGACAATTGTGATATTATCGACGACTTCTACATATCCCTGGACTACTGATCATGCCGCGTCATACGTACACTCCTCAAGAGTATGCAAATATGCATCTTATTTACGGCCTGTGTAACTGCAATGCAAATGAAGCTGCACGCGAATATCCTCGAAGATACCCCGATTTGCGACACCCAGACTACCGGGTGTTTACACGTGTGCACATCGCTTTTAGCGAAGGGCGAATGCCTGGTACCGGTGTTGGTGGTGCTTCGGAAGGCAGACCTCGACGACATCGTGATGACGAAGTTCTAGAAGCTGTGCGTGCTAATCCAGAGTTATCAATTCGTGAGTTAAGTAGAGGAACCGGTGTAGATACGCGTACTGTGGGCAGAATTCTGCACAGGCATGAGCTTCACCCGTATCACTATCAAAGGGTGCAAACACTAATGACACGAGACTATGAGCCTAGAGTCCAATTTTGTCGCGTCATGTTGCGAAAAATACGCGAAGATTCGGCGTTTTTTGACAAAATACTGTGGAGCGATGAGTCATCATGTAAAAGAAATGGCTACGTCAACATGCACAATCTTCATAGTTGGCAGGCAACCAATCCGAGAAACATAAGGCAAGACCGAGCTCAAGTCCAGTTTAAAGTGAACCTTTGGACAGGAATTTTAAATGGACAAATAGTTGGGCCCGTCGAACTATCCGAGACACTAACAGGTCCCAATTATTTAAATTTTCTGCAAAATACGTTGCCGGAACTATTACAAAGTTTAAATGTGCCAGAAAACTACTGGTTACAAAATGATGGTTGTCCCGCTCACTACGCACGAATTGTACGGAACTACCTCAATGATGAGTACAATGAGAGGTGGATAGGTCGTTTGGGTCCCATTTTGTGGCCACCAAGGTCCCCTGATTTGAACCCTCTAGACTTTTTTTACTGGGGGTGTTTAAAAGAAAAAGTGTATAAAAAAGAAATAGCATCCCTGGAACAACTAAAGGCCCTGATTTTTGAAGCCGCTGATGAAATCAAGAGGTCCGGCTTCATCCGACGCCTAAAGCGGTCATTTATCCGTCGATGCAGGGCCTGCATAGCCGCAGGTGGCCGCCATTTCGAACATTTTTTGTAAAATAAAATTTATGTAGTGTTTGCATCTTTAGAATAAAAAAAATAAAATAAGTTGTTATTTTTTTTCAACGACTAACATTCCCACTGGTAAACTCAGACAGATAAGTTAAAATACCACTGACAGTTTGTTTAAGTTAACAGTATTAATTTGATTAATTAAATCACAATAAGAACATTTTTTTACGAGTGTCATTTGGTTCTTTAATATCACATCAAACTTAATAAGTATTATAATAAGTATTATACCATTTCGGAAACTGCATAAAACAAGCATGTTTTTAAGATATTGGGCAAATCAACTCCCATAAAGATTTTTTAAGCTAGACGATGTACAAAGTCAACAAATTGAATAATCAATAACCCTTTTTTGATATTTCATGCATAATTTTCAAAAAATTTGTATTACGAATAGGGAATTCTTTATTGCTTGCAATAATTCAACTCTTAAGCTGTATTATAAAAAAAACAGAAAGCAAAACTTTTGAAAATTGTGGCAACAGTAGCAGAATTGGTTAGTGAAAGTAGTCATTTTATGAAAAACATGACTTATGCCATTTTTTTCAAGACCATACATAGGATTAATTAAAAATATACATATTCGTATAGCGCAGTAGGAGGCTTATCCACAGGCACAGGCTTATCCATTAATTACGCCACACCCTGTAGAACTGAATATATAAGTAAAGTTAATCTTTAATACAGTTTGCACATTTTGTTAACAGCCCTGATGAAGGCATGGAGATGCAAATGTTAAAAGTTGGTGGTATGCCGGCGACGGGCAGCGACAACGATTCAGTAACATCTTTAGAATACCATAAGCCTAACAACAGCACTATAGGTATGATACTACTCTAAATTAATTTAAAAATTATTTAAGAATTTTGAATAGCATTTACGTGTTCATTTTAATCATGTTTGTTACAGATTTAAAGGTAGATGTCCATCGTAAAAACTCTGAATCTAGCATGGAGGACAGTGCAATATCCGCCAAGCAGACAGAAACCGTCGCCACAACTAAATCAGATTTATGTGTAGCTCAATCATCAGAACAACCCGGTCCGCCATTCCGATCAGTGGCTCGAAGTCGATCTAAATCTGGTCACAGAAGAGAACACAGAACTTCTAAACGAAGAGCTCAAGGTATTCGCATTGAAGAAATGTTAATGGAAGCTGCCAGGAATCCTCGTCTAGAATATAATCTACCTGGACACATGATGGTTGATAATGGTCCATTCGCCAAAGTTAGTCGACGGTACCACGAATGCCCACATCGTCGTGGCTCAAGCAACAAAGACTTTTTTAAAGAGTGGTTGTACTTAGATGGTACTGAAGCTGCGGGTGAACCTTATCAATCGAAATTCGCAAGACAATTGAGCTCCGATTCCAGAGAGCATTGCGAATTCCCCACCGTAGGTCCTCCTTCCCCCAAAAAGCGTATTGCTCATCGAAGGAGATATGCGAATTATCCAGATGAGACGTGTACCAAATCAGCGATGGCATTGGCAACACAGGCCCAGTCTTCTAACATGAGACGAAATTCAAACTCAACAATGTCGACAATACAGTTACCACTTCTAAATTCCACTGCGCAATTAGTTTCGCACATGAGAAGACATTCTAATAATGCTGACACTGGATTTTTCGCTAGCGTTGAACTAGGAGAATACATGATGGTGAAAGCCGAAGCTCCAGTGGGTGATGCCGAAAAAAGTAAAGTAAAAGGTTCAGGCTTTAGAAGAATCAAAAGTGCAGCATTAGAAATAGGATGTCCCCCTCCCAGTGTATCGAATTTATCACCTCATCCGAACAGTGCAGAGACTATTGGCGGTCAAATGCTAAAAAATCCAAAAAGTGCCGTTATTCCGCCTCCTAGTAAATGTTTGACTCGCGGACCTCATTTGAATTTGTATCCAAGGAATGAAAATGGGGAAGGTTGTAGCTATCCATATTTAACATATGGCTCGGAAATAGTTTGTCCAATAGCAGAAATATCAGATGAAATGCAAACGTCACAAAAAGAAACAGACTTAGATTCGAGTGGAGAAAGTTATAGTGATTATGACGATGAAAAACAGTTTCGGGGTTTTGACTGGGACGCCGAGCAATCATCAGCAATGCGTTCTAGTGATTCTGACTATGAAAATAATGGTTCTAGATCACCGCTACTCGATAGGCCGTCTGATGTTCGTGTAGTTCGTACCAAAACGCACGAGTGTAAAAAACATTGTTGTGACAGACATTCTAGTAAACGTAATCCAGATTGTCCAAATGAAACAAGTAAACCTGTAAGACTGAAAAAGCTTAAACACGATTCTCAATTTGAACCTAAACGCCATGAAGGGCAAGCAGCGTCTTGTGAATGTAAAAGTAATTCCAATAATGATTATTTTGACAAAGCTAGTGCAAGCTCCAAAGATTTATTAATAGAAAAATCTAGCCTGGAATCCAACGAAAACGCTGAACAGGTTGATAAAATTTGTGAAGAAAAACAGATAGTAGAAATGAAACTTTGGGACCACGACATTTCTAATTCTAGCAGTAGTAGCGATACTAATATAGACAGGCCGCCACTAGAAAAGAAAGAGGACAAGAACAATGCCCCAGAAACTGAAGAATCACAACTGACATGTGATAGCAAAAGTGCAGATGAAAGAAGTGTATACAGCTTAGATTGGCTTTTTGTAGAGACGGGTCAAACACAAGAAGATTTCTGCAAAGAAGCCGCCGACTGTGCTGTTTCAGAAGCAGTTCTCTGTCAAAAGTTAGCCAATGCACTTGGCGAATCGTCTTCTAACGTTCCAAAAAACTTGGGTGCTATACCAAAGCAGATAAAAAACTTAGCGCGTTCACGGGCATCTTCGCAAAAGGAGAACAAGAAGAGAGATTCTAAAAAAGAGAAAGATGAGAATCAAAATGAAGAAGGCATTCTTTTCGATGCAGTAGAAGCTCAGGCTGCTTTGGTACAAGGATTAGAATGCTTATTTGCCGCTACGAATGCCAACACCGTCGTTATGCCTCCTCCGAATAGAGAAGAAAGGCGTCACAGCCAGAGGCAAAGTTTTAGAGCAGAAAGAGAGAATTCGCACAAAACAAGAAAGCGCTCTATAGAGGAAGTTGCTCAAACATCAACGAACACACTTTTACCAACATCGATGCCTTTACTGGCAGCGTTTCTCAATTCTAGAGTAGATTTTGGACCATGCTGTGTCCCAGCCTATGTAGCAAATAACGAAACTGCTCCTCCTCAGAACACACAGCCGCCAGAAGAATGTCAAAGGCTCAGGCCGCTCATGGACAGAAACCATAGAAATCGAGTAAGGAAAATAAAACGTTCCACACGCCAGCGCAATAATCCCTCTTCACAGAACAACACAGAAAAGAAGGAGAAGCCTCCTGTTTTAGATAGTTCCAACAGTTCGAATAGCGTGCATTTTGCAACGTCATTTGACGATACGACTGATGGAGCTATTCATTGCTTTATGGATGAATACGGTAGCTGGATGTCTTATACTTTTGATAAAAATAGTTCAGGGCGAACGCAGGCGCAACCGATTCCTTTGCCGGAAAAAGAGGATGGTATGCGCATCAACCGAGTTAAACCTATAGACAATAATCCTGATAATAATTCTCAAGAAACTGCCGGTGAAGGAAGTTGTGGCTCTCTAGAATCTGAAGCTGGTAACAGTGAAAGTATAACAAAGACTAAACGTGGCGACAGCATTGAACAAAATTCCTCTAATCAGGGTAGTAATAATCCCCTCTTGTCGAGTAACAATAATGTATCGACAGTTGTTCCTATAAATACTAATAGTAGTAATAAAAGATTCTATGTGTTTGATGGTGGAACTGGCACTCACAGTGACCAACCGAGATCTCCAGTAGCATATGTGACTGATAGTTTATTAGAACAAATAGAGGCTGAAAGACAGTCCCGAATGGGACTACCTAGTATGCATATAAACTTCATGATGAGTCAACAGAGGGCTCAGCAGTTAGCCCAACAACAAGTAGAAAATACGTATGCAGATATACCTAGTTTACCTTCAATAGAAGAGCATAGCATAGATATGAATATTAGAAACAAGGTGTCTAAATTCATAGAAGATAAGGAGAGGTCAAACCTACCCAAACCAAAGACGTATTACAATTTTAAGTTATCGAAATGTTTTCAGTTGAAAGTCACCATGGATAGGCTGCAACTTATGGCTTTGTTTGATAGAAACTTGACAATTAAAGAAACGTTAATTACGATCATGTTAGCTGTGATGGTAGCAGTGTTAGGATCAATGGTGTTAAACATCGGATTCTACAGGGATATATATGCGTTTTGGTTCTGTTTCATTATGGCGGGCAGTCAGTATTCTTTGTTGAAGAGTGTACAACCAGATTCGGCTTCACCAGTTCACGGGTTTAATAAAATGGTGGTGTTTTCACGACCTGTTTACTTCTGTTTATGTGCTGCACTTTTATGTGGAGTGCATGGTTATTTAGAGCAAACCACTCCAACGACAGGTGAAGTCCACACTCGTCAAAAAAGAAGCTACGATGTCACAAAACCGTTCACAATATATGGAATTGAAATAGATGAAAAAGATTTTTTGACTATAATTCAAGATGTGTTAGCGAAGTTCCTACTGTTTTTTCCTTTAGCGTTTAGCTTGGGACTGTTTCCTCAAGTGAATACGTTTCTTATGTACTTATTAGAACAGATAGATATGCACATATTTGGTGGTAACGCAACCAACAGTTTAAGTGCTGCGGTGTACTGTATTGTGCGTTCTTTAGCAGCTGTCGGTGTACTCTACGGATTCGCTTACAGCGGCCTTGTCGAAGGCAAGAAATCGCAGCACCAAAAGCACAACATTCTATTCTCTATTTTCTGTGGTCTTTTAGTACCCATATCGTATCATTTAAGTCGTAGTGCTAGCGACTATACTTTAATATGGAATTTAATTAAGAAACATTTGCTTCCACCGGAATTGTATGTTATTCACAGTCCAGAATGTTCGCCGGATTGCGATAAAGGTGATCCGAATACTTTGAGCGAAG
Organism: Orgyia antiqua; assembly: GCA_916999025.1. Classification (NCBI taxonomy): domain Eukaryota; kingdom Metazoa; phylum Arthropoda; class Insecta; order Lepidoptera; family Erebidae; genus Orgyia; species Orgyia antiqua. The sequence goes on from OU779869.1 coordinate 14,629,316, forward strand.
AAAAGAAGAACAATTCAGAAAGTAATATATCTAAGCAGAATTCTATTGGTAGTTCTGCCTCAAAGATCAATTTTAGTTCGGAAACAAATATTGCTAGGCAGAAACGTTCACAGACATCGAGTGTTAGTTCTTTGAAAATGGACCCGAGGGGTGCTGATACAATGAATTCTACAACGTCTTTGAAGGCTGATCCTCCAACTGAAGAAGATAAAACTCAGGATACAAACACCAACTCGTCGAATGTGAAAACTGAGACAGATAAACCAGAAGAGGATATGGAGGATCCGTTACCGATGAAATTGCAGGCGACGGTCAATGCTCGACTTAAGAATGACGTGATAGTGTGCACATTTCTTGGACTGTTCGTGTTTGGGATACACTGTACTACAGTTTTTACGACTTTGAAACCACAATTGAACACGGTAAGTTATTTCAGACTTTTGTCAGTAGGTATTCTTTATATTTACTTATCACTACGCCAGAGAGAAATCCAAAGATTTGCATAAAAACAGGTCCTATTCAAGTCACGCGTTTTTCTATCCATTTCCATCTCATGAGGGTAGGCAAAAATATTCTCTTCTTTTAGCTTTGTTCGTATCTATATAATTCTAGTATGGACCGAAGACACTTCAATAAGGTAATTTAATTTTTTGTATTGATGTGTGATCGCTCTCTGAGAATTATTTTAATATAAGTCAAAATGCATTTTTTCCTAGGTGTTATGGATAATCGCCGGTATTCTAGGCTGGGTACTACACTACCTGATACCTCAGCTGCGCAAACAACAACCTTGGTTATGCCTCGCCGGGCCCGTGTTGAAGCAACACGAACATGCAGAATTCGAAGTCACAGAACCTGCTAGACTTATGTGTTTTGAGAAGGTATTTAGATAAAATCTTATTTCAAAAAATTACTTAACTTTAGCGTTAAGAATGTAAGACAGAGCATGCTCTCACGAGTCTGGACATCATTCTACATATAGGACTGCTATCACTTAAATTGCCGATACCTGTTAAACTCAAATGGACATTTAGACGAAGTCGTTTTTAGGGTTCCGTACCCAAAGGGTAAAAACGGGACCCTATTACTGAGACTTCGCTGTCCGTCCGTCCCTCCGTCCGTCCGTCTGTCACTAGGCTGTATCTTAAGAACGGTGATAGCTAGAGAGTTGAAATTTTCACAGATGATGTATTTCTATTGCCGCTATAACAACAAATACTAAAAATAAAATAATTATTTAAGGGGGGCTCCCATACAACAAACATGATTTTTTTACCGTTTCTTGCTCTCATACAACAAACGTGATTAATTAAGTATTGTGTGTGTTGTTTGCTCATTTATTAATAACGTGCCTTACGTTGCATAGATAATGGTACGGAACCCTTCATGCGCGAGTCTGACTCGCACTTGACCAATTTTTATTTTGAAATCCTGGACATGTTTCAATGCCATCTAGTGTTAAGTTATCGAGCATATTATTTGTCCAGATGTTCGTGTACTTATCTTTCGTGGAGCGCAACGTATTATATCCGGCGTTAGTAGTAGCGGGCGCTGCACAAGACGCCCCCGCCTTGGCCGACAAGTTTGGCGATACGATCGCGGCGCTTCTACTCAGTGTGTGCGCACTAAAATGTAAGTTTTGTATTATTATATTTATTTATGTAGGTATTCTTCTTCTCAATCCATGACGTCCCGTTGCTGGACACAGGCCTGGTTAGACCGATTAAGAATACAAGTGACATCACCCTACTTCCTGCCTGGGGCAGCTTAAAGATAACAAAAGCCGATAGCATCCTCTATAATCATATATCGTTCTACCAGTCATGACATACGGTGCCGAGACGTGGACACTTACAGTAGGGCTAGTCCACCGACTGAAGGTCGCTCAGCGAGCTATGGAGCGAGCTATGCTAGGTGTATCTCTGAGGGATAAAATCCGGAACGAGGTTATCCGTCAACACACCAAAGTGGTCGATATAGCTCGCAAGGCTAGCTCGCTAAAGTGGCAGTGGGCTGGCCATGTCTGTCGAAGAACTGATGGCCGATGGAGCAGACGGGTTTTTGAGTAGAGATCGTGACTCGGCAACCGTAAGGTAGGACGCCCCCCTGCTAGGTGGACTGATGACCTGAAGAAGGTCGCAGGATGGGACTGGATGCGGAAGGCGGAGGACCGTGTATTGTGGCGCGAATTGGGAGACGCCTATGTACAGCATTGGACTGCTGTGTGATTGATTGATCCTCTATAAGAAACGGCAAACTCAAAATTAAACCATATCTAAACACGCCTAGTCAACGCGGTATACTAGAAAATATACTATTTCAAAATGAAGGAGGCTTGGTGCATCCAACTGTTGGGCAATGAGCTAAAGAGACATGAATTATTTCTTTTCAGGTTTAAGAAATGCATACTCGGAACCGGAATCCCAATATCTGATATTAGTGTTTGCAGTACTACTGTTCCAACATGATCTGGGCAGTCAGAGGATATCGGAGACGTTCCTAGTGGATTATTTCATGACGGCTATTATATTCAATAAAGTCTACGAGTTTTTGTTGAAGGTTAGTCACTTTTATTTTAAGGCTCTATAAGGATTTTATGTATGATATATGATTATTTTATTTTATGAGTATCGTAATAATTTACTCTAATCGGGTTTATTTAACGCGCCAAAATATATAAAACTCAAAAAAACAACCTATTCAATCTTTTTCTTTACTTAAGGGCCTCGTAGGCATAGTGGTATTATAACCACATTCCACCACCACACCATCGTTCACGAAGTTGCAGGTCTGATCTCCGCTTTTTGTGTAAAGAGAATTTTAAGTTAGTAAACATAGTAATATGTCCTCGTTCTTAGTAGGTAGTTGTATAATTTTTCTGTAATTATAACCACAAATAGTTAAAAATTGTTATTTCTTTCAGATTCAATTTGTAGTGACATATATAGCACCATGGCAAATAACTTGGGGTAGTGCATTCCACGCGTTTGCACAGCCATTCTCAGTGCCACATTCAGCCATGTTGTTTCTACAGGCTGCTGTGTCTGCTTTAATATCGTCGCCATTAACACCGGCATTGGGTAAGTGTATGATAGACTACATGTACCCCAGGAATTCGTCATATAATTTTGTTAGCAATATGTTTTTATTTTTCGTAACACCAAACAACTGAATACTAAATCTCACAACTTTAAAATTTAATAAAATGTAGGTAAAACAGAAATAAGTTTGATGCAAAATATTTCGCGATACCGACATGAGCACCATGTTTACACTGTAATGACCGACATGCGACTGTACGCACTTAAACACGTAACGATGTACTCAATATAACGTCTCGATCGATACTGCTGCCCTCTCGGTGCGTCTACTGTTTTCATAGCAGAGTGTGTTTGAACATCTGAGCTTAACCTGCTTGCGAGATCATTATAGTCGGTGACACACATACACATCGAACTTAACGCCTACCTTTTATTTTTGTAAAAGTCCAATCAAAATCGGTCCAGCCGACCGATACGTTGTTGGGACATTTTATGTATTTATCACTGTGATTTAACTTTTTTTAAATATTTGTGTTCAATATTTATTAAATTGTTGACAGGCAGTGCAATTTTCATGACTTCTTATGTAAGACCAGTCAAGTTTTGGGAGCGAGACTACAATACAAAACGTGTTGATCAAAGTAATACAAGATTATCGTCACAACTAGAACGGAACTTAGGCGCTGGTAAGTTTCTAGTCTTTTAATTTGTTACGTTCGTGTACATTTTATTAATACCTTTATTTACGAGTGCCCCAAGATGGTCCTTCGAGTCGAATTCGCTTAAATAATCAAATCCAGTTCGAAGGACCATCAACTTATTGAAAACTATTAACGATGTATGTCGAAAAGCAAATACCTATTTTTGATATGTAAAGAATATGTGGAAGTAATATTGTGGATCGTAAAATGTATTTATTTGTTGTGCAGATGATAATAATCTCAACTCAATATTCTACGAACATTTAACTCGATCATTACAACACTATTTATGCGGTGATTTGATGCTTGGACGATGGGGACAAGTGCAGCAAGGTGATTGTTTTGGTAAGTGATTTATTATTATACACTTTCCAGCCCACTTTTAATCCACTATTGGACACGGACTTCCTCCCAGCAGGGTGTATGGTCTATTTATGCCATGAAATGAAATGAAAAATCATTTAATCAAGTAGACATAATTTTTTTTGAAAAATTATGTGCTTATGACATGTCCAATTTTTTTCCCTACCACCGGTTCAGGACGCAATCTGCTGAGAAGAACCGGAAGAACATGCTAACCATAAGTCCCGCTTTAGATTAAGAAAATTTTTCTGCTCTCTCACAGAAGAGGTTAAATGCTTATATTATTCCTGAACTGGCTCTCACAGCATCTTAAGAATAAAATGGGGTGTTAACACTTGTATTTTCAATCCCACGGATATCTGTATAAAAAGTTATTTACTTTTAATAGTTTATTTTAATTTAAATTACCTGCATTATATGGAAAGCGACACCCATTTCGAACACTTTCCAAGCTAAAGTCACAATAGAATTGGCATTGTTCATAATTTTTGACCTGCTGTTTTAATATTTTTTTTAGAAAATATAGACCATTTCAAGAAACTAATTTTAATATTATCGAAAAATTCATAAAATTTTTTTTTTAAATACATTAAGGAAATATTTTCTTCAAACGTTGTGACGTCATCGTTGTATGCAGACTGTGTATTGCCTTTTCCTAATAAACTTTTACAACACATTAATCTATATCTTGTATATTTGATTTATTAGTCTATGCAGTCGCATAAACTTTTAATTTGTTTTATTTTTATCTAGTGTTTCTTGTCTATTTTTTTAGTATCCTTAACGTAATAAATCTCCTGATTTCTAATTACTTTTACTTCAACCTTTTTGTAAAGTTTTTGTGTTACATTGTTTACTTGTTTTTTGTTTTTGTTTTACGGCGTTGACGTAAGTCGTAACCGCAGACTAGTTGTAACTGTATCTTTCAAAATTGTCATTACAACTCTAATACAGAGTAGCGTGTCTCTAAGTACGCTTAAAAATTATAAGTCCTTCATTTCGAGGGCAAACAAATGGTCATTTGCTTTTTTTTTTAAATAATCTTATGTATAGCAAATTTACTAAAATAAACTTATAGAATAAGATTAGACACCCTATTCCCCGAAATGGTCTTCGAATTATGTGTTTAAAAAAAAATTAACAATGGCAATTGGTTAAGCTCTAGTTTCTATGGCTGTATTTTATGCTATAATAGTTTTTTCCTCTTTTCAGTACTAGCGTCGGACTACCTAAATTGTCTAGTTCATATTGTGGAGATGGGTAATGGGTTGGTGTCATTTCAACTGCGAGGTCTTGAGTTTAGAGGTACCTATTGTCAGCAGAGAGAAGTGGAGGCTATATCTGAAGGACCGGAGGAAAGTAGCGGTGAGTTTTACTTTACTTATTATAAAACAAAGTCATAGTAAATGAAATTATAGTAGAAAAAGTGATCACCGCAAGCGGGACTTGAACCCACGACCCCGGAATACCGTTCCGTCGCTGTACCGACTGAGCTATTGCGGCCGTGCTAACAGTAACTAAATTCTCCACTACAATGTTACTCGAATGAGTCTACATCGCATTTGACGTACTTCAAGTCCCGCTTGCGGTGATCACTTTTTCTACTATAATTTAATTTATTCAGTAAAAGCATAGCAAGTCAATTGGGATTAGAAATACTATATTACCGGCTAACACTCACAGTTTTGGGATCGAAGATGTCGACCCAGGTTTCGAGCATATCCGATGCTCATCTTCAGGACGAGTGCGCAGCGGCGTCTGCGACCTTCCGGCGTGCACTGCGGGCGACAGCTCGTACAGCCCGCTGCGACAGTGCGGGGGGTGGAGGGTCTTGAAGTGGGGGGGGGAGGTTTCTTTACTGCTGATGTTCACCGACCCAGGTGATGAGTGGTCGATGACACAAGGTGATATTATCTTGCTGTCGGCAATCTCGTCCTGAAGATGAGCATCGGATATGCTCGAAACCTGGGTCGACGTCTTCGATCCCAAAACTGTGAGTGTTAGCCGGTAATATAGTATTTCTAATATGACTCAATTGGGATTGTTCATAATTTTTGACCTGCTGTATTTATATTTTTTTTTTAGAAAATGTAGACTATTTTAGAGAACTAATTTCAAAAAATACTTAAGGGCCTACATCAATATTATCGTCGACATGTACCTATTAACACAGCTAGTAGCTATAAAAAGTGAAGAATTAGGGATTTTTTTTTGTTTACTCATAATCTGCTAAATATATTTTAATTCCGTTTTACGTGTTTCTATATATAATAGTTAATTATGTTTTGAAAGTTATTTCATTAGTTAATACGCGATAATAGACCGACAAATGAAAAAAATAAAAAATTTGACAGGTTGTTTCGCTAAGATTTTCTATCGAGAAAACTTTTTCAATCGCGTTTCTGAGTTTATGCGATCCTAGATTATATATTGAAAAAAGATATACTTAAAAATTAGACCATTCAATCTAGCCATTCAATCTAAAAAAAAAATGAAAACTTCGTACGTAGAAAAATGCACGAAGCTATTTTGGTATCCTCTTAAAGATATTATTTTAAATGTTGTGACGTTATCGTTGTACTCAATCTGTGTATTGCCTTTTCCTGATGGACTTAAGACAGATTGCAATACATCTTTTCAAAGTTGCCAAGTTGATATAATAGACCAATTTCAACTCCACCACAGAGTAGTATATCCCTAAGAACGCCTTATTATTTTAAGTCTTTCATTTCAAGGACAAATAGAGATCATTTGCTTTTTTGGAAAAACAATCGTTAATATAGCAAATTTTCCGAAAAAAACTAATGGATCATGATCAGAAACTCTATTCCCCGAAATGATTTTCGAATGAGAGTTTTTTTTTAAATATGAACAATTCAATTGCAAAATTAATAAATTACTTTATAAAACAAAGTCCTTATTTTTGTATGTATGTCCCTATGTGAGCTTATATCTTTAAAACTACGCAATTGATTTTGATGCGGTTTGTTTTTAATGGATAGAGTTGTTTAAGAGCATGGCTTTTTTGTACTATTTGTTAAGGTTTAGTGTATATTGGGGAATGGGGCTTAATAACTACAAACGTGGTAAACACTAGGTACTAGACCTCTACTATTATACTAAACCTAGGTAATCGTACTTATTTATATAAGCTCTTTTATTGTCAGTTTCCGTATTTTGATGCAGTTTCTTTTTAAATGAAAGAATGGTTCAAAAGGAAGGTTTTTTTGAATAATAAAGTTAAGATTTGGTTTCATCATACAACCCGTACGAAGTTGTAGGCAATATTATAGCTAGTTTACAAACTATTGCCCGTAAGTTCGTAACAACTACTCGTTATTTCGAAAATAAAACTCTTCAGCACGGCGCAGTAGACCGTAATCCCTCTCAATGTGGGGGAGCCACATGTTCAATAGTAGGGGAAACTCATAACAACCATAAGTGCAGTTATTTAAGTATTTTACAACAGGCTGTAATATCACAAAAAGAGAGTTGATATCTTTTAAAAAAAAAATATTGACGAGTAAAGTGTTAAATACTTGGTCATTGGAATTATCAGAGGGCGTCTGTGGCGGTGCGTGGTGGTGCGGGGGCCGCGCCCTCGCCCCGGGCGCTGCGTGGGCGCTCCGCTGGCTGGCCTGGCAACTAGTCGCAGCGAGATATGTACTGGAGGGGTACTCCGTCAGTGATAACAGTGCTGTCTCCATGCTGCAGGTCTTCGACTTTAGGAAGGTTCTCCTTACTTACTATGTCAAGGTACGTACTACTTTAATTTTAACATACTTTTATTATCTTCATTCTCTATGTACTAGCTGACCCGGCAAACGTTATTTTTGCCATACAAAAGTCAGGGGGGGGATTTGAAAAATGGATATTGTCCGATACTCAGACCTAACAGATATGTACATAAAATTTCACGGAAATCGGTCTTACCGTTACGGAGGAGTACGGTAACTAACATTGTGACATGGAAACAACTGTACAACTGACGGTACAACTGACCCGGCAAACGTTGTTTTGCCATACAAAAGTCAGTGGGGGGAGGAGCGGTTTGAAAAATAAATGTTGACCGATTCTCAGACCTACTGAATATGCATGTAAACTGAATTTCATAAGACGGGTCTAGCCGTTTCGGAGGAGTACGGTAACTAACACAGTGACACGTGAATTTTATATATAAGATTAGAAAGATTCATCATTATTCCTGCCTTAATGCCGTTATTTTGAGTCGGCGCAACGTGATTTGTGTTCATTGTTACAGAGGGGTTTAGGCTGAATTTTACGACCGGCAGATTTTTTTAAAATTTGGTTTTGATTGATTTTACATATTATTAGAAATAATTTTAATATTGTAAATGTCAACAGAGTATAGTGTACTACACGATACAGTCTAACAAGCTTGAAGAATGGCTTGCGTCTACCACCATAGCAGAAGCACTCAAACCAATGAACGAGAGGAACTTTGTTGATTTAGATCCTATATTTAACGTTAATTTGGATGAGGACTATGACTTCAGAGCATCCGGTATTACTAGGTAAGTGACGTTTTTTAATACTAAAAAAGCAAAGTAGGAAAATTACCCTAAGTTTTTTTTGATTTGCTGACCGAAACCTGGGGTCTTATTTAGGGCTTACTTATTATAAAGGCAAGTGCTTATGTAGGTATGTCACTATGTGAACTAAAATCTTTAATACCATGGAGCAGATCTTGATGTGATTATTTTTAATAGATAGAGTGGCCTAATAAAAACGCTTTTTTGTATACCTATTTTTATTAAAGCTTGGTTTTTAAATTCCACACGTACGATGTCGCGGACAACAGCTAGTAACCAATATGTATAATCTTTACTTATTTAAAACAAAGTCGTTATTTTTGTATGTATATCCCTATGTGAGCTTATATTTATCTTCAAAAATACGCAACGGATCTTGATGCGGTTTTTTTTTAATAGATAGAATGGTTCAAGAGGATGGCTTTTTTTGCATAATAGGAATGTTGACTCATGTAACAAATTCATGTAAAATTATGTTTTATAGATTGAAGTATTTAGATACCTAAAATGTTGTTTTGAGAGTTTAATATCTTGTTAAAATTAAATAAAAAAGAATTTAAATTGCATTATTTTGTACACATAATCACGTGACTGCGAACACCAATCGGTTGACAGCAGTGACATAGATACCCTGAATAGCCAAGGATGTCGGAATTGAAATCTTGAATATGTCGAGGAAAAGTATCGATATGTGGATATATCGGCCAAATTTTCAACTAAATTGGAACCAACTTAAGAAAAAGCTGGAAGTTCTCGAAACGCCGTAACCTTTTGTTTTTTATATATGTTCCCCGATTTCTTGAACATCCTTAGACCAGTATGGGAAATTCATCAATTTTCTGTCTATTTTATAATAATTTATCAGTGGAAATTGGATTATTTTTGATTATTGGATTATATTAATTTACACAACCCCCTTGGTCCCAAATTAAGCTATACTTCCTTGCTTTTGTTATGGGTAGGCACCAGAATACGGTTATATTATGTTCGAAAGTATATGTATACTTTTTTGAAGACAGTGCAAATATTTTTAAAACAATTATTATAATACTGATTGTAAAAGAAGTTAGATCTATTATTTTATAAAAGAATACAATCTAAATTAATCGATAAAAACATCGATCATTTTTCTAAGTGGACACCCCTACTATCAGGGCTCTGACGTCATCTTCTTGCCGTCGCGTCTCGCCGTCACTTGACAGCTTGAAGCGTTTTAGCGGGAATTTTTAAAATAATTTTCATTTTCGCTTTTTTATACTGAAAATATGTATTTAAAAAAAAATTATATTGTCATGGTGTTCAAGTAAGAGCTATCTACAAAATAAAAGCAATTCCAAAAAATAGTCAACATGCCTATTTGTTGGAATTTGCTGTATATTGGATGAGATATAATTAAATGTGCTGAGAATTTCGGACGCGCGTGGGATTTAAATGAAAACGCTGCCTTATCCATTTGAGGCACAACAAAGTAATGTATGGAGGAATTATTAATTACCTATAGTTCTCCTAAAAAGTCATGTCTATCTTTTAAGGAAAACCCGCTGTATCCATAATACTGTCAAAAAATATCAAATTTAATACGGTGTTTTCAAAAGCTATTTATGTGTATATAGTAATATTTTTATCTAATTAAATACCTTATTTAGCTTAGGCATTTAATATAGATTATAACTGCCTTTCACAGTATTCAATTTAAATAAATATCTTAGGAGATATGACGAAAAAAGAATTACGCACACCAAAAAAAACTTAAAACTGTTGGCTGAGCAACACAAACGTTTCCTTGGTAGATAGAAGATCTATACTCCAATAGCGATGTTTGGATATTGTATAAATGTAAGGATGTTTGTTGTTCTTTCACGTAAAGACATTTTGCAAAAACCGGGAAAAAATTCTAAATTCCACGAATACGAAGTCGCGGGCAACAGCTAGTTATATATATTTCAGGGTTCCCTAATGATTGACCAAAAAATTTTTGACAAATGATCATTTGACAAACAACTTTTCACCAAATGATCATTTGGCAAACAATACACTTGACAAAAGTATCATTTTACAAAAACTTACTTGGCATATTACGATCCATTAGCAAACACTATTATTATTATATTAATTGACCTTTTTGTCATTTCACCAAATGATATATTTCGTAAATTAAGTTATTTTAAATGTATCATTATCATCATGAATCATTATTAAAGGCTGAAATGCCTTAGTCACGTTTGGGGTTAAAGATCTAACCTAACCTAACCCGATCTAATAAAAGAGATATTTATATCTCCAAAGACGAACGGGTGAATAAGCAATTATTTTTAAATACCATTTTATTTCACTCTATCTATCTATATTTAATAAAATATATCAATTAATACATAGAGTATTTTCTTTTAGGAGAATTCAGATCAATAGCTTTGCAAAAAATGTGCAAAATGTGGTCACTTTAACAAGAATACCAAATTTTTAGACCAATAGTAGATTTATCTGATAACTCAGTTGCCAAATTTTAGTTCTGTAAAGCAAACATTTATTAAATGTCAATTTAAGTGTTGATATTTTGGCAAAATGAAGCATTTGTAAAATGATCAGTAGTAAAATGATCAATAGGCGAATTCATTGTTTTGCCAAACGTTTTTTGTCAAGTGTAGTTTTGCCAAATGACTTTTGGTCAAACAATAGAATACCATATTTCAGGAATCGTTTCTGTGCGATATACGGCGAGTGGATCACGCACTGCGCTTCAAGACGCGGCGCCAGCTGGAGGCGACGTGCCTCTCACTCGCACTCGCCGCTCACCACGCTCTGCTTCGCGCTCAGTCTACTCGGGAGGAGAGCACTTGCTGCTGCACAACATCTATCTGCTTCTAGGTACCATCTATATTGACTTTTGAATCAGACTTTTTGAGATCGGTCGCCATCGTGACCATAAATAAATAATACATATTCATGAATATTTCACACAACGTCCTCTGGTCCTAAGCTAAACTCAAATGCTTGTGTTAAGGGTATCAGAGTACGGATCATATATCAGAGTACGTCACGCCTTTTTCCCATGGGGGTAGGCAGAGACTATAGAGCGCCATCTGCTACTACTGCCTTGTTACGTTGTACATCGTAACGAATGGACAAATATAATTTTTTTAGATTATTACAAACAGACAAACCAATAAAATTAAACATTAACTTTAAAGCCACGGGGCGTAGTTAGTATTCGAGTAGCAAATATATACATAGTTACTTATAATACATATTAAACACCCATACATAGTACAAGCATTTTGTTATAATTATAAATATCATACTGTATCATATGACGCCTAATAGAAGACTGTGGAAGTAAAAGACATGTTGCGCCGACCCCAAATAATGGGATAAGGGCAGGAGGATGATTATGTTATAAATATCATACTGTGCATGAACCACTAGACTACGAGGCTAAGGCTCTAAAACTAATATCCAATACCAGGATTGAAAATATGTGCTGGAAACAGCGGGCGTATTATGAAATCCCGCTTGCGGTGATTTGAATCCACGACCTCGGAATACCGTTCCGTAGCTTTTCCAACTGAGGTTTTTGCGGTCGTGCTAACAGTGTAAGTGGTCGTTGGTTCAAGTCCTGCTTGCGGTGATCACTTTTTCCACCACAATTTGATTTATTAGGGTTCCGTACCCAAAGGGTAAAAACGGGACCCTATTACTGAGACTTCGCTGTCCGTCCGTCCGTCCGTCCGTCTGTCACCAGGCTGTATCTCAAGAACGGTGATAGCTAGACAGTTGAAATTTTCACAGATGATGTATTTCTATTGCCGCTATAACAACAAATACTAAAAATAAACTAAAATAAATATTTAAGGGGGGCTCCCATACAACAAACATGATTTTTTTACCGTTTCTTGCTCGATACTAAAAACGTTGACAGGTAGACGCTTTAACTATGTGCCTTATGTTGCATAGATAATGGTACGGAACCCTTCGTGCGCGAGTCCGACTCTCACTTGACCAATTTTTTTTTTATTATCTTCATGCAAAGACTTTAAATTAAATTAAATTTACTTTACAGTGTTGAGTTTTTCCTGTACGGCTTACATTCACTATTCAAGGGTGATTTCCGTATAACATGTGCAAGAGATGAATGGGTGTTCACTGATATGGCACTCCTACACTCTGTTCTGGCTCCGGCTATAAGGATGGCATTGAAACTACATCAGGTATGTCAAACTATAGTGGAGAAATTATCACCATGACCGGAACTAGAACCGACGACCTCGGAATACCGTTCCGTTGCTACTCTACATGTTAAACAAATTTTCCACACAATATTTCTCAATATGATTTAAACGTCAATGAATTTGTGATTTCATCCACTAGTAATCGGATTAAGCAAAAATTTTGTAGATATATTAAGAACTGATGACAATGTAACATATATTATCATATTACGCAATATATTGTTCGTGTAGTGACGGATAAAGAATACAAGTGTCACCGCCCCTTTTCCTTCCCAAGATGCTGTAAAAGCCAGCTAGAGATTATTACACAGCGTAACATCCTCTTTGAGAGGTGGAATTCGAAAAGAAACCTTGTTCCAACGCCTCCGGTCAGCATAGCACAGTAGACCATAATCACTCACAAATTGGAGGAAGCTCGTGCCCAGCGGTGGGAAGCTAATGGGCTGGAGAGAAAGAGATTCGAGATTTCCAGGCGTGTTTTTAATTTTCCGAACTAAGCAAATGAAAGAAAGACTTTATTATTCCCCAGAAAGATACACGACTATGTATCTTTTCTTTTTAAATTCTATTTCTGTTCATTTAATATAAAATTAAAAACTAATTTATAAAAACAAAATATATAAAAATAAATTAATTATGGTGGCGTAATTTGATTACTGAAAGCACGACCGCAATAAGCTCAGTTCGCAGAGCTACGGAATGGTATTCCGAGGCCGTGGGTTCAAGTCCCGGTTGCGGTAATCACTTTTTCCACCATAATTTAATTTATTAAGTAAAAGCATAGCATGTCAATTGCAAAAATTAATAAATTACTTTAGAAATAAATTAATATTATATTTGTACGCACTAGACAGAATAATGTACTTATTTGCTGGTTCGGTTTGTCGAAAGAAAAACACCACGGTCTATAATTCTATGCTGTTTTATTTTCTATTCTACAATGTTTCTATTCTAATATTAACTATACACTGTTGCTTGTTCTTCAATATTTACTGTTGTCGACTGTTCTTGACTATTCGCTATGTGGACTGTGTCTGAAGGGCCTACATCAATATTATCGTATATCATCGCCGACACGTACATATTAACACAGCCAGTAGGCACAGAAAATGAAGAATTAGGGATACATTTCCTATTTACTCAAAATCTACTAAATATATTTTAATTCTGATTTACGTGTTTCTATATATAATAGTTACTTATGTTTTTAAAGTTATTTCATTAGTTAATACGCGATAATAGACCGACAAATGAAAAAAATAAAAAATTAGAGAGGTTGTTTCGCTAAGATTTTCTATCGAGAAAACTTTTTTCAATCGCGTTTCTGAGTTTATGCGATCCTAGATCATATATTGAAAAAACATATACTTAAAAATTAGAGCTCTAGCCATTCAATCTAAAGAAACAATAAAAACTTCGTACGTAGAAAAATGCACGAAGCTATTTTGGTATCCTCTGAAGGACAACTATTATTAAAATTTCGTGGTATTTTATAAAATACCACGCTCACAACAAAAAATAGATAGATAGATAACACTTTATTTGCACATTTTTTTTTTAATTATAAATAAATAAATATTCATGGACATTTCACACAACGTCCTCTGGTCCCAAGCTAAGCTTATATGCTTGTTATGGGTACCAGAATACGGATATAATACATAAACTACTTTTCTTTTGTAAATACATACTTATAATACATAGTAAACACCCAGACGCAGTACAAACATTTGTATGACATTTATGGATATCACACAAATGATTGTCCTGACCTGGAATCGAACCCAAGACCTCGCGATAGGCAGTCCATTACATAAACCACTCCACCACGAAGTCCGTCCAATGATTTCATATAAATTAGATTACAATGACAAATATTCAATGAAAAAAGGGCGACCTTATCGCGAAATGCAATCTCTTACAGGCAACCTTAGGAACCTTAGGAGGAAACAGAAAATACCACGCTTATAACTATTACAAATAACTAATACAGGATATTATCTAATGTCTATTATACATAATTATGTCTAATGCTAATGTTACTACTATTCTATACTATCATACACTATACTATCTTATGTACTAGACATTTACGCTATTTACTTATAACACGAAAAAACACTATTCCAGTCACTATTTTAATCACTATTTGTTAATACTGTTGTTGTCCTGCACAATATTATCATTTCTTTCTTTTTGTAACTTTACAAAAAACACAAATAAAAATAAATAAATAAATATTCATGTACATTTTAAATAAATAAATAAATATTCAGGACATTTCACACAACATCCTCTGGTCCCAAAGTAAGCTATATTTCTATGCTTGTATTATAGGTACCAGATACGGATAGACTACATATACTACTTTTCTTTTGTAAATACATACTTATAATACATAGAAAACACCCAGACGCAGTACAAACATTTGTATGACATGGATATCACACAAATGATTGTCCCAAGCGGGAATCGAACCCGCGGCCTAGTGATCGGCAGTCCATTACATAAACCACTCCACCACGAAGCCCGATCGAAATGATTGTTGTATAGGATCACTTCATGTTTCCTGAGGAGTACTGCAGCAGTTCAGCGTTATTCAGTGCGATCACATCTCACGCACAACGTCTGGTCATCTGTCATGAAGCAGCCCCCGCCTGGAGATATAACGTGTTGAGGGGGGCTCCGCATTTGTTGGCGCTCAGGTATTTATGACGAAATTAAAATAAAAATATATAAATATTCACGGACATTTCACACAACGTCCTCTGGTCCCAAGCTAAGCTTATATGCTTGTGTTATGGATACCAGAATACGGATAGAATACATATACTACTTTTCTTGTGTATATTGTACATACTTATAATACATAGAAACACCCAGACGCAGTACAAACATGACAATTAGAAAAAGCACACAAATGATTGTCCCGAGCGGGAATCGAACCCGCGACCTCTTGATCGGCCGTCCGTTACATAAACCACTCAACCACAAGGCTCGTCCTCGTCCAAATTATCTTCTCCCCGCTGAAATCAGCTTCTAAATATTCATTATAGAATAGTTGGTGTGGGATTTAGAATAAGTGTCACCACCACATTCACCCTCTCACAGGGTGCAGTACGCGCTAGCTAAGGTATTTAAGGATATTATTTATTTATTTATAAGCAAACAGTAGCTATTGTAAGAGACAGAAAAACTCGAAAACTAAACTATATGTCAAAACACCTGAATAAAGACGAAGTAGAAGGGGCTAGGCATATATTCATGATTGCAGAGGGCCGCTGGATGCAAGCAGCACAATCTGAGAAAGATTATGTTGAATTTTTGTACTTACAATGAAGCTAGTGCATGTAATTTTACATCCCATAGGCCGGCTTATATAAGGACCAGAGGATGATTGTGTAAAATGTCCAGAAATATTTATTATTGTTATGATTTCAGGCACGTAATGGACGAAGGGAACGATGATTACAAAATAATAATGTTGAACAAGCGCCACCTAGGGTTCCGAGTGATCAAGTTGAATAGAGAATGTGTGAGAGGACTGTGGGCTGGACAGCAACAGGAGTTGGTCTACTTGAGGAATAGGAACCCTGAGAGGGGTTCTATACAGAATGCTAAACAGGTTTGGTTATTTTTTCGAGCTATTTATTGTCATGACTAACTGTTCCCCGCTATTTCGTTCGCGTGAAATTTTGAAGAGATAAATTGTAGGCTATACTTTAAATTTTCTATCAACATATCACTGAAAACGGTATTCAATTTCATGCAGTAGTTTTGGCGTGACGCGCGTACAAACATACAGACAAAAATTCTATAAATGATTGTTTTAGCTTCTATTACACCATTCTTTTCTTCTTCTTCTCCAGCCCATTTACGTCCCACTGTTGGGCACGGGCCTCCTCCACTTTGGGAGGGATTATAGTCTACTGTGCCGCGCTGACCAGACGTGTTTGCACAGGGTTTATTTTCGAGTTTTCCGTCTCTCACAGAAAATTTTATCTGTCTGCCATATCCCTTAGCTAACTTTTACAGCACCCTTGGGAGAAGATGGGTGGTGACACTCGTATTCTTAATCCGTCACCACACGGACAATTTTACACCATTAAAGACCGCCTATCCAATATTTTTTTTCAATATCTTCTAAGTATAGGTAGACGTTGACATTTTATATTTTTAACGGACTTCAAAAAAGAAGGAGTTTCTCAATTCGTCCGTATGTTTTTCTTTTTATTACCTTAAAATATAACTTTTAACTGTGCGAAGCGATTTTAATGATTCCTTTTTTTTTTCTTTGAAAGCCGTTCTCGTGTGGTATCATTGACCCAAGGTCAGGATCTGATGGTTATCTCCTGAAAAATCGAGGAAAACCCTCAAATTTCTTGAGGACTTTGATTTATAGTATTATTAGTTCATAAACTAAATATGTTATTACATTATTTTTATTATTTCCAGGCACTTCGCAATATCATAAACTCATCATGCGACCAGCCAATAGGCTACCCTATCTACGTGTCTCCTCTGACTACTTCCTACGCGGACACCTCGCCTCAGCTCTGTGAACTGTTGGGTGGACCACTCACTGTCTCCAGCATCCGAGATAAACTGGCAGCGGCTTGGAGACGGTCAGTATACTGTAGGAAATATGTTACCACCCATGTAAAACAAATTGTTAAACACAACAACTGAACCAGTATTTTGTACGTTTCACACGACGTCCTCTGGTCTCAAAGTAAGCTATATTTCTATGCTTGTGTTATGGGTTACCAGATACGGATATACTACATATATTTTTTAAATACACACTTATAACATATAAAACACCCAGACGCAGTACAACCATTTGTATGACATTTATGAATATCATAAAAATGATTGCCTTATGCGGGAATCGAACCCGCGACCTCGTGAACGGTAGTCCGTTACATGAAACACAAGACCACGAGGGCCGTCAAATAAAAAATTTCTGACTAAATTACACAAGTAAAACTAAACTAACTATGGGACAGAGCTAATATAAAATAAATATGTTTCTACGTACAGTATCCGTCGTCGTTGTGGCGAGGGTTGTTCTAGCGGCGGGGGAGGCACGTGCGACGCGGCCGCCGCTGAGATGGGAGCCGCCAGGAACAACACTCCCAGACATAACGCACTGCATCTGTCTAGGACATCGTTAGGTATGTTATGTTACTAGCTGTTGCCCGTGACTTCGTACGCGTGAAATTTAGAAATTAAACCTTAACAAACAGAAGTTTGCTATACCACTCGATAGATGGCGCTGTACAGATTTTTAAATCGCGCTATGCATTCGTAAGTGATGATCGTTTTCTTAAGTGTTAATAAGTGATTAACACTTAAGATTGACGAAATTTTTGTTACGTCATCAACCGGAATCTCACATTTATAAATTAGTAAGGATAAAGATTATTTAATAAATCTCTCTCTCCAATCCATTATCGTCTTACTGTGGTGACGCACGAGCCTCCTCCACTCTGGGGAAGTTTATGGTCTGCTGTATCGCGCAAACCAGGCGTGTTGGCACAAGGTTTAATTTTGAATTTACCGTCTCTCACAGAGGATTTTATCTGTGTACAATATTCAGTAGCTGCCTTTTACACTTCTCTGGGAAGGAAAAGAGGTGGTGCCACTTGTATTCCTAATCTGTCACCACAGATAAATAAATAATACTATTCAGTCTTCTTGGTTTTAATAATTACAGGAATACTTGACATAACATTTTCTACATTTTTTTCTTCAAAAAATTAACTCTCAAAACCCTATAAAAGATCAATAGAAAGAGATGTCCATCGAAAAGGACATAAGTACTTTGACCTCAACAGCTATGTCCTATAAAAAGGACATAATCTTTGTGCATGTATAACCACATGTTCGTATATTAATTAAGATAAGGAATATTTTCACCGTAGCAGATTGCGCTCTATAGTCTCTGCCTACTTCCATGGGTATAGTCGTGGAAATCTGTCTGTATGTGGAAATTTTTTATTATTAAACAAATTGAATATTATTTTTAGCTGGCACGCGTGGTAGTTTGGCGAGTGCGGGCAAACCAACATCAGCTACATTAGCGTCCATCGCTGGACTACTGAGGGAACATTCTCATGAACGTACTACACACGAGGAAACTGGTATGTTAATATTATAAGTACTAATCATCGTGTTCCTTACCTTGTATATTATTGTCACTTTTTAAACTGCTTCTGCTAATCAACAAACGCCATTAATATATACTATATTAATAAACTTAACTGTAACTTATGTCTTATAACTTTATATTTAGTATTATATATGTATTATAAAACATAGTTAACGGCTTTCTGCTTTTCTGCTGAAACAAAAGGATTAGATGTACTGAAGATGTACAACTGTAAGTTAATTATTGTATTTAAGTAGTTATTTGAATTCATATTATGTAGTAATTAGATTTAAAAAGTTTAAAATATTCATAATTTTCGATTTGTTCAAACAAGAGTACGAATAATTCCAATCCTTAAAAAGCATAGGCGTCTGCGTATGCGTGTTGTTACACATGTTGATGGCGTGAACGCATAATATTTGCCATTTCCAAAAAGCGTTTAAAAATAATTTGTAAATGAAAATGATTAAAAAATTTCAGTTTTTTATAAGAAATATTACACAACAAACAAAGAACGAAGTTTGAAGAATTGGAAAAAATGGAAAAAGATATTTTAAAATGCATTGGAAAATCTAATGCCCTTTGCGTTGTTCTACCAAAGCAGTGATGCGATTAAATTCGTCTATAATAACTACCTGTACCGCTGTTCCCCTCTGTCGGTATAGGCAGTATTTCCCTGACTTATTGTCACTCGAACATATGGTTATTTCTGCAAAAAAGTTGTGTTTTATAGGTTAAAACTGATGAGGTCATTGTACTTATGTCCTTTTCGGAGGACATCTTGTACTATGAACTATAAATATATGTTTAGCGTGTGGAGGGTCAGAGACGGTGGTGTCACGTCGTCGCAGTGAAGAGAGGGGGTCTAGCAGTGGGGGGGCGGGGGGCAGCGGCAGACGAGAGAGAGCCACCCGCGCCAGGACACCCGCCAAGGAACCTGGACGACAGGTACGTTTATTTGTAAAGATAAAAAGGAGATTCATTTAATCTTCCTTGTGACAATCGTTTTGGTAATTGAATAGTATTTAAATTAATATATGTATGTCAACTCGTTATAACAGAGATATTTATGAAGAATTTAATTTGACTTTTTCAAGATATAAACATAGTATATTAAATAACATTATTAGTTTTATTTATACTCGTAGATTTGTTTATTATACATGACTGCTGTGTGTTACGCACTTGTACTTTTTATAGGACATTATCGATGAAATCAGAATTGGGTTTTTTTCGGATGTCCTTTTTAAAAGACAGAAGTAAAAGCATATATTAATTAAATTATGTTTATATACTGTAGCATTTTGGCGTTTTCTTTTTAAATAAGTTTATGAACATTTTACACAACGTCCTCTGGTCCAAAGCTAAGCATATAATGTGTGTGTCATTGTGTCATGGGTATAGAATACATATTATTACAAATACTACTTTCCTTTTGTAAATACATACTTATAATATGTAGATAGAAAACACTATTATTTTTTACTTAAAACTTAACCTACAGTTTATTGCCACATTTTAATTAAGTATAAAATTTTGCATTTTTATGTTTATAAATTCTTGCTTGATTGGTTTGGTTTTATCATTTGAAATGCGATTAATATGTTAGATCAAGTCATCAACAGGCGGAATAGTAAAAAACATGAACAAAATACAAGAATTTTGAATTCCAGATTTAAAGGGCCATTTTGGCTAAATTTTGGCTAGATTTTGTGCAAAATTAAAGGGCTGTAAATTAATTATTTTCTATGGACAGTGGTATAGTTTTACTGTTTATCATAATATATACACTTTAAACATTGTAATTTAATATAAACAAGCCTATGTCATCGCTTTAGTTTTTGAAATATGATCGCATAAACACAATCGTGCTCAAAAACGTACTATCTCTTTGTTCGGCGTATCATAACTGTTATTCGTAGTGTTATTCTTAGAAACCAAACTCATAAATATCGAGCTTCATTCATGCTAAACATAAAAAATACAACACTTGTTAGGGTTCCGATAACAACTTAAGTCGTAAACAAAGTTTTTGTGAAACCCGAGCCACCCGCCGATAACGGGACCGACCGTAATAAATCAAGTGGGCACTTCAAACGGGGTTTGCGCGGTGCGCGGGGCAAGCAAGCGGTTAATTGAATCTAGATCTAAAATAATTGTTATTATTTATTTGTTTAGGGTGGTAACCGCAGTCGTATGCGTACATCAGGCCCTCGTCAAGTCCCGGCCGCTTCTATATCATTCCGTCTGCTCGGTGCCTCGGATAACATGCGCATGGACCCAGCAGTCTGTGCATCACATCCGGGAGATGATACACAGGTATGTTCAATTCAATTGAATAGGCTATTCTATGAGCCTGGATGATCAATTCCTTTGGTGATGGATTAAGAATACAAGTGTCACCACCCCATTTTTTCCCCAGGGTACTGTAAAAGCCATCAAAGGGATAAGGCAGTTAACATCTTTAGTGAGAGATAGAAAACTCGAAACTAAACCGTTTGCCAGCACTTTTTCAAACCCTTTGCTCATTTCATTTCATTTCTCTCGATGTGGAGGACGCTTATTCCCAACAGTGGGACGTTCCAGGGATGTATTCTTTATCTGTTATGCGTTTATTGTAGTGAAAACTTTAGCACTTTTTGTTAGGAGAAAATCTTATATGTTGACATCACCAATGTTGTATATTACGTCATAGCATTTATTAGATACTAGCTGTTGCTCGCACCAAAATCCGTTGCGTAGTTTTTAAGATATAAGCTCACATAGGGACATACATACAAAAATTATGACTTTGTTTTATAATAAGTAAAGATGATTAAAATAATATTGTTTGTGTATATCAGAGTGCGGCCAGCAGTGGATGGGAAACAGCGTGGCGAGATCAACCACGACGAGCTGTTAGCGCTAAGGTGTGTATTATTAAATAAGCCACACAAATTGGTAATGCGCCTGGCGGCCATGTTGGTGACGTCAGTACCGTTAGCAACGTTGCCCGACGCGTACGCGTATCGAGTTGTGAGCTTTAATACCTACCTCGATCGTTTTTATTGTTGTTTTTTTGTTATATAGATATGGATTGGTCGACGAGTTATTTGTTATTAACACGGGAAATGATACTGATTCTGACGAGATATCAGACTCGGATACCAATTCTGAGTCTGATGTAGATTATATGAGTGGTGTTGAAGAGTTAAGTTAAGATTTTCAAAAATGTGATGAATGATGATGATGATGATGATTAAAAGTTAAACATTATTCAAACATTTAGTTATAATTAAAAATAATATCAAATTACCTTTATAAACTTTTATTAATAGATGAGAATATTACATTCTGTTAGCTGTACTTTTTCTTTGCTGATGACGTCACAAGGGCGTTAATTTGACAAGGTTCCAGCGCGTTACCAATTTGCGTGGCTTATATCGCAATATCTACTGTTTGTAATGAGTTGTATAATATTATGTGAGAGAAGTAATTTCGCCTTTTTCTCATGTGGGTAGGCAGAGACTATCGAACGCCGTCCATATTCAGTAAAATTTTACAGAGTGATGTCTATCGTGGGATGCCGATATTTTAAAGTGTACAACAGATTAAGATCTGTAGTGGCTTAGGAGGAAGACTTAATACATCATTTCTTGTGGTTTGGTTTTTAAATTCCATGCATTCCAGCTGCGGGCAACAGCTAGTTTACTTAGAAAAGGTTTTGTACTTCAATCTTACCCAAATTAGTACCGATTCTACGTGAACATTTGGTTATCATACACGACAGTTGTTTGTTACGCAATTGTCTTTTTTATAGGACATTACCGATGAAATCAGAATGCGTTCTTCTCAGATGTACTTTTTGAAACACGCAAAATTAAGCAAATATTATTTTTTAATTATTTATTTATGTTTCTATACGGAAACATTTTGGCTTTATTTTTAATATATTTTGCACATACATCACATAATTAACTAAAATAAATAAATTAAAGTATCATTAACACAATTTGGAAATGTTAACGGAACTTTGTTATTATAAAAACAGTATAAATTTAAAATTTTAAAAATAAATTATTTAGCCAAGCCAAGCAATCAAAATACACTATAGTTGTTTTTGTTATTTAATTAAGTCTAGTTATGCGCTTAGAATTGGCATCCTTGTCTAACTTTCTAATACCTAATATTCTCTAATACTTTCGCGGCTCATTCGTTCAAATAAAACTACTTTTTACAGATTCAGACTCGTGTATTTGTTTTGAATTTTAGCCCGACGTTTCGGAGACTTTGGAGTCACCATTCATCACCAGTCAAAAAATAGTTTAATTTTCTAATACCTAGTTAAAACTTAAACTTTATCCACTAGGTGTCAAGTTGTCGCAGTGGTCAGAGTGCGGAATCATCTCTGGAAGATCTTCGTCTAACACCGAGTGGTCTGGACCTGTCACTGCCGGACTGTAAGATCATCGCCAACAGGAACGCCAGGCAAGACAGACATGTTAAAAGGTATCCCATCATATGCACCTTCATCACATCAACACAAAAAGCAACATTAAATAAACAATGGCTGGTATTTTTATTAGAAATCAGTCATTATCGTCCGTAAGAAGATGGACAAAAAGAATTAAAGTGTCACGTCTGTTTCATTTGATAGAAATAACACAAATTTTTATTAAATTTTATTACTAAAACCTTCCATCAATATTCATACAACATAATTTCAATCATTTGTTAACGTCCATTTAACCTCATTTATTAATCCTACCTTTTACAAAATATTTGTATTAACTTTAAATTATTTAATAATAAATAATAGTTTTGATAAATTACAAAAGACATCAATAATAAACTCTATTTTTTATTTACAGATGTTTCAATGAAATGACACCGAAAGATCTATCAAAACTTAGTAAAGAGATTCGCCACGAACGAGAGAGTTACCGAGAATTAACCGGTCGTTATATTGAGAAATCAGAAGCGATACCATTAAAAGAAATGCCTTATTCAGACTTATCTAATAAAGAATCTATATTGAAAAAAGATAGTAAAAAAGAGGCTAAATCAAAAGAGATAAAAACTAAAATTAAACGTTCAGATAGTGGCCGGAGTGAGTTAAAAGTTAATGTTAGTGTTGGAAGTAAAGTTTTGATAATAGAGCCTTTAGGTGTATATGATTGTATTAATTTGGGCAGAAGGATTGATGTGCAATGGCCTTCGGAGTGTCAGAGGGAGAGAGGAGGGAGGAATTTCTGGGGGAGTTGGGTACCACTCGCTGGAATGGACGGTCTGGTAAGTTTTTTATTATGAGTCGTTTATAATGTCAACTTGACTGATGTTCCAGCCGACTTTATGCTTATAAAATTTTCTTGTAAAAAGTAGTTTTATTTGAATAACTGATTCGCGCAAATGTTATTGTTACGGCAGTTTATTTGTCGATAGTAGACTATATTATGTGATTATTATCTTGCTTTGAGTTTAAGTTCTATGTTACACACCTGTCTTTTTTATAGGACATCATTGATGTTTGTAAAACATGTCCTTTTTATCTTCTCGTATATTTTTTTATCTATCGTCTATTTTACAACATAAATAGTGGTTTAAATAGTCTAATAATGTTTATTTATTTGCTTTTCAGGTTGTTCATAAATGGATGCCAAACCATAGAGATCCAAAACTACGTTCTCATGTCGATAAAAATATATTACTCGTACAAATAGATGATAAATTTGTACCTATTGCTGAAAACTGTGTACAAGACTTGGGCGATGAAGTTTGAAGACTGTTATGATAAGATAAACAAACAAACAACTGCTTCGTGTATGCACAATTTTAAATTGACTCGAAATTGTATAGCCTTGGTGAGTGAATAATTTGGTTTTTTTTTTTGTAAAATGGAAAGTCTCGTGTGGCAATTACGTAGCCATTTATAATTGCTACAAAAAAATATTAGAAAATAATTTCAAGCTTAATCTTCGAATTATTCATATGCCTGGTATTCTACCATCATTTGTACATCGATATCAATTCCTATTTGGTCATTGTCTATGTCACAAATAATCTTATAAATTATCTAGATAGAAAAAGAAATTGTTTTTCAATGAAAAAATTATGAAAGTTATAGAAAAATTTAATGAAAATCATTGTCATTAGAAAAATTTATGGACTTTCTAATATTTCGGATTTAAGTTAGATACGATATTAAAAATATTACAATTGTTGAGAATTACTATTGATCAGCGTTCGATCTAATAAAAAGAAATCATAGTTCAATACTTTGATTAACTGTAAAAAAAAAACATGTCAACCCTCTAAATGTTACACACGGATTTTATTTCAGCACTCTATTCTATGTTTAGAATAAAATAATTTGTCTGTATGTTTTATTATATTGTTTAGTGCGTATTGTAAATATATTTCTAATGTGGCTCATTTTATACTTATACTCAAATATTTGTGGCTTAAGGTTAATCAATAGAAAAAGTAGAAAGACGTCAATAAAAATAGAAGAAAGATGTCGATATCGATAAATACTGGTTTTAGTTCGGACAGTATTCAATTTCAAATAACAAACATATAATTTACTAAGACCATAAAATCAAAACAATTTTGTTTTATGTTTATTTGAAATCGATATCAAGTGGTAGGTACATCACTAATATAGGTATCGAGTTTTTAATACTAATAAAGTCACAAATATTTGAGCTAATAAAAAGTTAACTGACCACAATTGTTCAATAGTTAGCATTATTCTAGCTTAACTTTGTAAATACATGTAAATAATGTATAAAAATATATAGTAAAGAAAATGTATATTCCTCTCATTAATAATATATAAAAAAAAAACCTTATTACAGTACATTTGTAAGCGAAATTATTTTTTTTTATTTTTGTTATTGTGTTTTTTTTTATTTCTAAATTTGTTTTGTATTATATTGATAGCTTGTGTACCTTAGTACTGACACCAAATGAAAATGTTATATAAATAATATGAGACAAACCTTTTTTTAATATAGAGTCGAAAATTATTGCCTTTAACTAACTATTAAATTTAAAAAATAACTTAATTCAGTTCAAGGTAAGGTGGATTTCTTATAATTCTGTCTATTAAAATACAATAGGGATGTTGACTATTTTTTGGAATTGCTTTTATTTTGTAGACAGCTCTTACTTGAACACCATGACAATATATTTTTTTTTTAAAATACATATTTTCAGTATAAAAATGCGAAAATATAAATTATTTTAAAAATTCCCGCTAAAACGCTCCAAGCTGTCAAGTGACGGCGATGACGTCAGAGGCCTGATAGTAGGGGTGTCCACTTAGAAAAAAAATCGATGTTTTTGTCGATTAATTTAGATTGTATTCTTATATAAAATAATAGATCTAACTTCTTTTATAATCAGTATTCAATAATAATTGTTTTAAAAATATTTGCACTGTCTTCAAACAAGTATACATATACTTTCGAACATAATATAACCGTATTCTGGTACCTACCCATAACAAAAGCAAGGAAGTATAGCTTAATTTGGGACCAAGGGCGTTGTGTAAAATATAATCCAATTTCCACTGATAAATTATTATAAAATAGACAGAAAAATGATGAATTTCCCATATTGGTCTAAGGGTGTTTAAGAAATCGGGGAACATACATAAAAAACAGAAGGTTACGGCGTTTCGAAAACTTCCAGCTTTTTCTTAAGTTTGTTACAAATTAATTGGGAATTTGACCGATATATCCACATATCGATACTTTTCCTCGATATATTCGAGATTTCAATTCCGACATCCTTGGCTATTCAGGGTATCTACGTCACTGCACCCGATTGGTGTTCGCAGTCACGTGATAATGTGTACAAAATAATGCAATTTAAATTCATTTTTATTTAATTTTAACAAGATATTAAACTCTCAAAACAACATTTTTGGGTATCTAAATACTGTCTTCAATCTATAAAACATAATTTTACATGAATTTGTTACATGAGTCAACATCCCTATTATAAATTTGTAAACCTCATTTCATTTGATTTTATCTCTTCTTCTTGTGTCTTTTGCAAAATGAATCAATCGTGTTTTTTTTTTCTTAACTGTTTGTCTATTGTGATAACTTCACAAATAAACCTTTAAATAATCAAA
Source organism: Orgyia antiqua (assembly GCA_916999025.1). Lineage (NCBI taxonomy): Eukaryota > Metazoa > Arthropoda > Insecta > Lepidoptera > Erebidae > Orgyia > Orgyia antiqua. The sequence continues at coordinate 14,656,476 of OU779869.1, forward strand.
ACATAGCGTAATATCAATGTTTAGATTGGATTGTAGTATTTTCCATAACCATTCAGAAGAAAAAGGCATATGTCCTTTTTATAGGACATGAATAAAAATACAAAAATACAGACGTAGCAAAAAAAAATCCAATTTAAAATGATAAATATTGTCGTTAATAGCCCATTAAATACTTTTTCATACTTTTATCAGTTTCTCATTTTCTAGTCTTTCCTGCATTCCTTAACAACATTTTCATACAATATAATTTTCGATTCTAATATAATCAGTTGTTTAATAATTGTTAAACATACTTGTGCATTTTGTATATCACTATTTAAATTAATATTTAATAGTTCCGAGAATATGAGAATAATAATAAAAATATATAATAAAAAGTTGTGTTTTATATGGGGAGTGAAATTTATCAATGTTGATATTTACGTACAAAATTAAATTAGGTATCTGATTTATAGTATATATTCACTTGTTGTTATATAAAATAACTTTACGGATTTATATTAAGTTTGTAGTGTGGTTTATTTAATGACTAACTGTTGACTGTAATTTCGTACGTGTGAGTGTATTTAGAAGACCAACTTTAACAAATTGTACAAAAAAAAAACATTCACTTGATCCACTCTATCTATGAAAAATCCGCATCAAAATTTGTTGCGTAGTTCCCAAATATAAGTTCACTTATGGACATACATACAAAAATAACGACATTGTTTTATAATAAGTTAAGATTGGATGTTACATTGTAATTATAAAGTAACATAAGCTTACACAATCTTGATATTTTGAACTTTTTATTATAACAAATTTAACCGTATTGTTATTTCATATAATATTTGATTGCTGTAAAATATAGTATCAATAATATGTTACAATAATTTCACATAGTTCCCCGGAGTTGAAATAATTTATATATTATTCTATGTCAGTTAATACTATTATATGTCTTCATAGATATGTTGCCGTTTTGCCGAATGATTTAAACTCTTGAATTAAAATCTTGGAAATTCTCTGCCAGTCTACATTATTATGTTTGTTGTTTTAAACAACTACTTTCCCAGTGTTTATTCCATAAGTTAAGAAATGATTTGCTTGACCTATTAAGATCGAAAGCGTTAGTCCTCTAACTATATAGTTTTGAACGGTTGCCGACATTTCTATTTGTTCTTCTAAAAAAAATCATCATCAGACTACTTGAAATTTAAAAAGAATATAATCAAATCTTTAGGTAAATATCTATGAAGTAATTGATGTTTGCACGACGCTCTTAGTGTCCTCTGTGTAGTAAATTTGCGTTTCTTTTAAATAGTCATTGTCTAAAAGCAATATTAATCATAATTTTAACAAACTACATCTTACATATCATATCGCTTGATCTTTTTTTTTTACATAAAACATGTTGGCATATGATCCCATGTCACCTGATGGTAAGCGACGATGGAATCTTAGATGGTCAAGCGTACCAACTATGGTAAAATAGCGTATCTCTTACGGACAATAAGATACAACTGCGTGTGAGTGGTTTTATTCTAAAATTTTGTTACGACACTCATGATAATATTTTATGGACATTCAGATCATAACATAGGCAGACATTATGTTGAAAAGTTTTTTAACAATTGACCTATTTTAGCTGATTTAAGTTAACGTCGTTTGATAAAGGTCCCCATACTACCTAGTAGTGTGAGACTTACAGATACTTAAGTGTCTTAAAAGGTAATTTCTAAGCGTATTTCTTCAAACATTATTCAATAAATAAGCAATCTTTACATAAAAATGATTTTCTTATATTCTCACTCGTTGAGTTCGATCCATTAAGTCGTAAGTGTCTGCCTAATTCTAAGTGAGATTGCCTGTCAAATATTTTTGAAGAGTAATAGCTTCGTTACGTAAAGCATCACGATGCCCGTCTGGCACTATTAACTGGATTAACTTATGATTAGTTTATGTCATCGCTTCTACCGCGTGTCCCGGAACGCACATGTTCTTTTTCTGTGAAACGCAAATTGATTACACTTATATAAAATATATATTTATATTCTCAGGTTGCCTTAATATATTTTAGACTGATTTTTTATAATCGTGTGTCTAAGCCGGTATATTTATAATTGTTAGAATACTGCGATTAAAATCATGTTGTTTGTAAGTTATGGACGCAGTGTGTACTTATTTATATTTATGGTAATGGCGGTTTCATACTACGTTTGGTTGTTGTGAGCGGATATTTGTCGTTACAATCGTATATTGTATTTAAATATATATTTATTGTTACTATTTGGTGTGTTAAAAGCACATGTCCTTTATATAGGACATTATTTTAAAAGCACAGTGTCTTTTATATGTCACACTATTAAAAGAGAATAGTGTAATTGAAATAGGACATGACTCTTTTTCTTTATCGATTATCAGTTTTACACACGACAAATATCTAAAAAAAATCCGAATTTATATTGTTTACTTTGCGCGAAAATGGTAGGATTCCTTTAAAGCTTCGTGTCTTTGTGTGTTTGTATAACTTGGACGTTATTGCATATGAAAATGTAGATTGTATAGTAGGAAGGCACAATCCGTCCACATTTCATGTTTTCTGCTTAAGCAATTAATGTTTATGGATTTCGAAAGCTACCTGTACGCTTTGAACTAAGATTATTTAAAACATAAGTTTTTTCTGATTCAGTATTTCTTTTTCGTTGTCACAAAATGTCTATGAATATGGTTTTTCTACTGTTAACCACAGATTTTCTTTTTTAGATAATTGCTTATTTTTGCCTTCAACTTTGCTGGTTCTAACCAATCAGATTCTAATGTGTAATTTAGCCATGATTTTGTCATAATTTTCTCGTAAAATCTATAGATGGCGCTTTTATATAACTTTGGCTATCGATATCAATAAACATTTCTGAGTATATGCATACAAGACGTGGTTATGTTTAGTGAATGCGCCGAGTAGGTGTAAGCCGCCGCACAGGCCTTGATTCATTTGTGACACATCTCAATAATAATGAAATAAAGTGGTACATGGACTAACGTGTGTGTTTTATTTGTTACATAAAAATTACATATAATTTTAATGTTATACTAACGCGGGGAATTTGAACATTTTTATTGTTTTTGCTACACTTTTTTACTGTGGCTTTACTCCTTTAACTATTGTCGCAGCGTGATGTTATATAGTCTAAAGCCTTACTCAATAAATGGACTATCCAACACAAAAAAAGTTTCTATTCGAACCAGTAGTTCCTGAGATAAGTTCGTTCATACAAACAAACTCTTCAGCTGTATTATATTAGTAAAGATTATTATTAAGTGCGGGTAGTCATAGAAACCCGCACTTCTATTGCTTTTATATAATAATTATAACACAATGTGTCAGCAGCTGGGGCAGTTCACCAGTTCTTCCGTCATCACGTAGTGCCCAAATACAGGTATTTGGCAACACCGCATGGGAGTGGGCGAGAGGCGGAGGAAGTGTTAGTCTTACCCCTTACTTCGACTGGTTATAAGCCACGCAAATTGGTAATGCGCTGGAACCTTGTCAAATTAACGCCCTTGTGACGTCATCAGCAAAGAAAAAGTACCTACAACTAACAAAATGTAATATTCTCATCTATTAATAAAAGTTTATAAAGGTAATTTGATATTATTTTTAATTATAACTAAATGTTTGAATAATGTTTAACTTTTAATCATCATCATCATCATTCATCACATTTTTTAAAATCTTAACTTAACTCTTCAACACCACTCATATAATCTACATCAGACTCAGAATTGGTATCCGAGCCTGATGTCTCGTTAGAATCAGTATCATCAAATGTAACAACAAAAGCAGCAAACACAACAATATAACAAAAAAACAACAATAAAAACGATCGAGGTAGGTATTAAAGCTCACAACTCGATACGCGTACGCGTCGGGCAACGTTGCTAACGGTACTGACGTCACCAACATGGCCGCCAGGCGCATTACCAATTTGTGTGGCATATACTCATCAAGGGCGGGAATCGCAAACCAAAGTTGTAGAATGCGGAGGATATGTTGACAATTGAGTCATGGAAAAAGTAAGTTTAAATTAGATTTTTTACCTTCCTATTACCTTTCCTTTTAATCTCCATATCAGCAGCCCATGCATGCTAGTATTTGTTGTTACCATGCAGGACCTTATGGTAGCCAGTTAAAAAACAAAACAACAATTCAAGAAAATATATTTAATTATTTAAACACAACTTGGTTTTCTGTCCTGTAATTAATGTAGGTAATCCAATTCCATATCACTGGTTAGTTGTAGTGTAAAACACAGATTAAAATATATTGAACAGTAAGTACATCAACAATTTGGACGAGTTTCAAGATCAATCACAAAGGTGCTTAATAACTATAATATTGTAATACTACTAACTACTACTAATTTAACTTTGTAAACAAAAAAATATTTAGTTCTGGGTTTTCTGGAAGCCTGTAAAGTGGCCCATCCACCATCCAACCGCTATCAATCTGACATCTGTTTACACTATGCTGTGGGCGGAGCTTAGAGCTTATGGAAGTATTCCATTGGAATTTTAAGACTCCTGAATGAAATGTCTAAAAATATTTAATGAGAAATTCAATTTATATAGCTTGCAAATCTCTAGGAAGCTCAAGTGTATGAATTTAATAATCGCAATATAAAATACATTGTACTAGATTACATATTACTCGGTATATTTACTAAGATGAACTGGAATGTGGTCTAAAATAGACGCATCCGTGATTCTTCAGCTAGGAAGATAAGCCAGCTATTTTGCGAAATTGCTCATTAGAAATTTTTTAAAGTATCTTCACAGGCGCAACTGTGCTATCTATTATAGCAGGTGTGGCCAACTTTTGTGCACATAAGATTTACTTTTATTTTAAAATAGAGTCGCGATCGACCTATTTCATAGATAAGAAGGGGAACTTTTTGTTTAATGTGCTTTTATACCGACGTGCACTCTTGCGAGTTCCAGCATCATTATGTACATGAATATTTATTTAATGGGTTAAAAAACTTTGTCCAGGGGAATTAAAATTAAAAGTCCATGCTCAAAATCTACTAAAATAGTAGAAAACTACTAAAAGTAGTCGCTGAATGTCTGAACGTCTCCCTACTCGAAGATTTCTGTATCAAGTACTAGAAACATTTGGCATTGAATGCATCCCCTCATGGAACTTGCGAGTGATCGACCAAAATTGGTCGCGCGATCGACTTGTTGGCCACTCCTGTATTATAGTATCTACCATACACTGTTTTATTCTACCTATATTTATTATATTCTATTTTGATGCTTTTTAAATTCTGCAGGATAACCGAATCTTCCTTTCAATTAGAACTACCTACTTATGATAACATTATGCATTTATCACCAATTATCATACCGCTACACCTTTTTCCCACGAGGGTAGGCAGATATTATAGAGTGCCGTCGGCTACAACTTATACATACTGCCTTGGCCTATTTGCATTTATACATCTGGACATACTCATGACTAAATATTTTTTAATAGACCTACTTAATAAGCAATTACAATTTCTTATGTACTAAAGAATGGACCCGTGGTCTGTAAAAATTAACATCATTTATTTATTTAGTTATATAAGCTCGACATTTAAGCTTCTAGGTATATCTATGCAAGTTACAGGGTATGATTGCGTATACGTGGTAAGTTCTACAAGCACTATTACTAAAATAATAAAACTTGCTGAACTTCGGAGGAGTACGGTAACTAACACTGTGACAGGTGAATTTTATCTAAAAGATAATCTATCTTAAAAACTAATTAAGGGCCTACATCAATATTATCGTATATCATCGCCGACACGTACATATTAACACAGCCAGTAGGCACAGAAAATGAAGAATTAGGGATACTTTTCCTATTTACTCAAAATCTACTAAATATATTTTAATTCTGATTTACGTGTTTCTATATACAGGGTGCTTCAAAAAAATGTATACACACTTTGAACTTCCATAGAAAATTTATTTACCGTTCTACAAAGTTAAATTTCAGGAAAATAGAAAGCTGAAAGTCCAATGTAAATGAAACATAAATAACAAATGTTAATACTGTTCAAATTGGTGACCTGCAGCATCAATACAATTCTGAGTACGAGTCACCACTGATTCTGTACATCGTATCAAAACGTCCAATGAGATTTCTCTACACACTGCTTGAATCTCATTCCAAAGAATGTCTAGGTTACGTGGTTTACGTTTGTACACCTCATCTTTTACTGTGCCCCACAAGAAGAAATCCAGCGGTGTAAGGTCTGGAGAGCGTGCTGGAAACTCGATTGGCCCCCTGAGTCCTATCCACTGGCCTTTTCTTGTGGGGCACAGTAAAAGATGAGGTGTACAAAAGTAAACCACATAACCTAGACATTCTTTCGAATGAGATTCAAGCAGTGTGTAGAGAAATCTCATTGGACGTTTTGATACGATGTACAGAATCAGTGGTGACTCGTACTCAGAATTGTATTGATGCTGCAGGTCACCAATTTGAACAGTATTAACATTTGTTATTTATGTTTCATTTACATTGGACTTTCAGCTTTCTATTTTACTGAAATTTAACTTTGTAGAACGGTAAATAAATTTTCTATGGAAATTCAAAGTGTGTATACATTTTTTTGAAGCACCCGGTATAATATGTAGTTACTTATGTTTTTAAAGTTATTTCATTAGTTAATACGCGATAATAGACCGACAAATGAAAAAAATAAAAAATTTGAGAGGTTGTTTCGCCAAGATTTTCTATCGAGAAAACTTTTTTCAATCGCGTTTCTGAGTTGATGCGATCCTAGATCATATATTGAAAAAACATATACTTAAACATTAGAGCTCTAGCCATTCAATCTAAAGAAACAATGAAAACTTCGTACATAGAAAAATGCACGAAGCTATTTTGGTATCGTCTTAACTATCTACTGACTTTATTGTGTTTTTTGAACATTAATGAAGTGATGAAGTGCAGATTTCTGGCACACCTAATTTGATGGAGAAGCTCACTGACTCTGCGGGATTGCCGTTTGTATGAAGTTAGATACTACATTTTACGGATTTAGACGCTTATATTTGTTTTAAATTTTGGCCCGACGTTTCGGAGACTTTGCAGTCACCATGGTCACGGTTGAGACTGAGCTAATGTGTCTTCTACGATCAGTTATTACAGGGTTTACCCACATTCGATTTTAATTTTACTTTATTTAAACAGTCGCAAGTGTTAGAAAATATTAGATACTACACTTATTTATATTTGACTGTTATGTTAATTACTCGCTATTCTTAATACAAAATATATAAATTTATATTCATAATATATTAAACAGATACTCATACATAAGTTTGTCATGCAATCTTACGTAGGTACCTACCTAATTTATTTACAAAAAAAAAATTGCGCATTTCTGAATACACGAACTTGCCCACATAGAAGGCGTGTCACATGCAATGCCCAAATCAGCCCGATCAAAGATTGTGAGAAAGCTGTTTGAAAAATCTAGCAATAGTGTATATTGAGTATAATATCCATGTATTCTCTACATGGTAGGCTCAAAGTTGTTATAAGGCTGGCTTTAAGATGCAAAGCCAAGATATGTATAGTTGCACAGATCAGAAAACTACCACACTAAAACTATAATCATTTAAAAAAGTTTTCAAAAATCATATATTTAAATGGTGAAGATTTAATAAAACTAAATTTTGAGGGAGACTGTGACAAGAAGAATACAAGAAAGTGTAGATTTATTAAACAAAAAAAAAACAAAGTTTGTAGTAAAATATATTTTTAAAAATACAAAAAATCAGACATAAAAGACTAGGCCTAATAATAGTCAATTGGCACTGTTCATTTTTAGGGTTCCGTACCCAAAGGGTAAAAACGGGACCCTATTACTGAGACTTCGCTGTCCGTCCGTCTGTCCGTCCGTCCGTCTGTCACCAGGCTGTATCTCGAGAACGGTGATAGCTAGACAGTTGAAATTTTCACAAATGATGTATTTCTATTGCCGCTACTAAAAACAAATACTAAAAATAAAATAAAATAAATATTTAAGGGGGGCTCCCATACAACAAACATGATTTTTTTACCGTTTCTTGCTCGATACTAATAACGTTGCCTTATGTTGCATAGATAATGGTACGGAACCGTTCGTGCGCGAGTCCGACTCGCACTTGACCAATTTTTTATTTATAAATTATTGTCTTACATTGTTTACTTTTGTATTTTTGTTTGACAGCGCTCGGACGGACGGACGGACAGCGAAGTCTCAGTAATATGGTCCCGTTTTTACCCTTTGGGTACGGAACTCTAAAAAGTACAAAGGTAGGTATACAAAAATTTACAAAAAACTAGATAAAAATATTTAAAACTAATTAAAAGTTTACGTAACTGACTTCCGCATAGACTAATAAATCAACGTGACAAGATATAGATTAATGTGTTGTAAACACACAAAAAAAATATGAACAATGCCAATTAAATAAACTTAAAACAATTATTTTAAGGCAATCTTAAATTAACATATTTCATGGTTGGAACACTATATTTTGGCAGGTAGTTTTAACTAAGATAGCTGTTAATAGTATCTACTATGTAATTCGTTGTGTTAGAGAAAAGAAAAAAATATAAAAATAAAATGTGCTATAAAAATCCACACGCCATTATGATGTGCATTTATTTCTCCTAATCATGAAAATATTTTTAAAAGTTATTCCTTTTATTCTAATCTAATGCCTGGGCTCCAACTGGGTAATAATTATAGTTAATGCGGCAACTAAACGCCAATATTAAGACGACACGATACCAAATAATTATGCTCCATACAAAAGTATGGGTATCGTACTTCCGTTTTTTCTTAGCGAAAGTTAAACAGATTTTAATAGCTTTTGCGTTATATTGTAGATAAAGAGTATATCTATGCTTCTATCACTTTCTTTTTTTCAAAACATAATAACGGAAAGAAATATGACGATCCGAAAAACCCACTTTTTTCAGTTTTCTTTAGATAAAGTTGCAGCGTCTATCATACAAATTTGGTAGTTTTACCACAAAAGAAAGTGACAGAAGCATAGATATTGTAAAGGTCGTGATCATTGAATATAACCTATTCAATGATACAGGCCACATATGGTTTATTTTTAAAGAAAACTAATATTTTTTTTAAGAAAGGAACAAAAAAAAAACAAAAGAGGATTGGGGATTCGAGAGGACATTAAGGATGATGTAAAAATAGAGATTGTGAAACAAATATGAATTTAAAAAGAATACAATTATTTATAAAGCCTTAAATGTTTTTATTTTCTAAGTGTAACAAGTCCTAGAAGGGAAATAAATGAATTGTTCTACAAGAAGAAGGTTAATGTGAAGCAGAGGCTTCACAATATACGCTTTATCTATAATATAACGCAAAAACTAGTAAAATCGGTTTAACTTTCGCGAATAAAAAACGGAAGAACGAAACGTCTTTTTTCAAAGAATTTGTAGGTAAAATCCGCTTCATCTTTATTAGTCCCTTTCAGCGCGACGCTCGGAAATAGGGATAGCAATACCTAAGGCAAATACCTAAATGAGGAGTACAGTACCCTCTTAACTGGCTACATTTTACAAGTGGAGAATCAAAGAATATTATAAACATAAATAAAAGTGCACCACCCAAGATAATAAACTAATATTAGTAATAAACTTATTATACTAACATAGGAACATACGATACGATATTTCAGTACGATGCAACATAACATTTTACGATTTTACAATACCTTTTAATCATTTCAATCGTTCTAAAAACAAATTTATAGGTAGTGTTAGGTACGAGTTTTAAGCTCGCGCCTTACCAGCGCAAAATACATACATTGTTTGGTTGTTGGGTCGAGGCGGGGAAGCAGGGAAGTACACGCGGAGCTTAATCTCGCACGCGATTGGACATTCAGCATACCACACATAGGTTATTAGTTTCAAATATCTGACAGAAAGTTGTTGTCGACTACTTCCAGCCATTTGCCAATCCGACACACATTCACAAGAATGGGCAGAGCTTACAGCTCATTTTTTTTTATTTTTATTGCCAAGGACATTTCACACAACGTCCTCTGGTCCCAAGCTAAGCTTATATGCTTGTGTTATGGGTACCAGAATACGGATAAAATACATAATACTACTTTTCTTTTGTAAATACATACTTATAATAAATAGAAACACCCAGACGCAGTACAAACATTTGTATGACAATTAGAAAAATCACACAAATAATTGTCCCGAGCGGGAATCGAACCCGCGACCTCTTGATCAGCAGTCCGTTACATAAACCACTCAACCACGAGGCTCATCAATTATCATCATCATAACATCACGCCTTTTTCCCATGGGGGTAGGCAGAGACTATAAAGCGCCATCTGCTACGATCGAAGCATACTTCCTTGGCTTCTTCCACACTCATACATCTGGTCATACATGCCCGACGGTTGTAAGTGCTACGCACTTGCCCCTTTTGGAGTACTTACAGCTCATGAAGAAATATTGGAAGTGTTTACTCATGAATGAGTTATGAACGAACTATCAGAGGACTGTTTGTCACGGCGCTCACTTCACTATATTATAAATAAATATTCAGGACAATTTACACAACGTCCTCTGGTCCCAAAGTAAGCTATATTTCTATGCTACAAGCATTATGGGTACCAGATACGGATAGACTACATATACTACTTTTCTTTTGTGAATACATACTTATAATACATAGAAAACACCCAGACGCAGTACAAACATTTGTATGACATTTATGGATATCACACAAATGATTGTCCCAAGAATCGAACCCGCGACCTCGTGAACGACAGTCCATTGCATAAACCACTCCACCACAAAGCCCGTCAAAATTATGTTTGTATCGTACTATTTTTTTTTTTTAAATCTAATACACAGTCAAATTCATAAAATATTGTTTAAACATACAGTTTATACAAAAAAACAAATGAGCATATAATATATATATAATAATAATAATAACTGTTTATTATTAAATTTAAATGTTATTTTGTAGAATTATATTCCAGCTAATGAACAATTACGTACGTATTTATGTGTTGATTAGTATGACTGATTTATTACACACAGATTTACCAAAAAGTGTTTATTGTAATATCATTCACTCGGCTTGAAGCCACATAAATATCTATGTGTGCGTGAAATACGTATGTCTCTGATACAGGCTATATGTCATATGAAACATTTTTAGTCTATGAAATACGTTTTAGCCAAGCTAAATTTACACATCAAGATTGAACGCTGGGTACGCGTTCAATCTATCCGGTAAACCTGTGTTAACACTTAATACAAATAAATATATTAATAAAAATTACTGTGTATTTAGTTGTGACTCAATAAATATTTTGAATAATTTACTCAATAAACAATTTTGAAAAATTTGTATCTAGGGGCCGTTTATAAAATACGTTCGCCTACAAGCGGGAGGGGGGAAAAAGGGGATTTGCTGAGTGTGACAAGATGTGACAAGGAGGGACGGGGGGGGGGGTCTACGGCAGCATGATGTTCGCCGTTCATTAAGATTTTAAATTATTTTTTCAATAAATACTTTTTTCTCAATTTTGATCATGATACAAAGTCATTAATTTAAATTTATGATATATTTAAAACTCGGTAAAACATAAGTTTAGTAAAAAAAAAATTAAAAATTCATGATAAATTGACAAGCAGAACATGTAAAGAATGTGGCCTATATCACACGTCTAACAAAATCTTACTGCAGCATTTAAAAAATTTACATCCAAAACGTAAAAGAAAAGATGAAGTAGTTCGGCGTATACAACCAACTCGCATCGCAGCTCGGCGAGATCGAGAGCTGTTGTGCATATTGGGAGATGAAAACGCTGGTACGGAAAATGATGAATGGATAGATGACGATGAAGTAGAGGGTAGTTTTGAAGATAAAGAAGAAGAAGATGTTGCAATACCAATTATGGATATTTCAACGCATTTGCAGAATCCTTGGACTTTTGATAAATAGAATTATCATTTATTTGTTCGTTATAAAAGATTTTTTGTATTTATTCAAATTTTATTATAAAACCTAAATAAATATTTCTAATTTTCAAAATTTGTGTATTATCCATTGAAATTTATTATATTCAGGGGGGGGGTCTTAGTTTTTGTGACAAAATATTTACATAGGTGTCACAGAAAGTGTGACACAGCGTGACAATAGGGGGGGAGGGGGTGAAAAAGTTGATTATAGCGTGACGTATTTTATGAACGGCGCCCTACCTACATTTAAGTTCGATTGATCACTGCCTCAGAAACATAAATGCGATTTCAATGTTTATTGCCATCGCCGTTTCATTCAAATAAAAAATTAAAAAAGAGATTTAATTTTTAAAACACTATTTTGTAAATTCAATTAAATTTTGTAAATATTTTGTAATTTTGCAAATTCGTTCTAAAACCACACTTCTCACATCAATGAGAAACAACATTTACCAAAAATTCGTATATAATTGAGAACACAAATAAATACATTAGTCGTTTTATTTACACAAAATTGCTTGATAATGTATTTTAATAATAAAATTAACATCTACAAATCAAACACAATAAAAACATTTCCTAATAGTTCATATTTACACAAGAGATGTCAGCAAATAAATAAGTATACAGTCTTCATCCTGATATTTCGAGTTATTCGTTTAACGTATTTATTTTGGACAATAATGGTACCAATTGAGAGGTACAACTAAACTAAACTTAACTAAAAATGAATTGTGATAGTTTCGATAATACAATTCGGCAATGTTAACTGAACATCCTTGTTATAAAAACTATTTATTATATAGAATTTAATTAATATAAATATCCACAACAAAATAGCCAAATAATCAATATGTGTTTTCATTTTTATGTTAAGTTACAAAGACACGTAGAATTGGCACCATTATTTAGAAAAATGTGAAGATTTTAAAGGATTCTGGGATATTTCTTTTTGGTTTTTATTAAGCTAATAATTGAAATAGTAAATACTATTTATGATCTTCTGCAAGTAAATAGATAATAACCTATTTTCGAGATTATTATAATAGAAAACAAGATATTATTTTCCATTCTTCCCGCCTTTTATTTTTTATTATTAGTGATTCACTATTTTGCGAGGACGCATACTTGTTAAAGAGTACTTATCCATTTGTACTGTAGTACTTACAATATCCTTGAAGCTGACACCTCAAATTATTTAAATTTAGAATTTATTTATAATCTGTGCTTTAATTACGCTCCCTCCTTTTTCTTACCGGACATCCGGTCTATAAGTCCTGTAATCATGTCTGCGTCAACCAAACCTATAAATTTATCTACTATTAAACCATTTCTTAATGCTATAACAGCTGGTACCGCTTTTACCTGTAATTTAAATAGAATAGTTATAAGGGTAGTGGAATTATGGCCATGAAAAAGCTATGTAAGTATAGATTTTACATTGCACCATTTAAAAAAGTAGGTAAGTAATAAAACAAGGATTTAAATTAAACTCAGGATGTTTTTCGGGATTTTATAGCATATTCATTGGGGTGATTTTGGATACGCTTGCTGTAGGTTTGATTTAAATGCATTGGATACGTCCGTTTTAACGGTCTTAACGTTTAATTCTCGATGCAGCCGGTCGTTTCTAAAATACCATGGAGCGTTGGTAATCATGCGTAGAACTTTGGATTGGAAACGTTGAAGAATTTCAATATTTGAATGACAAGCTGTACCCCACAGCTGCAATCCGTATGTCCATATCGGTTTTAGTGTGGCCTTATACAAAAGAAGTTTATTGTCTAATGAAAGTTGGGATTTACGATTGATTAGCCAGTACATTTTTCTGACCTGCTGTCCGAGAGCCTTTCTTTTCGTGAAGATATGTTTCTTCCAAGTTAACCGTCTGTCTAGGTAGATTCCCAAGTATCGGACACTTTCTGACTGCGGAATCTTCACACTGTTGATTTGCACCTCGGGACATGTGTCACGCCTTAGTGTAAACGTGAACACATTTCGACTACTGAACTGAACGGATTTCGACTCATTGGGCTTTATTTTCGTCATGTAGCCACTTGGATTGGATATGTCATTCAAACTTTTTTGAAGCTTTCGAGTCGCACCAGATGGAGTCGGATCGGCTGCTAGAATGGCTGTGTCATCAGCATATTATTATGTACTTGTTAAAACATTGTCTGCATTTGGTAGATCGAATGTATATATCAGGTATAGTAAGGGGCCCATTTCGGGATATTAAACATGGGATATTTATTTAAATTTTTGGATATTTTTCCGAATTTATGAATACGTATAAACAAAAGGCACTGATTTAGCAGATAAAGAGTGTCTATGGCTACATCACTCACCCGACTTAAAGCCACATTCTTATCTATGTGTGCGTGAAATATGTATATCTATGTGTGTCTCTCTGATACCTACAGGCTATACGTACGTCATATGAAACATTATTAGTCTAGTCTAAGTACGACTTAGCCAAGCTAAATTTACGTGTTCTTATTTTTAAACGACAACCCACCATCTGTGTTTCTTACATTATACCGACGATATATCTATTTACCATTCTGTCACAGCATTCTGTAAATTGGTATTCGGTATTTTTCGGTAAACCTGCGAAAGGTATATAAAAAACTTACTTCAAAGGTATGAACAAGATCCGCATTATCTTCTACATCGATCACGGCTAAGTCCAAGTTGTTTAGTGGTTCTATTAACTCCTTTAATCTAGGTGTTAGTATCTGGCACGGCTCACACCAATCCGCGTGAAAGTTTATTATAACTGGCTTGTCATTATTCATTACCTAGAACAAAATACAATATGCTTAAAATTGGCACCAGTAAGAGGTTTGTGGCTCAAGTGGCGACCACGCACCGGACGAATCAGCGTGGGGCGGCCCCCAACAAGATGGACTGACGATATTGTCAAATATGCCTGGCGCCGCTAGATGCAGTTAGCGCAGAACCGCGCATTGTGGCTTTCTATGTGTTGAAGTGCGAAGTAGGCGTGGCACGCGTGTCACAATTAAGCACTGTTGCGCTTATTTGATCTCCAGTCGCGTACTTACTTAGTCGTATTCAGACTGTGCTAGCATTGCCTCGTGTTGTTAGTATCGCGACAAACTCATTTCGCCGTAGTGTTCAGTTTTGGAGTGCAAGAATAATAGAAGAAATCTTAAAAATGGAGGTATTTCGTACCATCGCTACAATATCATTTGATTCTAATAAAATTTTAGTTAATTCCAATTTACTAATAATTTACTGGAACGTCTCGTTAAAATCAACCTTATGTCATTTAGATAAAGTTTATTTTACATTGATTATATTCATTATTTCGTTCTTGAAAGTTCTTCGCTACTCAATTAGTGATGTACTTAGGTCAGATTTGAGTTTATCGATAAATGCCGATATTACAAAATTCGTCATTTACTAGGGTATAATTAAACATTTTAAAACAATGTACAGAAAATAAGTTGTTAGAAAAATGATAGCTGATATAGAACAAAATACGATTTCTTCTATCAATGTTCTTCAAGCAATGAGGATGGTGGTTGAGGCTTGGCGAAACGTAACACCCCTTGCAGTAAAAAACTGCTTTAACCTGTGGTTTTTATTCAGAACCTCAAGAAATTATTGAAGAGGAAGATAATAATGTGCCTGAAGAATAGAATAAACATATCTGGGTCAAACATATCGGTAATAATCGGTAAACCTAAAAAAAGATGGATGGACTGTGTGAAAAAGGACATGAAAGAAAGAGGAGTTGACACAGACATGACCGCTAATAGAAGATTATGGAAGAAAAAGACATGTTGCACCGACCCCAAATAATGGGATAAGGGCAGGAGGATGATGACATATATCGATATCGGTAATGTAATTCGGGTTGGTACGGCCTTGATCGAATAGTAGCAATGACACGTTCGTGCACACGATTGTCACCTTTACCCTTAACGAAATTGTGTTTCTATTTGCGACCACTGGTAAATGCGCCATCTATCGTCAAGTAGCGGAATTTACTCGTCAATCAATTTTAGTTTGACTTAGTATTACAAAAGGTGTTAAATACTTTTCTAACTACAGCGAATTAAACCCTATTCTAGAAACAGAAGGTTTATTTTCAGATGTAGGTTATATGACTTATGCTAGTTTACTATAAAATATAAACGACCAATCAAACGATTTGTTTATATGTAGTAAATTATATGATTATCGGTATAATTGTGTGAGTTTGGCGTCACTGGTTTCTATAGTAATTTTGTTACGTTGCACTTCCACTTGATTTTTATTTCGTGGGCTTTTCCATAATATTTCGTGTACACAATAATCAACCCAGATCATAGTTCTATTTTCTGCCACTGGCTGCGCAAGTATTCAGGACGTACCGATGCTATTAAAGAATATCAGAATATCTCTTGACCTTCTCTGTATTGTTGGGTTTAAACACGGAATAGAAATCAAGTGGAATTGCGAAGTAGGCGTGGCACGCGTGTCACAATTAAGCACTGTTGCGCTTATTTGATCTCCAGTCGCACAAGTACTTACTTAGTCGTATTCAGACTGTTCTAACGATAACTCGTGTTGTTAATATCGCGACAAGCTCATTTCGCTGTAGATATGCCGTATTGTTCAGTTTTGGAGTGCAAGAATAATAGTAGGAGAAGAAATCTTAAAAATGGAGGTATTTCGTACCATCGGTAAGTACAATATCATTTGATTCTAATAATTTTTTGTTAATTCCAATATACTAATAATTTATTGGAACCTCTCGTTAAAATCAACCTTTCATCAACCTATCATTTAGATAAAGTTTATTTTACACTGATTATATTCATTATTTCGTTCTTGAAAGTTCTTCGCTACTCAATTAGTGATGTACTTAGGTCAGATTTGAGTTTATCGATAAATGCCGATAGGCTTGGCGAAACGTAACACCCCTTGCAGTAAAAAACTGCTTTAAACCTGTGGTTTTTATTCAGAACCTCAAGAAATTATTGAAGAGGAAGATAATAATGTGCCTGAAGAATGGAATAAACATATCTGGGTCAAACATTACTTTTGAAGACTTCGTTACTTGCGATAATGAAGTAGTCACAGCAGGGACGTTAACAGAGGGAGAAATATTGGAATCAGTAAAGAACTGCATTGAAAGTGATAAAATATATGATTTTAACGACGAGCCACAAACTCCATCTACAAGCGTATCAATCAACGAAGCAAAGAGCTTTAACAACTGTACTATCATTTATAGAGCACCGTAACAACATAAAAGATATTGTATTCTCCTCTCTATTTGCCATTGAAAATCAAATCGATTTAGAAACTGTGAAGCGTTTAAAACAAAAGGAAGTCACAGACTTTTTTAAGTAGACTAAACCTGCAATGTGCAATGTGAATTATTAAATATTATGATTATTTTATTTCTGTATTTTATTGAATCAATCCTTCTGACGCATTCGATTAAAAATAGGAACAAGGGTATTTCTAACATAGACCCTTGATAACTTAAAACCTCAATCTATAACTGAAAATATTTTGTGTTTCCCTTGGACTTTAACTTAACGAGGTTCTACTGTACATACATTGAATAGATAGAAAACACCCAGACGTAATACAGCTATCTGTGTTCATTACACCAATATTTGTCCTGTGCGGGAATCGAACCCGCGACCTTGTGATCGTAAGTCGGCTGCATAACCGCGCATAAATGTGTATATTTTTATCACATAAAACAACGACACTCTTCCTCCCTCTTGTACACCAATATTTCAGTAGTTAAAAAGCCTATGCTATGAGGAATCTAGACTGTTCTTATAGAGAAACTTGAACTTAAATAAAGTACAAAAAATAACTACAAAAAACTAAAGTTCAAAAATAAGAAATGGGTAGGTATATATCGATATCGGTAATAATCGGTAAACCGAAAAAAAGATGGATGGACTGTGTGAAAGAGGACATGAAAGAAAGAGGAGTTGACACAGACATGACGGCTAATAGAAGATTATGGTAGAAAAAGACATGTTGCACCGACCCCAAATAATGGGATATGGGCTGGAGGATGATGACATATATCGATATCGGTAATCTAATTCGGGTTGGTACGGCCTTAATCGAATAGCAGCAATGACACGTTCGTGCACACGATTGTCACTTTTACCCTTAACGAAATTGTGTTTCTATTTGCGACCACTGGTAAATGCGCCATCTATCGTCAAGTAGCGGAATTTACTCGTCAATCAATTTTAGTTTGACTTAGTATTACAAAAGGTGTTAAATACTTTTCCAACTACAGCGAATTAAACCCTATTCCAGAATCAGAAGGTTTATTTTCAGATGTAGGTTATATGACTTATGCTAGTTTACTATAAAATATAAACGACCAATCAAACGATTTGTTTATATGTAGTACATTATATGATTATCGGTATAATTGTGTGAGTTTGGCGTCACTGGTTTCTATAGTAATTTTGTTACATTGCACTTCCACTTGATTTCTATTTCGTGGGTTTAAAGCACTCGAAAAATTTCCTAAAACTTATATTTATATCCTTAAGGTGGTTCAGACAACCTGACGTCAGGTTGTCTGGACCAATTTTTTTCGCATTTTCTCGGAATCTATCGAGGTACTAAATATTTTACCTTAGGTACTAAAAGGTACTAGAAAGGTACTAAATTTTAGTGTATATCAAACACTGAATTTCTATGCTGGTCCAGACAACCTGACGTTCACCGATAATCATATAGTTTACCTACTACATATAAACAAGTTGTTTGATTGGTCGTTTATATTTTATACCAAACTAGCTTAGGTCATATGCCCCGTTTTCCAATCAGCGCACAATAGCGCATTATGCGGCACAATGCTCAACGTCGAGTGTTCCAATCACGAAGTATAGATACAAGGAGTCCGAACGTAATGTTGAACGAATGGTCTCAATTTAAGGGACAGATTTTTGCCGGTAGAGTGCGCCATTTTTCAAGAAGTACTCGTTTGAACTATTGACACTTGTGGAAAAAAATATTCTGAGAAACGTGGATATAAATATAAGCACGGAACAGAGATCAATGGAAGTGCGAAGTAGGCGTGGCACGCGTGTCACAATTAAGCACTGTTGCGCTTATTTGATCTCCAGTCGCACAAGTACTTACTTAGTCGTATTCAGACTGTTCTAACGTTAACTCGTGTTGTTAGTATCGCGACAAGCTCATTTCGCCGTAGATATGCCGTATTGTTCAGTTTTGGAGTGCAAGAATAATAGTAGGAGAAGAAATCTTTAAAATGGAGGTATTTCGTACCATCGGTAAGTACAATATCATTTGATTCTAATAAAATTTTAGTTAATTCCAATTTACTAATAATTTATTGGAACGTCTCGCTAAAATCAACCTTATGTCGTTTAAATAAAGTTTATTTTACATTGATTATATTCATTATTTCGTTCTTAAAAGTTCTTCGCTACTCAATTAGTGATGTACTTAGGTCAGATTTCAGTTTATCGATAAATGCCGATATTAGAAAATTTGTAATTTACTATTTATTTTATTAAGTAACTACAATATGAATGTAAGGCGGTCTACACCACATTCACAAAATTAATTTTGTGAGTTGTATCATTCTGCGTAGATGCTTGATAGCGGAAATGTAATCAAACTATTACATAATAGTGAAATTATTATAATTAATTAATTATATAATAAATTATTCTCATCCTCCGTAAACATTTTTAGGTTTCCCAAAGACGCTACGGTCAAAGAAAAATGGATAGATGCAACGGGTCGATCTGATTGGATGCCAGTCAAATCAAGTACAATATGCTCGGTACATTTTTTGGACGATGATTTTTTAATTTCTAATAAAGGATATAGATACACGAAACCTACTGCTATTCCATCTATAAAATTTTTTCTATTTCTCTATTTAAGTTTTTTAATGAAGTAAGTTACTATATTATATATGTAAATAGTTAAATTGTTAACGTAAATAATACATATTATGTCACCTATTCTACCAGCTTCTTCGAAATTCTTTAAATTTTTGCGGCTTAGCTATAAGACAACGGCTTACTTGAATCATAAGTTTTTGATCATTGTCCTGGAAACATCGCTTTACCTACTGTGTGATAAAACTGGCTTAAAATGAGTTCAAAAAGAAAACTAACAACATACGGATTTAGACGCGTTTATTTGTTTTAAATTTTGGCCTGACGTTTCGGAGACTTTGCAGTCACCATGGTCACGGGTGAGACTGAGCTGTAATGTGTCTTCTACGATCAGGGCCCTGAGTCGGGTATTTCAACGGTGTCACAACTGTACCATTATTATACCATTATGGTGCAATAGTAAAGTTTTTGGTAGTCTACTAATAATGTGTCGTCATAACGACTTCATCATTGTCTTACAATTGTCAAAGTGACATAAATTGCTAGTCTCGTACACAACTGCTTCACAATTGCAATTCAATGACTGAAATGTTTCGGTAGTCTGCTATTTTGAATTTGACAGTAATATTTTTAAATTGTCCTGTGTCGACAGATTGCCATAAATAAAAAATAGATAGATAGAAATATTAGAAATTGTTCTTTGTAATTTATTGCAATTTACTAATCTCCTAAACTTCACATTGCTTTTTATACTAATAAATAGTATGTACAAATATATTTAAACGAAGTCTAGCATGATTAAATGTTTAAATTTATTAGTAGTTTTTCGAAAATCACTTCAACTAACGCATTTTTTAAAAACGGCAACACATACATACCATTCTAACACAATCCATAGATAAAAGAGACCGAAAATTCAATGCATAGATAAAAGAGATCGACAATTCTATTACCATTGAAAGACCGTTATGACGGCATATAGCAGACTACGGATATTTGACTTCAATTGCAACGGTATCGTGCCGGTATTGTGCCGGTATGACAATTGTTCCAAAATAGTGGACTTGAGCACCAGTTATTACAGGGTTTACACACATTCGATTTTAATTTTACATTGACCATAAAGATAGACTTTTACTATAAACTATATCATATTACATTGTGCTCAGACTACATAAAATCAATAACATTATTTTAGTTTCTAAAATACATTAACAAATTGTAACAATATAAAGAAATTTTTAAATTATATAAGGTGAAACATACATAATTTTATCATAGACTAAAGTTTTAATTATTATAGAGGTAGTATACAATATAGCAAGCAAAACTAAGTTTATATACTTAAATACAATATTATTATATAACCGCGCATAAATGTGTATATTTTTATCACATAAAACAACGACACTCTTCCTGCCTCTTGTACTCCAATATTTCAGTAGTTAAAAAGCCTACGCTTTGAGGAAACTAGACATGATGTTATGTTCTTATAGAGAAACTAAAAACTAAAAAAAAATAAGAAATGGGTAGGTATATATCGATATCGGTAAACCTAAGAAAAGATGGATGGACTGTGTGAAAGAGGAGATGAAAGAAAGAGGAGTTGACACAGACATGACGGCTAATAGAAGATTATGGAAGAAAAAGACATGTTGCGCCGACCCCAAATAATGGGATAAGGGCAGGAGGATGATGACATATATCGATATCGGTAATGTAATTCGGGTTGGTACGGCCTTAATCGAATAGCAGCAATGACACGCTAGTGCACACGATTGTCACCTTTACTCCTAACGAAATTGTGTTTCTATTTGCGACCACTGGTAAATGCGCCATCTATCGTCAAGTAGCGGAATTTACTCGTCAATCAATTTTTGTTTGACTTTAGATTACAAAAGGTGTTAAATACTTTTCCAACTACAGAGAATTAAACCCTATTCCAGAATGAGTAGGTTTATTTTCAGATGTAGGTTATATGGCTTATGCTAGTTTAGTATAAAATGTAAACGACCAATCAAACGATTTGTTTATATGTAGTACATTATATGATTATCGGTATAATTGTGTGCGTTTGGCGACACTGGTTTCTATAGTAATTTTGTTGCATTGCAATTCCATTGATCTCTGTTCCGTGAATATAAGTTTTAGGAAATTTTTCGAGTGCTTTAAACCCAACAATACAGAGAAGGTCAAGAGATATTCTGATATTCTATACTAGCATCGGTACGTCCTGAATACTTGCGCAGCCAGTGGCAGAAAATAGAACTATGATCTGGGTTGATTATTGTGTACACGAAATATTATGGAAAAGCCTATACCGTTCGGACTCCTTGTATCTATACTTCGTGTCTTTTATCTATGCATTGAATTTTCGGTCTCTTTTATCTATGGATTGTGTTAGAATGGTATGTATGTGTTGCCGTTTTTAAAAAATGCGTTAGTTGAAGTGATTTTCGAAAAACTACTAATAAATTTAAACATTTAATCATGCTAGACTTCGTTTAAATATATTTGTACATACTATTTATTAGTATAAAAAGCAATGTGAAGTTTAGGAGATTAGTAAATTGCAATAAATTACAAAGAACAATTTCTAATATTTCTATCTATCTATTTTTTATTTATGGCAATCTGTCGACACAGGACAATTTAAAAATATTACTGTCAAATTCAAAATAGCAGACTACCGAAACATTTCAGTCATTGAATTGCAATTGTGAAGCAGTTGTGTACGAGACTAGCAATTTATGTCACTTTGACAATTGTAAGACAATGATGAAGTCGTTATGACGACACAATAATAGTAGACTACCAAAAACTTTACTATTGCACCATAATGGTACAGTTGTGACACCGTTGAAATACCCGACTCAGGGCCCAGGCTTTATATATATCAACGCAGAGAATAACGTGAGTTAAGTGTGGTTCAGGCATTTGTACCGTATGAAAAAAATTGTCTGTATTTATGTTGTTTATGTGCGAATTCAAACTCAGCTTTTACAATTATGAATACGTTTGAAATTACTGATTATTAATAATAAAAACATTACTATTATTCATGTAGTTTCTTTTGTTTCCTTTCTAGGTTTTAGGCCTTCATCCGACTCTAACTTTCCTAGATTTATAATAACTTTCAATCTATATATCGTCGACGGAAAGGCAAAATTACTTAAGCGCCAATTTGTCGAAAATGAGTTATATATATACCATTCGACTGGATTTTTTTTTCTGCGTCGATCTATCTAGGTTTCAAAGAGATTGGAGAACTTTCTTGGCGCTTAAGGTGTCCGAAAAATGGGCCTAAATTTTTTGTCGCATTGCTTAAGCGACACAATTTGAGGTCTTATTTTTAGGTGTGTCCCATAAGCCATTTATTTTCAAATGCAATATTTATAAGTTATATTGGCTTCCTAGATAATCATCCCGAATAACTGATACGTAGCTTTGACTTTTCATATATATAGAATTGTACGCATTTTTGCCTTTTACTAATTTTGTTGTTTATCTCGTGTTGGTAAAGTTGCTTTGCCCTGATAAAGTGGGTAAACAGCAAGTAAGTAATTTTGACTTATTGCGCTTTTGATAATTGAGGTAGCTAAGAAATTCAGCTTTGCACAAATTTACACACTACCTGACGGTTAAGTAAACATGCTTTACGTAGTATTATCACACCGGGTGTACATTGGCACATTTGAATTACCACAATTTGGATAAAAACATGTCGTAATCAAAAGGAAAGCCCATAATTTTGAAGTCTTCAAAGGTTAAAGTAAATCGGTAGTAACATTTGTTATAAAAAAATACGTTTTTAGTAATGTTTTGTCACTCATTTGTTTGTACTTAAGTCAGTTTTCGCAGTGTGTTTTTATGAGTTGCGAGTTATAAAACCTAAAATCATAGTAAAAACTGTGATAAATTGTGAAAAAGTGTACCTCTACGGCATATTAAATATCAAAATAAAATCTACTGATGAAAATATTATAAACAAAAATTAAGAAAGTCACCCAATCTGTGTGAATATCAATAATGATAATATAGATTAAGACAAAGATATTAAATATGAGTATAAAGACATATTTATGAAGACATTATTATGGTTTAATTATATTAAGGTAATTAAATTAAGGTTTCCCCTTAGTCTCAAATACCGTGGCAGAATACTGAGATCTAGACTAAAATCTTGATATCGCTTGCAAATCGAAGATGTGTGATGTATTCGCCATTTATGTTGTACCCAAGGGCAAAGTAACGTGGAAGTTTTAAAAATATAGCACACTTCCGTAAACAGTAAAAGCTTGGCATGGGTTGCGAGTCAATTGGTAAAGGCTCTAGAAAAGATATTGTAAACTTGGCTCAAACGAACCTTCGTCTTCAGGCTTTGAGAAGTTTTGAATAGGCTTGACTGTAACCTTACGATTAGGTATAATATCAGTTTTGAGAGGAAGTGCCTTTAGCCGATTCTTTTCATTAGAAATTCTAGCGAATGCTTCGCTAAGATCCTGTTTAGTAGAAAGCTCTTTATCTGTATGAAATCCAACTACTCGACTAAAGGCTTGAGTGTATGGTCACCTAGCTTAGTGGTTCTAGAATTCAGAATCCGTTGCGTGGACTGTAATCATAAACTTGCCGTTCATTTCTATCTTATATTCACACTTCGTGCTCTCGAGATTTTAGTGCTATACACGTATGCTCTATCGTACATCTATCGTATGCAGTCGTCCGCTTGATATTGAGATTTAATTAGAAGGTGTTAGTAATTTTACAAATAAAATGTACCCAAGACTACTTCCGAAATGCAAAAAATTGTTGCATGACAAGAGCCGCCGCTCTTCCTTGTAGGGAGCAGGTAAAACAATAGCTTGATCAGTTTCGTGGAACCGTTGTATGTGAACGACACAGAGACACAGGTTATTGTGCTTTAGGGTGAGGAGATATGTGCTGCACAAGGCTGAAAATAGGTGATGGATGATGCCAACTAGCTCAGAACAATTTGGAACCACCAGAAGGACAGATTTTGTGTAATGAAACCTGCTGAAATCCAGACTTTTCAATGCAAAAATGCAGCTGAAGGAGTGGTGGAAGAAGGTGACTCCCGTAAAAAAGAACACTCGGTTGTTCATTTCTACCACTGACTGACTCACACTTCCAGCTTTCAGGGTTTTGACGTTAGATCGATGTAGCCTGGATTTTGTATGTCATCAATCGTCAACTGGTGTTGGCAGAATAGAATAGCATCTTATATCTTCTCACCGGTATCGTAAAACGCGATTACGGCAGTGTAAAACGTGCGGATCTCTTGTAACTTTTTCACCATCACTGTAACATGAAAACATGTTGCACAAACACAAGTAATAATGGCAGGAGAATCATGATCAGACTTACACAAGCCCATAATATTAAGATTAAAATATTTTTCACAATTAAAATGAACTGGAATCCAACATTTAAAACCAACGCAAAATTTCAGCTGAAGAAGTGGCCCGAAGAAGCTGACCCCCCTACTCGGATTGACCTCCTCTACGCGTTCATTACATTTCTATCACTGGCTTGGCACTTCGAATTGGTAGTTGGGGCCGTTGTAAGCGAATAGGTCAAAATCAAGCAAAGTGGTTCATTTAGTGAAAGAGATATGTTCCGCAGAGGACCGAAAAGAGCTGATGGATGTTGGCAAGCAGTTAAGATCGGATATCCGGCAGTACGAACAAAGAGTAAAATAATATACCTACAGTAGGCCCCGATAGACATGAACTCGCGCGCCTACTGTAGATAGTACGAACAATGACAGTATAGAATGACAGATGTATATATAAGGTGTAAATAAATCAACTTGTCAAATTTTGTGAGGATAGTTGGTATCGAAAAATAAACACGCTAAAAATAAAATAAAATTTTTTTGAGCAATTTCATTTTATCACGAAATAAAAGGATTTCATCAAATATTTTTATGCGTATCTTACCTACAAAATAATGTAGGTACTATGCCGTTCAGTCTCACTCGTCGGCAGTCGCTTGCGCCGACCGACCCCTATAAAGTAGGTACCTACCTACCTACATTGTCGCAGCTTGCAGCTGGCGACAGCGAGTGTATTGTGCTCGTTAGAGTAATAATGTTCTGTGGTATTGTGGTACAGTGCGCATAACATTTACGCGTAATGTAAATCTTTTTTTTTTTTTATAACACTACGGTGGCAAACAAGCTTACGGCCTGCCTGATGGTAAGCAGTTACCGTAGCCTATGGACGCCAGCATTAATGTCAAAATTAACAGAGCAGCTCCCGTCAACAACGGCTTTAATGCTTCTTTTAAACAAAAAGCTGGCAATCCATTTGCACAATCCCTCGGGGAGTCCGTATGATGGCAACTTCGCAAGAAGACTCCGGTGCCAGACCCGATCGAACGCCTTCGCCATATCTAGGCTGACTGCCAATGCCTCACCTTGACTCTCGATGGCGGTTGCCCATCGATGTGTGAGGTACACCAAAAGGTCACCCGTTGACCGACTATGGCGGAAGCCGTACTGGTGGTCGCTGATTAGGTCATGACCTTCCAGGTGCATTAGGAGCTGATTGTTGATCACACGCTCCATTACCTTCGAGAGAAGGGAGGTTATGGCCACAGGCCTGTAATTCGATGGGTCTGATCTATCCCCCTTTTTAGGTACCAGATGCACGTTTGCAGTCTTCCACGAAGACGGAACACGCCCACTGTTGTAGGAAAGTTCGAAAAGACGCGTTAATATCGGACACAGCTCAGGAGCACAGTGCTTAAGTACCACTGCAGGTATGCCATCTGGCCCACTCGATTTATTCATATCTAAGAAACGCAGTTCCCGCCGGATTTTTCGTTGTGTGAAAGAGATCTCCGGCATTGTAATGTCACAGGACGCAATGGTAGGTGGTACTGCGTTTCCGTCGTCTAGTGTCGAGTTGGAGGCAAAGAGGGTACCCAGGAGATCTGCCTTCTCCTTTGCACTATGGGCCAAGTTACCATCTGGCTTCTGCAGTGGTGGTAAAGACGACTGACAGAAGTTTCCTTGGGCAGCCTTAGCAAGCGACCAAAAGGCACGACTCCCTGAGGGATAGCTGCATAGTCGCTTGCCAAATCTGCCAACAAATTCGTATTTAGCTCTGGCGATGGCTTTTTTGTTGGATCTCGAGGCAGCATTTAGTTTCCGTTTCGCATCAGAGACATTGGGATCCTGTTGAGTACGAGCCGTGGTCCAAGCCTTGTATGCAGCTTGCTTGTCTGCGCGAGCATTTCTGCAAGGCCCATTAAACAACGGTCGTTTTTTAACCCCCGTAACGGTCACTAACAGGTTGGGTATGTAACATTCCATTCCCGCGAGGATTCCTTCGGTTACGGCGGTTGTACAAGAATCAATATCCTCTGATGCGAAACAGAGCTGTCTCCACGGGTACGAAGCGTAAAATTCACGCAATCCATCCCAGCCTGCTGACTTATAGTGCCACACACGCCGTCGCTCAGATGTCTGTGATAGGTCGAATTTTGCATGCGGCACGTTGGTCCGGATAAGACAGTGGTCCGAGGATCCAAGGGGTGCCTCCACTGTGACGGTTTAATTATCCGGACGTGTAGTCAGCAGAAGATCCAGCAATGAGCTAGTATGGTTCTCAATGTCTGGTATTCTCGTTGCAGAACTTACCAGCTGTGAGAATCCATAGGCCAGAGCAAAATCGTAGGCTGACCTTCCCGCGAAGTCAGTGGACCGAGAATTGAGCCATTCAGTATGGTGAGCGTTGAAATCTCCTAATATCACTAGCTCCGCGGTAGGGTATTGTTCAGTAACTTCGTCAGTCGCCAATTGAAGGTGTTCGAAGAGCCTGGCTGTGTCCGAGTCACCACTGTGAGACCTGTAAAGACACGCATAGATACGGGTGTGGCCGCCGTGATCCACGCGCACCCATATTATTGACAGGTCTCTGTCTTCAAGGCCATGGAGACGACGACAGCAGATGTCCTCCCGGACATACAAGCATACCCCGGCACGCCGTAGGAACATATGCTCTAGCTTATATCCAGGGTAGTGCAAGTAAGATGTGTCGGCCGGGCAAGAGATTTGCGTCTCCGTAAGGAAGAGCAGGGTCGGCTGGGCGGTCTCAAGGTGGTGGTGGACCTCATTAATATTGCAGTGCAATCCCCTGATATTGCAAAAGTCCACTTTAAATGTGGATGGAGATGCCGCTGTGATAGTCTTCCTCTTCTTGTTTTTGGCCATTAAAAATAGGGTTTTGTAGACTTCTAAAAGGGCAGGTGCTACACGAACAGCAAATAGAACATGATGCAGTGTGAGCTTGCCACCTATCGCTACAGGCTGCGCAGCTCGGTGGCGTGGTGAGCGGAAGGGCCCCCAGTCCCCCTCTAACGCAGTGATCGGGTCCACTCCGGTCTCCTTCACCGGCACGATCACTACGCCAGAGACTTTACACAGGCGGCGGTTCAGCCTCCCGGGGTGGAGATTAAGTGATCCCCGGGTTCGGGAACCCTACAACCTGCGGGCGGCCAGCGCTAACCGTTTCACTGGGTCTCCCTGACCACCACGCCCGCGCGCTGCACCCACAACAACCGATGCAACCCAGCATCCGCCGGTCCCATGCTGTCCGTATAGCTGCTCCCCTAATGAGCTCTGGCGACCTTAAATACGGCGACCTAAATCATTACAAATCTTCAAAACAGTAACGTTTTTCTTAACTTTTTCACCGCGATTATTCATGATATATTATTCAAAACAACTCCTAAAAATATGACAAGTTAATTTTTTGACACCTTGTAAACAGTGGAACCTGTTGCGCGTGATTCTAATAAATGTACTAGTTATTAAGTGAAGAATAGTAAATTATTAAATATACTTAGTTGATGTGGAAAATGTATAAACTAGAATTGCCGCGAATAGTGTTTATAGCGAATAGTCGAATACCCATTAATCACCATTCACTTTGGCAAATAGTCGAATAACTCGACATTACTATTCGCCATAAAAAAAACATTAAACACATTAAAAATATTTCTATTTTCTTCTAAGGTTGTGAGAAAAGAAAACAATAAAGTCTGTTTCATGTTATACATACCTACATAAATGTAGTAAATTTAATTTTCCATTTTTAAATGCTGGCAACTCTTTTCTTGTACAAGACGTTCTCTTTAGTTTACGGGGAATACCCCGTTTTATATAAGTATAACCCAGCGATTATTATTTATTGTAGGGGATTTCCCGCTCAATCAATACGCTTGTGTTTAAGATAGGCGATAAAGTTTATTTTCGACGACTATTCGCCAAATATAAAAAAAATGACGAGTAATGCCGAATACCGAATAATAGCGAGTATTCGCGGCAACTCTAGTATAAACTCATACGAAGAATAATAAACTAATAAATAATACAATGAAATATGGTTTCATTTGGAATATGGCGTGACGCCCGCCATTCAAGACATCAAGCGATTAATGTTAGCCAAGGTGGTCTAACATCTTCAGAAGTGGGATGAAGCACCAGCACTTGAAGAATACTGGTGCTATCCTAACAGCCCACACAATTAATTCTGAACTGAATAATAACGTACGTATAGGTTTCATTTATTTATTTTTTTTCTTCATTTTTCGGCTCCGTTACTTTGTGATAGTTACCTACTTGGTCATTTATAAATAATGTTATTCATTATTACTAATTTTATGTTACAAATACAAATCTTACGATGTAATAGTTTACAGGTTAGTTATGACATAAGGAATAACCTGATCTTCTTGTATCATCATCTATTTGTAGAGTAAGTTATTTAACGGTTAAATTTCGATATAAACTAATATACTTTCCTAAATTATAGCTTTATTTATTTATCATTTAGTTATCAGGAAAATTTACAACATGTTTTAGGTTAGATATGATGTTGACTTACTAAATGAAATATAAATAATAAAAAGAACATAATATACTTAAATTAATAGCATGCATTCTAGAGATAACCTTTTATATGAATAACATATGTCCCATTGATACCTGTTGATATAAAAAACAAACTTATATTAACCAGTAACTGATATTCTTGAATAGAATTTAATATAATTTTGAAATGTTTGAGACTTACAAGTTTATTCTGGGATTATTTACAGCAAGAAAAACAAAACTCATATAAAACAAAGTTTAAAACACAACATACACATATGAAATACATTGTACATTGTATGACAATGGTTGCTTTCCAATTAATACAAAAAGTGACGCAGTGTAACGCAATGCTCGCTAAAGCGCTTTCCATCAACGACACTGTTGAACACAGCCGTACACTGTTCGACACTCAAAAAAGTGGTGTTTGACAGATGCTTAGCAAGAATTACCAACAAATAAGAGAAGAATTCTTTTCTCTACTTATGATTTTTAATTATTTAGATTTAAAATTGTTTTATGGAAAAAAAGCTTTACTTACTTACTTACTTTAAAATTATAGTTGGTTCAAATAATTATTATTAAACAAAAGTAGTATTATTACAAAACATTTATTTATTTGCCCACAAATTGTCAAAGTTCTTTTACTTATTGGAAGGTTATGTTTATAAATTATTGAGCCAAGACTTTGTCAAGGAACTTGCATTTAGGTAAAAAAACGCCCATAATTTTGCGATATTGATGCACTCTAGTGTTATTTTGAGACAACTAGCTGTTTCATTTAAACTTTTACACAGCGTTTGGCAGTGTTTCACAATGTAACGCAGAGTCCCTCTGTGTTAACTAAATGGAAAGCAACCATTTACAGTAAATAATAATTTTCTTTCATATTCCTCCTTACAAAATATTTCTTACAAATTATATTTTAATTGTTAATTATACTCATCGTCACCTACCTTAATGACTTCAAGATGTACCTTAATGACTCAAGTGAGTAGCTGGTGTCTGAAATAAGGCATAACCTGTCTAGCAGATCACCTGGTCCTTCATTCATAAAATTACTCAACTAGGTAACAAATTATGGTGTGCCAGCTTTGGCATAGTTGTTCATACAAACGTATTTTTCCTTTAACATCTCTTTACCTATGTTCACGATAAATGAATCTGAATTTGAAAACACCATAAAATTACGTAAAATATTCGTGTAGTGTAGGTACTTATATCCTATGGAATACAAAAAAAGTAACTCTATAGGTATATGAAGATTTAATAACTACAAGAGTAATTGGCAAAATAAATCCTGTGTAACAAAGAAAACGCTGTTATCATGGTTAAATTGTTCTAATATTGTGCTTTTGTGTTTTCGAGGTTCATACAAGAATTAAAATGAAAAGAGCGAGCCACCCAGAGAGATTTTGTTATAGTTAGATATAGCAGCACTGAAATGATAAACAACGCTGATGACAATAATAACTGATTTGACTTTGAAACATGGAACTGGAGTAAAACCAAAAGATATCAATAGATGAGAGAAAGGAATACTGATATTTTATAAGCTCATGACTTGAGCTATGAGAAGTGCAAGTCTATTTGAAACTATATATTCTTTGGTCTGTAAATTTTTAATAGTTAAGACATTTAATAATAATAATAATAATTCATGGACATTTCACACAGCGTCCTCTGGTCCCAAGCTAAGCTTATATGCTTGTTATGGGTACCAGAATACGGATAGAATACATAAACTACTTTTCTTTTGTAAGTACATACTTATAATACATAGAAACACCCAGACGCAGAACAAACATTAGGATGACATTTATAAACATTACACAAATGTTTGTCCGAGGCGGGAATCGAACCCGCGACCTCATGATCGGCAGTCCGTTATACGAACCACTAGACCACGAAGCCCGTCATTCATTTGATCTGACGTTGTTCACGACACTGATATAAATTAGCCACTACTGTCACACTAAATATTAAAATGTAAAAATAGTACTGTACTTGTGGTTACTTATGTCTAAAATGCTGAAAGAGATATCTATGACCCAATGACAGCCCAGTGTATTTAGTTATTAGCAAAATCCACAGCTCATAAGTATTACATGATGTTGTCAATTACTTAGGCTTAATACTCAATGCTGATTTTGGTAAATACATACTTACGTAGTTTACACTTTACATTAGAACTATTGTTCGTATTGTTGTATTGTTTGTATTGTTGTTGTTGTGATATTATGATTACAAATGCACAGAATGCTCATGTACCTACGTGAGTAATCGATGGATACATTTACATTCAATGTAGTCATTAAATAATTAAAATGTTAATAAAAAAAAATAAAGGGGGTAATAAAATTAAAATAATATAATAAAAAAATGAAAAATATTAAAAACTTGAATGTTAGTGAATCGTCCTTTGATTAAACTGTGATAGTGTGGGTATACAGTATAAAATACTGAATAGCTATAGAATATTCAATTCTCTGTTGTTGTCTGTTGTCTTAGCCAAGACGTTCACAATTGAAATAGAGCGATATCCTTCCATAGGGTTTCTATTGTCTTGTAAATTGGCTTAACGTGAGCAGTTCTTCCAGACAGTCAGGCAGCAGCCTTCCTGAAACATCTATTAGCGATAGAAAGACTAATAGAATTAGTGGAATTAGGTATTATGCCATCACCAAGCCATTTAATTTGTTAAACCTAGGAGTAATTAAAGAATAATTGTAATCTGAACTGAAGTACATACTAGGGAGGCAGTACATCTACATTATAAGAACTCTGTGGTCAACGTCATAGATTTGTCTTTTAGTATAATTATGTGTATGATTTGTCAATGTTACGGATTAGTCCTGTTAGTTGAGGAAATCTTAGAAATGCCGGCTAACACTTGTCCGAAGTTGTGAATATATCCCCGTAATGGAGAACATGTAATTGAAATTTACCACTTAGTACTGGCGAAAGTAAAGTACCAACACAATAGACTAATCAGCATTTGAGAACACACATCTATGTGGACTAATTAAAAAGGAAACTACATTTACACTCAAAGGCTATGAAGGAGAGTTTGCAGTTAGTAGAAGTGTAGCCAAGCCTAGTTAGGAAAATCTATCTATCTAATATATACAATATATAATAATCACTTGAACTCCACATGAAGGTAACTGAAACCGTGTCAAACATGGTAAGAAAAGCCGATAGAACATTTAAATAAATATGCATAAATAAATGATACAATACATTTAGTAACGTAAATGAATGAAATAGATGGAAAATACAGCAGACATGTTAATAAACTCATATATTCTTCCAAGTCACCATACCAGCCAGACATGGGTTTAAAACAAAGATATGGAATCTCTGATTGAGTGCAATATTAAATTTTACCCTGCCTTATGAGCAATGAAACCAAGTACATTGATAAAATTAAAACTAAAGGGAATTACTTTTGAAGACTTCGTTACTTGCGATTGTTACCGATTTCATAATAGTATACACAAGTCATTAGTAGAGTCTGTCAAGCGAGTCGAGTCCACAACCCTTTTACTGATTTCTTTTAATGGCAATACTATGATCTGTCAAACAGATTGTCACAAATTCTGTTGAAACCTCGTAATAATCCGGTTTTTGTTGAGTTTTTTAATGTTATAATGCCGAAACCTATTAAAAGTAGTGTCAGGAGCTTGTTGTTTACAATGATTAATAAATATAATCGTGTACAGAGTGAATCTGACGACGTGTTATCGCAAAAACGACGACTTTTGGATGAAATCGTTTCAACATCAGGTAGGTTGGCAACAACGTGTTGATACTTTTAGCACAATTGTCTAACTTTTTTTATTTTACTGTGATGTGATCACGATTTCCGTTTTGGTTTAGATCCAGACGTCGTGTTCATGACCTTGAAACTTACTGGGGCATCTTTAAGTGAAAACTACTATAAAGATTGTTGTCATTTTTTTCAGCCACCTTGGATGATGAATTAATAAAAAGCACAATTCATGATTTAGTTAAGCAAGTCATAGCCTTAGAAGACCTGACCGCTATTGAACTTATATGGAGTTTGGCTAAAAGAAAAATAGCCAGCAAAAATTTAGGGATTCCAGGTAATGAAATGGAGAACCTTATAAAAGAATGTTTTAATAGTGTCACAGCCAATGATTGGAAAAAATGCAGCGATCACACTATTAGTGTCGAAAACAAATATAAAGTAAGAGACAGGATATCCGAAACTGAGTTGGAACCTTTCATCATTTCTGTGCGTAATGATGATACTGACAGTGATTTCTCATATGAAGGCATTGAATTTCTTGATTCTGATTTTAGTTCTGATTGTGACAAATAAATACTTACATTGAAATCCTTTTTTTTTATTTATTTCAAATATGTTTTTTTTTTATTAAAAATTCAAGTATCAATAAGTTTTTAGCGTGTTATATCAGTGTTGACACCTAAAAGATTTTTGAATTTGCCGCCTTTTTCATGGGACTAGACTCGCTTGACAGACTATATAGTCTCTAAATTGGTGCTCTATAAAACATCGACTTATTGAAAATGGAACAGTATCGGATATCCGGCAGTATAATACGAACCACGAAGTATAGATACAAGGAGTCCGAACGTAATGTTGAACGAATGGTCTCAATTTAAGGGACAGATTTTTTGCCGGTAGAGCGCGCCATTTTTCAAGAAGTACTCGTTTGAACTATTGACACCTGTGGAAAAAATATTCTGAGAAACGTGGAGTTAAATATAAGTTTTAGGAAATTTTTCGAGTGCTTTAAGCCCAACAATACAGAGAAGGTCAAGAGATATTCTGATATTCTATAATAGCATCGGTACGTCCTGAATACTTGCGCAGCCAGTGGCAGAAAATAGAACTATGATCTGGGTTTATTATTGTGTACACGAAATATTATGGAAAAGCCTATACCGTTCGGACTCCTTGTATCTATACTTCGTGATACGAACAATGACAGTCAGTATAGAATGACAGACTGATGTATATATTATATTAATATGGCGCGGAACCAGTTGCGCGTGATTATAATAAATGTACTAGTTATTAAGTGAAGAATAGTAAATTATTAAATACAGTTTATGTGGAAAATGTATAAACTCATACGAAGAATAATAAACTGACAAATAATACAATGAAATATGGTTTCATTTGGAATATGGCGTGACGCCCGCCATTCAAGACATCAAGCGATTAATGTTAGCCAAGGTGGTCTAACACGATGATGAAGTAGTCACAGCAGGGACGTTAACAGAGGAAGAAATATTGGAATCAGTAAACAACTGCATTGAAAGTGATAAAGACGATGATTTTATCGATGAGCCACAAACGCCATCTACAAGCGTATCAATCAACGAAGCAAAAAGAGCTTTAACAACTGTACAATCATATAAAGAGCAATGTAACAACGTAAAAGATAATGTATTCTCCTCTCTATTCATCATTGAAAATCAAATCGATTTAGAAACTGTGAATTGTTTAAAACAAAAGAAAATCACAGACTTTTTAAGTACACTAAACCTACAATGTGCAATGTGAATAATTAAATATGATTATTTAAATTTCTGTATTTTATTGAACCAATCCTTCTGACGCATTCGAGTAAAAATAGGAACAAGGGTACATACATACATAATATATGTACATACTACATACCTACCTCTATATTAACCTATCCCTATAACTTAAAATATTTTCTGTTTCCTTTGGACTTTAACTTATCGAGGTTCTACTGTAATTTATGGGGCGGCTAATTAAACTGGCCCGGGGCGTTAAATCAAATGGCCTAGGGCGCTAATTTTCTTAATACACCTCTGGTTTGGTACTGGTTGGTTGCGGAAGAGTTACTGACTCGAACATACCACAACCGCCTTAAAGGAAAGACATCACGCCATCCTAATACACTATCTGAGTAAACTAAGAGTTGTGTCCTTAGTGAATAACACACTCTACCTGTCTTAACTCAAGCAACTTAATACATACCTACATAATAATACTACATAATAATACATACCTGTGTGTGTGGTGACGGATTAAGAATACAAGTGTCACCACCCCATTACTTTCTCAAAGTGCTGTAAGAGCCAGCTAAGGAACAATATAAGCATTTCACATATACTGTGAGAGAAGGAAAACTTGAAACTAAACCCTTGAAAAAATGCCAACACACCTGGACAGTGCGGCAAAGTAGACCATAATCCCTCCCAATGTGGAGGCGGCCCGTGCCCAGCTCCGGGATGTTAATGGGCTGGAGAGAGAAGAGGAATACATACCTTAGTAACAAATTCATCATTACTTTTAACATGTATAGTTTCATTGTGTACTATTGATGTAGATATAGCACAAACTCTTAAACTCACTAGATGTTTGATGGGTGATCTTAAACTTTGAATTATTTTATTCGACATTTTGACTGAAAAAAAATGTATAACAAAATTTATTAAAAAAAAAACAAATCATGCAACTAAGATTCAATTGGTACCAATAAATACGTATGTACCTACGTACACAACTAAACTTAATTAAAATTGTAAGTCCATAGCACATAGTTTTTATAGTAAAAAAATTCTGTTAACGTTACCAAATTGTGATATTCACACTATCAATTTTAATTATTTAGTTAAGTTTATTTGTACTCTTAGAATTGGTACCATTATCCACAGTTTTAAAATACAAATTTACAACTTATAATAAGTATAATAGAATCCGTTTATAATGACTCCGCCTATATTGACTAACTGTGTTTTATGACGTAATAACACTACGAAGTTTGGTTTCCATATAAAATTCTTTATAAAAAAGTCAGATATAATGACTTCCTTACAGTGACATGTCGCTTATTATGACCCAGTTTTTAATAAATTATTATAAATTAAGACTGACATGATTCTTTACACCTCCGTTAATGTTCGTTGACTTCTCGATGACGGCACGTGGGCGTTTTTGTTTTGTAAAAAAAAACAGACAAAAATTACAGATTACTTACAGTAAAAAATGTAATTACTATGTTTCTGTATTAAAATACTTAAGTACATACATCTTATATATAAAATTCACGTGTCACAGTGTTAGTTACCGTACTCCTCCGAAACGGCTTGACCGATTTTTATGAAATTTCACATGCATATTCAGTAGGTCTGAGAATCGGCCAACATCTATTTTTCAACATTTTTTTTTAGTATGGCAAAACAACGTTTGCCGGGTCAGCTAGTATTTACATAAAAAGGTTTTTTATTTCACAAAACTCTTTGTATGAATGACGTCCGGTTATTATGACGTGTTTGTCAGTTCTTTTCGATATCATTATAAACGGACACTACTGTATAGATAACCAATGAAACTCAAAGATACCTTAAAATAAAACCACTTTTACTCTAACTTAGCATACACCATCTGATGGTAAGCAAACACCGTAGCCTATAAAAATAATATTTGTTTTAAATTTTAACCATATTATTATGTTAATTAATTAATTCTTGCAATCGACTTGCTATGCTTTTACTTAATACGTTCAGTGCGGCTAACGCTTATGCGCGTTTTTCTGATCTTCACCAAGTGCGGGCCGACGCGTATACGCGTCCATACAAAAAAAAAATTGTAGGCAAGCAGGGTGCGCCGCACCTGTGTGTTTATACCGTGTATTCTGGGTGTCTATTGTTTCGAAGCGGTCGTAAAATGTAGAATTGTA
Source organism: Orgyia antiqua (assembly GCA_916999025.1). Classification (NCBI taxonomy): domain Eukaryota; kingdom Metazoa; phylum Arthropoda; class Insecta; order Lepidoptera; family Erebidae; genus Orgyia; species Orgyia antiqua. The sequence goes on from OU779869.1 coordinate 14,694,021, forward strand.
AAGGAGACTACACACTAGTCAGGTTTCTGCTACGAATATTGCAGGGGGGGGGGGACGGCGGCGGCGACGACAACAATAAATAAATAAATAAATATTCATGGACATTTCACACAACGTCTTCTGGTCCCAAGCTAAGCTTATATGCTTGTGTTATGGGTACCAGAATACGGATATAATACATAAACTACTTTTCTTTTGTAAATACATACTTATAATACATAGTAAACACCCAGACGCAGTACAAACATTTGTATGACAATTAAAAACATCACACAAATGATTGTCCTGACCGGGAATCGAACCCGAGACCTCGTGAACGGCAGTCCGTTATATGAACCACTAGACCATGAGGCCCGTCCTAATAATAATAACCTAATTTAGTACAATAGATTATTGAAATAATTTTATTATGACTCGCTCTTTTAACTAAAGTAATAGGTAGTTTTAGTCTATTTATAAATGGTGTCTATTACGAGGCGGGCGAAGAGTCGTAAATTAAAAAAAATTAAGAATAAAAGGGCTTTCGGGAGAAGGTACCTTTACTATTACTGTTTTATTAAGGTATAACTTACTATTTTAACAAAACCGAACGAAGATATTTTATGGCGTAAACTTCACAAAGTCTCTTACAAATAAACACTAGTGTGGAAGCACCTTTATCCATCCAACACATGTTATATGACAGTCATAAAACTCGAAAGTTACCGAACGCACATAAGCGTCGGCCGCACTGCGGGAAGGTAAAAGACAACGCGCTATAGCGTCCAGCCGCACTACGCGAGTTTTCTATGAACGCATATAAGCGTTCTTAGCACTACGCGAAAAATTTTTTGAACGCACATGCGCGTTTTCAGCACTGGGCGAATGACTCTTTTATTAGCATTGGCTATAAATTCGCAAATTATTCAGCATTGAACGCGTTAATAGCATATAGTTATAAACTTAGCCATACGTTTTGGTAACAAATCGATGGTCGCTAGGTAAAGTATCGAATTCACAGTTTCATTTTTTTATTATTACTGTTTTAAACTGTCAATAGACGTAAGTTTATGCTATAATAATTTTGGAAAAGTCATTGCAGACGTGTTTTTACAGACGTATTATATCGAAACGCAACAGTATTTTCGTCGTACAGCATCGAAAGTTAAGTTTAAATCGCTCTCTTGAAAAGTAATGTTTTTAAATTACGATACTTTACCTAGGGGCCATCGAAATGTTTGAATCTGTAAAAATATATTTAATTCAATAAATTACTTAATTAGGTGTTAGTTAACAACTGAATAAAAGTAACTAATTAATTGATAGCAAGGACAATCTAAATATTATCTTTTATGCAAATAATTAGTAGACAGTAGTAGTTAATGTCAACAAGCAGACTCTAACTAAATGATAAGAAAGATAATAATGGCTTGCTTTTGTATGATTTAATAGGATTGCTTAATATTTGGAGGATAAAATGTAAATTGCAATAGTTATAATATACTGATATTTAATGATCAATTGATGATTTTAATAGTTATATCAATCAATCAATACTTTTTTGGCTGATAAAAAAATTTGTTTTATTCACCAGCCAGTATTTTTAAAATAACAATTAGAGCAATATATGAAAAAAAACCAGCATTTGACAAATCAATGACAATTTTTAGAGCAAATGTCTAGAAACCAAAATGAAATTATGTAAAAACCTATTTATAAATTACTAACAACTTTGTAACCAGTAACATGACTTACCAAATCGATTAATTTAATGTACCGAAACTTCTGACCTTGCGTGTATGTATGGGTGCAAGGCATACATGTACAAAACTAAATATACATCCCACAGCACAACTCACAAACAATAAAGCTAGAATGGAGTAACGAGGGATATATAATCTGTCGTAAAAATTGGCAAGTTCCGAGTTATATGACTCGCCCTTTGGCATACAACATATCAGAATCACGGTCAGCAACGAAGTGATTACAAGAGCAAGTTTACCGATAACATGTCCTGTACGTACAGACACCCAGCATAACATTAAAGTAAGGAACCACAGCACCGTTAAAAAATAAAACCCCACACCAAAACCAATCATTTCTGTTCAAATAAACAAAGCAACCAGGAATAGTTCATTTTAGTTCAATGATCATGCAACTTAATTAATGAAATTATTATTCATAGAATGCGTCACATATACATTAGCAACAATGGTAGCCTCCACAAAGCAAATTTATCTGTTTTTTTGTAAAAAAGTTCAATAAACCTTTAATATTATTTAATTTCCAAAATACCACGTTTCGCAACTACTCACTGCACTACACATTTATCAATATAATTTTATTATGACAATGTCAGAATTAGGGGTGTTCGCAACGGCTATATATTGCAAACGCGTTATAACGATACGTTACTTTTAAAACGCCTATTATTTTATACGCTATAATATATTATATAATATATTAGTTCGCTTCGTACAACGACCCGTTTTGATTATCGTTATAGAGGACGCCGCGCGCCGTGTGCTGTTAAGACGATACCAAAATAGCTTCGTGCATTTTTCTATGTACGAAGTTTTCATTGTTTCTTTAGATTGAATGGCTAGAGCTCTAATTTTTAAGTATATGTTTTTTCAATATATGATCTAGGATCGCATCAACTCAGAAACACGATTGAAAAAAGTTTTCTCGATAGAAAATCTTGGCGAAACAACCTCTCAAAATTTTTATTTTTTTCATTTGTCGGTCTATTATCGCGTATTAACTAATGAAATAACTTTAAAAACATAAGTAACTATTATATATAGAAACACGTAAATCAGAATTAAAATATATTTAGTAGATTTTGAGTAGATAGGAAAAGTATCCCTAATTCTTCATTTTCTGTGCCTACTGGCTGTGTTAATATGTACGTGTCGGCGATGATATACGATAATATTGATGTAGGCCCTTAAATTAAGAATATGGGCACATTAACAATGACAACACATTGTTTTCGTGGCATTTCAAACTATTTACAGAAAACACTTGACCTACATTTGCACTGAACTATTATATCTCTAACTTTTATTTACAAACAATCAGTACTTAAACGTCTCTCATAAACGCACGGTAATCAAATCAACCACACTACGACGTCATACGTGGTCAAGCGAAGTAGCCGCACTGATTTAATTGTATTCGAACAAAAATTATCCTAGCGCTATTAGCCGAACAAAATATATTAGTTTGCATAATATATTTAATAAATATATTAGGCAAACTAATATATTATTTTGTTATTTAATGGAAATAGTTCTTATGCGGTCACCTTAGAGTATAATTTGGTAGGTGACAAAAATATTATACTGCCAAGTGCAATCGACTTTGAATGGGACGTTCCGTTTCGTTTCGAATAGTGCATGTGATGTGTTGTGTGTATAATGAATGGGTCTTAACTAATAAAAATAAAAAATAAATCACAACATAAATAACGCTTGCCAGTTGTAATAAATAATAGGTTGAATGATTATTAATATTTATTAATAATCATTTAACCTATTAAATGTTTTAATTTATTAGTAGTTTTTCGAAAATCACTTCAACTAACGCATTTTTTAAAAACGGCAACACATACATGCCATTCTAACACAATTCATAGATAAAAGAGACCGAAAATTCATTGCATAGATCACGAAGTATAGATAGAAGGAGTCCGAACGGTATAGGCTTTTCCATAATATTTCGTGTACACAATAATAAACCCAGATCATAGTTCTATTTTCTGCCACTGGCTGCGCAAGTGTTCAGGGCGTACCGATGCTATTATTATTATTACATGTAAACACACGCTGGCTCGTGAATGTTGAATTTAATTTAATTAAATACATAATTAAATACATTTCTCAGAATATTTTTTTCCACAGGTGTCAATAGCAATAAAATTTCCCGCGTAAGAATTCAAACGAGTACTCCTTGAAAAATGGCGCGCTCTACCGGCAAAAAATCTGTCCCTTAAATTGAGACCATTCGTTCAACATTACGTTCGGACTCCTTCTATCTATACTTCGTGGCATAGATAAAAGAGACCGACAATTCTATTACCATTGAACGACCATTATGAACTCATATAACAGACTACGGACATTTGACTTCAATTGCAACGGTATTGCAGTTGCATCGTGCCGGTATGACAATTGTTCCAAAATAGTAGACTTGAGCACCAGTTGCGTCGTGTCGTTATGACGATTGTTCAAAAATAGTAGACTTGACCACCTGGCCCTCAAGCCTCGTATTGCAATGGTGTCACCATTGTAGCTCAATGGCACCACTATGGCGCCATAATGAAGTTTTTGGTAGTCTACTATTAATTTCTTGTCATAGTGGTGCCATTATGACTTCATCATTGACTTACCACTGTGAAAGTGACATAAATTGCTAGTCTCGTACACAATGACAATACAATGACTGACGTGTTTCGGTAGTCTGCTATGTTCTTTGATTATGGAGTATAGAGGATTCGCCCTTATAAAAGTACATTGAAAACATTTTGTCTGTCAAACAAAACTATGGTTATCTCATTCTAACACGCTACTATTTTGCATTATATGTTTTGAGAGAAGTCTTTAATGTCATTTCATTAGTACACTACTTTTTTTCCAAATGTCATCAGGCCCCGCCGTGAACTCCGTGAAGCCTGTCAGCCATTTTAGAACTCAAACAAATTTTCGTAAGTAGATATCTTATCAGTGAAGCTTTGCTCGGTTTGTTATTAATGTTATTTTAGTATTTAATTATGAATAAATGCATTTCCTTGAGCGTATTAGACACTAATTAAAACACTCATCATGACCAAGTGTTGTGTAAAGGCCTGTAAATAACAGCGTGGTAAAAATGTTGAGGGATTGTCATATATCAGGTTAGTTATATTATTGGATTTAGAAATATGTTTTACGTAGGTAATTTATTATAAGTCATTAATAATATATTCTCGTAATATTTTACAAGATTAACAATCTGAAACGGTAGTAACTAAGTAATGTACATAATATCTTATTGAATATTATTTTAGGGCGCCAAAGAATGAAGCACTGAAGAAATTATGGCTTGATAGTATTATTGGCACTGAAAATTTGCTGTATACCCGAGTGATGAAGATATATTATGCAGTCAGTATTTTAATGCTGACTGTATCAGCCGAACGTTGGGTGTGGTGCGTCTGAAGGATGGTGTTGTGCCCACTCTATTTACTGTAAAAGGGCATTGTTCATATTTTTTTTAAACTCTTAATTCGAAAACCATTTCGGGGAATAGAGTTTCTGATCATGATCCATTAGTTTTATTCGGAAAATTTGCTATATTAACGATTATTTTTCCAAAAAAGCAAATGATCTCTATTTGCCCTTGAAATGAAAGACTTAAAATATTAAGGCGTTCTGAGGGATATACTACTCTGTGGTGGAGTTGAAATTGGTCTATTATATAAACTTGGCAACTTTGAAAAGATGTATTACAATCTAGCTTATGTCTATCAGGAAAAATCTTAAGTATTTTTAAAAAATTCTATAAAGTGAATATTTCAATAATATTATAATTAGCTGCTTAAAATAGTCTATTTTCAAAAAAAAATATAAATACAACAGGTCAAAAATTATGAACAATGCCAATTCCTAATCTATGTTACTTTATTGTCTTGATCATTACTGGGCCCTGAGTCGGGTATTTCAACGGTGTCACAACTGTACCATTATTGTACCATTATGGTGCAATAGTAAAGTTTTTGGTAGTCTACTAATAATGTGTCGTCATAACGACTTCATCATTGTCTTACAATTGTCAAAGTGACATAAATTGCTAGTCTCGTACACAACTGCTTCACAATTGCAATTCAATGACTGAAATGTTTCGGTAGTCTGCTATTTTGAATTTGACAGTAATATTTTTAAATTGTCCTGTGTCGACAGATTGCCATAAATAAAAAATAGATAGATAGAAATATTAGAAATTGTTCTTTGTAATTTATTGCAATTTACTAATCTCCTAAACTTCACATTGCTTTTTATACTAATAAATAGTATGTACAAATATATTTAAACGAAGTCTAGCATGATTAAATGTTTAAATTTATTAGTAGTTTTTCGAAAATCACTTCAACTAACGCATTTTTTAAAAACGGCAACACATACATACCATTCTAACACAATCCATAGATAAAAGAGACCGAAAATTCAATGCATAGATAAAAGAGATCGACAATTCTATTACCATTGAAAGACCGTTATGACGGCATATAGCAGACTACGGATATTTGACTTCAATTGCAACGGTATCGTGCCGGTATTGTGCCGGTATGACAATTGTTCCAAAATAGTGGACTTGAGCACCAGTTCGTTAGCGCTTAACATTGTACTGACGTCCTATCACATCAAATCCTTTAGAGGTCCATTAAAAAGTCGAAAAAATCATAATTGTGTACAATTGTAAATTATAAAAATGAATATTAAGAAATTATTACGTAATGTTCGGAAATAATAGAAAAAAACTCAATGCAAATGTACATGGTACGTGCTGCAAAAGTTACGTCGTCAAGCTGTTATCGACTAAGAAGGGACACATCGATAAACAAAATATCGATAATTTGTTGGAAAAATAAAACAAATGCTTTGAGTTTGTATTTTATTTATATCAATCTGAATCTGATACAGGGTCAATCGGATCTTCAAAATCTGAGTCTGAACTGCAGCTATCCGTGACGTTTATTATTAACGGTTGGTCAATGATATTGTCGTATTGTGCATCTCGATCCTGGGATCGAGATGTACAATAAAATAAAAATTAAATAAAAAATAAAATTTGCTTACAAGACTGGTCTTGTAAGCAAATTTTCTTCACTACGCTCCAAATAAGTTCGATGGGGTTCAAGTCACAATGGTTAAGTGGAAGCCTTACCACTTTATGACCATTTTCTTCCAACATCACATCTGCTTCATATACAAGTGGTTGTTTGTGTTCTTTAATAATCTCAAATAGCTGTGCTTTTTACATTGTCGGCAAATAAGAAAGACCTTTATTTATTATCCAAGATTGCAATTCTGACTTTGTACTTGACATTGTGGGTGCCTTATCATTCTGCACGGTATGGTATGAGGCAATATCCATAACAACTATAGACTGTGGAGGCAGATTTGGTATTAGTTTTTCTTTAATCCACTTATTAAAATTTACTTTATTCATTTCATCCTGCTAATCCGCTGATTTCGATTGGGACCTAAATAAATAAATAAATATTCATGGACATTTCACACAACGTCCTCTGGTCCCAAGCTAAGCTTATTATGCTTGTGTAATGGGTACCAGAATACGGATAGAATACTTTAACTACTTTTCTTTTGTAAATACATACTTATTTATAATACATAGTATAACACCCAGACGCAGTACAAACATTTGTATGACAATTAAAAACATCACAAAAATGATTGTCCTGACCGGGAATCGAACCCGAGACCTGGTGATCGGCAGTCCGTTATATGAACCACTCCACCACGAGGCCCATCAACCTAAAAATCAGTTGAGCATTGGGTATAAAGCCCATGGCACCACATGCGTGAACAATTATCCACCGTGGTCCCTTGGAATCTGAAGATAAAACACCTTCTTCAGTTTCGCTTTGCCAACATTTTCCAGCGCAATATGTGGCGTGTATATAATAATATGTTTCGTCCAAATACACGACTGGCCGCTGGGCTTCAAGACGATTGTTTCTTAATACTTCGAGGTATCGATGGCGCCAGGCGACAATGTCGTGTCTCTCCTTCAAAATCTTTCTTTAGGATTTGCATTTTTTAAAATAATAGCCTCTATATATAGTGTGTAATAGCCGCTATCTCTTTTATTATCCTCCACAATGTGCTGCGACTACCTTGATAGTCCATCTCATTTCGTATTTCATGTAACAATTTCGCTAATGTAGGCAATTCCTTTCTTACGTCATAAAATTCGTGTATTTTATGTTCCTCCCGTATTGAATGTTTTGTAATCTACGCGAATTCTGTGGAACCATATATCACATCTCAACCTACTGAGGTGATCAAAAGATGTTAATATTACTAATTTAAATAATTAAATAATTTTTATGACTTTGAAATTATTTAATTATTAAGTAAATATTATTAATTAATTATTAACATTAAGCATATTGGGTATTCCAGGCAGTAATGTTATGATAGTTATAACTTTGCTATCAAAACATTACTGCCTGGAATACCCAATAAGCTTAATGAAACAAATTACAAGCTAATAATTTTATGTCACATTTAGTTTCTTATTTATAATAACAACAAAATTATTTACGACCGTTTAAAATTAATCAATTTAACGCGGAAAACAGGCTCTTTAGTAAAAAAATAATAAATAAATTAGAATAATTTGGCTGATAAGAATTAAAATGCTTACCCTTGGGGAACTGTACCTACGTAACGTGTGGACAATATGCGTCTTGAAACCGTTTTGAGTGAGTCCGTCTGTGACGCGATCCGTTTAGTATTCAAGTTCGATAAGGCACGTGGAAACGAGACGGAAATATACTAAAACGCAGGAAAGCAAAGGATAGCAAGAATTTCTAGATTGTTCTCTTAAGTGGCGTCTCGCTGTGTCTAGTAGTGGAACTAAATGTCGCCTGAAGCGAACTTCCGGAAGGTTCAAGTGTAAAAGAGAGGGAAACAATTCGACACAGGTAAACAAGGGATAGAAACACTCTTTAGAACATTCTCGTTAAACATTAAGAAAACAAGACGCTACTCGATAGCTGTGCTACTCAATTACTAGTTACGCCCAGAGGCATTGTAATAATATTAAAAAAATTATATTGGTCCATTCGTTACGTACAACGTAACACTACCGTTTATGCCACTAGTGGAGAAAAGTAGGTAGGTACTTTTTGTAAGTGCAAATACATAATATGTATGTACCATAGACTTAAGATATAGATCTAGACATAACACTCGGTACAACGAATCCGGCCTGCTGCTTTTTACACGCTTTATATTAGCTTCATTTGTATGTTTGTTTGTATGTTTGTAACCGACTCCTTTGGACGCTATTTTGACCCACTTTAAACGGTCAGATTCTATTCAAATTTTGCATACCTGTCAAAGACCGATGACAATGCAATAATTCGATTAAATAAAGCGTGTTTTTTAGTTTTTTTAAACTATTATTTTAGTTGAACACATTAAGAAAAATAAATGATTTAGTAGCCTTTCTAACTCTTTCTTTTTAAGCGGGAGGAAAAGAGAAAACAAGGCTACTATTTACTATTTTACTTTTAAACCATAAACAGGGCAGCCCTGCCTTGGAACAAATCTATGTTCCCGAGTTGTTACTCCCTATTTTTAACCTTCTTGGTATGTACTATTACGGGGCCCTGAGTCGGGTATTTCAACGGTGTCACAACTGTACCATTATTGTACCATTATGGTGCAATAGTAAAGTTTTTGGTAGTCTACTATTAATGTGTCGTCATAACGACTTCATCATTGTCTTACAATTGTCAAAGTGACATAAATTGCTAGTCTCGTACACAACTGCTTCACAATTGCAATTCAATGACTGAAATGTTTCGGTAGTCTGCTATTTTGAATTTGACAGTAATATTTTTAAATTGTCCTGTGTCGACAGATTGCCATAAATAAAAAATAGATAGATAGAAATATTAGAAATTGTTCTTTGTAATTTATTGCAATTTACTAATCTCCTAAACTTCACATTGCTTTTTATACTAATAAATAGTATGTACAAATATATTTAAACGAAGTCTAGCATGATTAAATGTTTAAATTTATTAGTAGTTTTTCGAAAATCACTTCAACTAACGCATTTTTTAAAAACGGCAACACATACATACCATTCTAACACAATCCATAGATAAAAGAGACCGAAAATTCAATGCATAGATAAAAGAGATCGACAATTCTATTACCATTGAAAGACCGTTATGACGGCATATAGCAGACTACGGATATTTGACTTCAATTGCAACGGTATCGTGCCGGTATTGTGCCGGTATGACAATTGTTCCAAAATAGTGGACTTGAGCACCAGGTGCTCAAGTCCACTATTTTGGAACCGGCACAATACCGGCACGATACCGTTGCAATTGAAGTCAAATATCCGTAGTCTGCTATATGCCGTCATAACGGTCTTTCAATGGTATGTAATAGAATTGTCCATCTCTTTTATCTATGCCACGAAGTATAGATACAAGGAGTCCGAACGGTATAGGCTTTTCCATAATATTTGTCAATGGTCAACATTTGGTCAACAGGTGTCAATAGTTCAAACGAGTACTTCTTGAAAAATGGCGCGCTCTACCGGCAAAAAATCTGTCCCTTAAATTGAGACCATTCGTTCAACATTACGTTCGGACTCCTTGTATCTATACTTCGTGATCTATGCATTGAATTTTCGGTCTCTTTTATCTATGGATTGTGTTAGAATGGTATGTATGTGTTGCCGTTTTTAAAAAATGCGTTAGTTGAAGTGATTTTCGAAAAACTACTAATAAATTTAAACATTTAATCATGCTAGACTTCGTTTAAATATATTTGTACATACTATTTATTAGTATAAAAAGCAATGTGAAGTTTAGGAGATTAGTAAATTGCAATAAATTACAAAGAACAATTTCTAATATTTCTATCTATCTATTTTTTATTTATGGCAATCTGTCGACACAGGACAATTTAAAAATATTACTGTCAAATTCAAAATAGCAGACTACCGAAACATTTCAGTCATTGAATTGCAATTGTGAAGCAGTTGTGTACGAGACTAGCAATTTATGTCACTTTGACAATTGTAAGACAATGATGAAGTCGTTATGACGACACATTATTAGTAGACTACCAAAAACTTTACTATTGCACCATAATGGTACAATAATGGTACAGTTGTGACACCGTTGAAATACCCGACTCAGGGCCCAGGGCCTTTGTCGTATGCGGACTTTAAATCTAAAAATGTTGCAACCACCGACTCATTTTTTGTAAAGGCTAACCGGATGTCTGTAACAAATAAACTTACACTATCTAAGGAACTCCTGCCCTTTCTGAACCCATATTGTGTATTTGACAAAATATTATGTTTTTCAACAAACCACTCAATTCTGTTTTTAATCAAGTGTTCTACTATTTTCGTGATTACCGGCGATAAAGCTATTGGTCTATATGATGATTCTTCTGTAGGATTTTTATGTGGTTTTAAAAATGGCAATAATACTTGGAACTGCCATTCTGGTGTCAGCGTGACGGAATTATGTTAAGGTTCGATATGAAACCTTTTCAATATAAGGTGTCAGTTTTTAAATTGAGAACTGTCAGTCAGTATGATTAATATTGTAATAAGAATATAAAGCACTGAAACACTAGAAATATATTTTCTTTATTTGGTTATGGGCCCAGACGAATAGAATTGCTGTAGTAAATAGTAATAATGGAGCTATCCAAAATCCAAATTTCAAAACTCAATGGAGAAAATTGGGTGTCCTGGAAATACCGCATGTCAGCTTTGTTACGCGGCATAGACGGTCTGATGGACATTGTTGAAGGCAAGCTATGTGAACCAGGGAAGCCAACAAAGAATGATGCTATGGAAGGTAAAGTCTTTGAAACGGCAATGGTGAATTATCGAAGTGAGTTAGCCGAATATAAAAAAATGGAGAGCACCGCTTTATTACTAATTACAAACAATTTGTTAGACGAAACTCTTGACAAGGTAATTAGGTTCACGCACCCAAAGGAAGTATGGGATGAATTACACAGATTATACGATGGTGTATGTGAAGACCATTTATATAGGAAATGTATAGAATTCTTTCAATACAAATGGGAGTCTACTACTTCAGGAAATGATATGAAAGCTCATATTTCTAAGATAAAAAACTTATGGCACAGTTTAAATCAGGAGCTTATCAAAGATGAAGGTAAGGAATTACCAGAATTATTATTGATATGCAAGATTATGGAGACCCTGCCAGAAAGCTATTTTAATTTTAAATCGAGCTGGTTACTCATGTCTAAGAAAGATAGAACAGTGGAGAATCTTACTAGTCAATTATGTACTCACGAGAAGGCATTATATGCTAAGGAGAACATGTTTGAGTCTACGTCTGAGAACCTGTTAGTTGCGAATGGTACCAGGAAAGGTAGCAATACCAAGATGGGTAAAGGTGAAGGTAGTAAATGGAAGAACAAAAAGGCTTTGAGGTGTCACAGTTGTAAGGAAGTCGGACACTTTAGGAAGGACTGTCCTAAGAAAGAACAAGTTCCAGAGAAATGTCCTACAAATATGACGGCAGTAAATGTCAATGCGACAGATTGCGCTCAAGAAAGTGATGATTGGTATGTTGACAACGGAGCCACACACCATATTACAATGCGAGGCGACCTGTTTGAGGATTTTGCACGGTTTACAGAGCCACATACAGTGACAACGGCTAATGGAAAGCAAGTTAATGCCTTGGGTAAAGGAAGCATTTTAATGAAAACAAAAAATGAGGTATATTTTCATTTGAGAAATGTTTGGTATGTTCCTGATATTACTACGAACCTGTTTTCAGTGCTAGCGGCGCAGGACATGAATCCGAAAAGTTTGTTTCAGTCACGTATGATTACCTGCTCGTTGAAAGTAAATGAGACAGTAACTGTTACTGGAGATAGACGAAGATTTGGTGGACTGTACAAGTTAAACTGCAAGGCAGTACAACCTAACAGAAGGGTTGTTGTAAACGCTGTTGATACGCTGCAGCTTTATCATGAAAGAATGGGACACCAAGATAAACGTCATGTCAAGGATGTAATAGAGCAAGAGTTGAATGTAAAAACTAAGAATAATGGGACATTATGCGAAGGATGTATTTTTGGGAAAACACATAGGAAAAAGTTTGGTGTTAGAGAAAAAGCAAGTTATCCAGGAGAACGCATACATTCGGACGTCTGTGGTCCGTTCCCACCTTCAGGCTCTAAGTCCAGGTACTTTGTACTCTTTAAAGATGAGTATACTCGCTATCGATATGTCTATTTAATGAAACAGAAGTCGGAAGTCTCTGCAAAGTTGCGACTGATGTTAGCTGAAGCAAAGGCAGTTGGACACACGATTAAGGAGTTTCTAAGTGACAATGGAGGAGAGTTCGATAATGCAGAAGTCAAAAAAGAATTACAGAAGTATGGAATACATCAACGATTGGTTATGCCCTATACTCCGGAACAGAACGGGTGTAGTGAAAGAGAAAATCGTACGATTGTTGAAATGGCCAGAACAATGATGTATGCTCATGAAGAGCTTCCTCAAGAGCTGTGGGCAGAGTTGGTAAATACAGCTACATATATTTTGAATAGAACGGGTCCAACTACTGTGCAGCACAAGTCTCCATATGAGTTGTGGTATGGGAAGAAGCCACAAATCAAACATTTGAGGATCATTGGTTCGAATTGCTACGCGCATATTCCGAAACAAAAAAGGAAGAAGATGCAGAGGAAAGCAATGAAGTGTTACTTGGTTGGCTATGACAATGATGATGGTTATAGGCTCTGGCATAAAGAGTCGAACACTATAATTAGGTCCAGAGATGTCACATTTGATGAGAGGCCACTGGAGTCTAATTTGGAAAGTGAAGAACTTGAGGATAATCAACGTTCACGAGTAACAGAAACATCTGATATAGAAATTCCAATATACGCGAGAAAGGAACATCATGGTGAGAAAACGAAATCAGCCACATCTGAGAAAGATAGAGAAAGACCTAATGAGGATAATAACAAAGTTGTTCTCTCGGAGGAAATGGAAGTTATTGAAGGTCCTATTACTAGTGGTGACGAAGAAGATTTTGAAGATGCATATTTAGAGGAGTTGGAAGACGAATCTATTGAATTGGGCGGGCAGGGTATGCAGCTCAGAGATCGATCACTCCTGCTGCGACCTTCGAAATTAAATGATTACGTTTCTCAATTAAATAGCAGTGATAATTGTTACTATGAACCAGGAACTTACAAGGATGCTATAGATTGCCCGGATAAAGACCTTTGGTGCAAAGCTATGGATTGCGAAATGAAATCATTAAAAGCAAATGGAACATGGGTTCTTGAGAAATTGCCTAAGAATCGGAAAGCAATACCTTGTAAATGGATTTATAAATTGAAGTTAAACCCAGATGGTTCAATAGAAAAATATAAGGCGCGTCTTGTCGCGAAAGGTTTTAGACAGAAGAAAGGGGAAGATTATGATCAAACTTTTAGTCCTGTAGCAAAGATGGCAACAATAAGAGCGGTTCTAAGTTTAGCAGCTAATGAAGGAATGGCAGTACGTCAGTTTGATGTCAGTACAGCATTTTTATACGGTTCGTTGGCTGAAGAAGAGCTATTCATGCGACAACCAGAAGGGTATGATGATGGTAGCGGACGAGTATGCTTGCTTAAGAAAAGCCTGTATGGGTTAAAACAAGCTCCACGATGTTGGAATACGACGATCATAAATTATTTCAAGGCAATTGGCTTTGAAGTCAGTGAAGCTGACCCCTGCCTCTTTAAGAGAGAGAGATCTAATGGGAAATTATTAGTTGCTCTGTACGTAGATGACGGTCTTATAAGCGGTTCAAATGAAGAACTGATTGATGAATTCATCAAGGAATTGAAAGAGAAGTTTGCGATAACTTATAAACCTGTATCGTACTACTTAGGTATAGAGGTTGAAGTCAGAGAAGGCGGTGATATTAGAATACACCAGACTTCTTATGTAAAGAAAATCTTGAAGAGATTTGGTATGGAAAACTGTAAACCGGTAAGCACTCCTATGGTAAAGGACTCGGTACCACAGGAAGCAGAGAAGGTCGACGACTACTTTCTGAAGCATTATCGACAAGTGGTAGGTGCACTGGCTTATCTGATGGTATGAACAAGGCCTGACATAGCATATCCTGTCAGCGTGGTATCCAGAAGCTTGGAAAACCCGACTCATATGGATTGTGTTCGGTTGAAACGCATACTGAGATATCTACAGTACTCTCCAGATATGGGAATTCTGTATAAAAAAGATTACAGAAAAGGTGTTCTGGAATGTTACAGTGATGCTGATCATGGTGGAGATTTGACAACGGGTAGGTCAACAACTGGAGTTTTATGCATTTATGCTGGAGGTGCCGTGTCATGGTTAAGCCAGAGACAGCCCAGTGTGGCGATATCAACTACTGAGGCAGAGATTGTTGCAGCTAGTGAGGCAGCAAAAGAAGGAATTTGGCTCGCTCGTCTCATGGGAGGCATAACGATGTTGAAGAATTCACCTGTACTCTACGTGGACAATGAGGCAGCTGTAAAACTAGCTCAGAATCCGGAATTCCATAGACGAACGAAACACATTAGAATACGCCACTTCTTTGTGCGTGAGCTGGTAACTGCTGGAGATATAAAGGTGGAAAGGGTCAGTACCAAAAAGCAGCTAGCAGACATGTTAACGAAGCCACTGGCTAGGCCGAGGCTTATCAGCCTTCAGAAGCAGCTAGGTTTACATATCGAGAGAAGGTGTTAAGGTTCGATATGAAACCTTTTCAATATAAGGTGTCAGTTTTTAAATTGAGAACTGTCAGTCAGTATGATTAATATTGTAATAAGAATATAAAGCACTGAAACACTAGAAATATATTTTCTTTATTTAATTAATGATAAAAAGGTAAAATTTCAATGCATTGTCGCCTAAATTTAAAAAAAAACGATTATGGTATTCCATTAACGCCTGGGGCAGTGTCCGACGTAGCAGATAATACACCTTTCAATTTATCCAAATTAAAAGGAGCATCAAGTCCATGGACATGTGGAGATCGTGGACACATTAGGTGTTACAAATAAATCTTCAACTGGAGCTGTTGCTAGTCTGTCTAAGAAATTATTACTTAGAGTGGGTGTGAGTGGGTGTCATTGTTACAAAAGTAGGTTCACTTCACTGATACCAGCTCTGTAGCGCTTTATGTTTTGACAAATAATTAATGGGTTAGTACTGGGTGATATGGATAAACGAAAATTCTTCCAACCATTAACTTTCTTTGCTTTTAATGTTTTTTTTTTGTATTAGATGTAATATCTAATAGTACATATATTAAAGTTTTCTTGTGACATATTTGAGTTATGTCTCTGCCTTCTTTCTTTCTTTAACAGCATCATAGCACTCAGTATCCCACCAAGGTGGAGATGGTAATTTATTTGGTGCACATTTCCTAATTGGAAATGTATCATTAGCAGCCTCGATCATCACTGACGTAAGTATATGTGAGTTATTGAGACATCGGTACCGATTTTAGATGACAGTGTAGATAACTTATTTTCTACATGTTTTTTGTAATCGTCCCACTTTTCTTTTAATATCCTGTGTCTCCTATATGAAGTTATCTTAGGGTGATAATGTAATGCTAATCTTACTAAATTTAACTTAATAGGGAAGTGATCACTTCCAAATGTAGATTGTAAAATGTTCCAAGATACAGTAGAAGCTAATTCAGGTGAAGTAATTGTTAAGTCTATTGCACTCTTATTTTCTAAAGGACTAGTACGACGAGTTGGTGACCCATCATTTAGGACACATACTTAGATTATGAGCGTCTATTATATCAAGAAGGTCTTCGCCATAGAATTTTGATATCGAGCTACCCCAGGATCTATGCTGGCAGTTAAAGTCTCCCATGATAGTAAAAGGTTTAGGAAGAGAGGAGATCAGGTTATTTAAATCAAGAAGAGTGTCATTAGTAGCTTTTGGAATATAAATAGACAAAAAACAGATTTTATTTATTACACAAGCTACAACAGAAAAGTTAGGATATTGAGGAAGTGAGAGTTGTGAAAAAGATAAAGTATTTTTAATTAAAATAGCAGCACCTCCATAGCCATCAGGCCTGTCATCCATGAGGCAGGAGAAGCAACTAATTTTAAAAATAAAACCTGGCCGAAACCAGGTCTCTGCTAATGCAAACAGGAAAGGATTGTGTTTGTTTATCAAATATATTATGTCAGTTTTTTTATTGACTGCACTTCTGCAGTTCCACTGAAGTATTATAGACCTGTGATCCATAGTGGTTTTGTAGAATTGAAATCGTTTCTGTGAGTTTTGCAGCGTTGGACTGTTCAATCGTATTAGAATTTATCATGGTATTTAAAAGTAATATTAAGTCTGAAACAGTTCTGTTAGATGTTTGTGTGATGTGTCTATCTACTGGAAAAGCATTACCATTTGGTTGTGATAACGTAGGCTGTCTAGTGAGGTTTCTATGAGCCTGTTGGTCATAACCTTTGACTAGTTTAGGGTGTTCTCTTGGTTTCATGAAAAAGTTTTTCTATATGAATTTGATGTAGTTTTTAATGATGGGCGTGTGTGTCTATGAGATTCAATAACCTGATCTTTTGGTGTTGCTAAAACTTCAGAGTATGATTTAGAAAGAGGTGAACAGAGTTTTGAAGCTTCAGCATACAATATTGATTTTTCTGCCATAGCAAACTTGATTTGTTTTTGTCTGTTAAATTCGGGACATATTTTATTAGTAGCAAAATGTACACCTCCGCAAAGACAGCATGACACATAATCATCATCTATACTACAAGATTCTCCAGAGTGCTCACAACCGCATTTAAAACAATGTGGCTTTGAGCGGCACTGAAGTCGAGTATGGCCAAAACGGCAACAGTTAAAACATTGGATTGTTGGGTAAGTGTAAATTTGTACTGTAAGTGACATATAGCACATATATACATGTTCTGGTAGGTTCTGTCCATCGAAGGTCAAAACCACTGTTTGTGAAGGACGCCATGAAGTTTCTCCATTTACAATGTTTTTAATATTAATCCTCCTAGCTTTTAATATTTTGCCACACCCATCTGGTACACTACAACACTCTATAATCTCTTCTGGGGTCAAGTCAGTGGGGACACCACGAACTACACCCATCCGAGATACTTGATAAGTTGGTACAAATGCCTTAATTATTTTCATTTAAAACTGGATTTTCAATAAATTTGTTTACATCTACAAAATTACTAAAAGAAATAGAAATTTTATTTCTCCCTATTCTTTTTAGACTTCCATTGATAATATTGCCGACAGAATGACGATTTAGAAACTTTCCAAATGACATTGGATGGAATGTGACTCCATCATTTTCATTGTCCGTTTTTTTTTGTGAATGTGTACTACAAATGGTGCAATGTCTGTAGCATTATACATTAATCTAGTGACAGGCACTGGTGGTGAATTTAGAGTTCCTGGATTAGCTGTTTGAGAAATTGCAAGAGAAGAGGATTCATTTTTATCTACATCCTGTAACGCATTATCGGAGTATTTCTCTTGGCACTCACAAGGAGTACTAGAGCCAGATATATTTTTTAATTTTTTGTTACATTTTTTGCATGTAATGCTCAAACGGCTTCGCTTGTGACCTTTCTTCTTTTTTATTGATGTATCCGTGTCCATATCAGACTTGGAGTATACAGTTACATAACTTGCTACATTTGGAATAATTGTCCCACCTGGATCTGGTGGGTCATTCATTTTTAATAAATAGATATAAAAAACTTACCGAAATGAAGATTACTACACTACTATACACAAAAATAGTTATTACATACAATATATATACAATTTAAAGTACTCCACTGATCGAAATTAAATTAAATTCAAAATTAGTTAAAAAAACGCGACCGCCGTTTTTGAGCTTTCCCGCCTTTTTTTCCCGCAGAATTTTTTTTTTTTTCCATTTATTCATGACCATAGAAACAAAGTCTTTCAGCCGGATACATTATTAAAAACACAAACTAATTAAATAAACTACAAAGTAATAACAATAACATTAAAATTTTAAAATAGAAATTTTAGAAATACATACTTATTTACCTATAACTAAACATTTTGCATTAAATTTTTTCTACAGTATCACGAATATACTTAAACAATGCATTATAATAATTCTTATTTGATAATATGTCCTTGACTTGGCAGGGTACACTTTGTTGTTGTTCACTGTCACTACTGTCAGTAATGTCACTTAATTCACTCACTAAAATCAACCGTTGCATATTAAAACTTGAGCATCTTAAAATAATATGATCTAAATCGGCATTTTCAGATTCACAATGACGGCAACAACTGTTGTTATAAATTTGGATCCTCTGTAAATGAGCTGGCGTTAAGCAGTGTCCTAGTCGCATGCGTGTGATTATAGTTATAAATCTTCTAGTGATATTTTTGAGGTTATAATACCAAGGTTTTACAGGTAATTCTTTCTGAATCTCTGCATACCATTTGCCTTTCTTTTCCAGGGTAATAGCCCAGTAATCTTTCCACAGCTGTTTGGTAAGCTTTTTGTACAGTGTGTAGTAATCAGTAAATGGTACATTTACTAACTCCGATTGGTCTTCATCATGATCTGATCGGGTTGCTGTATCAACTATTTCATTGCCACCAATACCACTATGTGAAGGTACCCATACAAATTCCACATTTATGTGGTTATCATGTAATTCTTTAAGACTATCCCTAATGTCATACACTATATAATTTAGCTTAAAATCTATATTTACATTTTTTAAAGCAGATAAAACACTCTTAGAATCAGTTACTATAAGAACATTATGTACATTATTTACAAAATTATTAACATATTGTAATGCACAGTAAATGGCATAACTTTCTGCAGTGAATATACTGCATGCAGTGTTTAAGTTTATGCATTTAGTGAAATGCATCTGTGGATCATAATATGCTGCTCTTACATATTCATTTGTTTTGGACCCATCTGTGTATATGGTGTAGTGCTCAGGTCTATTGCCTTTAAATTCTAAAAATTCAAATTTATTACACACTGCATCTAAATGGATATTTATACTAGTAATAAGACTGATATAGGAGGTTTTATATAAAGGCCAAATATTGTTTCTAAAAATGTTTTCTGAATTATCATTTACATATTTAAATATTACTGGGATTTCAGGCAAGGATCCTTCTACCAAAGACGAAGCTGAGATAATATCTGCGACAGAATTTGACAGAGAGACTACAGGGTGCATCATTATTCTCTTTGTTAGAGGGTTATCATTTGAGACAAGAACTTTCAATAAAAATCTCTCTGCCAACATTAACCTACGTAACACCAACGGAGGTATGCATGTTTCTATTTCTAATGAGTTAATTGGAGTTGATCGCATTGCTCCACATATTAGTCTTAATCCTATATTTTGTATGACATCCAGTTTCTTTAATAAGGTGCTTTTGGCATTCATATAAGCTAAACTACTGTAGTCAAAGTGGCTTCTCACTATACTTTTGTATAGCATACTCATTACTTTAGGATCAGATCCCCAATACGTTCCAGCCAGGTGTCTCATTATATTAATGCCTCTTAATGCTTTTTTGCTTATGTGCTTTATGTGTTCATCAAATTTTAATTTGTCATCAATAATGACCCCTAGAAATTTTTGGTGTTTAACTACAGGAATTACTGTATTGTTATAAATAATTTTTAAATTATTGTGAGCGTTTAAATTTTTGCTCACAATCAAAACTGAACTCTTTTCTGGGCTTATTTCCAACTTTAATTTAGTATGGTAATAACTGTACAATTGATTTAAAGCATTATTAATATTTGTTGCTGCTGTTTCCACATTTTGATTTATACTATACAAAAGCAAGTCGTCTGCAAACTGTAAAATATTTACACCTGGTGTAATTACATATTTTAATATCTCTGAGACATACACATTATATAGCAATGGGGACAATGTTGCACCTTGCATTGTACCTTTATTAACAATGTTAGGCCCATGTAACTTATTATTATATTTAACATAAACTGTTCTATTGTTCAGGAAGCAATATAGCCACCTTAAGATGTGTCCTGGCATACCTATATCATGAGATACTTGAATTAGTTCCATTATATTTACATTGTCAAAAGCACCTTTTACATCTAAAAAGACACATATTGCATTAGAATGACTTAATTTAACTTGTCTTATATCTGATAATAAAGATATGAAGCTTTCAGAGCAACTTTTGCCTTTTCTGAAACCAAATTGTATAGGAGGCAGTAGACTATTGGATTCAATAAAATAATCTAATCTTAACTTTAGCATATTTTCAAAGAGTTTACCCAAACAAGATGACAGAGAGATAGGTCTGTATGATGATGCATTATTTATAGGTTTGTTAGGCTTTAATATTGGTATGACACACTGTGTTTTCCATGACTCGGGTACAATTAATCTTTCCCATAATTTATTATAAATGTTTAGTAAAATGGATTGTGCATTTAAATGTAGTTTTTTAATTAACATATATGGTATATTGTCTAATCCTGGTGTAGTGTCTTTCCTACTTTTTAAAGATATGTTCAATTCATCCATATTGAACTTATTTGTGAGAAAATCATTAGTAGTGTTTACTTTAGCATTTTCAAACAAGTATTCTAGTCTAGATGTATCTACTTCACTATTATCAGCTATATTATTTATAAAACTTGGTACCCACTCATCATTAAAATGTTTGTTTCGATTAGTGCCAATCTTTTTGAATTTTTTAATATACTCCCATATTCTAGAAACTGGTGTTAACCTATTAAAACTATTGCATAAATCTTGCCATGAAGTGTTTCTTTCTTCTTTCAATATTCGTTTTTTATTAGCATCTAACTTTTTATATTTAATCCAGTTTTCTATTGTAGGCTCAGAAAAATAATACTTTAATGCTACTTTTGATTCTATAACAGCATCACTACATTTCTGATTCCACCATGGTACTGGTTTTCTTATAGGTGTATTTGAGTTAATTTTTCGTTTTGGAATTGTTTTATCTCTTAAATCATTTAAAGTGTTTACAAAGTTATTGTATGCTATGATTGGTGGTTCATTGATATCTAAGTGTGTAAAATAAGTTTCTGAAGGACTATAATATTTGTTCCAATCTGCTTTATTGTAAATATATTTCTCTTGATCTACAGGTGGTGAGGTGTCATACATGGATGGCTGAACATTTATCTCAAGTAAAGTTGGAAGATGATAACTGCCCATGGGATCATCATGAACATACCAATGACATAAATGTGCGATTGAAGGACTGACAAGAGCAAGATCTATAGCTGATGCTTGCCTATTGGGATAAGGAACTGTTGTTGTGGTACCATCATTCATAATACATAAGTCAAACTCATCAATTATACTATACAAACATCTACCTCTACTGTTATCACTACGGCATCCAAAGGCTATGCTATGAGCATTAAAATCGCCCATTATTATACATGGTTTAGGTATATTATTGATAAGGTCTTTTAACTTAGTTGAATCAAATCTGTTACTGGGTGGGCTATATATACAAAGGATTGCTATTTGTCCTAATTCTGTCTCTATAGAAATGCATATATTTTGTATAGACTCTGAAAATCTTGTATCAATTAGTTTATACTTTATATGATGGTTTACCAAAATAGCTACACCATTATGAGAATTTTTTGAATTTTTATGTATGAAATTGTAATTAGGAAAATGTGGGATTATTGAGCTTGGTTTTAGCCAAGTCTCATTAAGAAGACAAATATCTACTTTCTTTTCATTTAGTAAATTTTCTAATAGGCTCTTTTTGCTCTGTAAGCTTTGTATATTATACTGTAAAATATTTAAATATTTATCCATTAAATTAAATTAGATAAAAATACATCTTTTATTTTCTTATGTGTGAGTGGCCCATCAGAGTCACTCTTGTTACCTAGTGTAACTAGTGATTTTACTATAGCATTGATAATTATATCATTGCTTGCAACTTCTCTTAAATTTAAAACATTATTTGACTTATCTTTAGTTTTGGGTAAAGGCTGTGACTGTGGTATTGGCAAGGGTGGATAATTTTTGTCATTTATACTGGATGGTCTTTTAACAATATTAGCGTATGGTTGTTGCATGGTAAATTTTGCTTTCTTGTCTTCAATTTTTTGTTTTTTGATAGGGCATTCCCTTGAAATAGCAAGGTAATTGCCGGAACAATTGATGCAAATGATCTCATCGACATCACACTCTTTATATGAATGGCGTCCAGCACATGATGAACAGTACTGTTCACCTCTGCAGTTCTTAGCGGAATGGTTGAATTTTAGACATTTATAGCATTGAAGAAGTGGAGGAATATAAGTGTGAATTTGATATCTAAATAGTTTCAAATACGCATACTGAGGTAGAGAGGTTGATGCAAAAGTAACGGCAACAGTGTTGAGAGGTACTAGTTTACCCTCAACCTTACGCATAAATCGTTTAATGGAGACTACTTCAGCGTCACAGACAATATTCTTATATAGTTCTTCATTTGATAATTCTTTAGGAACATACTTTATTACACCAATTTTTTCAGTTAAGTAAGAATGAATAAATGCCTTCATTTTATTTTTCCACATAAAATCTTCCATTTTAAGGAAGTTATTAGCAGCCGAAGCTTTTCTAAATGTAATTCCTATTTTGTGAGCATTTATTCTATGCACCCCTAACACATCTTTGACTTGCTCTGCTATTAAATTTGTAAGAGTTATGGGATTTTTGTTACCTATTTTCTCTTGTTCTGTTGATTCAACATATACCGTGAATTCAGAGCTGCTGTTTTCTAAGAAAAGTCTCTTATAATTGGGTTTGGTAAAGATTTTATATTTATTAGAATCGTTACCTCCAGCATAATTTGCGTTGTAGAATTTTCTTTTCTTGGCCTCGCCTGGTTCTGGCGGCTCTTCGCCGCCAGCGCCACTGCAGACGCTCATCTTCTTCGTATCAATAAGTGATAGTTTAGTTGTATTTAATTATTAAATTAATAAAATGAAAAATTTGAAAAAAATTATTGCCGCCTCGTTTGACTTCCCGCCAAAAAGTCCTTTCCCGCAGAATAATATTCAGTGTTGCCAGAGTGATTTGGTCGAAAGTTACGTTGGCATCCATGAAAAGTTACATTTTTAAACTGAAACTTACGTAGTGGTAATTTTATGAGTGTGAATGTAGCAGCCATCAGCCAAATTTATAATTATTTACAAATAGAGTAAATAATTCATAAAATAAATTTTTTTTATTTTTTAAAATGCGCATTTAAAAAATTTTCAAATTAATAAATGCATTTTTTTTAAATATTATTTTTTAAATTATTTACTCTATTTATTTGTAGTTTTAAATTTTTCTGATGTCTGCTACATTCACGCTTATGTAATTTTCAGCTCGCAGATCAAAAATTATTATTATTTTATATTTTCTTGTACACAATAATTTAAAAAAAATTATATTTATCAATATAATTATAACTTTAATATTTTGCGGTAGTTTTTGTTTTCATTAAATAAATTTAGATAAGAATATTTTAATTTTTCAAGATTCTTTTTTTTTTCATTTTTACCTCTTTTGTAATTCTTGAGAAGTTACTCAAATTTAACTAAAATTGTTTCTTACAGTGCCACCAACTTATCTGTAGAACGGCTAAAAGTGGAACTACTGACGCCATTTTGAAAACGTAATTTTGTTGTTGTCAGTCGTTGTCCACAGTTATGGTATTATTGCACATACTTCGGCAGCCTTAGACCATAATTACTGCATGAAAGGTTTTCAGTAAAACGAAAATGATTACAAAATAAATAAAGTTATTTTTATTTAACATGCAATACATATTTTAAAAATTAGTAAATATAAATAATTATTTAAAAAGTTACATACTCGTATTCTTTAACTATTCCAAGGCCAAATGGCTGAAAATCCTTACCGTTTAGTCGAGCCCTTTCTCTTTATCATTCATAAACCTATATAATATATCTTATATCTGTGATAGCGAGCAACAGGGACGGTAAAAAGGTATGCTTACGAGTATTAAAAGTGGCCAAAGTTGATCATTTCTGTGGCAACACTTGTCGATCGTGGCGCCATCGCTACATTCTACAGATAAGTTGGTGGCACTATACATACATGTTACATGAACTGATCAAAAGTTACGTAAAATGTAAAAAATGTAACCTTCTGGCAACACTGATAATATTCGATGATATAGGCTTAAGGACTTGTATCCACTGCCGTAAATAAATTAAATCGATGATACATAGCCATGAAGGTATAGATAAAAAAAAGGAGGCCATACTTGGAACATCGGTTTGAGGCAAATACCTACGTATCTCTATCTCACTCTCTGTGGTCTGACCTCTCTTTTTAGTGTGGCCTTAGTACTGCTATCTCCTTATTAAAATCTCCTAGTAAATTCTTAAAAAGAGTCACCACACATATCAAATCACAAGTTAAACACTGTCATTTGATAGTGTTTAATCGTAACTATAAATAACTAGTTGAAATACGATGAATGAAATTAAAAATAATAAAATAGTAGATCACGGATGCTTTTCATGGTTGACGAATCAGTGAATTATTTTCCCCATTTCCTAAGGATTTCGTAATTTGGCAACATTGGTCACCATATGTCAAGTTGTCGACAAAATTGTGCCAATATGTCGGTTGTTTACTTTACGGTTCACAGCTTCGTTTCAAATTTTCGACTCTAATTATTTTTATAATTAAAGAAATGGTGCAAACTTGTGTAGTGCGTGGTTGCGGTAGTACGTGGTGTCCAGGAGGTGATATACAATTTCACGCGTAAGTGTTTAGATCGTGATTTCTGGCATTGAATAACTGCAAACATATTTCTTTGTATTTTCAATTAAATACTTCATAAAATGATTAAACAATGTTTTCAGCATACTTCTAACTAACTATACTGATAACGATGTAAAGATCTAATAGTCTTACATTGAATTTCATGGACTTGCAATTTTATCTTTCTTGTTTACAAGAAGTAATTTTGAAATAGTGTGACCATACTGAGGACATATCTAGGACTTTCTGTGGGACCTGAACTAAATTACACATGTTTGCTTACATAGTCATTTAATTTTTATTTCACATTATTTACAACATTAATATACTTACCTGCAATATTATTTTTTTAGATTTCCTAAAAATAGTACACAGAGGAAATTATGGTTATCCATTGTACCATTGAAAATGAAATTTTATGAAAGTGCAAGGATTTTTTAAAACAAACAGCAGTTCCTACTATAATTACAAATCAAGAAGCAGTATCACCTTGCAAGGTAAAATTTCAAGTATCTATTTACAAACTCCTTTAATTGTCTCACATGTTATACAATGTTAAATATTTGAATTTATAAGGAATATAAAAACTAGTATGAAAAAAAATACCCCACCAGTATCAGGAACATTTTCCAAACTACCGGCGCTCAAGGCTCCAGAGAAAATTGCTGCTTTCTGAACCAGCCCCCCCCCCCCCGATCCGACTGCCTAATGAGAGCCTTACATTATTATTATGTTTCAGAAATGTAGTAGTTCGAATATATGGCAAAAGGCTATATTTTGTAAAATATATTATAATTTTCAGATAGACAGTTCATTACAGGAAGAGTCTATGGGGCAAGTAGCTACTCTGGGTGTACCAAATCCTAGCTCTGGCATTTATGAAAGTAATCCTTCCTGATGGGCCAACTCAGAGAAAACAATATAGAAAACAAATTAATTAATGTTGTATCACAACATTTTACTCCTCTGTTGCAAGAAATGTTTAAGCATCCCATCACGGACTCAATTTATTGCAATGATTTGCATGAAAGCGTATTAATTAAGAAAATTGCAAATTCATTTTTTAACACTTAAAGAGTCATACAGAAAATATACTTAGTGATTTACGTGGTAAGAGACAGAAATTACACAAAACAATAATATTTAGTCATGTATAAAAGAAAAGTTATTAAATGATTTTAATTTGGAAAGTGCTGTTGTTTCTTTTTTGCCCTTTTTTTGTAACTTTATTATCGTTCCTATTATAGCCCCCTATGATCTATGTCACAGTCAAAACTTATAACCACTCAATAGACTGTAAGCTCTCGACAGTAGTACTTTTGACTGAAATTATTCAAAACTAATTTTACCCAATATAGCTGTTTAAATGTAATTTTAACTGACTTGCCTAGCGCCAAGTAGTGGAACACAAGGCACAGGGAGCCAAGGGCAACCCGACAAGGGTGGGTTAGGTTTTTAGCTCCCGTCATGCCATTCATGATAGGTTCCTTTAAACGCTGTAGACAGAAATATACGTAAAAATTGATTTTGACTGATTCTCCGTTCTTCCGTCAGCCACTTTTAACCACATTCATATTGTCAGTTAAAATGACTATTAACTACAGATTTTCCGACAAACTAATTTTAATCAACGTAACGTATTTTTTTTTCAGAAGTATTATTGACCGAATTTGCCCTTTAACTGACATTAATAAATAGAAATACATTGGCTAACCCAGAAATCTAGGAAAAACTATTGTCCAGTATGTATTCATAATGTTTAATTAATCTGCAAAATTAATGAAACATATATCTTTTGCGATTTCATGGTTGGTCCCTTAATAACAGTACATGTTTAAAAATATGAGTACAATAACCCTTTTTCGTTTTTACGCTACCTACACAAAAAGTTATGTTTCCACTTAGGTATGCCAAATAGATTTTATTGTGTAACTTGTTTTGTTTACTAAGAAATTACTAACACCTTGTTATTTTTAATCGGCTTCAAAAAAGGAGGTTCTCAATTCGTTGGAATCATTTTTCTGTATCTTTGTAACATGTATTTAGGTCTGAAATAAAGGTAAATTATTATTATTTTATCTCAAGCAGATCTCACAATCATTCATTAATTTCGTATTGCCGTAGGAACTACACCTTTGTTCTAGTAATTATCTATTTCCCACCAATATTCTATAGGTACATCGTACATACGAACTAGGAAATTTTACGTGTTTAAAAATGTAAAAAGAATAATAAATTTAACAACCGAACCTCCAGTTACTGTTAAAAAACTAGAATTATCCAAACTTTCACGCGATAACAAACAGTTTGTTTTTTGAGTATTTTTTTTACGCACAGTACATAAAGTATCTCGACATATAAAATCTATACGGGCTAGGTCTTAGAAGTGAACATTTTGTTGACACTATATGGAACACAACTACTTGAAGTTTTGTCCTGGAAGAAATACAATAAAGGTTACCCTACTTAGAAAGAAAGGGTTTGACCACAGTGAGCGAGATAGCCATACATCATTTTTGCTTCAAGTAGGTATTCAGAGTCTGAACTCCATTTTTATCTATACCTTCATGTACATAGCCGTGGTTATGACACTAATGACATAACAGACTAACTTTGACAAATGACTTTAATGCAAAAACAAACTTTTTTTTATCCGATAAAATAATGAATTTTTTTATTATTTATGAAATGTTGTTAATAGGTATTTTAAATTCTCATTTATTTTAAAGTTACAGAGGTTTATTAATGTTCTGAGTGAGAATTTTAGAACCTTAGTACTGTAAGCAATGTAAGTATTTGAGCGGTACAAAGAAACATATTTTTAGGGTTCCGTACCCAAAGGGTAAAAACGGGACCCTATTACTGAGACTTCGCTGTCCGTCCGTCCGTCCGTCCGTCTGTCACCAGGCTGTATCTCAAGAACGGTGATAGCTAGACAGTTGAAATTTTCACAGATGATGTATTTCTATTGCCGCTATAACAACAAATACTAAAAATAAAATAAAATAAATATTTAAGGGGGACTCCCATACAACAAACATGATTTTTTAACCGTTTCTTGCTCGATACTAATAACGTTGCCTTATGTTGCATAGATAATGGTACGGAACCCTTCGTGCGCGAGTCCGACTCGCACTTGACCAATTATTATTTTATTTAGATGAGGTAAACGGAAACTCATAGCTAGTTTTCCAATTGCAGAGCATAATGCGACTCAGTGCCGCACAATGCTAAACTATGCTGACGCTTAATTGGAACATGAATTAGTTTTCACATGCACCAGCAGAGTGCGCTAAGTTCAGTGTTGAAAGAAAAATACTAAAATAAAATTGTATTCACACTATAAGTGTGGAATATAAAAAAAAAGTCATTGTTTGTACCTTCATCCATACTTATATTATTATATTTTTTTTAAACACAGCTTGAATTAACTTTGATTATTTCCATAAAACTCCGATGAAACGAAAGCCTTAAACATTTTTTTAACAATAAATAATATTACTAACGATAAGAGAAATAATATTTGTTAATTTTCTATCGCTGAAGTCGGTATGGATTGCACGCATCACTTTTCAGAGTGCTCGATTGTGCGATGCGTTCACGGAATAGAAATCAAGTGGAATTGCGAAGTAGGCGTGGCACGCGTGTCACAATTAAGCACTGTTGCGCTTATTTGATCTCCAGTCGCACAAGTACTTACTTAGTCGTATTCAGACTGTTCTAACGATAACTCGTGTTGTTAATATCGCGACAAGCTCATTTCGCTGTAGATATGCCGTATTGTTCAGTTTTGGAGTGCAAGAATAATAGTAGGAGAAGAAATCTTAAAAATGGAGGTATTTCGTACCATCAGTAAGTACAATATCATTTGATTCTAATAAAATTTTAGTTAATTCCAATTTACTAATAATTTATTGGAACGTCTCGTTAAAATCAACCTTATGTCATTTAGATAAAGTTTATTTTACATTGATTATATTCATTATTTCGTTCTTGAAAGTTCTTCGCTACTCAATTAGTGATGTACTTAGGTCAGATTTGAGTTTATCGATAATAAATAAATAATAATAATAAATGTTTATCGATAAATGCCGATATTACAAAATTCGTAATTTACTAGGGTATAATTAAACATTTTAAAACAATGTACAGAAAATAAGTTGTTAGAAAAATGATAGCTGATATAGAACAAAATACGATTTCTTCTATCAATGTTCTTCAAGCAATGAGGATGGTGGTTAAGGCTTGGCGAAACGTAACACCCCTTGCAGTAAAAAACTGCTTTAACCTGTGGTTTTTATTCAGAACCTCAAGAAATTATTGAAGAGGAAGATAATAATGTGCCTGAAGAATAGAATAAACATATCTGGGTCAAACATATCGGTAATAATCGGTAAACCTAAAAAAAGATGGATGGACTGTGTGAAAGAGGACATGAAAGAAAGAGGAGTTGACACAGACATGACGGCTAATAGAAGATTATGGAAGAAAAAGACATGTTGCACCGACCTCAAATAATGGGATAAGGGCAGGAGGATGATGACATATATCGATATCGGTGATGTAATTCGGGTTGGTACGGCCTTGATCGAATAGTAGCAATGACACGTTCGTGCACACGATTGTCACCTTTACCCTTAACGAAATTGTGTTTCTATTTGCGACCACTGGTAAATACGCCATCTATCGTCAAGTAGCGGAATTTACTCATCAATCAATTTTAGTTTGACTTAGTATTACAAAAGGTGTTAAATACTTTTCCAACTACAGCGAATTAAACCCTATTCCAGAAACAGAAGGTTTATTTTCAGATGTAGGTTATATGACTTATGCTAGTTTACTATAAAATATAAACGACCAATCAAACGATTTGTTTATATGTAGTACATTATATGATTATCGGTATAATTGTGTGAGTTTGGCGTCACTGGTTTCTATAGTAATTTTGTTACATTGCACTTCCACTTGATTTTTATTTCGTGGATGCGTTGCTGTAGTTGGAACACTCAACGTTGAGCATTGTGCCGCATAATGCGTTCTTGTGCTGTAATTGGAAAACGGGGATATACTACTCTAATTAGGGGTGTCCACTTAAAAAATATATCGATATATGTATTCGATATAAAATATCGGTACGTGACATCTATGTTTTCCGATATATCGTTTGAAAACATCGATATTTTTTTAATATTGCATATTTTTACAAAAGTTAGTTTATAAAACGCAAAGAGTTTGTTGTCCTTTATATGTTAAATATGAAAGTATAATCAGAGACTAGAGTAACATATGAGTGTTGCTTTACTAGAATTGTAGTTTGCTCTAGTACCAGTGGTGAGATGATTTATATACGAGTACTTGTAAGCGAAACAACAAATTTATAGTTGAAATATTTTTTTATTGTATACTTATTACATATCTAATACTTAAAAACAGTAAAAAAAAATAGAAATTAAATACTAAGAAAACTGTCACTTTACTCATTTAAGACCAATGTTCTTTAGGCAGACAGACACCGGTCACGGAGAATTAAATAGAGGAGAACCAACTCAGTACATTAAAAAGTGTCCGCTGAAAGGGAGCAAATTAAGTTGGCGTCACAATAGCGAATGGAAGGAATAAAAACGGCGCTATATACTATTACAGTAGGATTATGGAGGATAGAGTAGAAGGAGGACCAACTCATAATGTTTTAATTTAAGAAATTTGAAATTTACGAATGTAAGAAATTCGAAATTTACGAATTTAAGAATTTACTAAATTACATTTGACTATTTATTTATTTGCTGTTTACAGGTGGACACTTTTTAAACTTTTCATTATACAAGATGGCTCTTCTTACTTCAATTCTCCGGGTTTTCAGTTTTGATCGGCTAGCTGCTCTATGGCTCTGTGCTCGTTCACAGAGTTCTGTCACTACGTTAATGAAATTGATTCAAAATAGAAATCATTGAGTAAAGTTAAAATTTACTTCGGTTTTATTGTCATTATGAGTAAGCAATCGTTTTTTTAATCGATCCGATATTTTTAAAATATATCGATGTATCGAATGAAAACAATATTTGACAAAACATCGATTCATCTCGATATATCGTATGGAAACATCGAGTAAATTCGATATATCGAATGTAAGTGAATATCCCTAACTCTAATATATTGTGAACTGGCAACATTGATAACATCCAGTGAATTTTCAAGTGCTGTGTGTTTCTGTCAATTTTATAGAAAGGTGAGTGATTTTTATTAGAAATCTTACTAATAACTTAACTAATTGATTTATTTACAATGTATACACCCTAAGCTTACTATGCGTGTAAAATTTTCACCGAAAACAATGAAGAACACAGCGATATAACCGTAAATTTGAATCGCCATTTTCAGCTTGGAAGATGTATTCTAATGTATTTTTTTAAATTACCTTGCCGTGACTGTACTTTTCGTGATTATTTGTTTGTTCAGCTCTATTCTGTAGTTTTATTTTTTTTCTGCGTTAGAATATTATTCACGTTACTTGCAATATTTTGATTAGCTATTCATTTGTGATGACTAATCTGTGTTAACAAGGTCTGATTTCGCGAGGGCATCTAAGCGGCATACTGCCTTCTTATTAGAATTTACTAACCTACTATTGATTAAAGTTATTAAACCCTTTCGCTAAACGGTAACTTCTTTTGTCTTAAGAAAACTGATCAGTATCAATTTTTTTTTCACTTTTCTTGTAGTTACAGCAACTACCTTTGCATATTTAACTATTATTAATAAATAAAATCTTATTTAGATGTACGAAAAAGATAATCAATACTAGAATAAAAAACTAGAAATAATTTATTTATATTTATTTAGTTGCACAAAAAGAGAATTATAATGAAACCTCTTGAAAAAAGTACCAAAAATTATGAATGTTCGTTTTTTCACCATTCAACTATGTTATTACTAGAATACTCACACCTTTTAATTACTAAAATAGTACGAGGATATTGTCAATAGAATATTATCATTTTCCTGCCCTCATCCCACTGTTTGAACTTAACAAAACATGTGCTTTTCTTCCGGGTTTTTTGTATGACGTCATATCGGTATTTACTTTATTTTTCCTTCATTGTCTCTTCCATATGGTCCACCAATATTTCTTTTGGTCTTCGTATACTCCGGATTACTTCCAAAGTTATTTGCAAAACCTCATAATAATATTATTGTTCTGTCATCTGATTACATGACCATATCAATACAGATTCTCATTAATTAGTTTTTCTACCACTGATATCACTCGTAGACTATACATATATTCATTCTATTTTGGCCTATTCATGTTGTACTGTATATCTAATATGACCAGACATCCCGTTTTAAACGGGACTGTCCCTTTTTACAACTGCGAGTCCCGGTGTCCCCGAAACTACCGCTGGGATGCAAAATTGTCCTGTTTTCAGAAACCGAACTCCAGTAGAAAAAGTATTTTCCGTAATGAACAAATGGTGGACATCTGAGAAAACTCAGTTACAAGTATCAGTTTTAAAGGCGATGTTGATAATGGTATAGGTTAATATTAAAAAAAATGCCCAGAGTATATATTAAAGCAAATTTGTTTTTCTGATAGATATAATTAAACCTAATATTTTATGACACTACTTGCTTTTTGTGAATAAATAACTTAAAAAGTGTTGTTTATTCATTTAATTTTAGTTTATGTACTTACAAACCGATGCATGTCCCGTTTTGAGTCAAAGAAAAAATGGTCACTTTATTTATTTATTTATTTATTATTTATTTATTATAAAGAACCAACAGCTTTACAATAGTAACTTAGAAACTATATAGCAACAGAAAGCTAATTATAGGTTCTCGCCAATAGAAACAATAATAGGTAAGAAACAAAAATTACATCAGTGGCGGAGTATAGTAGATATTGATACCTAATTAATTATAAATAACAAAAGCGAAAAACAACTACAATAAATAAAAGCTGCACAAAGCAAATGCACAAGCGGGTGTTACCCCTGCCGACAGATTATGTAAAAAAGCTATTGCTCATGGAAGATCTAATGGAAGTGGTAGACGTATTAAACAGGTCAAAGTCATAGTCCTTTGACAATTTATTGAAGCGGCTGCAAACTCTCCATAAGTAAGAATTCTGTCTGTAGTAAGTTGATACTAAAGGGGTGTGCAGTAAATGGCTATGCCTTAACGGTCTAATTGGCACATTCAACATAATTTTAGATATTAGTTCCGGGGAGTCAACCAGTTATGTATATCCTAAAGCCATTAAGGTAGAAAACAGTAAGTCAAATATTATTTAAAGCAAAAATTCTATTAAGAGGCCAATAAGAGATCCGATTGTTCGACAGCAGGTCTGTAATTGGTTCTTCCAGCTCTAAATTTCCTGATATAGTCCTCTCGCAGCAGGTATTCTTTCTAGTTTTAATGTATAAAAGCTACCTTTAACACTCTGCATTATTGTCTTCACTGTTGGGATTAGATGCTTGACCAATAGAGTACTGATGGAAGAATTGAATTTTTCCTAGTAAAAAAGCGACCAGACTACTGCCTTCCATTAAATATCTACTTCCCATTTTTGTTATTCTGTATTGACATCTATAATAATAAACAATAATAAAAAATAGATTTAAAGCCTAAAAATATGACAAATAACAAAATCATCATATACATTTTAGTATTAAAAGTCACTTTAAAGATAATCATGCGTAGTTTTCACGCATACAGGCGTCCTATATCAAAATCGATAAGACTTACTTGGGTCTGTATGTTTCTCAGTAGCTCTTAGCTCCAATAGAAATGTTCAATTTTTCTAAAACCGATGCGTAAATTTAACGTAAATTATCTTTCCAGGGTTAAATAAATTAATGTTATTTTGCACTTCAACTTGCACATCGACAAAATTACCTCTAAAGCATTCCAAATGTTTAACTTTGTTATGAGAGTTTCGTCTGACTTCAAAAGTATTTCCACTTACCTAAAACTCTTTGATTCTCTCGTGCGTCCTCAACTGGAATACGCTTGTACTATATGGGACCCACTATACAGTAAATACGTCGATTTGCTGGAACGAGTGCAACGTAAGTTTCTGCTGGCGATGCAATTCAGGTGTAGAATGCAGCACCAATCATATCCCGTCGTCTTAAACGATCTAAATATGCTCACGCTAAAGTCTCTGCGTATCTTGCTACAAGCAATGATGCTTTATGGCATCATTCACAACAAGTTTGATTGTCCTGAACTTCTTAACAGTATCTCTTACATTGTGCCTAGAACAGTTCACAAAAGGGTGGTTCGTGATTATCCCCTATTTGCTGCCACACGGGCTCGCACAAATGCAGGTGGGAGAGCGCCTCTCCAAAGACTGATTAGAATTTACAATGATCACTTTGCTGGTATAGATATATTTTTCTTGAGTCGCTATGCATTTAAAAAAACTGTAGTTAATGTTCTTAGTTCTTAACTTGTCTATTATGATAACTATTCATATTTTAAATTTATGGTAGTTTTAACCTACTGTACCTTTCTTAGTAATAAGTGGAAACGTAGTGGATTGTACTTTTGATTGTTCGCTGTTGTAATTCTAGTTTTAAGATAAACATTGTACAATTGTTTGTTTTCCCAAATAAAGTAAAATAAAATAAAAATAAAAAATATATCCTAAATGTTCAGATAACAGCGTATTTTAAATTTTAATAATATAAAATAATGTTTATTTTATTTTATTGACATTTGATTGACAATCGCTATTTTATCATAATTACCATAAACAATGGATTATTAATCTTATTTTAATTTATGGTATTTAGATTCTTGCATAAATAAAATAAATAAATAATTATAATTGCTATGCAATAGCTTTACTACGGCAGTGCCACACATGTTTTTTAATACACTGATTATTTGACAATTACAATGATAATTGTTTTTTCTAAAATAATGTTATAAACATTGCTTTTATTTTTCTTTACCTCTCTACCAAGGCCATTATGTTATATTTTTTATTAAAATTAAAAACTTAAGAGATTTAATTGTAATGTGCTGTCTGCTAAATTCAGGGTCATAACCTGAATTTAGCAGACAGCAGACAAAATGAAATTTTAGATAGGGATATCTATAGCAAAATTAAGTACATACTCGTACCTACAGATGATAATAAACAAAATCTTATTTTGTTATAAATTTTTTTTCCAAAAAAATAAAATATAGGGAAGCTCTCGCCGTGGTGCCCATTGTTTTAAAAATCTAAAACTTTGAAATTTAGTTTTTGGATTAAGAAAAGGTGATTTTAGTAATTTTTTTTAATTTTGGCTTAGAGCATTCTGGGACATATAACTGCGAAAAAAGAATAATGGTCATCTGTTGGTCTTTAAAAATTCTAAAGGTGATATTTTTTTTTTTTAAATTTGTTAGTCGGATTGTAAGATATTCTTAATTTTAGATTTCTTTTGAAATTTTGAAGTCGGATATCAAAGCTAAAAATAATCTAAATCAAAATCAAAAAACTGTCACCTTTATTATTCAGATTTTATGAAAACCAAGATATTTAAAATTTTTTTTGTTTTATTAATCTTGCGATCAGTCTTCCAGACTATGAGCAGATGTGTTTTTTGATCTTTTACAGGTAAGCGCAATGTCCATTGAGAACGCGCCTATATTAATACTATGGATCAGTCAATGCTGCCTAGGTCCAGGGTTCTACGTCGCTTTAGTCGGGTGATGCTTTCTGGTAATGTTAGCTGCAGGGCTAGTTGGTTAGGATGTTTATATAGTCTAGCTTTTTTGCAAATGCCGTCACTTCTTCTTTGACTGTTTGCATGTTTAGGTATTTGTGCACTTCCGAGTTCCTTATAAACCAAGGGGCATTGCTAATTTGTTTAAGGATATAATTCTGGGTTCTTTGGATTTTGTTAACATTTGAGGCACAAGAAGCACCCTACAGTTGTAGGCCGTACGTCCATACTAGTTTGATGCTGGACTTGTAGACGAGTAATTTATTTTCTAGGGATAATTTTGAGTTCCTGCCCAGTAGCCAGTATAAACTCCTGTACTTCATGTTGACCTCATTTCTTTTGGCTTCAATATGCTCGTTCCATGTCAAGCGGCGATCCAAATGCTGACCCAGGTATCTTACATTATTGTTTTGGGGAAGATCTCTGCCACCTAATTTAACCGGAGGGCACGTTTCTCTACGCAATGTAAATGTAACTTGAACAGACTTGCTTGCACTTGCCTTTATTCTCCATTTATCTAACCATGTATTTATGACATTAAGGTTTCTCTGCAGCGCAGAAGAGGCCTCTACCGGGTCTTTGCTAGAGCTCAGAATCGCAGTGTCATCTAAAATGAGCGAGTTTTTTGAGGAGTAATATTACCGAAAAAGGAATGACTAATTGCATGTCGAAGATGACGAACGTGAATTGAGTAAAAGTGAAGTGTCAACTACTAGCAAAATGTGACGAGGGGAGGGAAGATATTGACATATTGACGATGATATAATTTTGCATAAAATTATGTTAGGTAAAAAAGTCACATATGCGACTGTCCACTCTAAATTATTTAATCACTTTTGACGAATCGTGATTGGTTAATATTAAAAATACGTCAACCGATTGTATTACTTGATTGGCTACTTGAGTCCTTTGTAAAGAGAGACACCTTTGTCAAAAGAAACCGACTTCCTTTGATGTTCAAGTGCCGCCCGCGCCGCTCCGATAGTCGGGGAATAATCGACATGAAGACACGTGTACATAGAGATGTGTCATCTTGTATCGATACTTTATTGTATCAAATCAATGGTACGCGAACGGGGTAAAATACTAGATCACACTATAAAGTGATAGTCGTATCGCATCGCTGGTGTTTATTTAAAAAATATCGTATTGTAAAACAAGGTCTGTCCACAACAAATATTAATCATATTGGTTTCTTTCTTATAATTATTCGTTGTA
The DNA here is from genome assembly GCA_916999025.1 of Orgyia antiqua. NCBI lineage: Eukaryota > Metazoa > Arthropoda > Insecta > Lepidoptera > Erebidae > Orgyia > Orgyia antiqua. Next base: position 14,731,591 of record OU779869.1, read on the forward strand.
ACATTTTCTTATAAACTTAAATTGCAAACACAATATGGTTGTAGCTAAGATTCAATTTCAGGAGAAGTTTCGTAATAAATTGTAGGTTAATATACGAATTTGATAGCACATACAAATATTAAGTGTATTCTATCGTATCGAATTACCATAATATCGATATGTTGTGGGCATAGCTAAAGTGCATGTGTACAACCCTTTTACAGTATTATAGGTATCTAGGTAATGACAAAAATTATTCTAATAAAATAATTACTAATTAGTCGTCCGTCAGTGCTTTAACCAGACGGTTGTATTGGATTGCAGTGATTTTTTCGTAATAAACATGGCAAATTATGCCACTAATGAATACTATGTGCAGTGATTTTTTGTAATAATAATGGCAAATTATGCAAATAATGAATATTATGTATAGTGATTTTTTCGTAATAATAATGGCAAATGTGAGAAATAACAATCCCGTGTATTAGTGAATTATACCAGCGCGGCAGCAATGGTACATGAACAGAAGACTTCCCTCGTACGATTGTTTCCGAAGGTTGGTGCATAGGTTATAACTTCTGTGCACGGTACCGTGACCAAGTACGGGCCGACTTAGTGGTATAGTTACTTAACCTGTGATTGTGTTGTGATTGTGATGTAACTGTAGGTACTGGATTAATAGTACTAGTTTTCAAATAACAAAGCTGCCTAGGATTTAAATAAGATCGATGGTAAGTTCTTTTGATTTGTTTACAAACATTGACTCCGCCCCCAAAATTGGGCGGTTTCTAATAGTCTTTATAAAGTCAGGGTTGTCTAACAAAAGAAATTAAAAAATAATATATTTTTTTTGTAAGAAATTTTAATTGTTTTTTTCTAATGGATTTATTAAAATTGAATAGTCATCTTACAAATATACATGGCTTAAATAATGTAGCATTGAAAGCATACTATAGTAATTTCGTTTCACGTTGTATACACACCGGCACAATTAGCGGAACAAAAAACAAAGCAAGATTTTAAAATCTTTTACTTGAGGAACTGGCCAGTTATGATATTTTTTTTAATTTATTGTCAAATTTGAAAATAGAAAATTAGATGACATACACTTTTTTCATTCATTTGTTTTATTTTCCCGAACAATACGTTTTGTCAACTTGTTCGAGTAATAACTACGTATTGTAATTTTTTTGAAAAACTGCACTTAATGGTTTTTTATAAATTTGTTATGATATAGGCAATTTTGTTTATTAAAAGCTCTTTATTATGCCTGACTTAACATCACTGGAAATCATTAGGGCTGATGAAATGAGAAGAAATGGCCATACCTACAGATCGATTGCCTCAAGGCTTCGTCGACCAGTATCAACGATTCGTCGCAGCATCCAGCGGTACAGATCGTCTAATTCTCTTGTGAGGAGGAGGGATCAAGGTAGAAAAAGATGTACATCGAGGCGAGATGACAGTTTTTTACAACTTGGAGTTCGTAGGAATACGCGATTAACGGCTGTACAAGCTCGAAATGAACTGGAAGACGTTCGAGGAGTACGAGTAAGTGAGCGTACAGTTCGCAGGAGATTTGAAGAAGTTGGTTTAGGGTCGTATATACCTGCCAAAGGCCCAAAACTTGAGAGACGTCACCGCGTAAACCGATTAAGCTATGCGCGAGGACATAGTCATTGGGATTTGAACGAATGGCAGCAGGTTCTCTTTACTGATGAGTGCAGAGTTCTTTTAAAACAGATCGATGGGAGACAGCGAATATGGAGACGCAAAGGAAAACGCCACATACAGTCTAATTTTGAACACACAGTGGCTTATGGTGGCGGCTCGATTATGGTTTGGGGAGGGATATGTTTGGGAGCTCGCACGGAGTTAGTGATAGTCACAGGAGGGACCATGACAGCAGATCGATACATCAGAGACATTTTAGAAGAACATGTTGTACCATTTCCCCCATTTATTGGTGACGACTTTATTCTAATGCAAGATAATGCTCGTGCTCATAGTGCACAATCGGTACAGGCATATCTGAGCCACGTAGGTATACCGGTGATGCAGTGGCCAGCAAATTCCCCCGATATGAATCCGATAGAGCACGTCTGGGACTTGCTAAAAAGAAGGGTTAAATCCAGAATGCCACCCCCCAACAATCTGAATGAACATGGAAACGCATTACATGAAGAGTGGGAGCGGTTGCCTCAAGAAATCATCGATAACATAATCTGTAGCATGCCCAGACGAATGGAAACCGTAATCAGAGCAAGAGGGGGAAACACTCGTTATTAATGTTTCTTTAATTTTATTGTTAATTCATTTAATGCTTATTTTTTTTAATATTTTTGTGATGGTTCATAATCATCTAAAAATTTCACTTATTTCAAATTTCTTTATTTTTCAATAAAAAATAATGAAGACTTTTCAAAGTCGTTGTTAAAAGATGTTAATCAATTTGTTATTTTGTGTCTAATTACATTTTCGTCAAATACATATATGCGTTATTATCTCAGTCTCACTTTTTTTTCTGTTCCACTAATTGTGCCGGTATGTATATATAGCTCTAACAGCGCGTTTCTGGAGCACAAATATCCGATTAATGTCCGCACAGCTTCCCCAAAGAAGAATTCCATAGCACATTAAGCTGTGAAAATAACTAAAGTAAACCATTCTAGCCGTATCTACATCCGTAAGTCTTCTAATTGTTTTCACCGCATATGCCGCAGAGCTAAGTTTGCCAGACATTTTTTCAATTTGTGGGCCCCACTGTAATTTCGAATCGATAGTGATTCCTAAAAATATAGTTGACTGTACTGGTTCCAATCTCGCTCCACTCAAATGTACATTGGTTTCTACTTGGGTGACATTTGGCATAGAGAATTCTATTACTTTAGTTTTCTTTCCAAAGGGAATAGTCTGTTGAAGCAGTACCAGTTAACGACAGTAAATTCGCCTCAATTGTAGCGTTTTCGGACTCTTTTATTGTTTGTTTTAGCAATTTCATATAATTATTAAACGCTCTTTTGTCAGCAGGGTGTCGGCTGGTGTGCCACACTCTTCGCAATCGTCTTTTTAGGGTTCCGTACCCAAAGGCTAAAAACGGGACCCTATTACTGAGACTTCGCTGTCCGTCCGTCCGTCCGTCTGTCACCAGGCTGTATCTCAAAAACGGTGATAGCTAGAGAGTTGAAATTTTCACAGATAATGTATTTCTATTGCCGCTATAACAACAAATACTAAAAATAAAATAAAATAAATATTTAAGGGGGGCTCCCATACAACAAACATGATTTTTTTACCGTTTCTTGCTCGATACTAATAACGTTGCCTTATGTTGCATAGATAATGGTACGGAACCCTTCGTGCGCGAGTCCGACTCGCACTTGACCAATTTTTTCCAATATCATTTCCCTTATTTCCTGGGGTACGTTTTTGTCTCGGAGGTTTTTGGCTTTCTATTTCCGTACATGTCCAGCATGCGTTCTGAACCGTTTTTGTGAAATTTAGGGTTGCGTCATCAATTTCCGTATCCGTTTTTAATGACACATTTAATTTTAGGGAGTTTGTTACCATGGTTCGGAACAGATCCCAGTTTGTTTAGCGATTGTATAATCTTGGATTAATATGAGATTCCATAACATTCACACCAATTGACAAGATAACTATACTACTATGTACTATGATTTACAAACAAAGAGATGACTTTTTTTTATTCAGATAATTTATATTAAAAAAATTAAAAAAAATTAAAGTAAAAAAAACAAAAAGATAAAATCATCTTTAGACTTTTAAAAAATTAAGACGACATATTTTTGATTATGATTTGGATTATTTTTAGCTTTGATATCCGACTTCCAAATTTCAATGGAGGCAGTCAGTGGTTATAGGTTGCTACTTGTTATTTTACCACTAATAATATACACTTACTTACATTAATTACCATAATTTGCTGAGTTCAAAAACTAAAAGAGTCGCTTGAAAATCCCGAATATTATTTTACGTAATTGCATTCTCATTGGTGCTCATGTGTGCAATATTTCATAATCAATTTGTCTACTCCAAGTGGGTGATAATCACGTTCAAAGATTCCAATATTTAACTCACGAAGTATAGATACAAGGAGTCCGAACGTAATGTTGAACGAATGGTCTCAATTTAAGGGACAGATTTTTTGCCGGTAGAGCGCGCCATTTTTCAAGAAGTACTCGTTTGAACTATTGACACCTGTGGAAAAAAATATTCTGAGAAACGTGGAGTTAAATATAAGTTTTAGGAAATTTTTAGAAATTTTTCGAGTGCTTTAAACCCAACAGTACAGAGAAGGTCAAGAGATATTCTGATATTCTATAATAGCATCGGTACGTCCTGAATACTTGCGCAGCCAGTGGCAGAAAATAGAACTATGATCTGGGTTTATTATTGTGTACACGAAATATTATGGAAAAGCCTATACCGTTCGGACTCCTTGTATCTATACTTCGTGATTTAACTAATACCTTGACATATACTAAGCTAATATGTGGTTTAATTAATAACCTCCTCCCTTTTCGTGAAGTCTGTTAAAAACATGAATTATTTTACGCACAAAAATGTTAAAGTACAGTTAGTTATGCAACTCTAGTGGCTATAAAGTGTTAATTAATTTGCACTGAGGTTTAAAAACAGTAATTGCTATGCTTACAGATATGTATAAGAACAGTTATGTTTGCTCTGGTTAGATAGATAGATAACTCTTAATTTGCACAAACACCAATTTTAAACAGAATTTAAAAACAAAAAAAAATACAGTCTTAAAAGCTATTGCACAAAGGGCGGCCTTATCACTAATGTGATTTCTTCCAGGCAACCGTATAATGTATAGAATCTAGAATAGACATCGCGGTGGTTGTTGGTGTATTCAATTGAATATACAGTGTAAACTCTTTATAACGAAACTCGAGGGACTGAGCATTTTTTGTCGTTATAGAGAGTTATCGTTATATGGAGTGAACAAAAAAAAACCAAATTAATAAGAATTTTTAATACAAGAATTTTTAATTGTATGTATGTCTTAGATAATAAATGCTTATACATATAAATTATTGTTTACACATATAGTCTGATAATTTCGTCTGACGTTTTTTGCTATGCCAGTACTTGTTTTGTATTATTTTATGTATCCTATTCATATCTAGATATGTGGTGGAATCGTCTTGATTAAACAACAAAAAATTTTCTACCAACTTAGCGGCATCTAGGGCTTGTTGAATTGTTGGTGGTGATTCGGCTTTGTCCACTTGATCGTCTTCTTCATCTTGATTATCGGGTGTTTCCTGACTTTTTGACACTAAATCAACAATTTGTTCATCTGTAAGTGTACCAGTTGTGGCTACATCCTCATCTATATTTTCGTACGATTGTAGATCTTCGTTAAAATTGTTTGGTACGTTGAACTGGCTTATCCATTCACTCAGTGGTAGATTGTCTTCACTGTTAAATTGGTTCGTTTCTTGGCTACTACATAATCCAGCATGTCGAAAAGAATGTTGGATAGTGGCCGCTGTTACCTCTTGCCAGGCTTTTGATATGAAGTTCACTGCTTGTAGCATGTTGATCGAGACCTTGCCGTCAGTTTCTATCATATCCATCAACATTTTCCGTCTATAGTGGCCCTTTAGGGATTTAATTACACTCTGATCCATTGGTTGTAAAATACTGGTTGTATTAGCTGGGAAAAATGCTAACTCTATGTTTCGAAGATTAGATATGATTGGGTGAGCAGGACAATTGTCTACTAGAAGCAAGATTTTCCGTGATTTTAATTCAGCATCCCATTTTCTCACTTCCTCTTCAAAAATCTGCGATGTCATCCAAGCTGACTTGTTTGCTTTGTACGTAACTGGCAACTGTTTTATGTTCTTGAAACACCGAGGGTTTTTCGATTTGCCTATAACTAAAAGCTTTCTTTTTTCTGTGCCACTCATATTGGCAGCCACTAGAACTGTAATGCGCTCTTTAGACAGTTTTCCTCCAACACATTTTTCCCCTTTGAATTTTAAAGTTTTGTCGGGAGCCAACTTGAAAAAAAGGCCAGTTTCATCTGCATTAAAAATGTCTTCTGGTGAGTATTTCATCTTTAAATTAGGCCACACTGTACTAATCCAATTGTTAGTCACATTTATATCGACATCCCGCACCTCTCCGTTCATTTTACCGTACGTAATTTGATGACGGTGCTTAAATTTTCCGAGCCAACCTTCAGATGCTTTAAAGTCAATTATGCCAAGTTGGTTGGCAAACTTTTCAGCCTTAGCTTTTACAATTGGCCCCGAGATGGGTACATTATTCTGGCGCTGATTGTTAAACCACGACAACATTGCCTGATCTAAGTCTTCGAATTTTGGCTTTCTTAATTTTTTAGACAAGTTTCCTTCCAGCGCCGCCTGTTGAATTGTTTTTTGGTTTTTCCAAATGGTAGCAACAGTGGATTGACTTAGTTCAAAACGCCTTCCAACGTCACTTTTCTTTTCTCCCTTTTCAATCGCACGTATCACACAAATTTTTTCGTCAACACTAATCGCTTTCCGTTTACTGGCCATGTTAACAGTTTCAAAGTAGGTTTACGACTGATAATACGATAGGTACCCAGTATGCTTGGTCGAAGACCATCACTTCCGAGAAAACAATGCGTCATACTGCACGTGTACAAGGCAATTAAGGATAACAAAAGCTAGACCGACCTCGGATGTTTCGGAGCTTCAAAGTCTTTTGTTACCTGATAACATCACTTCCGAGAAAACAATGCGTCATACTGCACGTGTACAAGGCAATTAAGGATAACAAAAGCTAGACCGACCTCGGATGTTTCGGAGCTTCAAAGTCTTTTGTTACCTGATAACATAACATAAACAATAATACCGATAGTAAATATTTACTGTCTACAAATATGAACACATTTCTTCGTAATAGAGAATGGCGTATCGCTATAAAGAGTGTTTCAATATGTGAGTTTTAATGCAAACCAACCAACTTGGGCTCACTCCAACGTTATAGGGAGTTTATCGTTATAAAGGATAACGTTATAAAGAGTTTACACTGTATATGACATAATATATTAAATTGAATATAAGAATAAATGCATACCTAAAATTAAACAATAAACATACATATACATAAACAATAATAGTAGATTGTACACCAAGGGGATAAAGCACTGTATTATGTCACGGGCGCGATATTGAATCCTGAGCGTAACGAAGGACTCCAGATTTAACTCCCGAGCGTAGCGAGGGGGTTTTGAGTTGATTCCCGAGCGAAGCGAGGGAATTAAAATGGAGTCCTGAGAGCAGTGAAGGATTTAAGCGCGCCCAAGGTAAAATCAGTTTTATCCCTGAGGAGTATACTCTACTTTTCTCACCTTTTGCGAGACAATAAAAACCAAGGCTACTAGAAAAATCACTTTCGTCACTCGACATTTTCTTAATGTTTTATTCTATCTTCTTTCGCTGTTTTGTCTGATATTGATTGCACCGTATTGTAATACTCGCGGCTTTTGTTTTAAGTATTGATTTTTTTCGTTCGGCTTGCCGTGGCGTGGCCAGCTCGATTTTCGAATAAGTTCGATTTTCAAATAAATGAGGCGCGGCGCGCGCCGCCGTCCACCTCCTCGCCGTCGGCCACCAGCAGCTGCATCAGCCGCGCGCCGCGCTATTTTGACGAAATTAGACTTTAAATGCATAACAATAAGAACTAAGAGAAGTGAGAATCACATTACTGCCCGGCGGGTTATAATGAAATTCAGTACAACATTACACCCCGGCAAAAGACAAGGGCTATAATGATTTACTTTGAGTAAGGTTTGCATGATATATAATGAGGCATTGTCGAGCAGGTGGTGTGAAAACATACATATACACATACACTAATGAGTAAAAACTACTACTTACAGAATATAATTTACATACACTCTATAAAAATATGTACTAAGATTTATATATAAACACTATTATAACGATAGATAATAATTTGATAGTTTTAGCTTAAAATTAGAAAGAGACTGTGCCTGTCTAATTTTTATAGGTAGTTTGTTAGTTGGTTAGTGTCATTAACAAGTAATTTTTAATCAGTGTTGCCAACTTTAAAAAAATCTGGGGTGTTATCTTTGTTATATACAGGGTTACAGGAAAAGTCGTGCTAGATCTGTTAAGGGTACCCATCATTTCTGACTTATTTCACTATGAAACACCCTACCCTAAACTTAACCCTTTTCGAGAAATTCAACTTAAAATTTTTTTATTGAAAATTGCCGATTTTTAGGCTAAAAATACAAATTTTGTATATTTTGTGTGTCTTATTATTATTATTATTGCATTTTTACATGTGTAATAAGATGCTTTAGAACGTCAATAATTAAAATAGTGCATAAGTTAATTGAATAGGCCGCAGTAGACAAGTGAAAGTTAAGAAATTAAAAAAATATTAAAAGTTTATTTTTTGATATATAATTTCTTATAGTATCTTATATTTCTTAGATATCGGGATATCTAAAAAAAATGGTATGGCAGTTGTTCGGCAGATGTGTTTTGAAATATCTACGTTTCATCAGCTATCTAACGAGGTATAACAATGTAGGGTTTTATTTAAATTCATTGAAAAAAACTTAGTTCATAGGCGACGGGGCGTAAGACGGTGCGGTTAAGACGCACCGTGCTAGCGAGACAAATGAAGATTTATGTGGGTGTGAATGAAAGAAAAAATGTGAAGAGACCGGTTAGGGCTGGGAATACAACGTGGGATTTTGTTTTTGTTGTCAATCTGCTTTTGTGCTTAGTACATAGTAGATGTGATATCGTTTTGCTCTTTTTCTCGACTTGGCTGTGATTCTGGACTATTTCTTCTGATTTGTGACTACTGTGCTTGCTACTGTGCTTGTTACTGTACTCGACGACCGGGGTAGCGAGTTATGTATTCGTTGCGAGCTTGTGCAGACACACAATCGCAGTATCCATAACAGATAAGCATATCAGCATATTCCTCAGGTGTGTAGGACGTCATCTTCAACACTTCCATATCACAAGTACAAATCACAAATCAGAAGAAATAGTCCAGAATCACAGCCAAGTCGAGAAAAAGAGCAAAACGATATCACATCTACTGTGTACTAAGCACAAAAGCAGACTGACAACCAAAACAATATCCCACGTTGTATTCCCAGCCCTAACCGGTCTCTTCACATTTTTTCTTTCATTCACATAAATCGTCATTTGTCTCGTTCTCACGGTGCGTCTTAACCGCACCGTCTTACGCCCCGTCGCCTATGAACTAAGTTATTATCAATGGATTTAAATAAAACCCTACATTGTTATACCTCGTTAGATAGCTGATGAAACGTAGATATTTTGAGACACATCTGCCGAACAACTGCCATACTATTTTTTTAGATATCCCTTAAAGAAAAATAAACTTTTAATATTTTTTTAAATTTCTTAACTTTCACTTGTCTACTGCGGCCTATTCAATTAACTTATGCACTATTTTAATGATTGACGTCCTAAAGCATTTTTACATGTGTAATAAGTTACACGTCATGTAAAAATGCAATAATAATAATAGTAAGACACACAAAATATACAAAATTAGTATTATTAGTCTAAAAATCGGCAATTTTCAATAAAAAAATTAAATGTTAAATATCTGGAAAAGGGTTAAGTTTAGGGTAGGGTGTTTCATAGTGAAATAAGTCAGAAATTATGGGTACTCCACGCCCTTAACGGATCTAGCACGACTTTTCCTGTAACCCTGTATATAAGCTTTAAATAATCCATGCTCTAATTTACAAAGAAGCATCATTATTGGCTCAATGTAAATGCCCATTGGTTTGCTTAATTATTTATGGTCTTATTTATAATGTCTTATCGGAGGTTTAAACAATAAGTTTATCGGAGAGATAATAAACATTTTATTGTAAAAAGACTTTTATGAATATAAATTTTTGACAATTTTAGCGAACCAATTTTAGCAAACTTTTAAACCTCCGATAATTCATTATGAATAAGACCATTAATTACTAAGTTACTGCTACTTTTTAACCGACTTCAATAAAAGGAGGAGGTTCTCTATTTGTTTGTAGTATGTTTTTTTAAATGTTTGTTACCGCATAATTTTTAACTAGGTGAAGCGATTTTAATGATTCTTTTTTTATTTGAAAGCTTGTGGTTCCCGCGTGGTCGGGTGGAAGGCCCTCAAATTTTAAAGGCTCATGAATCTGGTCAAATTTTTTTTATTAAAACCCAATCTTGTAGTTACAAGTTAGTGATATAAGGTAGAATAACAAATGATGTCATATAGGGTGTGTCATGAGATCATAATTATAATGTTAATTATATGGACAAGTTGAAGGTCACCTGCCATAAAATTCTGTTGATATCATATTATCATAATATTATGCCTTTATATGGGTATATACTAATATTTTAGATCACAATAATATTTCTTTTAGGGTACCCCGCCTAAGGGGACTCTTTCGTCTGTGGGGCCTCCTATATGTATTGCTATTGCTTCTATAACAATAAGTACTCACATAATTGGAATAGTTATTAAACGTGTGTTATGTTCCTGCAATATAGTACAGTTGTACTATATTGCAGGAACATAACACACGTTTTTAGTGAACTCGATAACACGCTAATGACGACGATTATCTAGCTAGACTATTATAAAGCTGAAAAGTTTGTTTGTTTGAACGCACTAAACTCAGGAACAACTGGTCCGCGTTGAAAAATTCTTAGTGTTCAACAACATTCTGCGACCAACAAGAGCGAAGTGTCAGCAAAAAATGTAAAAAAATGGGGAAAATTTTCTAAATTCCAACGCGTACGTAGTCGCGGGCATGATGCGGTAGCTGGTGATGATGGTATAAGATGATGATAAATTTATTACGATGATAATAATACTGAACCCTTCGTTCGCCATTTTAACTCGAATAAGACAAAGAATAAACATGTTGCGACATAAGTTCATTAATTAGTTTATCTATTAAATTCTAGTAGGACAATCATACGACAGTTCTTGCAAACCTAAAAATTAACCCCCTTTATTAATAAGTCTGGGGCGGATTTCCTCTATAAAAAAGACTATGACGGATTAGCGCCTATAGGGTTTTATGTGATGTGTATGTTAGAAAATTTAGGGTGGTGACATGGTTATTCTAAATCCGCCTGGCCAATTATGTCTTGTTAGTGTTTAGTAATAACATTATAATAATTTAATTATTTTTGCTCATTGGTCGCCTCGGGATGCACCACAAGACGCGAATGTAACATGAAGTTCGCAAGCAGAATTTATTTTGTTGATGTAAAAACTGCAATATGCCTTAAAGAAATAAATATCGAACGCAATAAAGCAGTGTACATTAAATTATATCCAATGACCTCGGAATGTTGTCAATGATTTAGCTAATTTATTACAACTTGAGACATACAATGATTACTTAACTGCGAAATTAATACGCAACCATGATAACTAGTGTTAAATTAATTTAATACGAATGATAGGTACCAAAAATTTGTAGTCTCACTACTAAAATAGTCTGACATTTACAAACAGTTACTGCAAAACTTATTTTTAAACCTAAATTTATGAAATATCCAAGAACAAATCAGTTATACAAAATGAAAGATCCAAATATAATATTTTATGGAGTTGATAAAAGGATTGTTGAGCAAAAGTTCAAAAAAAGGTACAGGTATCATCAATATGCGGCTAAATATCGATTAGTTAAATATAGAAGGGTGAAATCTACCCTCCAACGTAACATTTGCTTTGCAAATGTGCCTGTCTGCCATTGATTTTTACTGTCGTTTTTTTTTAACATTTTGCTTTTATTGTGAGCCAGCCATTAACACAAATCTATTAGATAGATAGAGGGTTCATAGAACTTGCACAATGGTTTGTGTTGTATTTGATTAGTTTAAGGCTGTTTGGTTTAGATTTATTTACTTACGCCAAATATTGGTACTTATCTATCATTTTAGTTTTTGAACTAAGAAAATTATTGTACATAACACTACATTAGTTTGAATTCGTATTTCTTTTCAAGTATGGCCCAAAATTAACTCTAATGAAATTTAGACATAAGATTAGTCAAGTACCCCTCTAATCTCATGTTAATGTCAATTTTAAATGCGAGGTTGGCAACTCTTCGAGCAAGCGTCCAAGTCATTATTGCACTAAGAGAATAGCAAAATGTAATCAAACAAGATGGAACTCAATGGGATTGCTTTATAGTTAGTAGGATTTAAATGCAGGCAAATATAATGACAGGTGAAGCTAAGTAAAAGCTTATAAAGTCTTGGTGCACTTGCGCAGGGCTGCGTTGCCCTCGAAGTGAGTTCACGGCCGAGTGCCGACGCCCGCGCCGGCTACGTTTCTTGCCTTTGCTCTCGTGGGACAAGTGGACGACATTGCAATTAGTAAATTGTTTTTACCTTGCTCTTGTCCTACCATATTTTATAACTTTTTTGTTGAGACAAATATTTTTTGTATTTTTTTCCCTGTCTGGTTTGATAATTTAGACAGACTGCTCCTAACATTAGAACTTTTAAAAGCATACTAAAAATTTTTAATATCTGTGTCATCGTAACTCCCAAGCGGCCGTAAAAAATGCTCTTTACAAAAAAATGTGTACTTAGCAATTTAGTTTGAAATACTTATTCTATCATCTATTAATTTTATAGTAATTTATTTATGACGGGCCTCGTGGTCTAATGGTTCATATAACGGACTGCCGTTCACGAGGCCTCGGGTTCGATTCCCGGTCAGGACAATCATTTGTGTTTTGTTTATAAATGTCATGCAAATGTTTGTACTGCGTTTGGGTGTTAACTATGTATTATAAGTATACTAGCTGACTCGGCAAACGTTGTTTTGCCATACAAATGACAGGGGTAGACAAATAATTTGCAATAAATTAAAATTGCGACTATAATTTGAGATTTAAACTATCCTATCTCTCAAGTTGGATCGAACTGCACATGGTGTGCGAATTTTATTATAATCGGTTAAGTGGTTTAGGAGTCCATTGAGGACAAACATTGTGACACGAGATTTATATATATTAAGATTTACAAAAGAAAAGTAGTACATGTAGTATATCCGTATTCTAGTGCCCATAACACAAGCATATAAGCTTAGCTTGGGACCAGCGAACGTTGTGTGAAATGTCCATGAATTTATAATTTCATAGGTTATATTGTAAAAACTGTATAAAAACGAGGATAGCTTCGAGAAAGTCTGTCCTTTTTTTTTTTTTTTTTTTTTTTCGTATATATTTTCATCTATCTGCAATCGGCTGTACAGCCTTTATCAGATGAGCTCAGCGTGGTTTGGAGTTGTTTAGGGCTATTACATCTAATAGCTCCAACATTTTAAGATAAGCTCATGAATGGCTTAGTTTCTTTGGTCAAGATCCAGTATGTGCCATCTCTTCAGGCGCTTCACATTCCCTTCCTCATTTAGCAAATCCCTAGCTAATATATTGCTGTGTTCATTTAGTCTATTTTTATACTTCTTACAAATGTTTGCAACCTCTTGTTTAACAGTCGGTATTTCAAGATATTCGTGAATTTCTGTGTTTCTTACAAACCAGTGTGCACTTGATATTGTTCTTAGAGCTATGTTCTGGAATCGCTGTAGTATTTCCAGGTTCGAGTCACTAGCAGATCCCCACAGCTCGATCCCATAAGACCATATTGGTTTGATAATCGCTTTATAAACAAGAAGTTTATTACAAAGAGAAAGTCTAGACTGGCGGCCTATGAGCCATAGGTAGTTTCTGAGTTGCAAGTTTGCTTCTGTTCGTTTAGCTTTAATATGATTACCCCATGTCAATCTTCTGTCAAGGTGTAAACCCAAGTATTTTACACTACTGGTTGCTGGTACGGCTTTGCCCTCCATATAGACGGGTGTGCAGTCTCCTTTTCGGAGCGTAAACGTTACCTGCGTCGATTTGGTTACGCTAGGCCTAATTCTCCACTTTTGCAGCCACAAGTCTATTTTGTCTAATTGGAGTTGAAGTTTAGCAGAGGCCCTATGTGGGTCTGTATCACTGGCAAGGCATGCAGTGTCGTCTGCGTAGGTAGCTGTTATAACTCCAGGCGTTTCAGGCAGATCCGCCGTATATATGGAATACAATACAGGGCCTAATACTGATCCCTGCGGCACCGAGGCTTTGATGTTATATAGGTTAGAGTACTCTTCAGCATATTTCACTTGAAAACTTCTTCCATTAAGGTAAGACTTTATAATTGTATAAAATGAGTTAGGTAGGAGTAACTTGAGTTTGTACAATAATCCCTTGTGCCAAACTCTATCAAATGCCTGTTGGATGTCTATAAACACTGCAGAGCAATATTCCTTCTTTTCAAGTGATTGTCTGATGGTTTGGACCACCCGGTGCACCTGTTCCACCGTAGCATGCTTTTCTCGGAAGCCAAACTGATGGTCTGGGATGATTTTGTTTTCTTTTAGAATCGGCTTCAATCTGTGCAGTAAGGCCCTTTCGAACACCTTCGACAGTACAGGGAGCAGACTTATTGGTCTATAAGAGCTTGGTTCTGTTGGTGGTTTCCCAGGTTTCATGATCATGCATATCTGTGAGATTTTCCATAGTCTTGGGTAATATTGCAACCTGAGTATTGCATTAAAAAGCACCGTGAGAAACACTATGACCTTTTTTGGGAGTTGTTTAAGAAGTTCCGCCGTTATGAGGTCGAAACCCGGTGCCTTCTTGTTTTCGGATTTGTTAATAATTGTTTTTACCTCCCCAGGAGTAACAGGTTTCAGTGGCAGAGAAGGCTGCTGAACATGGGAAAGCGCACAGTCTATATGTTCTTCAAATTCATTCATTGGTGACTCATTAGGAGTAAATACCTCACTTAGGTGTCTAGCAAAAAGTTCCGCTTTATCGCTATCACTTCTAGCCCATCGACCTTCAGGTAGTTTTCTAATTGGTGGTATATGGTTGCAAGGTCTCTTAAAGTTCTTTGTTATCTTCCATAAGGAGTAGTTATCTTTTTTATGAGTTGATAGAGTTGATGATTGATTGAGTTGATTGAGTTGATGAAAGTCTGTCCTTTAGCAAAAAGCTATGCATAGAACATTGATTCATTGTGATTTTGACGTGGAAACGTTTTCGATGTCTACCAAAGCATTGAAGTCAATAAAGCTAAGTTATTTAGTTTTTATAGCAATGATGACTAATGCGCTATAAAAAGTAAATGGCTATTAACTTTTTGAGATAAGATTCTGAAGTATGTTTTGTGAACACTCTCATCTTCTTCGTTTAACTCATGTAAATGGTTTGGTTTAGCTTGTATTATTTTAGTACTAGAGGCTTTTTGGTTAAATCGATAGCAAAAATACTAATGAATATACCAAATACGGGATGTGGAAGATATTCGTATTATATTATAATTTATAATCTTAATACATATTATAAAAATGAAGAGTTTGTTTGTTTGAACGCGCAAATCTCAGAAACCGCAGGTCTAACCTGACTAATTATTTTAATGTACATTTATCGAGGAAGGCTGCATAATTTCACGCTGCGACCAATAGAAGCGAAGCATTAGTGAAAAATTGCCAAAACAGGGGAAATTATCTAAATTCCACGCATACGAAGTCGCGGGCAACAGGTACTAATACTAATAACAATTAAAACAGTTGTAATCATATTGTTACGAACACACAAAACATAAAGGAGCTAGCGCCATCTAGCAGCAACTAGTAAAACCAATTAAAGAACCGAACAGAGTGAAACCCCTATTAGATACTAGATGGCGTTAGAGGAACTACCGTACATGCTCGAACCTTCTAGAAACATTCGTTCCGGGCGATCACGTTCGCGCACAGTCGGGAACATTCTGGAATAGTCTGGAACTCGTCTCGGCGCATATAAATAGCGGCAGGGGGCGAGCCCGGGCAGTTCAGTTCGAGCTACGATAAAGGCGACTTCGAGAGCGAAAACAAGTGATCAAAAGTGATACCAGTGAAACCTACAACTTGGCTACGATCTAGGACATTGTTAGTGCTTAGTGTTTGGACCTAGTGCTTAGTGTTTGGACCTAGTGCTTAGTGTGTAACTAGTGCTAGTGAATAAAGTCTTCTAAAAGAGTCAGCAGGTCTTTCTCTCCAAATCCTTCGAACCCTAACACGTAACAACTGGTGTCGGAAGTGAGGTTTGGAGATGCCATTGACTCCGAGAGAGGACTTCGAGGGCGTCAGGACAAGGGCACAACGAGCTGCGGAGGCCACGCCCGCTGTGGACCAAGCCCCGCCCTCTGGCCCCACCTACCAGGCCCCGCCCACCGACCACGCCCCCCTAGACCCGCCCACTGGCCACGCCCACCATGCCACGCCCACCGACCACGCCCATCAAGCTCCGCCCACCCAGGCCCAGGCTCCGCCTACTCAGACCCAAGCCACGCCCACTGGCTCCGCCCACCTTGCCACGCCCACCACACATGCCACGCCCACTAGACAAGCCACGCCCACGAGCGGTGCCGTAGCGTCAGTGGCACTTCAATTAGGAAGTTTAATTGAACTGATAGAGATGCAAAGGGCTGAAATTCGGTCAATGAAGGAGTCACAAGAACGCAAGTTCGAGTCACAAGAACGCAAGCTCGGCGCTTTGCAAGAGTCACAAGAACGCAAGCTCGGCGCCTTGCAAGAGTCACAAGAATGCAAGCTCGGCGCTTTGCAAGAGTCACAAGAAAAAGTGCTTTGTGCTATAAATGATGTTAGTAACACGGTGATTAAGCTTCGAAAAGATGTCGACGTAGTGGAAGAACGAGTTACCGGGTTAGGATTGGATGTCGAAAATGTGAAAACCGGCCTCATTGAACTACAGAAGAAAGTAGTGCGCCTTGAAACCACGGGAGTTGCGATCTCTAGTGGAACTATCGGAGTGGCACAAGGACCAAGAGTGAAAGTTCCGCCATACGACGGCACTACTTCCTGGAACGCTTATCGTCAGCAATTCCAGACGGTTGCTACTGCCAACGGATGGACGGAAGAGCAATGCTTGACCGCTCTCACTGTTGCGCTAAGAGGGCAAGCTTTGTCGGTCCTGGAAGCACTGCCACATACAGGAAATGGGTTCCAAGACCTGATGGAGGCACTTGAATCCAGATACGGGGAGCGACACCTGGAGCACGTGTTCCGTGCCCAACTGCGTGACAGAGTCCAACGCTCAGGAGAAGGACTACAACAATGGGCGTTGGAAATTGAAAAACTCGTCAGGAAGGCACACCCAGGACCCGACACCAAGATGGTAGACACGAATATTGTTCAAGCATTTGTCGACGGAATCAAAGACCTGGAGGTCAGAGCTGCAGTGAGGCTTCGTCACCATACCTCGCTAAAGGAAGCATTGGCGCATGCTTTGGAGGTCGAGGCTGTTCGTTATGACATACGGCATACCCATAAGATCCGCGAGGTCTCTGAGGAAGTCAAGGAGGTTAAGGCCCCTACGAAGAAAAGTTCTGGAGCCATGTGCTACAAGTGCGGCGAGAGGGGCCATCTTCAGCTCAACTGCTCGCAGAAGGAAACCCAGATGGAAAGGATGAAAAGGATCGAGGAACAAATAGAGGTTCTGAAGAAGCAGGGGGCTTTGTCCCTTGCCCGGGATCAGGGAAACGAATAAAAGCCAGGACTAAGGGGCGAGTGCTGGCTGACGCGGAGGGAGCCCCGATAACTGTTATCTCTCAGGCATGCAGCGGAAATAGTCTTGCGATTCAGGGGACTATTAACGGGACGGATTGCAAAATGACTCTGGACACAGGAGCCTCTAGAACAATAGTGAACCCAAGTCTGGTAAAAACCGCAACGGGACAGAAGAGGAGAATTAACTGTCGGCTTCTTACTGCCTCCGGTCAGCCAATACCCGTCCTGGGAGAAACGTCAGTTACGATGTATGTAGGAGGGTCCTCATACTCTCATAACGTAATCGTGGCTGAGATTGTGGATGATTGCATCTTGGGTTTCGATTTCATGAAGAAACACAACTGCAGAATTAATGTCGCTGACGGAGTTTTCAAGTGTGGTGAAGAAGAAATCTTCATTCTTGGAGGCACCTGCGGGAAAGTCGCATGTGTAAAGAAAGTCATCATACCTGGACGAGCGGAAGCTCAGGTACTGGTGAAACTGCCGCCAGCTGGAAAGAAAAAGTCAAACAGATGCGTGTTGATCGAAGACACACCTACCAAGACATCGTCGCAAAAACTGATGACGGCGAGAACCCTTGTTAGTGGAAACAGTAACGCTGTGGTCAGGGTTTTGAATCTTGGTGATCGCGAGATCTGCTTGAACAAAGGTGACGTCATCGGAAAGTGCGAGGAAGTTGTCTGGATGAAAAAGTGTAGTTCGATGACAGGCGCAGACTCAGCAAACAGCAATAACTACGGTTTAGTGACTAAGCTACTCGATGACTGTAAGAGTAATCTGACTTATTCGCAGAGCATGAAAGCTAAGAAGTTTTTGCAGCGCTACGCGAATATCTTCTCCAGTCAAGAAGGGGACCTTGGAAGAACGTCGATGGTTCAGCACAGGATAGATACCGGAAGCGAGAGACCAATTCGTCAACGAGCAAGACGGATACCAATTGCAAAGGAAAAAGAAGTTGAAGGCCTTTTGGAGGACATGAGAAGGAATAAGATTATTGAACCGTCTACAAGTCCGTGGTGCTCACCTGTTGTATTAGTGAAGAAGAAAGATGGTAGCACGAGATTTTGTGTGGACTATAGGCGTCTCAATGATGTGACTAAGAAGGACAGTTACCCGTTACCACGAATCGACGACACTTTAGATACCCTGAGTGGCATGAAATGGTTCTCAACCCTAGACCTGAAATCTGGCTACTGGCAGGTGGAAATTCATCCAAACGACAAGGAGAAGACAGCTTTCTCGACCGGTAAAGGTTTATGGCAATTTAACGTCATGCCGTTCGGATTGTGCAACGCACCTGCCACCTTTGAGCGACTCATGGAGTGTGTACTGGCAGGCTTAGTTGGAGAGGCTTGCTTAGTCTACTTGGATGACGTCATCATTGTCGGCCGCGACTTCGAGGACCATTTGCGAAACTTGGAGCGAGTTTTCGCCAAAATACAGGGAGCCAAATTAAAGTTTAACCCGGAAAAGTGTCATTTATTTAGGAGCAAGGTCAACTATCTCGGCCACATTATCTCCAGTGATGGAATCCAGACAGACCCGGAGAAACTGGAAGCAGTTCAAAAATGGCCTACCCCTAAGGACAAAACCGAAGTGCGGGCATTCCTCGGCCTATGCTCATACTACAGGCGTTTTGTTAAGGCATTCGCAGAGATAGCCAAGCCACTACATCGGCTGACAGAAGATAAACGACAATTTAGTTGGGATGAGACTTGTGAAGATTCTTTTCAGAAACTGAAGAGACATCTGTGTGAAACACCAATCCTGGGGTATCCACAAACTGAAGGTCAGTTTATAGTTGACACGGATGCAAGCAACACGGCCATTGGAGGGGTGTTATCTCAAAAACAGGGTGAAAGAGAAGTTGTTATTGCGTATTTCAGCAAATCTTTATCCAAGCCAGAGAGAAACTACTGTGTGACAAGACGAGAACTCTTGGCTGTTGTAAAGACGCTACAACATTTCAACAAATATCTCATCGGCAGACAGTTTTTACTACGAACTGACCACGCAGCCTTGAAGTGGCTACTGCAATTCAAGAACCCAGAAGGTCAAGTAGCTCGATGGATTGAACAGCTCCAGGAGTATGACTTCAAGACGGAACACCGCAGCGGAAAGACACATGGGAATGCCGACGCACTCTCACGAAGGCCGTGTTCGGAGGACTGCAAACATTGTGTTAAGCAGGAATGCAATGAAGAAACATTAAAACTAACGAGAACAGATTCTTTGAGTCTCTGGGAGAATGATGCTATGAGGGAGGCTCAAGAAAAAGATGACGACCTTCGGCACATCATCACATGGAAGAAACGGGGAGACGTAAAACCAACATGGAGTGAGGTTGCACCCACTGGCGCTGTCACTAAGGCGTACTGGGCGCAATGGGACAGTCTGATACTCCAAAACGGAATACTCTACCGGAAATGGGAGAAGACTAACGGCAGAGAGTTCCATCTTCAGATAATTGTCCCAAGAACGAGAGTACCAGATGTTCT
Organism: Orgyia antiqua; assembly: GCA_916999025.1. Classification (NCBI taxonomy): domain Eukaryota; kingdom Metazoa; phylum Arthropoda; class Insecta; order Lepidoptera; family Erebidae; genus Orgyia; species Orgyia antiqua. Next base: position 14,751,765 of record OU779869.1, read on the forward strand.
CCGTGAAATACATGATGGCGTATCAGGAGGACATCTAGGTGTCAAGAGGACGTTAACAAAAGTGCGAGAACGATTCTACTGGTTGCATTGTCGAGATGATGTACAGGATTGGTGCCGCAAATGTACTACTTGCGCTGCTGTAAAAGGACCACAGACCAGGAGCCGTGGGAACCTGCGGTTGTATAACGTCGGCGCACCGTGGGAACGAATCGCAGTTGACGTAGCTGGGCCATTTCCTGTAACGGATTCGGGAAACAAGTATTTTATGGTCGTCATTGACTACTTCACCAAATGGCCTGAAGTGTTCGCCATACCAAACCAAGAAGCCACAACAGTCGCTTCCAAGTTAGTCGAAGAAGTGATATGTCGCTTTGGTGTGCCTCTGGAAATCCATTCTGATCAGGGCAGGAACTTCGAATCGCAGGTGTTCCAGGAAGTGTGCAGAATTTTGGGCATGCATAAGACGAGGACCACCGCGTACCATCCGCAGTCTGATGGAATGGTTGAGAGATTTAACCAGACCCTTGAGAGGCATTTGGCGAAATTGGTAGATGACAAACAAAAGGATTGGGACAAGTATATACCACTCTTCCTTCTGTCTTACCGAACCGCCGAGCATGAGAGCATAAAAGCTACCCCGGCGTATGTCAATTTCGGTAGAGAACTACGAATACCAGTAGACCTATTGACAGGAGGGTCACCGGAGGAACCAAAGACTGTACAAGACTATGTCTGCGATTTAAAGGAAAAGATGCGCTATATACACGCCTTGGTTCGGGAAAATGGGTTACAGTCAAGTGAGAACATGAAAACCAGATACGACCGGAAATCGAACACAAGCGGCTTCGAGGAAGGGTCACTGGTGTGGCTGCATAACCCAACTCGCCGGAAAGGGAAATCTCCAAAGTTGCAGAACAAGTGGGACGGTCCATACAAAGTGGTTACCCGACTGAATGATGTGACCTATAGGATTCAAAAGCAACCAAGAGGGACATTCAAAGTGGTACACATAGACCGTCTGGCGCGTTACCATGGTAGTAACAACGATGCTCGGGACGAGCATCTCTAAGAGGGGAGTAGTGTTACGAACACACAAAACATAAAGGAGCTAGCGCCATCTAGCAGCAACTAGTAAAACCAATTAAAGAACCGAACAGAGTGAAACCCCTATTAGATACTAGATGGCGTTAGAGGAACTACCGTACATGCTCGAACCTTCTAGAAACATTCGTTCCGGGCGATCACGTTCGCGCACAGTCGGGAACATTCTGGAATAGTCTGGAACTCGTCTCGGCGCATATAAATAGCGGCAGGGGGCGAGCCCGGGCAGTTCAGTTCGAGCTACGATAAAGGCGACTTCGAGAGCGAAAACAAGTGATCAAAAGTGATACCAGTGAAACCTACAACTTGGCTACGATCTAGGACATTGTTAGTGCTTAGTGTTTGGACCTAGTGCTTAGTGTTTGGACCTAGTGCTTAGTGTGTAACTAGTGCTAGTGAATAAAGTCTTCTAAAAGAGTCAGCAGGTCTTTCTCTCCAAATCCTTCGAACCCTAACACGTAACAATATCTATCTGAAATATTTTCGCGTGCCGTAAAGGTGTGTCCAAACATTGAGCGGCAATCGAGCGCGGCTGCCGCGCGCGGCCCGCTGCGCTACGATTGGACGATAGCCACGCGGACTACCTGCCTGATGAAGGCTAAGCGTATGCTGAGACGCAGGCGACGTAGGTCCACGCAGGGCAGGGTGGCTCAAATTTTGTAATGCTCGAGCGCCGTGTGTAGTATTTTTTAGTTACGCTATCTTTGTTACGGAATTTAATTTCGAATTTTGTGCATTTAGTCTCCACGCTCAAGGCCCGCGATAGAAACTATGCAATAGCTTAAGGGCCTACATCAATATTATCGTATATCATCGCCGACACGTACATATTAACACAGCCAGTAGGCACAGAAAATGAAGAATTAGGGATACTTTTCCTATTTACTCAAAATCTACTAAATATATTTTAATTCTGATTTACGTGTTTCTATATATGATAGTTACTTATGTTTTTAAAGTTATTTCATTAGTTAATACGCGATAATAGACCGACAAATGAAAAAAATAAAAAATTTGAGAGGTTGTTTCGCCAAGATTTTCTATCGAGAAAACTTTTTTCAATCGTGTTTCTGAGTTTATGCGATCCTAGATAATATATTGAAAAAACATATACTTAAAAATTAGAGCTCTAGCCATTCAATCTAAAGAAACAATGAAAACTTCGTACATAGAAAAATGCACGATGCAATTTTGGTATCGTCTTAACACGTCCGAACACGGCCGGCACTACAACGGGGCACGGAGCAGAGCAGACTCGTGTCTGCGTCGCATGCAACCTGCGTCGCAACGTACGTAGCATACGGTACGCTCAAGCATTACAAAATCTGCGCCGCCCTGCCCTGCGTGGACCTGCGTCTCAGCATACGCTTAGCCTTAGTCAGCTTTGTCCTAACTACAGCGCGGCAGAAATATGTCCTGCAAACGCCGCGTGTTGTTGCCGCGCTCTTGCCGCTTAATGTTTGGACACACCTTTACAATTTTTTTATAACATGAGTTACTCTTATTTTTGCTACACTAATGCATAATATATTATTATATCTCGAACTAGTTATGCCCATAATATAGATGTACATACTCGTAAATACTTATTATGCGTATGGATGCTTCACTGAACAAGTTTTGTAGCATGCGACATTCCCGAGGCACTTGTGTCAATTTGTCCCCATAAAGGAATGTTGCTCCATTCTTTTTATGTTTTCAGCTTTTGTCACGTAACCTTGACATTAAAAGGTAACGCTATGGACAGCAATTGTCAAGGAATGAATGGAGTCTGTCTTTCGTCTTTTATTTAGCGTAGTTTTCTTTCCTTTCTTTAATAAAATGAATTTATCATGTGCCAAAGAAGTGTAGAGTGAGAAAAATGCAAAAGCAAAAATTCGAAAACTATAAATTCTTTTGTAATAAAGCCTTCATTACGACAATTTCAATAGCATGAAGAGAAATGCGACTTATTTTTGTCAGCCCATAAAAGTTATTATGCTGGGTATGCCTTTAACATGTAAGGGTATTTAATAGACCAAATGCCTTCTACACGACTGCTAGAGTCTACTCTAACGTGCCAAGCAGGCGTGTAGACGACATAGGAAGCGGTAATGTAATGTTTTCTAAAGTCACCAAAGTGACAATCAAACTGAATCAATAAGTTTGTAGGTGGTCCATATTAGAGCTTACTGCAGAGCTGCTGACTGCTACTACTTAAAAGCTTGTTAAATATAGAAAGTAATGAACTAAGATGATATAGAAAGCCTTTCAGTGCTTCCTACTGTGTGATTTTCTTCGCTAGCCACTAATTCAATTATTACGTTTAATGGTGCTGCCTGCTGTGTTGCTTCATGGAGTATTTTTGTTGAAAATGAAGCTTTTTATTGACTTTTATGATTATGTATTAAGTCCGATATAATACTGTTATTATTATTTTGAATTACATAACATACTGTAGGGTGTAGTGAAAGTTTTAAAGGATTTTGCCTGATTGCCGTTATCACCTACATAGCATCTAATTTTACTTTATTGCCATGTCGCATAAAAGATGCATTTAAACCTTCTGTATTGTGCTAAATTGGGGACGAATTTTTAGTATGACGATACCACAAAACTGCATACATTAATTTGAAAACATAGTCAATTTAATTTTTGATATCTATCTAAGATTAATGCGTAATTATGTTGCTTCTATTATCATTTTGATGAACATTACCTATTGAACATGAAACAGTTTCTTCTATTAAAACATAATACATATCTATTAAAATATTGATCTGCAATCATTTTCAAAGATCCCTCATTATTCTATGCATTATCTCGAAAGTGAAATTTTGCTTTCGACTTTTTTTGGATCAGATACGGTGATCTTAACCCCAGAATTTCATTGTTCTCGTGTCTTCAACTAATGATATTGTAATACTTTCTATACAGCTTTCATTGACATTTCATCGATTTAAATAATGACTCTATCTAGACAAAGTTGGCTGTCAGACATAATTGCTTTTAAAATTATAGTAAAATTCTTCAGTAAGTAATAACAGCATATTGCATCGTTGAATTTTTTTCCTATTTGAAAGTTTCTATTATTTTTCATTAACACGCTTTATTTTTTATCCGACTCTCAAGGAAAGTTTCTTTTCTATAGCTTTGTAAAGGTTACCTTAAAGTCGGGCTGATATAAAATTTTACACACTTGTCGATGATTGATAACAAGGCAATTATTAAAAAATGCTTGTATTGTTTTATTTCTAATCCACAAATTCGGTAAAATAATATTACTTGACACGTTATCCTTTGACGCCATCCATCCAACTTTTCTAAAAAATATATCTATACTTCTCCACATCTATACTAGCTGACCCGTCAAACGTTGTTTTGCCATACAAAAGTAAACACCGTGACAGGAGAATTTTATATATTAGATTATAAAGCTGAAGAGTTTGTTTGTCTGCCCGTGTTAATGTCAGAAATTGAACTAGCTAGACTAACTAAATTTCACGCGTATCTATACGGTGTTAATTGAATTGTGTTGCTTGTTTTAATAATGACTTTGATTTTGACCTCAAATCACGGTCGACTTCGCGTAAGTGTCGTCAAGAACAGGTGTTTCTTTTTCTCAAATTAATACGGAATTTTATAAACATCATGGGTTGCTTTCCAATTAATACAAAAAGTGACGCAGTGTAACGCAGTGCTCGATAAAGCGCTTTCCATCAACGACACTGTTGAACACAGCCGTACACTGTTCGACACTCGAAAAAGTGGTGTTTTGAGAGTAAACATATTTGGTTTGGCTATTTAAGGGCCTACATCAATATTATCGTCGACATGTACATATTAACACAGCTAGTAGGTATAGAAAATGAAGAATTAGGGATATTTTTTTTTTACTCAAAATCTACTAAATATATTTTAATTCTGATTTACGTGTTTCTATAAATAATAGTTACTTATGTTTTTAAAGTTATTTCATTAGTTAATACGCGATAATAGACCGACAAATGAAAAAAATAAAAAATTAGAGAGGTTGTTTCGCTAAAATTTTCTATCGAGAAAACTTTTTTCAATCACGTTTCTGAGTTTATGCGATCCTAGATCTGAAATTGAAAAAACATATACTTAAAAATTAGAGCTCTAGCCATTCAATCTAAAGAAACAATGAAAACTTCGTACGTAGAAAAATGCACGAAGCTATTTTGGTATCCTCTTAATGCTTATATTTAATTTATTGAACATTACTTACTTTAAAATTATAGTTGGTTCAAATAATTATTATTAAACAAAAGTAGTATTATTACAAAACAATTATTTATTTGCCCACAAATTGTCAAAGTTCTTTAACTTATTGGAAGGTTATGTTTATAAATTATTGAGCCAAGACTTTGTCAAGGAACTTGCATTTAGGTAAAAAAACGCCCATAATTTTGCGATATTGATGCACTCTAGTGTTATTTTGAGACAACTATCTGTTTCATTTAAACTTTTACACAGTGTTTGGCAGTGTTTCACAATGTAACGCAAAGTCCCTCTGTGTTAACTAAATGGAAAGCAACCATGGTAAATAAGCTTAGCTGAATGAATAAAAAAAAAGCATTAATATAGGCACATACGTAAGTATAGATTTTTATCGAGTCTATATTTATTTATACCTATTCATAATATACAATGTATATTAATTAATTAATTTATTCCGCATTCCTTTATTTTCATATTTAACATATATATCGGAGAAAAGGTATCGTAGACATCACCTGTAATTATTGCCAGGGTAGTCTCCAATCCAAACACCCTGTAATAATGAATAAGCTAACTACGTTAACTACAACATTCTATTAACTACGATGAGATTGATCCGTGGCTTACGACACGTGTAGCTGGTTTGGAAGGATCCTTTTATGAAATTTCAACGGGTCACCATTCAGTCTCACCAACTACAGTAAATAAACGAATTACTCACCATTCACACCATTTAAGGACACACATCACAATCTTGGATCCTAAGTTAAAACTAAAAATCCATAAGTAAACTATTTTAATCAAGTCTCCTACGACACGGCCATTCTGCGAATACACACGTCCTCGTGTGTAAATCTGCAATAGAACTAAGTTTTTCCGCTCGGCTAATTCTGACCCAGTACAAAGTCGCAAAATAAAGAAATACACAACTATGATTTTTCCATACACTCGGTCAGTTACAACAATTCCGACAATAATTCAACATTCACACTCGGTCAGTTACAATAATTCCGCATTATCGTTACTTTGCACTTTCTCACAAATACACACTCAGCAATTACACTTTAGAGGATACGACCCGTATAATACTGACTGCTCTAGTTCGTAGGTTTTTCGTATTTTTGCTAACGAACAATAAGTTGTAGCGGGTTCACTAACCCACTTATCGAGCCAATACGATTGTAGCATTCAATAGATGGTTTCTAATCATCAAATCCACTACACATTAAAATTGTATTTTCATAAAGACAACCACTCGGCTGTAATTTGATAACGAATTATTTAGAATTTAGCTAATTAATCGTAAACTACTTAGAAAAAGATTTTTAGCTACGTTGGCAAATGCATTAAAAAAATTTTTTTTTTCTTTCTTTTCTTTTTCTTTCTTTCCTTTTTTCTTTCTTTTCTTTTTCTTTCTTTTCTTTTCCTTTCTTTACTTTGTTTTTCTTTTTCGTAACTGTCACACGGCCATTCTGCAAAGGCACGCGTCCTCGTGTGTTCCCTATCTTTGTGATTCGACAGTAAAGTGTTGATATTTCCTAATTTTAACGCATCTATACGATGACAAGAGCGTTACATTATAATCGAACATAATAAAGGTGTTACACAACACATTTAGAGAAAGTTGTTTCTATAATGTTACAGTAAAATGTTAAAAGATCTTGGAACTTTACCTCCTACCTGTAGCTCAGGGTAGAAGTCTATAACTATATTGGCTGTTGCTGCCAAACACCTACATCGTGAATAGTAACCGTTGGTTGGTGTACAGTAATAACGTGGTATATTTATGAGTAAGGATAGAAAGGATGAAGGATTTAGGAAGGATAAAGGGTTCAGGAAGGATAGGTAAAGGAAAGGTCGATGTTGCCGCGTAGGCAATGGCCCTAGGAATAAACGGATAGGTTGATGCTGTGCCATAGGCGGTCCTGTTCGCCGTCGTACACAGGGGACCATTATTCTTTCAGGATAGGATATAGTGGCTTATTGTAGCATCTTTTATTTTTGGCTTATTGTAACGCTCCACGCGCCAACAGCTCTTTTAATAATAATAAGTAGTTTACTCGTAGATACACCACGGTAAACTGCGTTGTTAATATTATAAATAGTTCACTGAACGTCTCTGTACACCAAAAACGCTCGTAAACTAAAATTTAAGACCTAGATAATTTGTTATGGTATGTAGATCTGCTATAGTCAATCTACTACAACAGATTCTTGTATTGTGTGTTCAAGTAAATAAGCTCAAAAGTTATGTCGCCTCAATAATTTGTAATAAGGGTCGTAGTCGCGGTAGTAGTACAAACGGTAGACTTCACTTACAATGAGAACCACGCGAAACAGTTGCAGATTGCTAGTGATTATTTTTTAGCCTGCATAGACCAATTAATAAAAAATAATTATTACTTTAATAATTTATTAGTCAATTAATTAACAAGTAGAATTTTATTAGTCGCATAGATTTAAATCAAAATACAACTGAAGTATTGCATGGACATTAAAGGCATTTTTAAATTAAATATTGACATTTGGCTAATCTTAAACCTGCTATATTGGACATCTCTATGAAGATTTCAGAAACGCGTTATAGGTAAACCTCTACAAGGAGTGTGGTAAATATTATCAGTAGTTTAGATTTCTCCATTCGTCAATTGCATTATCAAGATCATATTTAGCAACAGATGTTCTTTTTTAAAAAGACTATTTCAAAACCTTGTAGCTACACCATAGTAAAGTGTGTTCTTAATGTTATTAATGGCTTACTAGACGTCTCACACGTCAGTAAACTAAAGATTTAAAAACTTGTTATACACCACAAATAGTGATGTTAATATTATTAATGATTACTAGACGTCTTCATACGTCAATGAACGGACGTCCGAACCGTCAGGTTCGTATTTGTAGCTTTTCTGAATATTTCAGAAAGGACGATTTTAACCGCATATTATAGGTACACTACAATAAGTTGCGTTGGCAATATTACGACGGCTTACTGGACGTCTGCATACGTCAATAACATAGTCGAAAACATAACTGTAAATAGATTTTCCAAAACATGTCAACAAAACGACTGGCATGTGTAGGTATAGAAAGGTATCTCAAACTTTCCTTCGTTGCAAAGGTTTTAAAATTTTAAAAACACTAACTTGTTACCTAGACCGTTAGGTTTTCTAACGCATATATTGTCTATCTCTTTCTATCACAAGTCTACTACATGTAACTACATGTAGTTCTAATCTCGAATATTTAGTTAACCATGATTTAGATTTTCTTCTCACTACCTCTCATCTAGATGAAAGTTTCTTACGATTTTATTTGCTAATCACAAATAACAAAGTTTAATAACGCGTTAGAATATGTAAAACACATTATTACACGGCGGAGACTAAATCTTTGTTTTGCTTTAAAAGTTTTATTTTTAGTTATCAAGTACGCCTATAAATAAGCGCAGAAAATCATGTACCAACTTTATAAAAGGAAACCGAACACTTTAAAACGAAGTGTTGAATGTTCATAAAGCCACACTATATTTCTGTTTGCAATCAAGTAAAACGATTTTACTATTGATTGATACACGAGATAAATTAAGCAAGTGAACACTGTAGATTTATTAAATTACTAACAAATCATTGTCATTTAATTTATGTTACGTAGTTACAATGTTCTAAGGGTAATTAACTAATTACCTATGACTTGTTATTATCAGTTTTTGCTTGTTAATATAATCAAAGCAATTTTTTACCAAAAAGAAACTTTGCGAAATATTAAAATTTTTACTAAAACGCTGGTTACGTTTAATTTTACTGTTCTAGTTATATTTTTTTTTTCTAAACAAAATCGAATAACGACTATTCGATCCCACTTCTGATATCGGATAAAAGGTATCGTAGACATCACCTGTAATTATTGCCAGGGTAGTCTCCAATCCAAACACCCTGTAATAATGAATAAGCTAACTACGTTAACTACAACATTCTATTAACTACGATGAGATTGATCCGTGGCTTACGACACGTGTAGCTGGTTTGGAAGGATCCTTTTATGAAATTTCAACGGGTCACCATTCAGTCTCACCAACTACAGTAAATAAACGAATTACTCACCATTCACACCATTTAAGGACACACATCACAATCTTGGATCCTAAGTTAAAACTAAAAATCCATAAGTAAACTATTTTAATCAAGTCTCCTACGACATATATTTTTTAAAAAGATTATAAAAATAAGACATTCATACTGTATAAAAATAAAAAAGAAACACACAATAAATACACTAATTAAAAACACACTCACACATTTATAATCTAATTAAAAAATATATAAAAAATAGTGCACCACCGGCATCGAGTACAGGGACCAAACTGTCGGTGGTCAGGGATCCAAAGACAGGAACCTCCTCACTATGCGAGCCGCATCGAGGACGACTGCCTTCTGCATCAGACCCTTGACCCAACTGCCTAACGCGAGCCTCTCTAGATGTTGATCGAGGCTCTTGGCTATTAGTCCATTGACTGAGATGACTATCGGCACAATGATCGCCGAGTCCACATCCCACATGTCGACAATCTCGTGCGCTAAGTCTAGATATTTCATTTGTTTGTCTTTCTCAGCTTTCACGAGATTCCCGTCATGAGGAATGGTGACATCGATTATCATTGCGCGGCGCGCTGATCGATCTACCACCACGATATCAGGTCTATTAGCTACAATAGTCCTGTCCGTGATGATAGATCGATCCCAATACAATGTGATACGACCATTGACAATTACCGGCTCAGGTGTATACCTGTAGTACGGCACCACAGTTTCCACAAGGCCGTATCGCAGAGCAAGCTGCTGATGGATAATCCTGGCTACTAGGTTATGTCTGTGCAAGTACTCGCCGTTAGCTAGACGCGAACAGCCGGAAACAATATGTCTGAGGGACTCACCTGGTAGGTGACAAGCACGACAAATGTCAACAGTGCCGTCCTTCAGAATATATTTCCGGTAGTTGTTCGTCATGATAACTTCGTCAGCAATTGCACAGACAAAACCTTCAGTTTCCCCAAAAAGGTCACCGAATCGCAGCCAGGTCACGGAAGATAACAAGTCAACATCAGGCCCGTGTAAGGCCCGATAAAATCTTCCGTGTAGCTCCTTGCTCTGCCATACCTCCTGGCGGTCCTTAGTGCTAAGTACCACAGGCATACGCCAGTTTTCTTTAGCCAAGGTGAGCGGAGTGAGCCCGAGGTCCACTGCCACTACGTCTCGATGCATCTCCGTACCAGCGTGGATAAAATATTCCCTAAGGTTGCATATCTCCCGATTATGTAAGGTCTTAGCATTCAAAAAGCCTCGGCCTCCACATTTTCGAGGGATATACAACCTCATTACTGATGAACGCGGATGATGCATTCGATACGCAGTCAAAAGACCGCGGACCCTCCTATCTATAGCTTCAAGTTCAGTCTGAGTCCACTTGAGTATACCAAAGGAGTACATCAGAAGTGGCATGACCCAACCATTGAAGGCACGCACTTTGTTGCCACCCGACAAAAGACTATTTAGCACTTTTTTCAGGCGGCCACAGAAACGCTCCCGCAACGATTGTTTCATGTCCACTTCATTGATGCACAAGGCCTGTGACATACCCAAGTATTTATAGGTATCAGTTTCGAGGAGAGGTCGGAGATGTACAGAATTCGAGAGCTGAATTCCCTCGGACTCTATAACACGTCCTTGTTTTACATGCATGAAAACACATTTATCCACACCAAACTCCATTTTGATAGATCTACTAAAGCATTCAGTGATCTTTAATAAATCTATCATCTGTGGTCTAGTGGGATCAAACAGCTTTAAATCATCCATATAAAACAAGTGTGAGATCAACCGACCACCCCGTCGAAGCTTACAGCCTAGCCCTGAACCCTCAAGTAAAGTACTAAGGGGGTTAAGAGCTAGACAGAACCAAAGGGGGCTCAGACTGTCACCTTGAAAGATACCCCGCTCAATCCTTATAGACTCACCACACAAAGAGTTCTGGCGACATGCTGGATAGCACAAAGAAGTTTTCCATTGCCCCATACATGACCTTAAAAAGGCGCATAGAGTTGCATCCACTTTGTACAATTCCAGCACCCTTAAAAGCCATGCATGTGGTACAGAATCATAGGCTTTTCTGTAATCTATCCAGCATGTCGCCAAATCCCTCTGTCTACGGTGTATTTGTTTACAAATGGTCATATCTATTAGGAGGAGCTCCTTAGTACCACGGCCGCCACTCCTACATCCATTCTGAGAGACAGACAAAATTGAATTTAACTCTATATGTCTTGCTATTTTGGTTCTCAGAATAGATGTTAGCAGTTTATAATTTATTTATTATTAATTTTTTTTTTTTTTAATTTATATGTCATATTGTAAATGTACCAAAATTTCAGTAGAAACGTGGACAACATTGAAATTAAAAGGAATAATATTCTTGGGTTTATCATTACGTTGATTACAGTTGATTCGTTAGTTCATCTCATTAGGTCATCAAAAAACGATTTCCTTCTGATTGCTGTCCTTTGCGGTTCAAATGACTCCCTGGGACCAAATAAATTTCTACGTGTATACGAAACTGTGGTTTCAAAAAGCCAATAAAATAAATAATAATACGTAAATAAATCTCAACAATGGGAGACATTTGATTACTGTTAATGTAATGAAACAATAAGAATCGGCAGTTGTTTATAAATAAATACATTGTACATTCTACATACAATGTCCATGACCGAAGCACGCAGACTGTGACTCACAGGGTTGCTGGCTGAATGCACGATTCGCAAGCGTACGGTATATAATTCTTAAAAAAAATTTGAATGTTAGAAGCAGAGTTCTATTATAATCTATTGTAAACTTTTAACTAGTTTTTTAGATATATTCTTGGCTGGAATCGCGACAAATATTTGATATTAATGCTAGGAAAATAAAATGTTTTTGGGTTTCACTTAGGTTAATAAATCATGAACAACGAGATGTTCCGTCTCTACATTTTCTTTCTAGTGCCATAGTGGTCTCTAGTCTTTAAAAGGATTTAGTAAAAGAGAACTTACTAGCAATGTAATTCGTAAAAGAGTGGTTAATAATTTGATTAGTTGACTTGTGTCTGTTTGTTTTCGGTAGCATTATTGTAATAAGCGGTATAGCAGTCAAATCAGTAAAGTTTGCGAAGTTTTGCAAAAGTAGGTATTTTGATAGAGTCGTCTTCTTTTCGACAATATTAAAATGGATGTTCGAAAAGTCAATTATATTCTTGATACTTGCTGTTGCCCGTAACTTTGTACGTGTGGAATTTGAAACAATCTATTAACAAATTATACAAAAAAAACGAACGACTATTTATTAAAAGAAAAACCACATCGAAATCCTTTGCGTGGTTTTAAAGATCACAGGGACATACATACAAAAATAACGATTTTGTTATATGTATAAGTAAAGCTATAATAAGTATATGTTATAATAAGTAAAGCTTACCAGTAATATTTTTATATCGCGAGAGTGTGAGACCCTTGTGACAACTCATTGATTCGTGCGTAATTTCATAAATTAAATGAAAATGATGATTGGATGAGTGTCATTGCTCTAAATAATATGATGTGTTCTCTTTATTAGATTGATATTATACTAGTGAAGTATTTAACGCCTGTTTTAAAGGTCATAAACAATCTTGTACAGCACAAACTACAAGAAAACTCATAAACGAATGCTTTACGAGCTGGCTGGTAACAACTTAGTGTAATGTTTAATAGTTTAAATATAAAATGTATAATTGGAATGGATTTTGAAACAGCTTATCCTACCAGGGGCGTAGCGTGCCTTGGTGGGGTCATAATTATCTATCTGTCTTACGCACGTCGGGGGCCCTCGTGGCCAGGGGGCCCCGTATAATTGATACGGCGGTAGCTACGCCCCTGTATCCAACGAACAAGTATAAATAGGATGATTATTAAAAAAAATGGATTAGACACAATTTTTTAACAAAATTATGCTATATGATAAGTCAAAATTTTATTCCCTACTACCGGTTCAGGATATGTAATCCACTAAAAAGAACCGGCGTAAGAACATTAGCAAAGCTCTTTTGATTTAGTTATAAGTTTTTTAATTAGTTTCATAGTGCCTTGGAAACAAAATATAGAGACACAAGTCATAAATAAATAAATAATTGATTGTCTTACTTTTCAGCATGAGGCCTATGCTCTCCCAAGTGTTCTCCATAACGATCTATCTTTTACTTTTTTGTCCATGTTGATCCTGCTACTTTTTTGATATCATATTTCCATCTGCAGTGCTGTCAACACAAATCATATTAGTCATTATATGAAAGCAACAGAATGTAGTTTTATTATTTAAAAATCTAAGATTACCTCACATTTACACAGCTGATTCTAGTCTTAGATCATGTATGACTCAGTCGTGATATTGTGCCAATTTTCTAGATTATTTGTGTTTTCATAAAATAGCTGTGTTTGTTGGCTATATCATTTCTTGATAGATTTTCAACATCTACCTATAGTATTTGCCTAAACGTGCCTCTAGATATTTAATTGTATGCATGTCTATTGCGTGAACGGTGGCAATGGCAAAATGACTCCCAATTTAACCAAACGATGCCACGAAATTCTAAATTAGATCAAATTTCCTTCCTATCGGGAATCAGGGTCCTTATTTGGAGACGGAGTCAGGATATTGCGCTGATTCAATTAGATTATAGATTTCAAAGTGGCAATCTACTCTCTACTACTTATCAGCCGCTGATGACGTTTTATTTAGCTCTCGATTAAAGTAATCGACAAGAGCAAAATAAAGCGGTTGCACAGAACGTTTGAACAGAATATTAATACACAAACAAAACAAAGTCTTACGCATCACAGAGTATAGTTTTATACCTATACGATTATAACGTACCGTATTAAAGTTATCTAAAAGATTTTATTATTTTGTAAGACAAATTCAAACAGGTCAAGCTAATAAAAGTGTGCTGAAAACAAGTACGTTGGAGAAAACTCGTTAAAACCACGAATTATATAAATATGTGCCCAATAATTGACTTCACTGCAAGATTTGTAAAATTGTCGGAAAGAAATACATATTGTTAAGCCGATAGCCACCAAAATTTTGCGCCACTCAATAAGAAACTTGAGGACTGTCTGAAACTGTCATCACTAGGAATGCAGCCATAGTCTAAATTTCTTAATTGGATTTTGAATGTAAGATTGCTATAGGATGAGTTTAATATCCGCAAAATTAGCGCAATGCGAACTTGCAAATATTTTTATGGGTTCTGTTACTTGAGGGAAATACAGTAGTAGGCATATGACACGAGTCCTGCGAGCTTAGAAATACTGAATGGCATAATTAGTTGTATCGAAAGTGTTCCCACACTTTCTACAATACGAGTACATAATGCGAGTGAAACTATCAGGTCGATCAGAACAATCGATTTTTTTTTGTTATATATTTGATGATTAATTTATGTTAATAATTTAGTTATTATAAAAATATTCTATTCTTGATTTACTGCTTTAGAAAGGAAAGTAAAATTGAGGCGGGCATCACATTTTAATCGTTTTGCTATTTTTATATTGAATGAAATTATTATTTTGTAAAATGGCGGACCATACAATTCTGTCTTGCTTGTTTATCCGCTGTTCCGTTCTGTGTTCCGTATTAGATTTTGAAAGATGATCTGTTTTTAGTCGGAGACTAAACTAACGAATATTTATTTCATATTATATACTCTGTGTATATACTGTGATAATATTGATAATATTCTGTAGGGATTTTTCATACTACAGAATATTCTCACAGTATATGCAACGTAAAGATATATTGCTATGCTGCAAATACCAAGAATATCACTTAGAGTATCGTCTTTAACACAAACAAAGAGTTGTGTTACAGTTATCTGCGAATTGCACGAATTAGCACTAGAACTGTTGTTCTCTTAAACCAACATAATGAAATCATTATAATTCTGCTTTTTTTGTTTCACAACTTTTCATTCAAGATACATGAGGGAGCAACGAGGAGACTTAAGTTTCGCAATAGGAGATGAAACTATCTGCTTAGAGATACACCAAGCAGTCTATCTTGCCAGATTTTAAAAGCCCCTGTTTGTGGGAACAGCGGTAGATTCAAGTCTTCTACTGTTTATATATCCATAGTCTATTATCCACTCTTGGAAAGCAACTTCCAAACATGCTACGTGTGAATTACCATGACACATATTACTAAGGACTCTACTTCTAGCTATTTGTCTCTCTTTTAAAGAAACACCTTAGAATTTGTCATAGCCTACAATAGCGCATGAAATATTTGCTAAACCGTTAGGGTAGTAGGTAACCCACAAGGGTTAGGTTTACAAATAAAAACTCAAGTGTACTTTTTAATTTTATTTTGTAATCACTTCACACGGTTACCCTTTTCCATTACTTATTGAAACTCAGTGAAAGGTTTTTGCCATTTAAGAGGAAATTTAATGAACTGATTGGTTTTAATTAAAATTCTATCGAGGCTTTGTTCGTCGACAGGCTGTTGTGTAATCTCATGATAAGTGGGCCTGATTGCGTCCAATATTCGGATGGGAGCTAAATCTGTAATTGATTTACAAGAGAAACTGTTATTGTGTTAGAAGAAAGGCCCTCCGGGAACAGTTGGATAACGTAACAGTGATGACAAAACACCAATTGTCTAGTTCTGTGGTAAATAATTGATATTGCTCTATGATAAAATTAGGGTTCTTTCCATTGATATTATTTTAGAGACCCATCGTCTTAGCAGGCTTAAATATTATGCGTATATTTACTGATAATCTGAAGTTTTAAAATCAACAAACGATTACTTTAAAAAACTTGGCCTAAAGAAAACAGCTACATATATGAAAGAAGTAATATGCATAAACTTTTTTCGAAAATATACTTAGTGGAAACTAAGTTTATAAGCTACTTTGTCGAACACGAACATTTACCTAGTAAAACTAGTTTATAACAAGAAGAGAGTTAGCAGAGAGAGCAATTTATCTATAATATGTGGTTGGCACAACGTATGCAGACAAATGCACACAACACAGGCCACAGAGGGTGGCCATCATTCCCGTATTTATGAGTTCTTCCTAACTGCATGAATTCCCCCGAGCTGAAATTGCGATGGTTTTATTTTTGCGTTTTATAGCCAGTATGGGTTTAGTCGAGAATGTCGAGATATTTTGTAGTTTTATTTTTATCCGATACTATATTCTGATTGGGAATTATAAAAGGGCAAGATTCGTTAGTTTTATTTTGCTGCCGAAAGATTGCCACTATTTTTGATAGTTGCTAGATGTTTGCATAGATTTTGTTTAAATGACCAATAATGTTTTGCTCTTTGGTAATGTGATCCGTCGCTAGATAAATTATTCAATATTTACTTCAAATTCATTTTACTGCACTTTTTACCGGTACATTTTGTTTTGCATCTATTATATTATAAATACCTAAGGCATATTTCATGGTTTATTGCAACTTTCGACAACTTTTAGTGTAAAATTATTTTTAAACCTATTCGTTATACAGGGTGTGGCGTAATTAATGGATAAGCCTGTGACTGTGGATAAGCCTCCTACTGCGCTATACGAATATGTATATTTTTAATTAATCCTATGTATGGTCTTGAAAAAAATGGCATAAGTCATGTTTTTCATAAAATGACTACTTTCACTAACCAATTATGCTACTGTTGCCACAATTTTCAAAAATTTTGCATTCTGTTTTTTTTTATAAAACAGCTTAAGAGGTGAGCTATTGAAAGCAATAAAGAATTCCCTATTCGTAATACAAATTTTGGGAAAAAATACATGAGATATCAAAAAAGTGTTATTGATTATTCAATTTGTTGACTTTGTACATCGTCTAGCTTAAAAAATCTTTATGGGAGTTGATTTGCCCAATATCTTAAAAACATGCTTGTTTTATGCAGTTTCCGAAATGGTATAATACTTATTACAATACTTATTAAGTTTGATGTGATATTAAAGAACCAAATGACACTCGTAAAAAAATGTTCTTATTGTGATTTAATTAATCAAATTAATACTGTTAACTTAAACAAACTGTCAGTGGTATTTTAACTTATCTGTCTGAGTTTACCAGTGGGAATGTTAGTCGTTGAAAAAAAATAACAACTTATTTTATTTTTTTTATTCTAAAGATGCAAACACTACATAAATTTTATTTTACAAAAAATGTTCGAAATGGCGGCCACCTGCGGCTATGCAGGCCCTGCATCGACGGATAAATGACCGCTTTAGGCGTCGGATGAAGCCGGACCTCTTGATTTCATCAGCGGCTTCAAAAATCAGGGCCTTTAGTTGTTCCAGGGATGCTATTTCTTTTTTATACACTTTTTCTTTTAAACACCCCCAGTAAAAAAAGTCTAGAGGGTTCAAATCAGGGGACCTTGGTGGCGTGACAATTCGTGCGTAGTGAGCGGGACAACCATCATTTTGTAACCAGTAGTTTTCTGGCACATTTAAACTTTGTAATAGTTCCGGCAACGTATTTTGCAGAAAATTTAAATAATTGGGACCTGTTAGTGTCTCGGATAGTTCGACGGGCCCAACTATTTGTCCATTTAAAATTCCTGTCCAAAGGTTCACTTTAAACTGGACTTGAGCTCGGTCTTGCCTTATGTTTCTCGGATTGGTTGCCTGCCAACTATGAAGATTGTGCATGTTGACGTAGCCATTTCTTTTACATGATGACTCATCGCTCCACAGTATTTTGTCAAAAAACGCCGAATCTTCGCGTATTTTTCGCAACATGACGCGACAAAATTGGACTCTAGGCTCATAGTCTCGTGTCATTAGTGTTTGCACCCTTTGATAGTGATACGGGTGAAGCTCATGCCTGTGCAGAATTCTGCCCACAGTACGCGTATCTACACCGGTTCCTCTACTTAACTCACGAATTGATAACTCTGGATTAGCACGCACAGCTTCTAGAACTTCGTCATCACGATGTCGTCGAGGTCTGCCTTCCGAAGCACCACCAACACCGGTACCAGGCATTCGCCCTTCGCTAAAAGCGATGTGCACACGTGTAAACACCCGGTAGTCTGGGTGTCGCAAATCGGGGTATCTTCGACGATATTCGCGTGCAGCTTCATTTGCATTGCAGTTACACAGGCCGTAAATAAGATGCATATTTGCATACTCTTGAGGAGTGTACGTATGACGCGGCATGATCAGTAGTCCAGGGATATGTAGAAGTCGTCGATAATATCACAATTGTCCAATTCGTATAGCAAAAACAGAGTCCGTAGTACATAAGCCAAATTCACGTCACAATAACAAACACGATAGAGCAAACGATATGTGCGCAAGAGACGATAGTCAAAAGAGCACTAACTTTGTTAAACAAGTTCAAAAGCTGTTTTGTTGTTTGTGAGAATAATAAAAATCTATCTCTGTCGCACAACTGTTATTTACCTGACATCAAAATGCTTTGTCTCTGTCTTATGATAAGACTAACCGTCTGGATTTGCCGTGCGATAAACAACCACAAGTAGTTGACTTAGAGTCGTTATCTGCTTACCCTATTCATGGTGGATGACTACCTGCTCCCGAGCACCCAAAAAAGGGTCCATTGTGAATGACTACCTGCTCCGGAGCACACAAAAAAGGGTCCATTCAAACTGTTTACAAAGACATGTTTAAGATAAATTAATAATTCTGTTAAAGAAAATTAGGGTATTTTTTTACAACTGTCGTTTTTTTTTAAAACCTCGTGAAATGTAATAAGTATTATACCATTTCGGAAACTGCATAAAACAAGCATGTTTTTAAGATATTGGGCAAATCAACTCCCATAAAGTTTTTTTAAGCTAGACGATGTACAAAGTCAACAAATTGAATAATCAATAACACTTTTTTGATATCTCATGTATTTTTTCCCAAAATTTGTATTACGAATAGGGAATTCTTTATTGCTTTCAATAGCTCACCTCTTAAGCTGTTTTATAAAAAAAACAGAATGCAAAATTTTTGAAAATTGTGGCAACAGTAGCATAATTGGTTAGTGAAAGTAGTCATTTTATGAAAAACATGACTTATGCCATTTTTTTCAAGACCATACATAGGATTAATTAAAAATATACATATTCGTATAGCACAGTAGGAGGCTTATCCACAGGCACAGGCTTATCCATTAATTACGCCACACCCTGTATAGTTTTTTTTGTGGATAGACATTAACGGATTCCACATATTCTTAAGAGCGCATCTTCGCAATCTTAATAAGTTCATATTACATCTGAAGTGGTCCTAAAATTAGTTACAATATTCTTGTTTTGCAAGACTTAAGAAGGCACTAAATTACTCCACCGAAATGTGCAATGAGTTTTCGCTTTTGTTCATTCGCCAGACAATTCGGCGACTCAGTATGGATTTTTGTGACCTTGTCTTTGTAACTTTACATTTAAAGATCTCGTTTTTATCCTGACTCTGAATTGTCGTTTTGACAACAATTGAAACATTGTTATCATGCGTAATACACGCATGATAACAATGTTTCACTATTTTATTTTTCTATGAATGTTTTAGTTTCGAATTAATATATCGTTGCACATTCGTATCATGATGTAATCCAACAGATAGACTAATACTTTGCTATATTTAATGATAAGATTGTGTTATTACCTCCGTGCTCTATTGGTCGATAGGTACAATAAAGAGAATAGCCAATATCATATTCTAACATAAAACAATTTTTTAAATATTAGAAGCAATTACAATTACGAAACACAATACCACCCCAATTTTTCTTTTTATCAAACGAACTCATCATAATTTATGGTGAGCCTGTATATTGTGTATGTGTGCGAGCGTTAGTGTGAACATGTACGCATAACTTGCACAATTTGCTAATGTAGTAGTGAAGGGTGTTGGTAGGAGTGGCCAGTTGCTCGCCCTCCCTAACATGATCGACAAACATTAGGGTAGTTCAATCGTTTAGAAAGCGAATGTTTAACTCATCAATATTTATTATAATTTAATTGCAGATCTATGAAGTGGTAATCGATCAATGAACATTTAATAACACAAGCATATAAGCTTAGCTTGAGACCAGAGAACGTTGTGTGAAATGTCCATGAATATGTATTATTATTATTTTATTTATTTGAGTGTTCCCGTAACAAGTAAGCAAATTTTAATTTATCAATATAAAACCTAAAATATATTTTTAAAGATGGTTATCAAGGGTACTAGGTATTCGCAAACGGCACGAACAACCATAATGTATTTGGTCTGTGACTTGGTCCTAGTTTCTATCCGTCACATTGAAGACAAATTTTGCGATGGTGCCATTTATGGAAACAACGTTTTGTGGTAGTAGCAACACTAAATATTGTGACTATTTTATTTTTATAGCCCTTATAGTGGTAATTCAGTGATTATTACCTTCAAGTCTATATATAGTGGTAATCCACTTATTGCTACTTTACTACTACTAGACTCGATAATGCTAATCGAGTGGCGCCCGCCTGCGTGCGCCACACTAAACTCGGCCACCAGTCGAGTCGATTCGATTAACTTAGTACGCAACGAGCTACCACCGAGGGTAGTCGTCGGCGTCGTGACGCTTTTCAATAACACGCCGGCAAAAAAAATAACTCAAAATCGTTTACGCGTCCTACTGAACCGTCCTCAGTTTTTGAATTAATTCAGTGACAGTGCTCATAAGTTAATGTATGGACCTTGGAAGGATTTTTACGTAATATTTTAAAGGCATTCCGACTACTTTCATCGACAAATTTTACTACTTTTTCTATTATTACGTCTCTGTTTTATGAACTGGTTATTATTGATTTGATAACATTTTTGTATACATACACAAGATAATGACTGAAATCAATATTGTTGTCAACCAATAGTTCATATTCCTCACACTCTTCAAGCAATCTTGTCAGAAAGAAAATTGTGAAAAATGCAACTGAAGGAGAAATTGATATTCACAATTAATAACCTCAATGATTTTCAATTGTACGACTTTTGAAAAGTTTAAGATTGGATTTCGATACGTGTGTTGCATTTTTATACAAAGACCGTGTATTATATACCGCTTTACTAATTTTATTATAGCTGTTTTATGTAGCGATTTATTTATTGCATCGGTGCTTAACCATGCACGTCCAATGCATGATCAAGATCGTTTTAAAATATTTTAATATCAACGTTATATATTCTAGCAATAAGTGCAAAATGAGGAAATTCGAGGTACATGTTAATGTTCTGCAAGAATGTTGACTCCAGCTTAATGTTATTTTGTGTATACACCTTTCATTAGAAAGTTCCGTTACAGTTTCAAGATTTATAACTTTGCTAAAATCATTCAAAAGTTCTATATTTGTGCTCTATTATTTTGTACCATTGGGACGTGAATCGAGTTTATTCGAAGACGTTGACTGTAATTACGCAGCGAAATTGAAATTATTCGTCGGCAATTGACCTATTTCAATAAAAGACGGTTTTAGAAATGTTTATAGGTCTTAACAAATGTCCACAGTACTCGAAGCGATTACTAGACAATAATTTACTACTGAAATGAAAAGAATGCTATTAAAATTATTTTCTGTATAATTGTAATTTTTGTGGTCTTTGTAAACTCTCTACTTTTAAAAGACAGTTTAACAGTAGAACTAATTATCGCGGCAATCTTAAAACTAACTAAATACTGTTTTTGTGTTATAAAGCTTAGTCCCAAGTTAATCATGAGTCTAATTCAGTCCAGTTAGCTTCGTCTATATTTAAAAGTAAATGAAAGCGGCGAACTTATCATACAATAACCTTATTATCAATTCAAGCAGTGTTATCGACCCGATATTCGTTTGGTATTCATAATATCGAAATCATATCTTCTATCTGACATAGACAGATATTTTTTTATTAATTTCCTCAAGGAATTATTATATTATTCCAATATATCCTAATCAGTCCTTGTGGCCCTTGTCATGCGATTAGAGTTCATTTCGTACAAGACTGGTTTTCCATATTGCAATTTTTATATAGTTGTACGTATGCCTACAAAATAAGTAATCGCTAATGAACAGTCAAAAATTAGAGATAAGCCTCGAGTTATTAAAACGCTCTTTAGTAGAATAAAGATTGTAAAGAAATTCTGGAAATCACCATTAATCCAGAAAAAAACTGTCCATTTATTAAAACTGTCTTCAAAATATGTTTTTCTTTTTTCAAATAATAAGAGCTAAACGTTAGTAAAATAATGACTAATTTGTATTAATAAGTAATTAATTAAACCATCCGTTTACGTAAAAGCTAATCTAATTTACTAAAATATACACAGTTAAGTCTAACTAATTGAAACCGTTACTTTATTGAGGTAAACAAAATATCACGAGTTACTTCAATTGCCACTCAGTTTTGAAACTGTGTTTATACAATTTAGTTTCTTATCAACCGATGTTGACATAATTGTTTTAATTGATTTGACAATAAGCTAATTAAGACTACTCCAAGATAAACAACACATTGTATATACGAGTCATAACACTGGCTTTGGCCCATATGTTTCGAGTAGGTACTTACTATAGAGAATATTATATCATATCATCATGAAAAGGCATCTAGCTCTCTTACAACGCTTTTGTTGGACGTATTTCTTTTTTGTTCTTCCACGCCTTAAACGGGTCGTGGTATGTGCCTTGAAGTATGCCTGACCAAGGCCGGCAAGCGATTTTTAGACTTATTGACACTTAAAATTTCTTAAAAATCAGTTAAGTCCCTTCTGAGGAGATTGGTGACAAATTGGTACAATATTTTTAAAAGACAATTTATAATATATTTTCAAGGTTAGCCACATCCACTGCGGTAAGATAATTTTTCCTAATTAACTTTCATGTTTTACATATTCATTATGTTATTTATATAAAGAAACGCGATACGTGTATTAAATATTCGAATAACGGTTGGTATTGCGGTTTTTTAATAAATCTGTACACTGCTGCAACTGTATTATTTTCAGTCTAGAAAATTTTACAGTTCTCCAAAATTATAACAATATGCCAAGCTTGAAATTGCGAATAATTGCAATTAAGGCAATTTTTAATTACAGAGTTTATTGAAATCGTCTTTAATGTGTTCATCTTGCTAATAACGGTGATACTACATTAGTGGAATAAAAGTATTAGTAGCAGATTTGCAAGATTGGCACCATGCAAAGTTTTCTCAAAATTAGTTCCGCCGAAGAAGCAATCAATTGAACCAATATACACGCACTAATTTTTGCTTTTTTAATTATAATACATAATTATGTATATTTATATAAACTTTTTTATAATTACATACATTCCTTTAATACCCTTCCCCCAATACAATAGAATTCCATAAAACAAAGCCTGTTAGGGCTCCACGAGAGTGAAGAAGCAATTCCTCTGACATTTGTACAGGCTCTTCACTTATGGTTAAGAACTCCGTTGAATATTTCTTTGTTGCGTTCCGGTTTCAAAAAGTTTGAGCCTCCGGCTTACGAGTATTCCCAATATGGTTGATAGCACAAACACAAACAAAGGAAGAAGCTGCCTAAAGGGATCAACGACACATACTTATTGCATTGCGTAGGTGTTATCTATTTCCATCTTTCAGTTTATATACCTATCTCACTTGATCATTACAGCAATCTATTGCTGTCTTTGTCACACATTGTGCAATAATTGGCAACATATTATATTTTTCCTGTTACATCTGCGCTAAAAACGCACGTGGATGGCCTAAAGCCCAGTATCCCAGATAGAAAATAATTTCGTAACATGCTGAAGTGATTTGAAAACTGTATATGTACATTGTAACAAGTGTTAAATACTCTAGTTATCACATCTTTTTAAGACGCTTTTGATAGCGTCTTTCGTATCTATGTAACATCTTCGAACCTTATTGTTGGAGTTAGCTGAAATTGTGCACATTTTCAAGGATCGGTACCAATTCAATAGTTACATTTTAGAGTGTTGTATAAATAAGTAAAATTTTCATATTTAGGATTGCGCCCAAGAAAAATCTTGCTTCCTTGTTATAAAAATCCTTTGTAAATAATTAAAAAAAGCAAAACTATAAAAAAATGCTAAATCAATTCCCAATTGGTATCGTTACTACTAGTTATTTCAAGGTGAAATATTTACTTTAAATAGAAACGGAATCGACCTTGTATAGAAGCAGTGTAAAAATATTTTGACGTTTGATCACAATTGGTGAAAATAACGTAACATATATATACAACAGTCTTTTGTTGTCGTTTAAAGTATAATTGTATAACTGTATCGTTTTGGATGTCAAAAGAAACGTTATTCAGTTCAACCTAAGTAGAATCGCAATTTTGCTATTGAATGTAAAATTCTATGTACTGTACACCCAATAATTTTGCCTTGGAGAAATCTAATTTTCTTTTTAACTTATTAACTTCCTTGTATCTATGTATTTATTACATATTATAATGTTTTTATGTAACGAAGTTCGGTCTGGTGACGGATTAAGAATACAAGTGTCACTTTCTCATGACATGTCTGCGGGGTCGTAAGAACCGACCGACAGAGGAAACCACGTCGCATAACCACACCAGTGTTTATATAGGTCGTAAAAATCGACCAAGTCCTGCAGCAGCATGAACAAGTCATGTTTCGCCGACCCCGAATTACGGGATAAGGGCTAGAGAATGATGGAAGTTTTTATGTAACAAAGTCGTATACGTTTAAAACGGGTTTTTCGGGCACCGTTTTCAAAATTTTGGAACAAATCTGACATTTTGCACTCTTTTGCACTACCTGTTACTCGCGACTTCGTACGCGTAGAATTTAGAAAATGTTCCCCGTTTTTGTCTCATATTTCACTACTGCTTCTCTCCTATTAATCGCAGCGTGATATATGATACGTGATATAGCCTATAGCCTTCTTCGCTATATGGACTATCCAAAACTTAAAGAATTTTTCAAATGTGACCAGTGGTTCCTGAGATTAGCGCGTTCAAACATACAAACAAACTCTTCAGCTTTATAGTATTAGTGTAGATATTAGAATTTTTATGCATCAATAGTAATTACATTAATTAAATTGACACTTTTGAAACTTAAAGGTTGTAACATTTACGTGCAAATTAAATAATGATTGTTATTAAAGTCCATTAGATATCACTGTCATTTATTGTCACGTAAATACCAAATCATTTAGTTAATGTAGGTACTTATATGCAAATCTTCTTTCAACTTTCATTTTTATTGGTGTTTCATTATCTTTTATGGCTTTCGACTAGGAGCTTTTAAGAATATCACTATCAACGCTTTCTCGGCTTATTAATGTCCAACTGTTGGCACGCGCCTTCTCCTTATTGGGAGGGCATTTGGTCTATAGTGCCGTGCTGACCAGGAGCATAGGTTTTATTTTCAAGCTTTATCTCTCTTAGAAGATGCAATCTCCTTATATCATCTCTTAGCTAGCTCTTTCATAACCCTGGGGAGAAAATGGGTGGTGACACTAGTATTCTTGATACGGATCAAGAATACTAGTGTCACCACCCATTGGCACGGCACCACACAGACTTATTTAGCTTCAAAACTTGCTCAAATAATATTCGTATACGGACTCTACGACAGAATCTATTATGTGTATATTTGATTGGAACTCATCTATGAATATACAAAAAAAGTAGTATTCAAGACATAAATATTCAGGACATTTCACACAACGTCCTTTGGTCCCAAAGTAAGCTATATTTCTATGCTTGTATTATGGGTACCAGATACGTATAGACTACATATACTACTTTTCTTTTGTAAATACATACTTATAATACATAGAAAACACCCAGACGCAGTACAAACATTTGTATGACATTTATGGATATCACACAAATGATCGTCCCAAGCGGGAATCGAACCCGAGACCTCGTGATCGGCAGTCCATTACATAAACCACTCCACCACGAAGCCCGTCAAGTATATGTATTCTATCCGTATTCTGGTACTTACCCATAACACAAGCATATGAGCTTAGCTTGGGACCAGAGGACGTTGTGTTAAATGTCCATGAGTATTTATTTATTATTTTCTTTATTATACTCAAATTTCCTGAATTTATGAATATGAGTTTAAACATCATTGTTAAGGGTCTACATCAATATTATCGTCGACATGTACCTATTAACACAGCTAGTAGGTATAGAAAATGACCAATTAGCGATATTTTTTTTGTTTACTCAAAATCTACTAAATATATTTTAATTCCGGCTTACGTGTTTCCATATATAATAATTAGGTACTTAAGTTATTTCATTAGTTAATACGCGATAATAGACCCAAAAATGAAAAAATTAAAAAATGAGAGAGGTTGTTTCGCTAAGATTTTCTATCGAGAAAACTTTTTTCAATCGCGTTTCTGAGTTTATGCGATCCTAGATTATATATTGAAAAAACATATATGTACTTAAAAATTTGAGCTCTAGCCATTCAATCTAAAGAAACAATGAAAACTTCGTACGTAGAAAAATGCACAAAGCTATTTTGGTATCCTCTTAACTAGTTTTGTACAGTATTAAGCTTTTTGATTCACGTCACGCAAAAACTATTTTAAGGTATAATTTTCACGTGACATAATAAATACCTTAAACACGAATAAACCGTCCTTCCAAGGTCACCAAGTTGTCGTGACTAAACCTAATCGTTTCAGTGGACAGTATTACAATAATAAATAGCCGCTTAGTATTTTTCTATACATTTTATCTATTGTGCAGTTATTGTGTGCTATAATATTATGATTGCATTGTGCTAGTGCAGTGTATTTGGATTTATCTTGTTGGCAACTGCAACTGTTGTATAATGTCGAAGACGCTCAACGCATACAGAATGTAAGTATTTTCAATTTTGCGTGTATACTTCGCATGTCTGTAATTTTTCGTCTAAAGGAGATTACTGGGCACAGACCAAGAAGGAATTTGATCTACTAAACCACTCTTGATTATGGGTGTTAGTAAGTTTAATTTGGAACTTTCCTTTTCTCACACAGGCTCTTTCATTTTTCAATTAATTTTGCCTGGCTCCCTCATATGCAGTTAATAAGTTCATATACCTTTCTACTTCAGACCATCCAATCACGATAAATCCCCATAAAGCTAATTGGTGTAATAAATTGATCATTACCAACGAACACGACAGCTCTGATACTTGAAGGACTAATTAATCACTGCTAACATAATGAATGGGCCCAGATAGCTATCGACAAATGAGCCGTTTTGATTTCAGTAATGGCATGTTCCAGTGTTGAATATTATTAACATTTGTTAGGTACCTACTTAAAGTTTTCGCAAAAAGCTTCGTTGAAATATAAGTATGTGCAATTGCTTTAAGAGTACTGGAAATTATACTATAAAATTTCTTTGGGGAGAATCTAATATTTTAAATCATTGATAGGAATTGATTTTTGCTAGTTAATCAGGCTAAAACAGCTAGCCGGCATGAAAGGAAATCATCATCCTCCTGCCCTTATCCCATTATTTGGGGTCGGCGCAACCTGTCTTTTTCTTCCACAGTCTTCTATTAGCCGTCCTCTTTCACACATGAAAGGAAATGAAAAAGATTATAGTTTCGAGCCTTGAAAGTCGCTTAACAAGGACATTTATGACTTCCATCAAAAAAGGATAAAGTCACTCGTGTAAGCTGATACAATATAATATGGAAAAAAAAACAAAGCTGATTCCCTAAAGAATGTTTTCATCTCAAATCAACATATTTTACGATCAAGCTTTAGTTAAACAATCCTGGCCTTGACCTTTCCATTGTCAATAGAGCACATCTGGGCTCAGCGTTCCCGGACCTTTGAGAATGAACTTTGTGGAATATATCATCCGCACATAATCCTACACGTTTCTGAATTTATATTTTGTTTCATGTAATATCCATATAAAATTGGCGCAAAGACTGATTAAGAATACACAAATTTTTCATGTGCCAATACAACCAATGTGCTAATACATTGGTTGTATTGCACACAGTTGGTAAAAGGAAAATCCAAAAAATTTAAAAAAATCAGCAGATTAGACGTTATCTGGTCTGATTTTTTTAATTAGCTAAGGTGTGGGCTAGGACTACTTGAGCCTATTCCTCAGTCTGTTCAGCGTAGACCACACTCAACTAATTCTAATTTGCCATGTTTATATTTTTCATAGATAACAGACAGTTTTTCAGATTCCAAGTTTTTATTAGGAGATAAATATTTTCTTGTTAAAAGTTCTTTTATGCTGGTATTACCAGCTCTCATTTAACAAGAATAAAATAGAGCTGCTTCGTCTTTAAAATTTCAAGACATACAGAAGAGTAAAACTTTAAGGAGAAACAGCTGTATTAAATAAAATTTCAACGTAGACATACTTCATCCCCTTGGGGCACTAAAATATTTTACAATTTTAACTTTGAACATCTCGTCTGCATTATTTATTCTGTGTTATTTTGCTCTACGTACACTGGTTATAAATTTCTTCGTAAAGCTGTTATATAGGCTCCTTTGTGGAATAGTAAATTTTGCGTTTGAGAGCTGACTTGATTCCAATATAAAATGATAAGTTTATGAATCATATTGTTGGTCCGTCTTATCTGTCTGTTAAACTTATTTTTTTATTATTTGCATTTTCATCTGCTCTTGTTTGCCCTGAGAATCTGATGTTACGTAAATAAAAAGAAAGGTGCTCTGCTAGGCGTATTGCTTCGACAATTTACTTCACACAAATTGAGCGTCATATCCGTATGTGGTACACAAATGTTTAATGCCTTCACTGGCGTTCCCTCGTTGTCTAGACGCATCGATTCACTGGTCTTTGTGTGCAACTCAATAATTGCATTAGTACTTTATAGCCCTTTGTTCTAAGCTATTGTTTCTTTGTCCATTGGTACTAGCGATATTTTCGTCCATATAACGAGTTTCCCAGATATATAACCAGTGTCTACACTTAACCAAATCGATTGACGCACCTCAATTCCTCCAATGTAATAAGAGTTTTGGAAGTGCAATTTTAATTCTACATTCAAGGCTTTAGTTGCATTACAGTGTAATGTTACACTACAATTTATTTGGCTCGTGTCCCAACATCCTATACGATAGTTCAACTGTAAAATAGTTAACGCGATCTACCAGTAAAGAATTTAATGTCTCAAAAACTACTTGCAGGATTTATAGTTCGTAGGGGCTTTAACAGCGAGTAATAAAAGCCGTGTGTTTGAGCATTATGGAGGTAGTAAACTTCTACTAATTGACGAAGTTATGGGTATATAAGTAAATACTTTATTGCTTTGTTTAGTTACTTAATTATAATTATGGGCTCTATGGCATAATTGCATTGCACGAAAAGCAGCGTTCTGCATGTTTGAGATGGTTCTTTTTGATTTGATACACTCTCAGTGTTATTATTTATGTGATTGATACAGTTGTTACTACCGTGTATGGATATTGCCTATACGTCTTATAATACATAGTTACTAGAATTTTTGCGGTGTCCTAGCTTGTCCAAAAACTTTCACGGTGATATTCTAGAACCCATTTTTAATGGTCGTCTACATTACCAAACGATTCCGAGCCGATTCTCAGACGTACTGCTTAATTTCATTGGAATCGGTCAAGCCGTTTCTTAGGAGTACGGGAATGCTGCTTTAAACCAAACCACGGATCGACGTGATCCAAGCTTCGGAATGTTTTTATTTAGGTTTTATAAACATTGTATTCAGTATGCTTTATAATAATCGTCCATAATAATAAATAAATAAATATTCATGGACATTTCACACAACGTCCTCTGGTCCCAAGCTAAGCTTATGTGGTTGTGTTATGAGTACCAGAATACGGATAGAATATTTATACTACTTTTCTTTTGTAAATACATACTTAAATATAAAATAAAAAATCACAAATGATTGTCCCGAGCGGGCATCTAACCCGCGACCTCTTGATCGGCAGTCCGTTACATGAACCACTCGACCACGAGGCTAGTGTATGTAATGTAAATATCTTACCTTCATAGCGTCTTCTGTGAGATACGAGTATTTCCAGAAAAAATTAGGAAACTCTGTAAATGATGAAAAAATATTATTTGTTTAGGCTCTAACATTTCAATTTCACAATATTTAGTTGTGGTTTTTACCCCCTTCAAAACGGTCTATCTGAAAGTTATCACATTTAATCTGGTCTAATTGTCTATTAAAGCGTCTTTCTGTTAGTTACAGTCTGCGTATAATTCTGTACTTGTTCATAAAAAACGTAAATATTGTGTATATTCGTAACTTGGTGCCTCATAAAATTTACGGTTTTTGCATTAGATGATGTTGTTTTCTAAAAATATTATTCTACAATATAAAATGATCCGTGTTGACAGAAGTAATGAAAGTGCTCCCAGTATCTAAATCACCAACATCAATTCAGTAAGGTTCATGTCTTACAGGATTTCCTAATTTTCTCTGCAAACATCGAGTGCCTACGCAATATAGGAGGGTTGTCGCCCTTGGTTGTCATAGCAACGGACATTAAATGCGCCCCACGTTGCCTACCACCCGTTAGGGGTCGATATGAATTTGGCAAGGTTACCTCCTACCGACTAATGGAGAACATTTCATAGATGTTTTGTTCTAGTTTCTAAAACAGAAACATGGCTATAAGCAGCTTGTAGATGTATTAAGGACCAAAATACAGGCTTATGATTTCATTAAGTGATATGAAGTGCGTGATATTGAGTGCTGTAAAAGCTCTTTAGTAAATTAAATAAGAAAATGACTAAGGAATTGATCTTGTAAAGTAAAGTCAAAGTATCTAATTGCATCACCAGGTAGCAAAAGTACACGATGTAAGAAAAACTGTTACTATCACTAATGCCGTCGAGCTCCAGGCTTTTTGCAGGATTGGCGAGGCTAGTAACTGTAAAATAATTACGTTTTAAAAATTGAGTCATTTTCTTTATACCTTTTTCTAACATATAGGTCGATAACTACACATTATTTGCAATAATTTTACCCTTCTGTTGTCTCGGGGATCAATTTGTTCACTTTGAAGTACCTACATACTCTCATAATTATGAACGGGGACCCTTTTTTCTCTTATTACGTCTAAGTGCTTTGAATAATACTCCGTCCCCTCACGGATCCCTTAATATTCTGGCAATTTTTCTGTCGTGAGCAAATGTTTTGATTACAAATAAGTGTTGTTTATCTGTTTATTTCCTTGTGTGTGTGACATTGTTAACATGTTGGCATATATAGCAAGTGCTAATCAGATGCGATGTGGCCTTCCTCAATGGCCACATAATATATCCGAGACGCGACTGGTATTTATCAAGTCTATTGGTGTTGATATATAAAGTACGTACTGTACGTAGTATTGAGGGCTATCCAAACTATGAACATAAATCTTAAAATGTAGAATCTTAAAATTTATACGCTCCGGAATTACGAATTTTAATATCGTTTAAATTTAAGATCTCAGTTGATTGCATTGTTAGGCATTAAATCGTTTTTAAAAGAAATAAAGAGGGCCGATTTAAAGCTTTGGAAAACGTTCCCGATTAGTTCTCGGAGTATGCTTAAAAAAATATTGCTTGAATTTCTCCAGAAAATGGAGCACTGAAGCATTATAATAATATTCATGGACATTTCACACAACGTCCTATAGTCCCAAGCTAAGCTTATATGCTTGTGTTATCAGCGGCGTGCACTGGAGTTTAACTTAGGGTAGGCAGTCACAAAAACTTTTTCTTTTATAGATTTTTAGCATAGCCACGCGACGGATCTCTAAGTCGGAAACCATGCCAACAGAACAAATTTAAATCTGAATATCCCGAATCAGTCCACACTGTACTAGAATTACTAAACAATAACTACGTACGTACATACATACGTACATGTACGTATGTACATACGTTTCATAACTTTTAACATGAAATTTTCGAGGTACCTTTTTGCTGGCTTAGTTGTCGTAACTCGGGTACACAGAATCTTTTTACTGAAAGACATTTGTGAGAACTTGTTATTTTTAATTTTTAACAAACACACACTATCAACACACATTTCACAATCAAATAACATTTTAAAATCAACAAACGAAAATCCATACAATTATTAAATTATAGAAACCCAATATTAAACAGTTCAATGAATCACACGAAAAAATAAAATGGCCTCCGTCGAACTAAAATATTTCTGCTATTTAAATAAATAAAACCTTACTAAACAAAAATGCATACGTGATTTATTAGACTTCCGACTATTATATTTATTCGGATTATAATAGGTAACGAACGAACGCCGAATACTCGCGGAAACATCCGATCGCCAAAGCATACGGCAGGAGTTCCGGTTCAAGGCGTCTTCAATATGCAAGCCTGTGTGCGTTTGTAAACTGTGCACGGACACCAAAATTTCTACACACATATGAACTCATGGCAGGCGGGCGGTATAGAGCTTGTCCTACCTACGCTTTCGTATTCCTTCGCCAAAAGCCTGGCAAAAAGCAATTTGCAAGCACATATTGGTGCTATTTATGAATTATTAGGCGTTTTTAAGTTATACCTAATATTTTGTTTAATTAATAGTAAATAAATGAATAATGTCATCTAAAACATACGAACGTTTTATTAAAATATCTGTGAATGGCAAGTAAAGCAGTGCTTTTGTGCCTTATTAGAGTGCACGCCCATGTGTGTTATGGGTACCAGAATACGGATATCATTCATAAACTACTTTTCTTTTGTAAATACATATTTATAATACATAGTAAACACCCAGACGCAGTACAAACATTTGTATTACAATTAAAAACATCACACAAATGATTGTCCTGACCGGGAATCGAACCCGAGACCTCGTGACCGGTAGTCCGTTATATGAACCACAAGACCAAGATGCCCGTCGTCATTAAAGCATATTGTACTATAAAGCCGTCTCTTAGTTTTATTGGCTGTTTAAAATTACAGTTATAAGAAAAACTATAGTGACAGGATTGCAATAAAAAAAGATTCAGATTAATTTGCTAAAACAATACGAATACAACGGAACCCTTGTGTGAGTCATATCGAATCTCGTGGCAGACTATAACTCTAGATTTCTAGACACATACTTCTCCGACCCTAAATATGACTAGACTGAAGTTACCAGACAAAATCCATAAAACAAAGTTACAAATAAACTGTTACACGTTTTGGGACCAAGGCTGGCTGAAAACTTATATACGTAGTAAAATCCCAATGCAGATCAATGCATATGTTTGTAATATAGTTGTTTTAACGTTGTACTAAATTGAGTGTATAGCTTTGAACAGTTTACAAAACCTATCTTACTATCTATTTCGTTTGAATTATTTTGTCACCCACATCAAGATTATGGGAATGTGTTTCGCTTTTGGTTGGCTTTTTAATTAAAACCAAAACAAGAAATAATACATCTCCTATAACCATACTTACTACCATTTAATACACGACAGATGCCACGCATGTGATAATTGCTGAAACAACATCTGTGATGGATACTACCACATGGTGAATGCAAACAGATAAACATAACTAGTCTTGTGGGGTCCATCAAGGAAAATATCACGAGGAAGTAAATTCGACTGCAATAAGCCGCTATAATAGATCGGTAGGTGTACTGTAAGTCTTATTGATTATGTTAACATTTTGGAATACTGAAAGGGGCAGAAAACAATTGGTGTCTTAAGTAAACACGATAAAACTAAAAAATGATGATAATTTTATCAAATTAGTATATAAATTTATCGTGATTCACACATATTTATTAACTTATATCTATTTCACTTTTTAAAACTGGTTTCTTAAATCCATTTACGTAAACAACTTTACATGGCAAGGTCGCAACGTTTAGATACTGTTAGATAAGGCTTTCAACATACAGCTGTACCATATACCAACTTACCAAGGCGAGCAATGTGTGTAGAAAGAACATGTTTGTTTTTTAAGTGCCTGGTTGTTTTCAGCTCTACTTTTAATTAAGTGTGATTAATGGCCATTTTCGATAACCAATCTACCACTACGGATAGCCATTGTTAGCCTCGTGTTTTAGTAACATATTTCTATCTCCTGTCAAATTTTCTATAGAGAATGCTGTCATCAGTATAATGTTGATATGCAAGTAAAGGCTAACGTTTAGGTACATAAGTGTAGTCTGACAATGCCAAGAATCGAGGATAGACAAAATACTGAAAACAGCCGTTATAGACAATGAGTAGATGTCTCCTCAAATCGGGTCTTTTGTTACTTTGATCGCGTATGATTTTCCAACTAGTGGTCATAGTTAGCTGCCGTTACAGAACTTATAAGCGAGGGTTGTAACTTCAATATTGGAGAAACTATCTCTGCGATCTTGTTTAGCATAATATTTGGAACCCTTTATTAACCTTTCGATCCGCTACTGCATTATGCGATCAAAATTATTATACAAAATGTAAAACAATAGAGTTTTAAGTAATTTAATAAGATAGTTTTAATTGTAATGTAACTAATACTAGCAACACTTAATATTTCGGTGTCAATGTCATTATATTACTGGTATTAATTGCACCAAGATTGTTATTTTTGTTATAAAATTTAGATTTAATTATACCGCGAACACGTATTTATACAGGGTGTCCCAGAACTCAACGTCAAGCCGAAACGGGGTGACAGGATAGATCATAACCATCACGAGAAAAATCAGAAAAAAAATCTATCCCATGCAGTTTGGAAATTATGGGCATTTTAAGAAAAACCTAGAAATTTGGTCTAACTGTACCATTTTTCGGTTATTGTGGTTAATTTTTATTATTTTTGGTCATTTAAACTTTGGAACCGTAACCCTAAATAACATCTCGAGAATCACAGTCTAAAATAATGACACAATTACCCCAAGTTTCCTAGAATTTAGACTATTTGTTAAACTATGAATTTAAAATTTTCAAACTTTGTCGACTTTGAAACACCCTCCTTTAAAAAAAATGTACTAGAGTGCCTTGGCAAGTGCCATTAAGAGTTGGCGCATTTAATCAGGATTGTAAAATGGTACAATACTTGTAAGTTTCGTACTAAAAAAAACGAGTAAAAAATAAAAACCTCAAGTAACCCGATTTTTGC
Source organism: Orgyia antiqua (assembly GCA_916999025.1). Taxonomy (NCBI): domain Eukaryota; kingdom Metazoa; phylum Arthropoda; class Insecta; order Lepidoptera; family Erebidae; genus Orgyia; species Orgyia antiqua. The sequence goes on from OU779869.1 coordinate 14,787,241, forward strand.
TAACCCATTTTACTCAGTTAAAATGTTTTTTATTCGCACAAGCCCTTGGTAGGTTCTTTATTTTACGGTAAAATGATGAGAGATATGGATAGTGGACATGTTTGCCATGAGCGAGCGAGACAGATAGTGACGCCACTTTTACCAAAGCAACAAAATACTAATAAAATAATGAAAAATGTTGACCTTGTTTTGTTTAGGTTTATTGGAATAAAAGTCAGATTTGAAAATAACATTTTTTATTAAAACAAATGTTCAAATTGTTTACCATCAGCTTCAACACACGCCCTACATCTTCTTAAAAAAGATCTACTTATTAGCCGGGCATATCCTCGAGAGTTGATGTCCTCAGCAGCTTGAGAAATTCGTTCACGCAGCTCGGCTACGCTCTCAATGGGCTTAGAATAAACTTTTTCTTTGAGAACGCCCCAATAAAAAAAATCCAGGGGATTTAAATCTGGGGAACGGGCTGGCCACGAGATAGTGCCTGAACGTCCAATCCACCTTCCCGGATATTCTTGGTCAAGGAAATCTCTTACTTGCACTGCGTAATGCGCTGGGCAGCCATCTTGTTGATACCACATGTGGCAACGATCTGTTAGTGGTACGTCCTCTAACAAACTTGGTAAATTTTCTCGTAAAAAATTTAGGTAATTCGTGCCATTCAAATTCTCAGGCAGCTCAAAAGGCCCAACTATTTTGCCGTTTAAAATTCCTGTCCACAGGTTAACTTTAAAGCGATATTGGGATCGGTCTTCTCGCATTAAATGTGGATTCTCCACATGCCACTCATGAAAATTGTGTAAGTTTATGTAGCCATCTTTTTTAAATGTAGATTCATCTGACCAGAGAATTTTTTGGATGAATTGGGGATTTTCATTATGCCTCTGTAGCATTGTTCTACAAAATGAAATCCTTTCAGGATAATCTCGAGGGAGAAGACTTTGAACTCGTTGTACGTGAAATGGATGCATTTCAGCTCTTTGTAAAATACGATGTGCTGTGCTTTTGGGTATTCCCGTTCTTTCTTCAATTCCACGAACGGAAATACTTGGGTCATCTGCGACCTCTTCCAACACTTCTTCTTCGTAAGGAAAGCGAGGTCTACCTCCAGCCCGTATTTGATTCGGGAAATGGCCGTCCTCTGTGAGTGAATGGTGCACATTAACAAACACGCGGTGATCCGGATAGCGCTCTAAATTTGGATATCTTTCACGATAAAGTCTAGCGGCGGCACTTGCGTTGCATCTGCATTCCCCATAAATGAGATGCATGTTCGCATATTCTTGTGAAGTGTAGCGCGTAGGCATAGTGATGAGAAGGATGTCAACACAAAAGTCCAATTCCAAAAGAGAGAAGCCAAAGTTGCCGGTATGTAATCAACAAGTCCAATTCACAAAAATCCAAGTCCAAAAAGAAAAGCCAAAGTTGTCAGTACTAAATTAACACAAGCGAATACGGAAAGGTGCGCAGTAGACGAATGAGCGAAATGTACTAACTGGTGTCAGACTGGCAGCGTAGCTATTTGCTTGGTATGGCGTCTGTATCTGTTTCATTCGCACTCGTTTAAACGATGCATCTCCGTCTCACTGCGTGGCGTCACTATCTGTCTCGCTCGCTCATGGCAAACATGTCCACTATCCATCTCTCTCATCATTTTGCCGTAAAATAAAGAACCTACCAAGGGCTTGTGCGAATAAAAAACATTTTTCCTGAGTAAAATGGGTTAGCAAAAATCGGGTTACTTGAGGTTTTTATTTTTTACTCGTTTTTTTTAGTACGAAACTTACAAGTATTGTACCATTTTACAATCCTGATTAAATGCGCCAACTCTTAATGGCACTTGCCAAGGCACTCTAGTACATTTTTTTAAAGGAGGGTGTTTCAAAGTCGACAAAGTTTGAAAATTTTAAATTCATAGTTTAACAAATAGTCTAAATTCTAGGAAACTTGGGGTAATTGTGTCATTATTTTAGACTGTGATTCTCGAGATGTTATTTAGGGTTACGGTTCCAAAGTTTAAATGACCAAAAATAATAAAAATTAACCACAATAACCGAAAAATGGTACAGTTAGACCAAATTTCTAGGTTTTTCTTAAAATGCCCATAATTTTCAAACTGCATGGGATAGATTTTTTTTCTGATTTTTCTCGTGATGGTTATGATCTATCCTGTCACCCCGTTTCGGCTTGACGTTGAGTTCTGGGACACCCTGTATAAAACGAACGAATCCCATTAAATAAACAAGCTAATCTGTGAATATGATACTGCACTGTATTAATAAAAATAGAACGATGAATCTAATATATAAAATTCTCGTGTCACGGTGTTTGTAATTACATATACTCCTCCGAAATGGCTCGACCGATTTTCGTGAAATTTTGTATACATATCGGTTAGGTCTGATAATCGGACATCTATTTTTCATCCCCCTAAATGTTAAGGGTGATGCACCCCCGACATTTGTATGGCAAAACAACGTTTGCCGGGTCAGCTAGTCTAATATATAAAATTCTCATGTCACGGTGTTTGTAATTATATTCCTCCGAAATGGCTAGACCGATTTATCGTGAAATTTTGTGTACATATCCGTTAGGTCTGAGAATCGGACAACATCTATTTTTCATCCCCCGAAGTGATAAGGGTTGCCCACCCCCGACATTTGTTTGGCAAAACAACGTTTGCCGGGTCAGCTAGTATTTTATAAGAATTTTATTAGATTCATCATGTACTGTGATAAGTATTTTCTTAGCTCCTTAAAAAAAGTGTGGTAAAAGTAAAAGCGGATATTTCTAAAGCTTTTAAGCTTTAGAAATATCCGCTTTTACCAAATCCGTATCCAAAAAAAATCCGGGCTATCTCCGTATGGCGTAAAATGATCGTATCGACTTTAATGCATATAAACAAGATTTGCAAGTGATATATTTTGTGTTTCTGACTTTCCGTGTTCGTCGTGTTACTGCATCGCATGATTTGCATGTGGTCACCTGTTTGGTGCTCGCTTGTGTTATCCGCATTGCGTCATTCTTGACCATGCTTTTTTACTTTTACTTTGTGTAATTAGAAAAAATGAAAATATTGAGATTTGATTTCATTTACACGTCAATTATGAGTATACTAGCAGTGCCCGCGACTTCGTACGCGTGGAATTTAGAAACGAAAAATTTAATGAACTAACAATAACGCCATTATACAGCTAAATAATAAATCGTCCGTTTGGTTTTCTTTTTTTGCACAATTCTAAAGAAGTAACACACATGGCCCCAATGTCATTTTAGTAATTGATATCTCAGAGTTTTAGCTTTTTAGGGCTTCGTACAAACCCTTATAGTCTTACTACAGTGTCCGTCTGTCTGTCTATTCGCCAGTAAAACTTTTTTTTACTCGGCAACGGCTGAAGGTATCAATTTGAAACTTATACCAAATGTAGATCTATGCGGTCCTTTGCTGCAAAAGATACAATCAATAATTTAGACCTACGCATTCAGAAGACATAACCGAATTACAGCCATTTTTGAGTATTTTCAACTTTCGCTAGGGAATCAAAATTTACAGGTTACTTCCCACTATCCCAGAGACTTGAAATTTGGCATGACCAAGCCTTCATAGTGCTGATAAAAATCCAAAACACTTGTAATTTATTACCACATCACATGAAAGATTTGCTAAAAACTAACGCCGACGCCGATGCCGATTACAATGGCGACGCCGACGCTTATAAAACCCAACTCAAAACCGATACGTCGGGATTTGAGCAGCGTAACGACCATGCGCCGACGCCGACGCCGATGCCGATGCCGACGCCGATGCAAATGGCAACGCCGACACCGACGCCGATGCCGATGCCGACGCCGAAGCCTATAAAAACCAACTCAGCACTGATACGTCGGGATTTGAGCAGCGTAACGACCATACGCTGACGCCGACGCCTATAAAAACCAACTCAGCACCGATACGTCGGGATTTGAGTAGCGTAATGACCATATGCCGACGCCGACGCCTATAAAAACCAACTCAGCGTCGATACGTCGGATTTAAGCAGCGTAACGACCATACGCCGACGCCTATAAAGACCAACTCAGTACCGATACGTCAGGATTTGATCAGCGTAACGACCATACGCCGACGCCAACGCCGGTGCCTATAAAAACCAACTCAACACCGATACGTCGGGATTTGAGCAGCGTAATGACCATACGCCGACGCCTATAAAGACCAACTAGGCACCCATACGTCGGGATTTGAGCAGCGTAACGACCATACGACGACGCCGACGCCTATAAAGACCAACTCAACACCGTTACGTCGGTATTAAGCAGCGTAACGACCTGTAAGTTATATTATTGGAAAGTTTCATGAAAAGCCATCCAGCAGTCTTTACGTGAAAGAACCACAAACATCCTTACATTCATACATCCAACATTAACCAAACATCAAAACATTGGAGTATGGATAGAAGACCGAGGAAACGTTCGCGTTGCTCAGCCAACAGTTTAAGTATTTTATTTTGCCGCGCGTAATTCTTTTTTCGTCATATCTCCTAATCATTTAAATTGTATGCTGTAAAGAGCAGTTATAATCTATATTAAATGCGTAAGTTAACTAAGGTATTTTATTTGATGAAAAATGTTACCAAATACACACAATTATATAGCTTTTGAAAACACCCTATTGAATTTGATAAATTTTTTGACGTTCTTATGGGTACAGCAGGTTATCCTTAAAAGATAGACATATGGCCTCGCGGACTTTTTTAAAGATCTATAGGTAACAAAGAATTTCTCCATACATTACTTTGTTGTAACTCATATGGATAAGGCTGCGTTTTCATTTAAAGCTCGCGCGCGAGACTATTTTCCCCGTTTCTTGCAACATTTTACACTGATGCTTCGCTTCTATTCGTTGCAGCGTGATGTTATATAGCCTATAGCCTTCCTCGATAAATGTACTATCCAACACTGAAATAATTTTTCAATTCGGACGAGCGGATCCTGAGATTACCGCGTTTAAACAAACAAACAAACAATCTCTTTCGCTTTATAATCTAATATACAGGGTGTCCCAGAACTCAACGTCAAGCCGAAACGGGGTGACAGGATAGATCATAACCATCACGAGAAAAATCAGAAAAAAAATCTATCCCATGCAGTTTGGAAATTATGGGCATTTTAAGAAAAACCTAGAAATTTGGTCTAACTGTACCATTTTTCGGTTATTGTGGTTAATTTTTATTATTTTTGGTCATTTAAACTTTGGAACCGTAACCCTAAATAACATCTCGAGAATCACAGTCTAAAATAATGACACAATTACCCCAAGTTTCCTAGAATTTAGACTATTTGTTAAACTATGAATTTAAAATTTTCAAACTTTGTCGACTTTGAAACACCCTCCTTTAAAAAAAATGTACTAGAGTGCCTTGGCAAGTGCCATTAAGAGTTGGCGCATTTAATCAGGATTGTAAAATGGTACAATACTTGTAAGTTTCGTACTAAAAAAAACGAGTAAAAAATAAAAACCTCAAGTAACCCGATTTTTGCTAACCCATTTTACTCAGTTAAAATGTTTTTTATTCGCACAAGCCCTTGGTAGGTTCTTTATTTTACGGTAAAATGATGAGAGATATGGATAGTGGACATGTTTGCCATGAGCGAGCGAGACAGATAGTGACGCCACTTTTACCAAAGCAACAAAATACTAATAAAATAATGAAAAATGTTGACCTTGTTTTGTTTAGGTTTATTGGAATAAAAGTCAGATTTGAAAATAACATTTTTTATTAAAACAAATGTTCAAATTGTTTACCATCAGCTTCAACACACGCCCTACATCTTCTTAAAAAAGATCTACTTATTAGCCGGGCATATCCTCGAGAGTTGATGTCCTCAGCAGCTTGAGAAATTCGTTCACGCAGCTCGGCTACGCTCTCAATGGGCTTAGAATAAACTTTTTCTTTGAGAACGCCCCAATAAAAAAAATCCAGGGGATTTAAATCTGGGGAACGGGCTGGCCACGAGATAGTGCCTGAACGTCCAATCCACCTTCCCGGATATTCTTGGTCAAGGAAATCTCTTACTTGCACTGCGTAATGCGCTGGGCAGCCATCTTGTTGATACCACATGTGGCAACGATCTGTTAGTGGTACGTCCTCTAACAAACTTGGTAAATTTTCTCGTAAAAAATTTAGGTAATTCGTGCCATTCAAATTCTCAGGCAGCTCAAAAGGCCCAACTATTTTGCCGTTTAAAATTCCTGTCCACAGGTTAACTTTAAAGCGATATTGGGATCGGTCTTCTCGCATTAAATGTGGATTCTCCACATGCCACTCATGAAAATTGTGTAAGTTTATGTAGCCATCTTTTTTAAATGTAGATTCATCTGACCAGAGAATTTTTTGGATGAATTGGGGATTTTCATTATGCCTCTGTAGCATTGTTCTACAAAATGAAATCCTTTCAGGATAATCTCGAGGGAGAAGACTTTGAACTCGTTGTACGTGAAATGGATGCATTTCAGCTCTTTGTAAAATACGATGTGCTGTGCTTTTGGGTATTCCCGTTCTTTCTTCAATTCCACGAACGGAAATACTTGGGTCATCTGCGACCTCTTCCAACACTTCTTCTTCGTAAGGAAAGCGAGGTCTACCTCCAGCCCGTATTTGATTCGGGAAATGGCCGTCCTCTGTGAGTGAATGGTGCACATTAACAAACACGCGGTGATCCGGATAGCGCTCTAAATTTGGATATCTTTCACGATAAAGTCTAGCGGCGGCACTTGCGTTGCATCTGCATTCCCCATAAATGAGATGCATGTTCGCATATTCTTGTGAAGTGTAGCGCGTAGGCATAGTGATGAGAAGGATGTCAACACAAAAGTCCAATTCCAAAAGAGAGAAGCCAAAGTTGCCGGTATGTAATCAACAAGTCCAATTCACAAAAATCCAAGTCCAAAAAGAAAAGCCAAAGTTGTCAGTACTAAATTAACACAAGCGAATACGGAAAGGTGCGCAGTAGACGAATGAGCGAAATGTACTAACTGGTGTCAGACTGGCAGCGTAGCTATTTGCTTGGTATGGCGTCTGTATCTGTTTCATTCGCACTCGTTTAAACGATGCATCTCCGTCTCACTGCGTGGCGTCACTATCTGTCTCGCTCGCTCATGGCAAACATGTCCACTATCCATCTCTCTCATCATTTTGCCGTAAAATAAAGAACCTACCAAGGGCTTGTGCGAATAAAAAACATTTTTCCTGAGTAAAATGGGTTAGCAAAAATCGGGTTACTTGAGGTTTTTATTTTTTACTCGTTTTTTTTAGTACGAAACTTACAAGTATTGTACCATTTTACAATCCTGATTAAATGCGCCAACTCTTAATGGCACTTGCCAAGGCACTCTAGTACATTTTTTTTAAAGGAGGGTGTTTCAAAGTCGACAAAGTTTGAAAATTTTAAATTCATAGTTTAACAAATAGTCTAAATTCTAGGAAACTTGGGGTAATTGTGTCATTATTTTAGACTGTGATTCTCGAGATGTTATTTAGGGTTACGGTTCCAAAGTTTAAATGACCAAAAATAATAAAAATTAACCACAATAACCGAAAAATGGTACAGTTAGACCAAATTTCTAGGTTTTTCTTAAAATGCCCATAATTTTCAAACTGCATGGGATAGATTTTTTTTCTGATTTTTCTCGTGATGGTTATGATCTATCCTGTCACCCCGTTTCGGCTTGACGTTGAGTTCTGGGACACCCTGTATAAAATTCACGTGTCACAGTGTTAGTTACCGACGCTCGCTCGACGCGGCGCTCGGAAATAGGGATAGCAATACCTAAGGAAAATACCTAAATGAGGAGTACAGTACCCTCTTAAGTACCTACTCATTTTTAACATTTGTTTGTTTTGTGCAAAGCAGTTGGAAATTTTTGAATTCAATAGGAATATGATATAAAGTTTTATAAATTTATGCTATAGTAAATCATGGACTCTTGTCCACTAATTTGATACAAACTACAAAATATGTACAATAAAAAAAGTTTTTAAAATAAAGAAAAATAAATTGTACTTTATTTTGACACTATGTACTTTTTTTTTCTTACCTATAATAACTAATATACTTTATCTGCAAAGAAAAAAGGTGGCAACCCTAGTTACCGTACTCCTCCGAAACGGCTTGACCGATATTTATGAAATTTTACATGCATATTCAGTAGGTCTGAGAATCGGCCAACATCTATTTTTCAAACATTTTTTTTTAGTATGGCAAAACAACGTTTGCCGGGTCAGCTAGTATTACTATAGATTTTCAGTTTAGATAGGAAATACGATTACTCATACATTCGACGAATTAATGATGTAACTGCTCACAATGATACCAAAAACGGTAATATATGGAATTTTTTTTTATAGTTATCCGCCTTTTTTGTTGTTGGAAGTGTTTTTTAAGTGTATGTTCGGCCATTCGTTTGTTAGTTTTTAAAAAAAGGAAATATAAAGATTAGATTTTTCTTTTGACTAAAATCAATAGACAAACGAAAATTTCAAAGAATTTGTATGTCCTTTGCTAATGTGACAACAAATAAAAACAGTTAAAATGTGCGTTGTTAGCAAGTTATTTACCTATTTAAAATGCGGGAACTCAACAAGGGACTTTAACTCAACATTAAAGTTAAATTTCTTAAAAAATCTAATTATTAAATAGGCATTAACTTTATAGTTATTCTAATTGAGCATCGAGTACTGTAGAGTGGTTACTTTTGCTGGTTTTTTCGATGTATTGGATTGAGACCTGGCAGTGTACTAATCTGATATTTAACTGGATTTTTTATTAGCTTTCTGTATTCTTGCAAGTTTATTGCCACGATGTTGCAGTTTTTGCACCACATCTGTGGTTCACTTGTGGCTATAAATGTCTTCGCTTCGTTAAGTTTGACTTAGGGCTGTGCAGAACTGTTAATTAGTTATGACTCGCTTATTTCTTAATTAGGTCTGTAGTTTATTTATAATTATTATTTTAGTATAATATTTTGGAGATTTTATTGTTAATTTGTGTTGAGTAATAGTCACACTGACTTCTTTACTTATTATTAAAACAAACTTCTTTACTTATTATTTAAATTTTGTATGTATGTCCCTATGTAGGTTTATGTCTTCAAAACTACACAACGGATTTTGTTGCGGTTTTTTAATGGAGAGAGTGATTCAAGGGGATGGGTTTTTTTTGTATGACTTGTTAGGGTTTGGTTTTTAAATTCTAAGCGTACGAAATCGCGGGCAACAACTAGTTGTTATTACATAAATATAAAATGTACCTACAGATACATCTTTACTTATTATAAAACAAACTCCTAAATTTTGTATGTATGTCCCTATGTGAGCTTATATCTTCAAAAATACGCAACGGATCTTGATGCGGTTTTTTTAATAGGTTTTTTTTTAATGGTCGTTACGCTGCTCAAATCCCGTCGTATCGGTGCTGAGTTGGTTTTTATCAGCGTCAGCGTCGGCGTATGGTCGTTACGCTGCTCAAATCCCGACGTATCGGTGCTGAGTTGGTTTTTATAGGCGTCGGCGTCGCCATTGGCATCAGCGTCAGCGTCGGCGTCGGCGTTAGTTTTTAGCAAATCTTTCGTGTGATGTGGTAATAAATTACAAGTTTTTTGGATTTTTATCAGCACTATGGGAAGTAACCTGTAAATTTTGATTCCCTAGCGAAAGTTGAAAATACTCAAAAATGGCTGTATTTCGGTTATATCTTCTGAATGCGTAGATCTAAATTATTGATTGTATCTTTTGCAGCAAGGGACCGCATAGATCTACATTTGGTATAAGTTTGAAATTGATACCTTCAGGCCTTGCCGAGTAAAAAAAAGTTTAACGGGCGGATAGACAGACAGACGGACACTGTAGTGAGACTATAAGAGTTTGTACGAAGCCCTAAAAAGGTAAAACTCTGAGATATCATTTACTAAAACGACATTGGGGCCATGTGTTACTTCTTTAGAATTGTGCATAAAAAGAAAACCAAACGGACGATTTATTAATTAGCTGTAAAATGGCGTTATTGTTAGTTCATTTAATTTTTCGTTTCTAAATTCCACGCGTACGAAGTCGCGGGCACTGCTAGTAATAGTAAATTGTAAACACATATTTGTCTATCTTTAATCTCTCGCTGAGTGAAAGATAAAGATTACTCCTCCTGACTCCTCCTTCTAATGGGTCTTGTAATTATCACCTAAGACAAATTTTACGGATATAAATATAAGGATCTGTGAATGTGACTTACAAAAATCTTGAAATCCGTTAACCATTGCGTTTGCTTGGAAGTGGCGCAGATCATAGACTTTCTGTATACGAGCTAAGACAAATAAATAGAAAGGCTGGGCATATCTTTAGTAATAAATTTATAACACAAATGTTTGTCCCTAGACACGCATGGAACTTTGTCAATTTTCATAAAGCGAAAACCAAGTTTAGCTATATCTACCCTCAGCAAGGCACGTCTCAAACTTATATAACTTTCTCATTACAATTCCAGTCAGGTACAAACCGTGCTGGTGGAAGGACGTCTCTTTCGTCTACCAATTTCATATAAGGACGGTCACGTAACGGCAAATAGGTCGAAGAATGTGTGCAAATTTTACTGTTACCTATGCGGACGATTTTAATAAAGTTTAATAGTTCTATCAAGTATGTGTTGGAGTTCGTGCCTAAAACTTAGTAACAGTATTAGTAACAGTATTATCTGTTTAGCGTATATTCTAAGGCTCTATAAAAAGGCTCTACAGCATCTAAAAAAGTAACAAACGTATGAAAGTATGCATTACACGGAAAATCACCACATTTTCAAATATTACAAGATTTTTTTTACACGTGATGTAAGCCATTATTATTTTTCGCTAATCATGCTATTAGAAAGAAATCTCTGTCAGTAACCGTACATGCCAGCTAAGTCTCTGAGACGTCAAATTAGATAAAACTCTAAATATCTATAAAATACAGCAAGTTTCTGTGCCAAATATCAACATTATTTTTTCTATTGACTACTTAGGATTATCAGACAATAAATACCAATACTATAGATACACACCTGTTGCCCCTTTAAATTAATTCAGTTGTAGACCCAAGTATGGTAACGATATATCAGAGGAAGTAAAAGTCCACAAACCTATTTCTAATATAGCAATGTTTATTTAATCATGGCATACCCAGACAGATCGGTATGACAACTATGTTAGGAGAATATTAATAGTATAGCTATAAATATTAGTACTGGTATTATAATGAAGAATGGTGAATGTTTAAAAGACATGTTTAATAAGTGCTCGGAAACAGTTTATCAATTCAAATTATACAATCCGAAAAATAGGTATTTATGAATTTCAATAGTCTTTTTATGCTGGGCTACGTCTTGGGAGTTCCGTTATTTGACGTGTCGTATGGTCATTGTATGTCACGTAGCTCAGTGTGCCTCTTGGTAAAGGCCTCCTCCAACGACTTCCATTGGATTCTCTCTCGTACAACCCTTCTTCAGTTGCATCCTAATCCTATCCTAATTCCATCATTCGTTAACTCCCATCTTTTATATTGTCTGTTTCGTGTTTCGTTTGTTTCGCTAGTATTTTTAGCAGAATGCAAATTAGAAAATTGCATTGTGCAGATGAAAAAGAACTAAATTAATAGCCAATTTAAATCAATTCCTACTTGTAAATAGCCCTATCATCGGTTGGTAATATAGTTTAGATTGCATTAAATAATTAGAGATTTGTAACAATATTCAAATTACAAAACAAATCAATAAGTGTGTGTTGTCTAGTTTTGTATGTTTTTGTAAGTTAGGTGTAATCTTGTTTTCGAGTAGTAGTATGTGTATTGTGTAACTATAAAATCTGAGCCAACTCTTATTATTAGATTATTTTAGCGATACACGACTTGTTATTTGTAACAAACAATAAGGTTTCACGGAAACCTTATGTTTAAGTATATTCAAGTTAAGAAATTCCTTTTAAATTAACAATAACTATTCTAGTACTTTCTGCATTAAATATAACCTGCATTGTAAATTACTCTGTATTAGTCTGTATAGCTGATCCGTCCCTAGTGAGTGCAATTTCTTAGAAAAAGGTTTTCTTTTTCGAATTCCTCCCGTTTCAGAAACAAGCTAAAATCCCCTGGATTTTGTTGTAAATCCAGGCTAGACTTTCTTCGGGAATTTAATGTTTATACGAGATCAGTTTATTACTTTGCTAAGCTTGTTTTCTTTTAGAATTTCTGCTTGTTATAATTCGTTTCAAGAAATAAATTAAATTATATAAGAAATACTATGTAATAAATTTATTTTTTGGAATTGGACAATCAATGCATAATATCTTATGTTAAAAGTGCATAGCTGTAATAAGACTAATAAGTATAATAGAGTTTTGATCACACATTTTACGGCTTTTATTTATGTTCAAGAAAGTAAAATAAAGTTTTTTTTTTTATTAAAAGCGCTTGGTCGCTTTGTGACTATATCGCCCTTTTAAAATAAAGTTACCAGTGGAATTTTCTGCGTATTATTTACCTAGCTAAAATTGTAAGACGCAAGAAACAGCAGCCGCGGCAAATTTATGACTTGATCGTGGACAGGTTAAAACTGAACTGTGACGTTAAAAGTAATAGCTTTTCACGATAATATTTTTTTTCCAAATGGAACGAGAAAAACCTTTTTCATGTCGTCAAAACGTTTTCCTATTTGTTTAAAATCCTTATTTGCATGCGTTTGTAATCTACTAAATGTTCTGAAAAAATCATGATCTTTTGTCCAATAGTTTTATGTATTTATGTTTCTTTTAAGCTAGGTGAATTAATTTCCGGAATTCGCACTCGCATATTATTTTATTTCAAGCATGCTGAATAAGTTGGTAGGTCTTTACACCTACCAATTTATTCAGCTTAACTAAGACAAATGGACGGGTTTGGAGAACCCCGCTTCCCACTTCAATTCACACATTAATTATTAGACCTAAAGCTAAAGTCTGATACTTTCGTCTGATGACGAAAGTAGACTACACAACACTTCCTTTAGTGACTTTTAACGGAGTTATAATACCAATAAAAGATAAAGTGAAGAATCTAGGAGTTTATCTGGATAGTACCCTTTCTTGGACGGTGCAACTTCAAAATGTAAGCTGTAAGATATACGCTTCTGCAGCATCGCTTAAAAGACTACGCAACTTCCTCCCTGTTACCACCATAACCTCACTCGCTGGAACTCTTCTTTCCATCCTTGACTACGCTGACGCCAGCTATCTTGATATTACTGAGGACCAACTTAATAAACTGGAGCGAATCCAAAACTTTTGCATCAGGTTTATATATGGACTACGCAAGTATGACCATGTCTCAGAATTTCGTGCTAAACTCCAGTGGTTACCCATTCGCCTTCGCCGGAATACTCATATACTTGTGCTTCTCTATAATATATTATTTAGTCCCACTACCCCTAGGTATCTCAAAAACCGTTTTAAGTTTCTCCACGACACACACACGAAAAGCTTGAGATCATCGGAAAACCCCATTCTAGCTATACCTGCCCATTCCACCAAGTTTTATGCTAAATCATTTACTGTCGAAGCAGCTCGCCTATGGAATAGCTACCTAAAAATATAAGAAGTGCTCAATCAGTAGCTACTTTCAAGAAAAGGGTAAAAGAGTACTATCTATCACTGACATAGTATAAATAACGTGATTAAAAAAATATTTTATACTCTTATATCTCCTGAGTGTAGGCATATTTGTTTATGTATTTGTGTAAGTATGTGTATGTATAGGTATGTATTTGTGTATGTGTATTTGCATTACGTATTAAGTTTATGTAAATATGTAAAGCTAATATTTGTAGGTTAGAGTACACCACATAAAGCCCTCTTTTTGACCAAACGTAGTCCATCCAAAGGTTGTCTGGAAGAGATCATCAGCATGTGATAAGACTGCCTATTGTACTATATTATTGTTAACATAGAATAAGCTACTGTAATGTAAAATGGTGTACAATAAAGAGTAATCTATCTATCTATCTAAAGTGTTTGTTTGAATGCACTAATCTCAAGTATCTTTTCCGATTAGAAAAATTCTTTCAGTGTTAGATCGTACATTTATCGAGGAAGGCTATATATTATCACGCTACGACCAAGAAGACCGAAGCAAAACGGTGCCAAAACGAGGAAAATTGTCTAAATTCCACGCGTACGAAGTCGCAGCCAATAGTTAATAGTTATTAAAATAGCTAACTACACTACTAATTTGTTTTTATGCGACGACTAACCAGAATTAAAAATATTTGTATTTTTTTTCTTTTAAATGTATTCCTGAAGTTTGTCTTTTAACACAATTGTTTAATTTGTTTCTCATGTGATTGTTCCGGTATAGACACTGTTACCACACATCCAGTTGAGCACGCTGTACACGGTTGTGTTGAAAGTGGGCGCGGTAATGTAACGTTTCCGTTCCGATAGCGATGCCCTCGCAAATAGGGTTGTCAATCACTATTATTCACACAAGCAAACACCTTTTTATTGCCTATTTTTGCTTTTAACGTAATGGATTTTGTGTTAGTGATTTTAAACTTATGCGATTTGAATTTGATAACTAGTTTATATTACCGGGACTATAATCACTATAATCAGTGATTATAGTCCGTATACGTGATAATTAATCTAAATATTACGTTAATCTATACTTTCTATTATAAAACAAAAGAGATTGTTTGTTTGAAGGCGCTAATCTCGGGAACTACTGGCTCGATTTGAACATTTCATTTTGTGTTGAATAGTTTTATCGAGGAAGGCTATATAAAATCACGCTGTCATTAATAGGAGTGAAGCATTAGAGTAAAAATGTTGCAAAAACGGCGAAAATTTTCTTATTTTCACGCGTGCGGAGTCGCGGGCAACAGCTAGTTATTGTTAATTATGTGTATTTGTTAAATTGTTATATTGCTCTTGCATCATTTAATGACTGAGAATTATCGATTTTAACGTTACCAAAATAGCAGTTGCAATTCAGTTAAGTAATTGATCTTTTGTTTGTAATAATTTTATTATTTAAAACTTAACGTAAGATTTTATAGCGGTGTGTATTTAATTTCTTAGTATTCATTAAAAATAGAAGATACCCATACCTATATCGTAATAAATTGGGTAAATATAGCTTAATTTTGGACTAGAGGACGTAGTGTGCAATTGCTATAAATATTTATTTGCAAATAAATTTCTTTAGCGAGTAAATAAATGAGAATCGAACCTTTATTTTAGTTTGTACACTGAATTGAAACCACGAGCAGCGTCAAATATGCTACCCGCATCCAATTTTAGCACAGCCTGTATTAGAGTATGAATCATTTTTTCACAGTCGACAGGTCGGCGCCGTTGTTGAATTGTTAATAAGAAAAAAATATATTTTGTTATAAAATCAATATGGAGTCACTTAAGGTTAAAAAGTCACGACGGAGCTAAGTACATTTTGGAACTTACCTACTATACTTATGGTAGCTCTATTTATTAATATGTAAAGCATAATAATTATATACTGGAAGCTAAAGTCTTCTCTAATATTACTCGAAACTTTATTTCTTTCTTTTTACGATAATTAGCGCTGCTTAAAAGGTGTATCAAGGTTTCGTTTCTCTCTGATCAAAGTCCGGTTTCTTAGCTATAAAACTCTAAAACGAATTACTCTCATTCTATTTGAGTTAAAACACAATATAGTCTGTATAAACGCGAA
The DNA here is from genome assembly GCA_916999025.1 of Orgyia antiqua. Lineage (NCBI taxonomy): Eukaryota > Metazoa > Arthropoda > Insecta > Lepidoptera > Erebidae > Orgyia > Orgyia antiqua. The sequence continues at coordinate 14,802,999 of OU779869.1, forward strand.
TCATATAATCATTACCATAATTTCATCTCGACACATTCAATTTGCCTAAATATTCCAATGTAATGATGTCGCATTTGTTGTCGGGTTTTATTGAATCACGCTCTTGTGTCATTTCCATTTACATGATTGCATAAACGTAAATGACATTGTTTAAGTAACGTTTGTGACATGTCACCTTTGTTAGAATATAATGTAACAATTCAATTGTTGAATTCTCGATCGTAAACATTTATTTACTGTGTCCATTTATTTAATACAGTTATTTCGTAATACTAAGACTTGATTAAATTTCTCTTCGTCAGTGTGGTATTATTTTAAGACCTGTATATGAGCAGGAAGGGATCAGATTGTTCTGGTAACAAATACATATATTATGTCTACATTCTGCGCAGTTCCATAGTAGCTTGCTTGAACGGTTTTTGATGAAAATAGTTCGTCAATATCATTATTGATATTATGTAGGGATAGGTTTGATGTAATGCCATCAAAGACTGTAAGCTTAGGAGCAATAAAACCTAAACATATTAATGCTTTTCAGTTTTATTTTAATCTGTGTTACTAAGTGATTGATAAGCTATATGAAACTTGATCTTAATCAAACAACTTTCTTGTTCACAGAAAGAAGATCGAATCCCTAGGAAGGATGACGGCGATGACGCAGGAGGAAATGGTGGCGGGTGCTCGTACCGTCGCCGCAGGCCTTGAGGCCTTAAGAGCCGAACACGCTCAACTTCTAGCTGGACTAGCAGCTAATACTGAACATGAGCACGAGAAAGCGGCCCTCGTCAGAAAGAGCATCGATGCTATCGAGCTTGGATTAGGAGAAGCGCAGGTTAGTGCAAACTTTATTAGCAAGAAGATATCAATAAATTAAATTATGGTGGAAAAAGTGATTACCGCAAGCGGGACTTGAACCCACGACCTCGAAATACCGTTCCGTTACTTTAGTAAGAAAATATCAAGTCACAGTTTACACTATCAATATTTGGAGATACAAAAATTGGGGATTTAAAAATGGTTGCAATATTAGTACACTCCTGGTTCTTTTAACCTGGCTGGAATATGCCAGCCTAGCAGTTATTAGAAATAATTTTTTTGGGAATTATAATTTAGACACAAGCCAAAACTAAAAATTTCGATCAATCGTTATTAAAACTTCCACATGAATGGAAGGCTATAAACAAAACGTGATCCACGAACGCTTCATATTTCGAGGCACATGTCGTAGCAAAGAGACATCGTATGCTGAGGTTATTGCGGTCTGTGGTCTCTACGTGCTTATACGTACACTTGAGCGTGTTTGCTTTTAAAACGTGATTCAGGACTGATATGCATGTTACGGAAGACGATATCTTTAGTTTAAAAGATTTGTTATTTTACTGTCATGACATGTCGTGATGACAGCAGCGGATAGACTTGTACAATTTAGCAAGAATTAATGATTTCGTTACACCAATCCCAAGTTATCTAATAGAAAAATGTTGACTTTTGAAAGCATTTAAATAAGTCTTATTTGTCTAAACACTGGGACCTTTATTTGAGGCTAGAGTGCTGTCAAAATTATTGCTACGTACATAAACACTTATTTAGTTTCAACTGAGTTTTTTTAGATTAGGTAGTTCTCGTTTTTGAACAATTTTGTGCCTGAATGTAGATTTTTTAGTAATTAACATAGATAACCGACATAGTTTCGTGTGAAACAGCACGGAATGTCTAAGGTGAAGAATTATTGATTAAACTTGCTACGCCACTGAACGAAGCCTATATTTTTTTAAACTGCATGCTACTTTAAAATCTTTTAGCTTTGAAATGGGTCAATATTATCTTTCATCGCCTTTTTATGAAAATAAATGAAAATGCATCAAAAGGTGAGACTAGACATGCCTGGGGGTAGCCTACTTTCGTTGAATGCCTTAAAGGACTGTCCGGAATCATTTAGGTCACAGCTTTGACTGGGATATACAGAGCGTGACGCAAAATAGAACTTGGCATGGAGCAAGTGTTTTTTGAACCTCATTTCCGTGCATTGTGTTTTTTTAGTTACGGGGATTTGTCAGAACCAAAAATATAACTTACACAACAATAAAATCAATAAAATCCTCCCGATGTTGTATCAAAATGTCATTTTCATCACAAAACATTAGTGGCAAAATTAGAATTAAAAATTATTCTTTCGTCCTGAACTCCGACGAAATGAACCAGACATTTTATTATGCTCCTTAATGTCATATTTCTAACAACACAGTTTATCTCAGTCGGGGTGAAAAGGAAATTGTACGAGTGAATCATACAGCCACTCTTAAAGCCTTACAAACGACGCGACACCCTCTTATGAGGTTAACGACGTTGGAGGCTGTGTAACGAGATTTCGCTGGGATTGTCTCGGGACATTATAAGTAGGTTATGACTTAGAAGCCTTGGATTAGTCTATATTAGTTGTAATCTCAGTTGTGAAAATACTGCCGTTGGTTTATAGTTCTTCAAAATACGAAGAAATCCAACGATATATCAGTTCCAAATCTTCTATTATATAAAATTCTCGTGTCACAATGTTCATACCCCTAAGTGATAAGGGTTGTAATTTTGTACGTACCCATAACGTATGTATATAATTTTTACTTCTGACTTATACAACGCGCCATGATAAATGTACAAAGCGTAATTTATAACGTTGTGTCAAAAATGTAAACTCATTTAACTGGGGTCATTATTTAACAACTTTTAAATTCTTTCAGTGCAATGAAATAATAAATTAGGTTCCTAATGAACATTCAAGAATCTGACGGCTTTTTAATATATCTTCCTGCGTAGAACCATTTGTATAAACTACGTCAAGTTTTTGTCTTGAAAAAACGAACTAACTAACGTGGGAATGTTTACTTTTTTTTCTCAACCGAGGTAGAAGCATTGAGTGTTGCTGCCAAGTTTTTTTTTTCTTCAATGGATGAGCTTTTTGGCTTTAATTTATAACTTTCACTAAGTTATTGTCTAGCCCCTTATGATTCACACCAGGTACGTAGTGATGTATTAGTATTCAGGTATAGTATGAAAGCTATTTAAATTCACTTTTGTAAGCTATTTTATAAGCCTTACATGATAGACGGTGAGCTTGTATTTGATTTTTAGTTCAAACACGTTTTTAAACTGTACTGCTTAAAACTAACAAAATATAACTTGACATCGAATCTGAGACCGCTCGCTTTATAAACAAGGCAATTACACGTAATCATATAATAATAGTTTTATCATTTACTCCACACGAGAAAAAATGGAATATTGGAGTTCTAGGCTTAGCCCAGAAATGGCTGGCCGTATGTTAGGTTTTTGAATTGCAAGAGATTTTTATAACTGCCTTTTAAGGCTAGGTCATACCTTGATAGACGAGAAAAAAAAAAAAATTTTATATCAATAATAAATCAATAATAATTTTAAAAAATTATAGGTAAATAATTTTTTAAAATTATTATTGATTTTTTGTGATGCATGTATTGCTTATCTTCGTATATGTTTCGTGCATTAGATTTCAGCTCAATAATGAAATTACTGAGATTTATTAGTGTAAAATAGTATGTTCGTATCTGTAAAGTGCGGTTTGAGACAGTGCTACGAGTACTAACTGGCGTCTCATTAATCAACTCAGTTTATTTATGTCTCGGATTAGCCACCCTCTCGCTCTACCCGCGCCGGTTATGTCTCTTTAGTGGTTGACTTAAAAGTTCAAAGCTTTGATTTTACTTGTGGTGTGATTTTAGTCTGCAAAAATTACTCTTCCTTCTGCGTTTTGAATATTTTCGCGTTTTTTATAGGAATTGTTGTTTTACTTAATGTTTTTCAGATTTAACCTATTTCCTGAATAAAGCTTCCAGTAATTAAAGATTTATGGGTTCTGTTGTTCTTTTCTTAAATTATTTATGCGGTGACGTCCACGTCAGTCATGTAATGTTTATGTATATCAAATAATTTACGTATTTGAGCATGCGAAATGACGACTTCCTGTCCTGAGCGTTTCGTTGTAACTTAGTGTTTGGAATCGTCGCATATGGAGGTCGAGCAATCTAATAAGACGGAATTGCAGATTGCTTTCCGACGTAGTTTTCGTTTAACATATTTATACGAGGTCCTACACTTAATGCTTAATAAACTAGAATGATATAATTTATCTGCGTACAAATGTCCTACGACATTCTGTCTTGCCTACGTGTGGTGACGGCTTGAAGAAACAATGTAATTACTTACTTTATTGCCTATTTAGGCATGTCATTACGTATTATGTATTTAAGACGATACCAAAATAGCTTCGTGCATTTTTCTATGTACGAAGTTTTCATTGTTTCTTTAGATTGAATGGTTAGAGCTCTAATTTTTAAGTATATGTTTTTTCAATATATGATCTAGGATCGCATCAACTCAGAAACACGATTGAAAAAAGTTTTCTCGATAGAAAATCTTGGCGAAACAACCTCTCAAAATTTTTATTTTTTTCATTTGTCGGTCTATTATCGCGTATTAACTAATGAAATAACTTTAAAAACATAATTAACTATTATATGTAGAAACACGTAAATCAGAATTAAAATATATTTAGTAGATTTTGAGTAAATAGGAAAAGTATGCCTAATTCTTCATTTTCTGTGCCTACTGGCTGTGTTAATATGTACGTGTCGGCGATGATATACGATAATATTGATGTAGGCCCTTAAGATAACATGTTTAGCAAGAGGGTTTAATCAAAAGTGCAGTATAATAGACTTCCCAATGCGAAAGAGATCCCTGCGTATTGGACGTTTATAGCTATATATAGGTAATAACATTGCAGTATTATTCTTGGATACTGTATTTGACCATTCAGGAATTTTTAAGCATAATTCAAATACCCTGCCCTGCATTATCTTCACACCCCTTTTTGTTGTAAAATACATTGAATTGCAAAAAAAAACCAATAATAATAAAATACCCATGGAGTTTCTCATCTGTTCTTCTTCATAGGATTCACTTTTGAAACAGACGCGTAGCTTCTGACTTTTAAGAGAGCATTTATAATAATCTGGCCTATTTGAAATAAAAATATTTGACTTTGACAAGCTCAGAGAAAGTGGATGTTGTAATTTTTTGTGGGATCATAATTATCCTTCTAAATTTACTTAGGAAAACAGCAAAAAGTTTCTATCAAGTAGAGTTGATAGTATTTATTCAGCTTTTTCATAATTTTGTTTAGCAACATATATTTCTTTTACAGGTGATGATGGCCCTGGCCTCCCACTTACAATCAGTAGAGGCTGAAAAGCAGAAACTCCGTACCCAAGTGCGAAGGTTGTGCCAAGAGAATGCATGGCTTCGTGATGAGCTGGCCGCCGCTCAACAGCATCTGCAAGCTTCGGAACAACGCGTCGCTCAGCTGGAAGAAGAGAATAAACACTTGGATTTCATGGCTTCTATCCGGTGAGTGATTTTTACGCTGTCTGAATAAAATAAAAGATCGAAACAGTGGTTTTATCGAGGTGGTAGAATAAAGTTAAGTAAGTTGTCACGGTCACGGAAACCTCAAGCATGACCAATGTGTCTCAAAATCTGCCTAATGCTTCACAGCATCGTAAGCGAAACCTGTATAATAATTGTATATTTTCTCCGTATAGCAAATACGACAGCGATGTGAACGAGGAGTCTGATTCAAATCGTGAGAAGAGTGAGAAGAAACGTGACGATCCAATGGTGGACCTGTTCCCTGATGATGATCACGAGGACAATAGAAACAACAAATGTAAGTAATTTATTAATTTTTGCATGCTTTTTACTTAATAAATCAAATTATGGTGGAAAAAGTGAAAACGCCCGAAGTGGGACTTGAACCCACGACCTCGGAATACCGTTCCGAAGCTCTTCCAACTGAGCTTATGGCGGTCTACTTGCAACACCCTCAAATCAACCACCATAGCTGTTACTCGCACGAGTTTATATATTTTTCAAGTCCCACTTGCGGCATTTTCACTTTTTCCACCATAATTTGATTTATTAAACAAATGTAAGTATCTGGATATTTTTACCAAATTCCTGGCAGGTACAGGAATCTACACTAATCACACGTCCCTTTTTAAACATCATCATGACTTTTGTAAATAACAGAAAAATGACCTCTTCTTTTTCTAGCAGTTAAAATAAAAAATAAAACCATATTTTTCGAAATAAAACTACTCTATGATCAGATGTATGAGTGTGGATGAAGCCTAGGATGTGTGTTTGGATTGTAGCAGATGGCGCTCTATTGCCCCGCCTACCCCCAAGGGAAAAAGGCGTGATGGTATTGATGATGATGATAAAACTACAGTATTATATCTAATGCCTTCGTCTTGTTATTTTTTCTATATCTTGTATGTATATATTCCAGCCATGTCTCCAACCCCACCATTACACTTCGCGCAACAAGTGAACGCTGGCTACGAGATCCCAGCTCGTCTCCGAACCCTACATAACCTGGTGATCCAGTACGCGTCTCAGGGTCGCTACGAGGTGGCCGTGCCACTATGCAAACAGGCTCTTGAAGATCTGGAGAAGACATCAGGACATGATCACCCTGATGTTGCTACGATGCTTAACATATTGGCACTTGTCTACAGGTAATATTCGATTTTTTTAGTTTTAAAAGTGCTATAATATGATATCTATTTAAATAGTTATTTAATAAACGCTTTCAGTGCAACTTGATGATTGGCTTTATTTTAACCGACTTAAAAAAAGGAGGAGCTTTTCAATTGTCTGTATTTTTTATGTTTGTTACCTCATAACTTTGGTTGGGCGAAGCGATTTTAATGATTTAATTGTAAGCTGGTCGTTCCCGTGAGGTCCCATTGGCACCAGGTCAGGATCTGATGGTTATTAATAATCAATCTACGATTACGAATAGATTTTTACTCGCTTATCACAAAGATATTTCTATCTCCTGTCAAATTTTCAATAGAGAATGCTGTTATCAGTAGCTTATTGATATGCAAGCAATTATAAAACTATAGATTAGTCTGACTTCGACACCAAGAATCGAGTATAGATATAATATTGAAAACAGCCGTTAGTTGACGTGACCATGGTTTGATGACCTATATATTTCGATGTAAATGGTATGGAACGATTCGAGTGCTTGTCTAATTCGTACTTAGGCAATTTTTCTTCACACTTTGCCTGTAAACATAATCAATTGTTATGAAGATTGATTGTGATTCATCTTATTAAATATAAAATAACCATTGTTAACAGGGACCAGAACAAATATAAGGAGGCAGCCAACTTGTTGAACGATGCCCTGTCCATTCGTGAGAAGACTTTGGGTGAAAACCATCCAGCTGTCGCAGCCACTCTTAATAATCTGGCTGTGTTGTATGGGAAACGAGGTAATTACCATACAATCGCTACATACATACTTTAATTTTGGGTCTGCTGAAAACGGTAATAGTATTGGGAATAGATAAATCAATTTGGTAGTTCTAAGATTCACTGGAACAAAGCATAAATGTTTGCACGGTGACCACTTGATATGTTGTAGATTTTCCCTAAATTCATGTTAGTGATTGTTTGTTAGATGCACTGTACTTTTTCCAATGAATGTTTGAAGGAATATTGAGCGAGCAAGGCAGCGGTTGCCCAGAGTGTAAGGGAAGTGCAGAAGACTGGTGATATGTCCTGCACATCTCACATGCTTAATACAATAAATAATACAATTGTCGAATTATGTTCTACATGTGATATTCTGAATTGTAATGCTAGTGTTTTGGTTTTACTGTAAGCTTGCATGTAATTAAATAAATAAATAAATAAAAGATTGTAATTATGCCTGTTATACAACGTGTTGCAGAAAGGTGTAGTCATAATTTAAAGTTGCATTAGATAGGCCTTAAATATTATAAATATTACAGTTACACATAGAAAAATACAGTAGGTAAGATTTTTTTTGTTTATTGCCTACTATTAAATAACTACCAGGAGTGCATCAATTATGAGATGTTTACGGTTTATTGAATGCGATTGAACCTTACGATAAAAGATGACCTCATAGTAGTGTTGTAATTAAAGAAGATCAATTAATTTAATAAATTAATTCAACTTTTATGAACACATAAAAGTCATAATATAACTAGTATGTATTTGTAATTACATCCATGCCTAGTGCCTAGTCACCTAGTCAGTTTTACTTGAGTGTTTACTAGAAAGTCCTGCTTATGAACTAAAGGTACCTATATGTCGTATTCTAGTACAAACTATATTCATTTAAAATTTCATAAAAATCTGCCGAGCCATTTAGAAGCGAAATGATGACTAACACTACATGTGAATGTAATTTTAAATGTCTAATTAAAAAAGAAATGTTAAATTTCCCGTATTAGATACAAGAAATTAAACATATTTATGTTCAGTTTCATAAACTTTTTTTTTTTCAGGCAAGTACCGTGAAGCGGAGCCTCTTTGCAAACGTGCCCTTTGCATCCGTGAGGCAGTCCTTGGTCGTGATCATCCTGATGTCGCCAAACAACTAAATAATCTTGCACTACTTTGCCAGAATCAGGTAAATAAAGAAATAAAATTATAAATATTTATGGACATTTGACACGACGTCCTCTGGTCCCAAACCAAACTGTATTTCTATGCTTGTGTTATGGGTACCAGTAATATTATATGTTAGTATTTATTTGATTGGACTAGGTAATTAAATTAAAAACACGAATTGAGCAAAACGACGGAAACAATATTTATACAAGAGCAGATTACAGAGTATATTATTTTTTAAACGTCATAATATGACAAGTGCACAATATTCATAATAGATGGCGTTCAGTGTTGCAATTAATCATTTCAACATTCAAAATACGGGTAGACTACATAAACTACTTATCTATTGTAAATACATACATATTAGAAATATACATTAGAATCAAGCATTCATATTTCGAGAATAGAAATATAGCTTACTTTGGGGTCAGAGGATGTTGTGTGATGTCTATAACTATTTATTTTTAATTAAAGCTTTATAAATTTAACATGTGTTTATTTTTAGAATAAATACGAAGAAGTTGAGCAGTATTACCAGCGCGCGTTGGAGATCTACGAGAGCAAGTTGGGACCCGACGACCCCAATGTTGCCAAAACTAAAAATAATCTCGCCTCTTGCTATCTCAAACAGGTATGTTAATATATGTAAATATTTTTTGTAAAGATATTAAATAATTTGTGTTATGGGTACCAGAATAAGTATAAAATACATCTACTATTTTTTTTGTAAATACATACATAAAATACATAGAAACACTCAGACGCAGTACAAACATTTGTATGACAATTAGAAAAATCACACAATTAATTGTCCCGAGCGGTAATCGAACCACGAGGGTCGTTGTCAAAAATATCATCAAAAAAGGACTTTTTTAATTTTTTGTTTCACTAAATGGTTGTTAGAGATAATCTCCGCATTGGCTGTTCAGTTTGTGACAAGACTTTTAAACGATTAGGTACTCGATATTTTTTCATATTTTATCCAGCAGAGTTGACGTTGTAGTAGCAAAGTTTTTATTAGGGTATAATCAAGATTTTTTTTTTTAAACTCTTTTAGATTAGGCTACCAATAATCATAATGTAATAAATAAATCATAATAAAACTACTTTTTACGGATTTAGACGCGTATATTTGTTTTAAATTTTGGCCCGACGTTTCGAAAATTTTGCAGTCACCATGGTCACGGGGGAGACTGAGACCGTAACGTCGGCCCAAAATTTAAAACAAATATACGCGTCTAAATCCGTAAAAAGTAATTTTATTTAAACAGACTAGTCGCGCAAGTGTATTAAATCATAATAATTTTTATTACAATTTTAGGGCAAGTACAAGGAAGCAGAAACGTTATACAAACAAGTTTTGACAAGGGCACACGAAAGAGAATTCGGAACTATCGACGGTGAGTACATTATTTTTAAACAATGGCCGTTTTTTGATAAATTGGCACCTGATACCATGGTATAGAGCATACGGTTGTGCCCTTATTTAAGGAAGACCTATGTCCAGCACTGGCCAAAAAGAAAGGAAAGAAATACTTAACTTATCCATTATTATATACCACTTTCTTTACTCTAGATTTTCATGCTTTTAACGACAATAGTATTTTGTTTAAAAAATCTCTAAGTCTTTTTAGGGTTTCGTACAAACCCTTATAGGATCACTCCGGTGTCTGTCTGTCCGTCTGTCAAACTTTTTTTACTCAGCAACGGCTGAAGCTATCAACTTGAAACTCATACGATATGTAGATCTAAGCGGTCCCTTGCTGCAAAAAATACAGTCAACCTTTTACCTCTACGCATTTAAAAGATATAACCGAATTATGACCATTTTTAAGATATTTCCGATATGCTAGGGAATCAAAATTCACAGGTTACTTCCCGTTGCCCTTGAGCCTTGAAATTTGGCATAGATCAAGTCTATATAGTGCTGATATAGGAAAAAATCCAAAAACTTATAATTTGTCATCACATCACAAGTAAAAAAGTGTTTATACTAATACCAATTTATGAAGTAGCTGAAATGTAGGCGATTCCTTATGTTGCAACTACAAAATTAAGTTGGTGAGTTGTTTTGAGTTAAATTAACTGATTATTTGAATGCAGTCACTTATGTTTATATGTCTAGTAGGTACGAAACCCTAAGTGTGCGAGTTTACATCATCGCTCTTGACAGGTTTTTTTTATCTTAGTTAAATTTTGTATGGCTGCTTTTTATTATATTTTATTATGTAGAATTATTTTAATTAATTTTATTTACCATTTCAGAGTATATAGCATCATTAAAAAAACCTAAAAAATAACATTGATCCTGTTTAGTGTAATAGTTTTAAAAATATAGTAGAAAATATCTACTTGTAACATTCCTAAAATATTGTTATAAAAATATTAAATCGAATTTATACAATAGTGGTTATTAGATATCTCTTTAAATGCAGATGCAATTATCAAAAACATGTAATAAAGTCTTGATTTGTTAGCATTTTAACCAAATGTAGTTATTTTCTCTGTAAACTCAGGCCCATTATCGTTCTACTATTGGGCACGGGTCTCCTCCACTTCGGTAGGGTTTGTGGTCTTCTGCCACGCTGACCAGGCGTGTTGGGATAGGATTTAGTTTCGAGTTTTCCGTCTCTCACAGTAGATGTTAATTCCTTATAACATCTGTGTATCCCTTGTATAACCCTTAGCTCTTACAGCAACCTTGGAAGGGAATGGAATCTTATATCTGTCACCACACTTAGGATTTTGTTGATAAATCTTTTTGTGATTATACGACACTTAAGACATAAATGCGAGTCACTCACATTTATTCAAAGATGTCACTACATTATCATAAATCCGACATATGCTTTACTCGAAATATGTATACTACCTACGCAACGCGCGGTTCTATTTGCATTTTAAAGAGATAACTAACCATTTTACATACTTTAAGAGAAATAGCAAAAGAACTGAAAGAAGGTTTCTTTCCAAAGTTTCTTATGTGGTGTAATCTAAACTCGAGCATGATATTTATTGTCCCAACTTGAAGATAAGAATTGTATCACTATAATAATTGATTCTTATAGTTTATTTCAATTTGCGTATTATGCTGTTTTTCTACAGTATGTTTTTGATAAAGGCTGTATTAAATAAACTAAATTATAGTGGAAAAAATGATAACCATAAGTCCCGCTCATGGTTATCATTTTTTCCACTATAATTTAGTTTATTTAGTAAAAGCATAGCAAGTCAATTGCAAAAATTCATAAATTAAAGGCTGTATTGTTATATTCATAAAATTTCTAAAGTTCGACCAAAGCACAAATTTATTATTTAAATTAATATTAATCACATTATATATGATTTATGTTATTATCGTGCAAATATTTATATATTTTTTTCTCGAATGTGTAAAGAATGTGTGGGTAGTGAAATAAAAACACAAAAACATCGCATGTTAGTGTGTATTTTGTTTTTAGTGAAAGTTTTGTAGTTTTTTCTAGTTTTGATTTCTTATTGATATTAAGTAATGCATAGCAATATTATATTTCATATTTTTTTGGTAGATACAATAATAATGTTAAAATTTCTAGAATAAAGACCAGCGTAGACCTTGTGCATGAGTAGTATACGTATACGTACCTACTTCATACGTATACATCCACGCGACTTTTTAATATGTCAAAATGGCGTAACTACTGCTGTATTAGCCCTTTTAATAGACCACGCCTCGTAAAAGGGTTTTCCTTTTCGCAGGGTATCACACAGCAATCTTACGCAACTAATGAGGGCGTAATCCTACAATCATGAGCGTAGTCCGTATTTGTCTTACATAGCTTATAAAGAAACAAAATTCCGCATGAATATTCTAGCAGAAGATTAAAATATTAGTGCTTTTTGACTTAACGAAAAGAAGCGAAGATTTAGGAGCTCCTCCGGAACCTAAATTCTGGCACACCTGTTAGCCAAGACATACAACAGACGTGCGCGTACACTTGTCTTGCGTTGGTCTTTATTGTATGCTTCAACGTTTCAATTAACGTCCAGTACATAAAATATGTAAATATTGTTTATTTTTATAGATACTATTTCTTTCTATATAAGATCTCTGTTATGCATTTGAGTTAAATTCATAGGAATGAGCTTTTTATATTGCCATTTAAGAAAAATATGGTTACTACTAGTTTTAGACACTGCTTAGCGTATAAAAATCTTGTATTTATTTTAACCAATGCAGTGTAGTTTAGAAGAATTCGTTTATGCTAAGTATAATACCTGAACTCGGCAGTGCTAATTCGGACTTAGGTTAGAATGAATTAAAAACCATTAAAATACTTGGAAATAATTATTATTGTGAATATCTTGAGGGATGAATTATGCTGAAATCTCTTTTATACGGTCGAGGTGATTTATTAGAGCGATCTTTCGTAGATGCTTCAAAACCCAAATTTAGACTAAGCACCTGAGCACCTTAGATTTAGATACCTAAAATATACTCATAAACGGAATTTGGGCAGCTATTTCTTTTTGTAAGGCAAAAAAGCTACACGCATTGTTTCAATGAAATACACGATTTTAAACTTAGAAAACGATTATAGGGATTACTTTAAATTAATCTTGACTGTGAATTACGATTCAAGAATCAAGATATTTTTAACATATTGATCCAATCTCTATTGCCTTTGCTGTGTACTAAGGGAATTTGGAGGATTGCACGTTTAATTATAGTTTGGGCACATAATGAACACATTGAGCAAATTTTTTATGTTTTGAAGCCAGTTCCCACTATTGCCTACCTAATTGTTTTTCTTTAAAGCCTTCGCGGCAGGGGTTGTCAGCATTATATATTTTTTAGTGGAATACCGGAACGTTTTCGGAATCCCATTGTTATTAATCTTCTATCCTGATATCTTTATAAAGTTTTTAGAAGGTTTTGGCATTACAGTTATGGCTTTTAAATAATACCTTCTGTATCTTAAGTTATTGATATTTTTTTACTTTATGACTGTAAAGACTGCTGTAAAAATATTCTGTTGATTAATTCAAATACTATTAAAGGATATAGTAACAAACTGCTTTGGTTTATGATAACAAACCAGAAAACCACCCATAATCAATTTGAGAAATGCTGGCTACCCTCAATAGTAAAATTTTTAATTGCGTTTAATTGCTAATGTTCCTTTTGCATTCGGTTTTTATTATTTAATTAAACAATTTACTCATGTGTCTAAGTGTCTATGTACCCTAGTTTCAAGTGCCTTGAAATTGTCTTAATTATATCGAATGATAACATAGACATTACATGAAACAGAGTAGAGATACGAATTGTTTAGTAACAAAATGTTTCCAAAATGAACTATTATTGTTATGCTGATTTCCAAAACATTTCTGTTATATTTAATTTTGTTGCTTAGGAGTTTTAGCTTTATATGTATATGTATTTTATTGAAAAAGTTTTGCTAATATTTAGTTACTAATTTAAATCGGAACTTCATAACTATTACAAATTAAGTACTTAAAACTCATTATATGTGACTATTGGGGTCTCGGGTGACTTTTCCCTAATATTACAGTTAAAATACAATATTTGTAAAATCGTTTAAAAAATATGTAGCAACAATTGCTAAATTTATTGCGGGTAGAAACTAAATAAACTCGTGTTCGTATTAGCATTTGCATTTTTTTTGCATCGCGGTATAATATCTAGTCCTTCTGAGTTTACGTATTTTTTTACCCCCTCTTCTTGTCCATACCGGGCCATGACATAGTGCCTTGAGCCTGACCATAACCCGGCATTCCCGGTTATTCGAGGCCCGACTCGGGGGAAGGGACATGATGTGTACTTGGCCTCTCTCTGGAACGCTTGGTGAGCGGGCCACCCGGCACATTAAATTAGTTTGCTCCTCTCCGAGTAGGGGCGCTGACGACCCTTAACAATGATGTAGTATACCTATATGCCATTATTGCGAAGTTCCGATTTATAGTTTCTATAAACAATTTTTGTTAGTGCTCGCTATATAGTAATATAAAAATTTTTTTTTGCTTCCTTAATGATTGAGCAGTTTATATTATAGTTTATTATTTTGTAATTTAAATTGTTGTTTATGTATTTACTAGTCAACAATTATCTAACCAGTATTATTACGTGCTTTACGTTGTATAAAAGTGGTTTAACCTATGAAATAATCCTAGACGGAAACTTTTATCAAGTTGTGCAATTAAACTCCCCCATTAAGTAATAATAAGTCCTTTCAGCACGCTATGAATCCTACATCAATCATATTTACTGTACAGAACATCTAAGAACAGTAACGAAATGTCCCTAATATAAAATATTGCTCAGTAGGTTGCTAATGAAATGCTTGCCTAACCTGAGATGCTGCTATCCATTAAATGGTCTCCTTATAAAGACTTCGTTTGGAAGTTAGAACGTCTTTAACCGACTTCAAAAAAAGGTTCTCAACGCTTCTGTATGTTTCTTTTTTTTTGTTAGTCATCTCATAACTTTTTAGGCGAAGCGATTTTAATGATTCTTTTTTTATTTGAAAGCTGGTTCTTCCCGTGTGGTCCCGTTTGCACCAGGTCAGGATCTGATGATTATCTCTTAAGAAATCGAGAAAAGCCCTCGAATTTCAAAGGCACACACACACATACTATGTATCTAAATTATCAAAGAGTAGACTATCGAGGTAGTCTCATGAAGTCAGTTCAACTTTTTTTTAATACTCAATTCTTTACACTACCTAGTGCTGTTAGAACTATTATTTACCACAGTTATAACGTTGGCTAGTAAATACTACAAAATAAATAGATTTGTCTTCCTATACTATGCCAAATATTTGAATGACCAATTTGTATGCCAAATAAAACCGCTGAATATTATTTATAAGTATGTCAATTTATTCTACTATTGTTATTGATTTATATTAAATGGAGATCGTATATTTTATTGGTTTATTTAATTATTGTTTTTTAATTTAACTTGGACTTCCTTTCGTTGTTTTGAAATCGATGTATAGATCGAGGACAAGTAACGTAAGGTCTGGCTAAATGGTACTGCATAGGATAAAGACGTTTTATATGACGTATAGCCTGTATCATAGACGCACACATAGATACATTTCCACACACACAGATATGTAAGTGGCTTCAAGCCGGCTGAGAGATGTAGCCAAAGACTACATCTGGTAAATCACACTGTGTGTATTGTATTGAAAAATTTTATGTAGTTAGAATAACGATATATATTTGTACAAATGATATCTAATTATTGGAACTTTACAACAAAATAGTAATGCTTATGTTTCAAAAAGAAATACTGCTTTTCATTTTTTGTATTAATAGAAAAACACTAAAGCAGTCTTTATTTCAGAGCCAAGCTAGTTAAAATTTCACCCTTAATACATTTGAAGATTTTTTTTCAAAGGGTTATTCTATCATAAATATTTTTCTTTTTTTCTAAAGTCCAAGTTTGAATATTCCTATTTACCAGGTCCCTAAACAAAATTACAATGCAGTGTGTATTGGATATTAATGTGAAGCATTTAAATGGTGAGTGACACAAGTTTGGATATAGTGTGGCACGGGTAGGAAAGGCAAACGGTACATTGATTTTTTTTTCTAATATATTTTGTATTTTTTTTATATTTTTCTTTTTATTTTATTTTTTCATACTGCCAATGTGTCACACCTTCCCGACTTGTGTCACATCTTTTTTTTATAATTTTAATTTTTTTATGTATTTTTTTTTTGTTTAACGAATTATTGTGTATATTTCAAGTTGAATTTGTGTGTAAATATATTGTTAGCAATTGGTATATAAACTTATATATTATAAAGATGATTAATTTTAAAAATAGCTTTGTACAGTTTATAGTACTTTCGTAACATTGAGGTTATTTTATTATTGTTTTTTAATAATCATACACGAATCCGATCTTTAACATTTATGTGACGTATTATGCTTATTTTTTTTTAAATTATTAAATTACGTTAGAAATTTTAATATGTTTGTGTATTTATGTTCATAGGTGATAACAAACCAATATGGCAGGTGGCTGAGGAGCGCGAAGAAAACAAACACTTGCAGAAAGAAAACGCGCCCTATGGCGAATATGGCGGTTGGCACAAGGCTGCGAAGGTAATTTGTTTTTTTATTTTACGTTCGTTAGATATTATTCTCAAAGTTTCCTTCCTACGCACAAATAAAAATTCCTATAACACGCACTATCCTCTCGCGGGTCTGCTGGAAAAGATTTCTCAAAGAAATAATAAATAAATAAAAAAGAAGTTTGTGATAAATTAACTGTTTTAACATCTTTACTTATAAAATAAAGTGGCTTTCCGATGTAAATTTCAAGCAATTAAACTACGCAATTGATTTTAATACAATTTTTTTGTGGATAGTGTTTTTAAGAGGAATTTTTATATCTATATTAGATTTGGTATCTTAATTCCACGCGTACGACGTTGCCTCGAGTGGGATTTGAATACCATTTGTCTAAGCGCTGAGATGTTTTAGCAAGTACTTGCACTAATTTTGTTGCCATAATTTACTTTCGACGTTTATGTAAAGTGTATGTACTTGAGGTGATCGAAGCCAATGGAACGGTTTTTTTATTTGGTCCTCACCCTCACCGGGCCGTGGTGTGTGCCTTGAAGTAAATCAATATACGTTCATAGACAGTGTTTATCGCATTGCAGGTTGATTCCCCAACAGTAACGACAACATTGAAGAATCTAGGCGCCCTCTACCGGCGTCAGGGCAAGTACGAAGCTGCCGAAACACTCGAAGACTGTGCACTGCGCAGCCGAAAGGAGGTAAACTTATCAACAATATTATACTTTATTGTATATTTTTATTTCTGTTACGAAACTAGTTCCACTTGATATATGCTTTTTAATATTGGAGAAGTAATTCTGAGTGGTTTATCATTATTTAATATATTTTAGCGGCCGACCTAAATAATACAACGAAAACGCCAAATAGTTTTAATAGCTTATATCTACTTTTCATTAAAACATCTATAATCTATATTGCTTAAATAATAGTAGATTTATATTGCTCAATAGTAAATAAGATGTAGGTAGGATATTTTAAGGATATCTCTAATGCCTGTGCATTAGGATTGTTTTAGCCAAGGCCTAATAATAATTGCAATAGAATTTACACCAAAGTGATTTCAGCACACGCTTTAAAATTAAATTCTTATCTTAATTATTGAGGTGAATGTTCATTGTTCACTCTGTTTTTTACAATTGTTAATTATCTACGTGAAATCTACTTCACACTATTTTTCGCAATTGTTAAATTAGTGACGTGAATGTTCACTCTGTTTTTCACAATTGTCAATTAGTGACGTGAATGTTCACTCTGTTTTTCACAATTGTTAATTATCTTCGTAAATCTTCACTCTGTTTTTCGCAGTTGTTAACTATTGACGTGAATGTTCACTCTGTTTTTCGCAATTTTTAATTATTGCCGTGAACGTTCACCCCGTTTTTCGCAATTGTCAATTTAGGCGCTAATTGTGCATTTTTATCTACTAATGATTTAATGTCTTATACTGAAAATTGTGTATATGATTTTAAAATTGAAATGTATTAAAATCAATTTAATACTAATAAATTATATTGGCTAAATACCTTACACAGTTTAAACTGAACTATTAATTTTGCACGCTGCCTAGCACGTACAGCAAGTAAGTCACTGATAAAAAATATAATGAGACTGATGAAAGAATGCGTTACTACTTAAAAATTGGTTTTAATTAATGCTAAAATGGAAGATATGTTCACGGGCTAATTATTACCGATTATATATTACTTAAGGGCCTACATCAATATTATCGTATATCATCGCCGACACGTACATATTAACACAGCCAGTAGGCACAGAAAATGAACAATTAGGGATACTTTTCCTATTTACTCATAATCTACTAAATATATTTTAATTCTGATTTACGTGTTTCTATATATAATAGTTACTTATGTTTTTAAAGTTATTTCATTAGTTAATACGCGATAATAGACCGACAAATGAAAAAAATAAGAAATGAGAGAGGTATTTTCGCTAAGATTTTCTATCGAGAAAACTTTTTACAATCGCATTTCTGAGTTTATGCGATCCTAGATTATATATTGAAAAAACATATACTTAAAAATTAGAGCTCTAGCCATTCAATCTAAAGAAACAATAAAAACTTCGTACCTAGAAAAATGCACGAAGCTATTTTGGTATCCTCTTAATTATATTTGTAATAAATCAATTCCTGTTTCCTAAATAATTTGACTCTTTTTTGTTAAGAAAAAATAGTACGGAATATTAAAGAAAAAATCGATTGCTAGATATGTAGTCAGAATATAAATAAACTAGCTGTTACCCGCAACTTCGTACGCGTGTAATTTAGAAATCAAACCTTAACAAATTTTACAAGAAAGTAAAGATAGCAATGAAAGTGCATTCCTAGTATTCATACCCTCCGTGACGGATTAAAAATACAAGTGTCACCACCCTATCTCCTCCCAAGGGTGCTGTATAAGTCAGCTAAGGGATATTGCACACATAACATCTTCTGTGAGAGACGGAAATCTCGAAATTAAACCCTGTGCCAACACGCCCGGTCCGCGCGGCACAGTAGACCATAATCCCTTCCAAAGTGGAGGAGGCCCGTGCCCAATAGTGGGACGTCAATGGGCTGGAGAGAGAGTATTCATACCTACTTAAAAATATCATTTAGATGTAGTTTCTTTTAATTTTTATTTTTCTTTAAGTGCAAAATAAAAACAAAACAGACTATGTCAGAAACGCATTCTTTCTGTGGTTTCGTCTTTTAGTAATATAATAAAATTGATTATTTATTGTAGCGTTATTACAATAAGCAATTGATTTATTTTTAATTTATATCCAGAGCAGATTGAATGTATGTCCAAACCAGCAAACAATCTAAACGCGTATGAAAAAGTTAATGGAGTTATAATTAAATTAGAAATACCCTCGTTTTTACATCTTTACAATCGTTGAAAAACTTGACTGTATTTACTTGATACATAATAATATAACAATCTTGATACTTTAACTTATAGGGGTCTTACAAAATCCCATACATTACATCATCTCCGGTATTTACGACAATGTATTTTAAAATGGAATGTACTTTACGGTAATCTGTTAATAGAATTTAATTGACAACTATTACCAGCGTTATGTAATGGCTAATTAATAGTTTGGTAAAGTGTTGCAAATATATTTAATCTGCTCTGGATATTAATCACTATAAACCTTATTTTACGTACCTTTTTACTATTATTAATTTGCACAAGATATCTTTTATGTGGTTTTATTTTCAACGTTCAAAAGAGAAATTGAATTTTTTTATTTTTGTTGTATTCACGGTGACTGGAAGCGATAAATATTAGAAAATCTACATGTTAATTTATTTAAATCGGAAATAGAACCTCTAAGTTTGGTCGGTGTTGAGGACCATTGAATATGCAAAAAAAACATGTTTATTTTGGCAAGAAATTATAATATTTCTCGTTATGATATTAAGTATTAGTACCAATTCTACGTGCACAATTAAACTTAACTAAAGAATGAAAACAACTATGGTGTATTTTGATCAATTGGCTATTTTGTTGTACAAATTCATATTAATTTAAATCGTTAGTCTATAATGAACAGTTTTTATAACAAGAAAGTTCAGTTAACATTGTCGAATTGTGTTAGTGACAATATCCTGTTTCATTTTTAGTTTAGTTGTCTACGTGAAATTAGTACGATTGTTTAGCACAGTTATAAAAGATTGGTTTTCAGTGTGTTACCACGCTTAAATATTTATCTTACAGGTGGGTAATTCTTAGCGAAATTTTTTTTATTTAATTTTGGTGTTTTTTTGTAGGGCTAAAAGTATATTTATAATAAAACCAAAGAGAGTCGTTGGTAAACGGGATATTTTAGGTTGAATTAAACAAATAGTAATAGTGAGATGGTTTCCAGAAATAAACTAAGGATCAATAGTTCAAAAATGGCATAAGACAACAGAATGTTGTGATTTTTAATAAAGAGTCTCTTAAAAACTGAAGAAGTAAAGATTGTTTCATTTAATTTTGATTTTAATTCAAACGAAACCTTGTTGTAGTATCGGACAATATTTACAAATGATTTTTTATGGCATTTCTGATCAATTAAAGATGAATAAGAATGAATGCCATTTTTGGGCTATTGCTAATCTTATTAAATCGTATTTCTAAAATACGCTTCGCTGTAGGCGTTGGACATCGTGAAGCAGTCCCGCGCCGGTCGTATGAGGCACGCTGGCCGCGACGGTATGGAGCCCCACGTCGATGTTCACGATGAGGTTAGGGAGTGAACCGCTCTCAGCTCTGTACATATCTGTGTGTGTCCATGTTCACTGCAGCTTTGGTGGTTTCGTTTCAATACAGCATTCAGTGTAAATACAATACATACTACTAATTGAACCGACCTAGAAATTTCACGAATATTTTCTTAAATATGAAATGAAATGAAATGAATGAAAATGAAAAATCATTTAATCACGTAGACACAATTTTTCAGAAAAATTATGTGCTTATGACATGTCCAAATTTTTTTTCCCTACCACCGGTTCAGGACGCAATCTGCTGACAAGAACCGGCGTAAGAAACTTAGCAGAGCTTTTAATCAAATCAATATTTTTAAATTAAATGTCAATTATACTTACAATGCTAATAATAACTACATATATAGAATATAGCTAACAATATAGAATATGTATTGCTCCAGAGCAACCTACTCCCAAGCTTTATCATCTTTAATATAATCAGAAATTTTATAATACGCCTTTTTACATAATTTATTTTAATGATTTTTTTAAATGATTTCTCGCACAGCTATACCCAGATGTAGTGTCAACATCACTCAGTCGGGTTAAAGCCACTTACGTATCTATGTGTGTGTGAAAATCTATCTATGTGTGTCTATGATACAGGCTATACGTCATTATTCTATGAAGTACGATTTAGCGAGGCTAAAGTTACTTGTCTTCAATTTTAAACGTCGTCCCACAATCTCGTTACTTGCGATTACTAAATAAAAAAAAACTGTCAAATAAGATATTTGCATAATTCTAACACTAAAAAAAATGGTTGAGACAGATTTATCTAAAATGAGACATCAGATTACACAATACAACGTACGAATTTAACACTCAAATGATTACTATACACATATAAAGCTTATGATAAAAACATAATTTAAAATCTTAAGTCTTTTTAATAGAAACGAAACCACTTCATGGGTCGCACCGTAATGTCCGTACTGTTCATTGTTAAATGGCGCGCACTATTCGAATAATGTTTCTATCACAGAGAGCATAGCCACAGCTCGCATGTCCGATGTTGTCTCTCGTAGCACTGGGGGATTGCACTTAATGTCATCTACAATATGCGTATAATTAATATATAGTATTAAAATATAGGCATGTATAATAATAGCTTCTGAAGACTGGTTATTACTGGTTATAGGATTAGTGGCTATAAACAAGATTATATTAACAAATAATCAAAACAAAGTAATGAGTGCGGACTTTGACAGTTCAATTTCACAGTTCAATCAGTTAGATTTAGACAGTAAGGTCAAAGTCCACACGCATTGTACGGTTTTGCGTCCGTGTTATTCAGTTATTTCGTACACATTTTACATAATGGGGCCTACGATGGCCCCCCCAGCCTTACTATCCAATAGTCTTTTGAAGCTATTTACTGACATCCAACAAACGAACATAGGTTTGATTCATTTTTCTCATTGCAACTGCATACTATATTCCTGATAGCCAATCATATTCATAATTTGAAACAAAACGTATACTATTTTTATCTTCATATATTGTTTTTAAACTTAGTATCAAATGTAAAATTATTCTTGGGTAGGTTTCAATCGGTAAAAAAAATTGAAAGAACTTTAGTATCCCTGTACGCTATTTGTTTCATTTGAGAGTAGTGATCTCCCAAAAATCCGTATATAAATCATATATTTTTATTTTACTTTCAATACTATAGTTATTATATTTATTTACCTTTTGTTTCATAATATTCGAATCATTTATTCATTAACTAAGCCGTAGGAGTTCATTGCTGATTATACGCCAACTCTAGTGAACTTTTGTCTCTTTTTATTCATAGAATTACTTCACACATTTGATCAATATTACGGCTTCACATCAACTTTGCCTTGTGATCCGACTGGCACTTCACATTTTTCAATTTTCAAGCTAGACGCCTAGTTTACACAAAGTTTCATTTCATTGCAAAATCTATATGCCTAAAAATATTATCATAATAGTTTTATAATTGCCAAGATAATTCTAAACTAGATTTCCAGAACTTAATAAGTGTGTAGCATTTGCGGGTACTCGTATGTATGTAATTATAGGTTTGTGTGATATCTGTACGATGTCATACATTTTCATACATAACTACGTCGCATGCACGTATACGTGCTACACACGTATATTTGGCTTTGGCCTGGGTGGTCCATAAAGCCACATGTACTATAAAATTTCTCAATTTGTTAATGATTATCGCCGTGTTAAATATTTTCTGAATTAAATGTTTTAAAATCCAGTAGTAAGATCATTTTGGCAGTTATAATACATTAAAAAATGCTGTATAAATGTTAGGTATAACTTAATCGTCTGTTGTCAGTTAGAAGCCTTTCAAGTGTAAAACCATATTTTTATATTCTTAGCGATCTCATATGCTTTTTGTTTTGTCGATATTTATGTTGTTAATTGTATGTCATGGTTTTTGTATATTTTTATAAGTTAAACTTTGGTTCGCAGCAGTAGCGCCATCACTACATCCAATATTTTCTTCCTCAACGCGTGTGCCCGTTCGCATAATACTCACAAAATACTGAACTGATTTTCATGTGATTTATACCTAATACGGTCACTTACCAACTCGATTATTTTTTCAATTTCATTCTTTTTGTGGCTTCATCATTTTCATCCTTATTCTTATACGCTAGGTATATGTTTAGCTTGAACTACACTTGTTTTTGCTGTTATTTGCACATTATTATTTTGTTTATTTTTCTTTTTTTGTTTGTTTCCTTAGGGCGCGAACCAAGCGAGCGAACCACGCATGAACCTTAAGTCAAAGCTGTTCAATGCTCTAGGGATCAACACCGGGAGTAATGCGCCGCACCAGTAGTCTTTATTTAGTACACCATAGGGTTTAAGTTCACACTCGCTTATCGCACATGGTCCTATGTAGGTGAGCAGGCTTTGTATGCTTATAGTTAGCCATTATATTTTTACCATATATCTGTCTCGCTTGCACTCATAGATTTTGTTATAAAACCCATAAGTGTGAGCGAGACAGTTTAGAAAAAATATAGCAGTAATTAGTAGTAAGTATTAAGACATTTTATACCCGCTTTTTGCACCGAATTCTAAATAACAAGTGCAAAAATATACTCACTATATTAGTAGCAAAGTCTAAAAGAGCTCACAGTCGGATCATGTGCGTGTCACACTTTATTTGCCCTCCATTTTGAATTTTTTGGAAAAATTATTACGCGTGTTAAACGGCATAAGCCATGCGTAGAAGTATTAATTTAATAAAAGAATAACACAAAATTCAAAATGGTACATAGATTAGTTTTATTTATTGGCATGCGATATATTTTTTATTATTAATGAAGATTATATTTAAAAATAATAATATTTTTAATTACAAATGAATGTGTGATAGCAAGCATGAGCCGTCCTTAAAGTATATTATTGGTTTTATAATATAAAATGTTAAAAGGCGGTCTGTGCGCGCTGTTTTAATCTGTGGACACCTTGTACTTGCGTTTTATATAGCCGTTATTTAGATTAAAGAAAAATTTTGAATTGAAAAATTAAAGAAAAGTTTCAACATTATATTTATTTCTCTTAAACATTCTTTAATACATAATTCAAATATGTTTTTAATTCATTTTATTGATATTTTATCTTAAATATATTTTTCTATGCAATAACTAATAAGAAAAACAAATATGTAGGTACCAAGCCACGACTCTCCTTCGAAAGCCTAGTTCCAAAAAATAACTTTCGTGAGAGAGTGTACCAATTCACAAAGACCCTTTCTTCCAGCGTTCTTTTTACGTGACGCGTGCTTATAAAACGCATGAATATTCCAAATTTAAAAAAAAGAGAGACCATAGTCTAATGTTTATTTTAGGATTTTTTTTGCTGAAGAATTATCGACTTTGCAACCTCTAGAACTAAATATATTCTAAGACGTGCTTTGATAGGAATGGATATAAAATTAATATATAACTATGTTTATTTATTAGTTTATGATTTTCATATGGCGCTAGTTACTGTTAATTGAGAAATCTTTAATGCAAAACTAAAGTGATAATGATGAACGAAAAAAAAAACGGCTATACAAAACGCAAGAATACAATGAGAAATTTTAACTGAATTTGCATTTATTGAAATATACATATTTTATAAATAATAATCAATACAATAATTTTTTATTTTATTTTTTTTATTAATTGAGCATGTTTTAAAACAACGATTTTATTTTATTCGCTTACAATTTGTTTTTAATTTGCCGATTGTGTTTTTTTATTATTTGTTTTTTGGAAAGAATGCATACGGAATTTTATGATTTTTACGAGCAAATATTATACTCAACCTTTATATTAATTTCACTTTAGGTATATTTTAGGAACATACAATAATGCTAATTTAATTTAATCTTCATTTAATTTTATTTATAAATTTTAATTTGGTTTAATTATTTCTTAAAACTGACTTTTTTCAGTATACAAAGTAACTGGTAAAATATTATAATTGAGACAGTTCTCGAGCAATGTACTAGCGGTCAACATCGCTTACCGTTTTAACCTAGCAAATGATTCGATGCGCGTATTTCTAACTTTTCTAAGCTAATTTCTAAGTGTTCTAAGCTAACTTTTCTAAGTTTTGAAGCTGTTAAGGCGTAGATGTACACAATCTTTTACCAGTCATCTTGTATATTATTTTTAATGTTTAGAACAATGAATGAAAGGGAAAATAAGAAAAAATATTATACATTCTATGAATAGTATGGTTGAGTATAGCTTTTTTATGATATGTATTTATTGATAATTGTCATAGTTGTCGTCTTTCATCAATAATTTTATGCTTAACTTTCATTCCAGTGTTAGCGTATGTTGATCTAGGTTTTAATGTGAGATTAAGTGATAAATATATAGTATTTTTATATACAATTAATTATTTTAATGGGGGTGCTTGAATTGTGAAGTTTTTTTTTCTATACACAAGACAATGTCGGCATAGAGTACAGTTTAGAATCTCCAATTTTAAAAGTCGCCTCGTCATGTAAATGATAATTTTTATTTTGTCGATAATAATGTCGAATGGTAATTATAAAAATTGTTAATAAATATAATTTATGTAACATTATTTTTTGGTTTTATTTGAATTTAGTATTTATTTTATTTATTATATGTATTTATTTAGTAGTATCCTAATTTTATTATTGTTTCTAGAATTAATATAGAGTGACGGATAAGGAAATCGATTATAGAACAGTTGAGGTGTATAACTTTGCATACTGCTGTCCTTAATTTAGCGAATAGGGTGCAACGCATATACTGCAGAATATTCTTTAGTCCTATGGCACGTCCTCAATTTTTCGGGATACCAAGAAAATATTTAGTTGAACAAGTTGTGTTTGGTAGGGAAAGGTAATTCTAAAAAAGGGAAAAACAACGTTTTATACATACCTATAAAAATTACTCTTGGAGTTTCGTTATCAATATGGTGAGTTTACAGTGTTATGCAATTTATAGCCCAAGATTCGTAAAATTTTCGCAGTAATGGAAAAATACTATATGTTAGATGCTGTGTTAGATTAGATGCATGATGCATCTCATTCTCATATAATGTAAAGTTAATGTTTGTATATTTCATTTCACAACACCTTCCATTTTCCATCGTAGACTTTTCATTTTGTCTGTGGTCGTTTACCGCCATTTCTGTATGTAAAGGCAAAGACATCATGCCATACAGCCTGTTGTCCGACTTTATTAAATGATTCAAATGTTTTTTTCTAATAACCTATATTTTCCAAATTTAAATTGTGCTGTCCAAATTAATAACGTTACTCTGTTTTTTCTTTCCTTTTTTGGTTTGTGTTGTTACCTGTATGTTAAAACTCCGTAGTTTTTGTCATTATGTTTGAATGGAATGGAGTGTAAATTGCATAACACGGGGGCAGGAGAGTGGTCCGGTGCTACGAAGCGCGAGTTTTTCGAAACTGCGCGAATCGTTGCGACGTTCTTCCGCGAGACTGTTCACTCGCCTAGCAGGACGACACTCTGCCCATCTACCAACCGACGTAGACTTCACTGATCCTGAAAGGTAAAAATTAGGTATTTTTATAACCCTAAATACATAGGTACTACGTACTTATAAACTAAAAATAAAAGTGTGTAGTGGCCAGATTTTTTACTTTAGATCATAGACACACCAATTAGCTACTTGCTTTTAAAAAAAATGTAGGTAAAGGTAGTTTAAAAAGTATATTTTTAATTATTTTACAAACTAAACAGAATAATATGTACGACACGCAAATATACCTACTTAAATGTGTAACAGTTGGTTACGACCAGTTCTTTACATTATTTATTTATGTATAATTATTGGATAACGTTAAATAACTAGATCTCGCTTATGTGTTCAATAGAAATAGGTAAGAAATTTTTAGTAATTTTTAGTAATAATAATTTTTATGGTAAATTGGTAAAACTATAATGCTAAATATGTGTCTATCTTTTTCTCTAATTGAACTGACTTATAGGTAATTAGGATGACTAATACATGGTATTTTCCGACAGCATGAAACGCGCAAGCTCACTGTCCGCGCTCAGTAACTCGAACCCGGCCAGTCCTCGACGCAATCAACATCCGTAGCTGACATGGAAGGCTAACATCATAAGATACACAACGTACACATTCATCAGGCTATTGGCATTACAGTCATGATCTTAGCCTACTAATTAAGACGATGAATGCGAAAGATAACAATTAAAAAGAAATGGCACAGTGTACAAAAAAAATTAATTACATTCTTCAATCTGTGGTATAGACTTGTTATAAGAAAAGTAATCCGAGTCGTCGAATGGAAAGAGTTAAAAATACGATGAAATTAAATGAAATAGCATTTATGATATTAAAAAACATGTACCTATTTATAAATAAAACAATTGCTTAGATTTATTTGTAACTTTTTGCTTAGGAAAAGAAATAAACACTGTTTCGTAAATCTTTTAATTTCAAAAATTATGCTTGCCCCGATTTATTCATGACTTTAGATATGTTTTTAATGATCTAGGTAGGTTTATGTTTCAGAAATATTTAATTTAACCTTACGTCACTGATTTTAATTTAAAACTTGCCCTTGGCCATAAAGACGGCACTAAAAATAATCAAATAAAGATATAATACCAATACTTTTATTCGGCGTACAGTTTTACATAATTGAATTTTATCTCATAGTTATGTACACAGGTTATGTAGCTTAACTTGTACCTACGCTTTATTTATATATGCAAAGGCTTTTATTGTCTATATGTTTCAAATAAAAGAAACTAACTAAAGTTACATAACCTACACGTAAATCAGATAATTTAGTAACATTTCTCATCGCTTGATCTATAAGTTTGTTAAATTTTCTAAAAAATCAGCCATATGTTTTATTTTAAAACACGCTACTAATTTTTTTAGTTTTTAAATATAATAATTATTAATTTTTGAGATCTCAGAATTATTATTCCTTTATCGTTTTATTGTACTTTTCTCAAAATTGCCAAACAAAATTTTGTTTTGCGATTTTTTCAATAGAACTTATTTTTAATTTTGTTAGTGGCTATTATTCATAACTATGAATAAATCTAAAAAATAAATATGTTAATTAATCAAATCTGGCTTAGGATATGTGAAGCTGGCTTAGAAAAGCAGATTAAATTCAAATCTGTGCATCTAACTAGGTACTTAAGTACATATTTGTTTGTTACTAAATGCATTTTAAACGACAAAAACGTATATTATTAAGCTGCAATAACTTGGTCTGCCTAGCTTTAGTTAAAGATCTGAATGTCGTTTAAAATCAAATGTCAACTTTCTATATAAAAGAATAACACAGAAAAAATAATATAGATGTCGGTACCGGTACCGATTAAATGTTTTATAAAATTAAGTGAATAAGATACTAGATACTCCTTAATTTTACCGAAATGAATTTTAAATCTGCATGTGGCTGTATTTATTTTTAATATTATGTTAGTGTAACGATTGGTTTTAAATAAAATCATGTTGAAAAAGATTTAGTTGTTTTTTTTTAACAAAATATTGTTGCCCTCTATGGATCTATACTTATACTAGCTGACCCGGCAAACTTTGTTTTGCCATACTAAAAAAAAAAGTATGAAAAATAGATGTTGGCCGATTCTCAGACCTACTGAATATGTATGCAAAATTTGAGAAGAATCGGTCAAGCCGTTTCGGAGGAGTACGGTAACTA
Source organism: Orgyia antiqua (assembly GCA_916999025.1). Classification (NCBI taxonomy): domain Eukaryota; kingdom Metazoa; phylum Arthropoda; class Insecta; order Lepidoptera; family Erebidae; genus Orgyia; species Orgyia antiqua. The sequence continues at coordinate 14,832,105 of OU779869.1, forward strand.
ACACTGTGACACGTGAATTTTATATATAAGACTAGCTGACCCGGCAAACGTTGTTTTGCCATACTAAAAAAAAAAAGGTTCGAAAAATAGATGTTGGCCGATTCTCAGACCTACTGAATATGTATGTAAAATTTGAGAAGAATCGGTCAAGCCGTTTCGGAGGAGTACGGTAACTAACACTGTGACACGTGAATTTTATATATTAGATTACACTGAAGAAGAGAAAAGAGCTGAAGAGTTTGAACGCGCTAATCTCAACAGGCACCTGGTCCGATTTGAAAAATTACTTTTGTGTTGGATAGTACAGGATTCATCGAGCAAGGCTATATAGCATGACGCTACAACCAATAGGATCAAGCAGTAGTAAAAAGGGTGGCAAAAACGGGAAAAATTAATCTAAATTTCACGCGTACGGAGTCGCGGGTATAAGTTAACAATAAAGTGTCCGTACTTTCCTCCATTAGGTGCAATAAGTTACTACCAGCGCAATAGCTGGGTATTCTGAGGCTGAGGCTGAATGCGCTAGAAAACAGTCATAAGCAGATACGAAAGTAAGAAGTGGACTCTACTCCGGATAATTTACAATTTAGGTATTGCCTTAAGATATTGCTCTCTCTATTCCCAAGCGCCGCGCCGAAAAGGCAGCTATAGCTCAGTTAAAGTTTACCTTTAAAAAAGGAAATGAGAGAAGCATAGATTGTTAGACCTAAATACTGTTAGAAAAAGTCGTTGCTCTAGTAGCAATATCAATAAAGAATACAACATAGTGCGATTCCCATACATTTTTATTTGTATAAAGCTTGGTTGTCGAGCCCACTAAATATAGGTACCTAAGCACACAGATTTCCATAACACTAACTAACATTGATGAATTTATTAAAATTACATTCAAAAATTTAATAACATTAAATTTATTTGCAGTTACAAACATGCAAAAATTCAAGAAATATATACATTATATATTATAATGTAACAATAATTTGTTGAATTGAAGTGTCTTACGCTGTGATTACTTAATATACGCTGCAGCGGAACAACGTTTCAGCTTTTAACTTATATTCACATTATGTTCTATTCTAGCACTACAATTTATCTTTTTTTTAAATTGAATATATAACTGTAAGTTACTAATTAATATATCGATGACATATTTCGCGTCCGTGAGAAAGGAAAAATGTTAATGGACAGACCAATTTATAGAGGGGATGAACTGAGAAGTCGTAACATTAACATATTGTAATGACGTAATACCTACTTATATACTTATAAAAGTCATTATGAATAAGAATTCATAATGACTTTTCGGAGGTTTATACGGAGATTTTATGGGAGAGAAAATAAACGTTTTAGCGTAAAAAGACTATTTTATACATATATCAAGTTTTGACAATTTTCGCGAACCGATTTTAGCGAACTTCTAAACCTCCGAGAAGTCATTATGAATAAGACCGTTAGTCAATAATTAGTCTGGGTCCTAAAGGGTCCTTTTCTATATCAATATGAAAAAATAAAAGTACAAAAAAAAATTATATTATAGGTACTTAATTTGTATGTTTAAGTATATATTTATACTTTATTTATATGGCGGCCAAACTTTTGACACAGATATAATGAAGTGTTCAAAATACTATGTGTAATATGTTTTATAACGTCTGCAACACTCATTATATTCTACACACAGATATTCTAATGTAGGGTTACCACAAAAAAGTCAACAGGATTTACTTTAAAGGTACCTATATAATAAAAATATTATAAAGATATAATACTAATACATATTAAAAAGACGAAGAGTTTTTTCGTTTGTTTGAACGCGCTAATCTCAGGAACCACTGGTCCGATTTGAAAAATTCTTACAGTGTTGGATAGTACCTACTTTTATCAGGAAAGGCTATAATAGGCTATATGTATAACATTACGCTGCGACCAATAGGAGCGAAGCATTAGTGAAAAATTACACGGGTACGGAGTCCACAGGCAACGGCTCTAGTAGAAAATAAGGCAACAGTGAAAAGTTAACATATTTGTGCAATAGTTTTAGTTTTTAATTATGTCTTAGCCCAATGATTTATTAAAATTATCTATTTATCTCAATGTCTTAGCCAAATCTGAGTGATTCGACCCAAATCTTGCTGAATGAACTGGTAGAGATATTTATAAACGTTATATTTGTGGTGACGGATTGAAAATACAAGTATCACCATCTCTTTTTCTTCCCATGGTGCTGTATAAGCCAGCTGGGAAAAATACTACACACAAATAAAATGTGTGTCTCTGTGAGAGACAGAAAACTCGAAAATAAACCCATCGCCAACACGCCTGGTCAGAGCGGGACAGTAGACATACTTGCACTCTGCTTAGAGAGAAATAGACTCCAATAGTGGGTCGCCTGGGTAGAAAAAAAAACGTCATTAAAATAATTCATATTTTGTTTGAAGCAGCAGCCCTGACAAACACAAGCAGGACACGAAATAACCATATAATATAACATATATTAATTTAGGTAAGTACCTACTTTCGGTACAGTCAAGCTGTCTCATGGACTCTACAACGCTGACGAAATAGCCTCAAGTTTGTCATAAAATTATGAGTCAAATATAGGTAATATAGCCAGCTAGTATGTTCTTGTACAGATCAAATACCCTATCAAAGTGGAAGAGGGCCATGAGTAATAGAGGGCTAACAAGACATATTCACAAAGTTTATACATACGCATATGGACGGGACACATGGTTCATGTAACGGACTGCTGTTCAAAAGGCCACGGGTCCGATTGTCGCACGGTTTTTTTGTGATATTTGTAAATATCATTCAAATACAAATTTTTGTACTGCGTCTGGGTGTTTTCTGTGTATTATAACTTATAAGTATGTATGTATTTACAAAAGAAAAGAGGTTTATGTAGCCTATCCGTATTCTGGTACCCATAATTCAAGCATATAAGCTTAGCTTGGGGCCAGGGGACGTCGTGTGAAGTATGTATATGTTAAAGTAATTTATTAATTTTGCAATTGACATGCTATGCTTTTTACTTAGTAATATAAATTTTTCCACCATAATATATGTTTTTTAAAACCACAGATCAAGACACATTTGGATGGATGGACGATATTTTTAAAGTAACAATCAAAACAAGGGCGAAATATCATCGACAGATAAGCCGTAAAAATTAACGATAAACTTAAGTATTGTAATACGTTGATCATCGTGGACCATTGACACGACTGAAAAAACAAGAGGGGTCGTGCCAAGAAACGAAATGAGAGTAATGCGTATTGTTACAATAACATAAATGCTATTTATTTACATAATTTAAAAACAGAAAAAACCGACAATGAACATTTTTGACTCGCGTACATAAAGTTCCACAACATAATTTTCTAATTTATTAATGCTTTTTTTATTAGAAAAAAAAGAAAATAATAAAATTGGTCAAGTGCGAGTCGGACTCGCGCACGAAGGGTTCCGTACCATTATCTATGCAACATAAGGCATGTTATTAATAAATGAGCAAACAACACACACAATACTTAATTAATCACGTTTGTTGTATGAGAGCAAGAAACAGTAAAAAAATCATGTTTGTTGTATGGGAGCCCCCCTTAAATATTTATTTTATTTTATTTTTAGTATTTGTTGTTATAGCGGCAATAGAAATACATCATCTGTGAAAATTTCAACTATCACCGTTCTTGAGATACAGCCTGGTGACAGACGGACGGACGGACGGACAGCGAAGTCTCAGTAATAGGGTCCCGTTTTTACCCTTTGGGTACGGAACCCTAAAAATGAGCAGAGCAGAGAGTAGGGGATAAATGAGCAGAGAATATCCTATAAGAGAGACACATCGAAACATAACCATAAAAGCTAACACGCCTGGACAGCGTGGCATAGTACGAGTAGATGAGTAGACTACATTCAATCTTGAAATGGAGGAGTTCCGTGCCAAAATGTGTGACGTTAATGAGCTGCAAAGAGATAGCGAGATCACGTTTTAATCTCAAATTTGTTTACTTTTACTATTATGATTTATCTGTTTGTAACGTTTCATTGGTATCGAACCCTAGAAACAAAGTAGGTAGACACAGAAATTCGCCTTTCAAAACCTATCGATAATAAAGTACTTATTTATTTAAAACTTTCAGCACAATATTATACATTAGGAGTACTTAATGCTAAAAGTATTATCTACCAGTCAACCTAGGGTGATGCAGAGACAATTGTAGTTGTGTATTGAGTAGGTGCTTAACTAACGTAAAAGAAACATGCAACATGCACTATCATTGTTATACTTTGTTAAATAACAGATTACCTACATACTGGAGATTACATACAAATATTTAGAATAGTACTTATTGGACTTATAATTGTATTTTCTATAAATACGTAAATCGATTAAGAGGATACCAAAATAGCTTCGTGCATTTTTCTACGTACGAAGTTTTCATTGTTTCTTTAGATTGAATGGCTAGAGCTCTAATTTTTAAGTATATGTTTTTTCAATATATGATCTAGGATCGCATAAACTCAGAAACGCGATTGAAAAAAGTTTTCTCGATAGAAAATCTTAGCGAAACAACCTCTTTAATTTTTTATTTTTTTTCATTTGTCGGTCTATTATCGCGTATTAACTAATGAAATAACTTTAAAAACATAGGTAACTATTATATAAAGAAACACGTAAATCAGAATTAAAATATATTTAGTAAATTTTTAGTAAATAGGAAAAGTATCCCTAATTCTTCATTTTCTGTGCCTACTGGCTGTGTTAATATGTACGTGTCGGCGATGATATACGATAATATTGATGAAGGCCCTTAAGTATTGATGAAGCGAAGAACAGTTATACTTCCTAGGTATATTTAATTATGATTGGATCTTGAAAAATCTTACGTAGAATTAGAATGCTAATAGAATTCTGCTACTTTGACGTAGAATTATTACGTAGGTATTAGAATTTTTGCAAGATGAAATATTACTACATATTATAGAATAACAGAGAAAATCCAGTTTTTATTTAGCTGCAATAAATTCTTTAAAAACAGCTAAACTACCTACCTCTGAATTGATAATGAAAGTAATTAGTAGATTTTAATCGTGTGAAGTAAAGGGGCTATGTTTATACAGATGAATTCTCCAGTAATATTTATCTGGTCCCAAGGGAGGCCTTGTACCCTGTAACCAACATGTTCCGACGCGGTCGCATATAAATCATGTGATTGAATTAATTGATTTATTTATTAATATTTTAATAGGATAAGTGAATGGATGTTTAGGCGTATTAAGAGAGAATTAATACATAGCTTAAATCAGCCGATACCGATTCTATCACCGCAACCAAACTAACTGAATATTATTGTGAGTCAACCATAAAATATAGATATGCGCTGTTTCGGGATATTTTTTAGACAATTTTATGTAGAATATTTCCGTCATACATGATTTCTATGTAACTTTAACCATTAAGGCTGCACACGCGACGGAAGCTTAAAAAATGGAGCACCTTTTCCCGTTTTCCCAACATTTCCCTTCACTACTCTGCTCCTATTGATTGTAGCGTGATGAAAAGTATACTATAACCTGCCCAGGAGTATGAAGAATAATTGTACCAAGTTTCGTTAAAATCCGTCGAGTAGTTTTTGTTTCTATAAGGAACATACAGACGGACAGACAAACAGACAGACAGACAAAAATTTTACTGATTGCATTTTTGGCATCAGTATCGATCACTAATCACCCCCTGATAGTTATTTTGAAAATATATTTCATGTACAGAATTGACCTCTCTACAGATTTATTATAAGTATAGATAAAATGAAATGATTAGGTACTCGTACGTATTATAACACAAAGTCTTTCTTTTTGTATGTATGTCCCTACCTTCGAAACTACGCAACGGATTTTGATACGGTTTTTTTAAAGATAGAGGTGGTTCAAGAGGATGGTTTTTTGCTGTAATTTGGTAAGGATATTTTTTTTATTTCTAAATTTCACGCGTACGAAGTTGCGGGGAACAGCTAGTTCTTAAAATAATAACTGTTTACTTAATAAAGAATAACTATTTTAATTACGGGTCTCGTGGTCCAGTGGTTCATATACCTAACAGACTGCCGATCACGGGGTCTCGGGTTCGATTCCCGGTCAGGACAATCATTTGTGTGATTTTTCTAATTGTCATACAAATGTTTGTACTACGTCTGGGTGTTCCTATGTATTATACGTTTGTATTTACAAAAAAAAAGGAGTATATGCATATTCTATCCGTACCATAACATAAGCATATAAGCTTAGCTTGGGACCAGAGGACGTTGTCACACAAAGTCTTCTGGTCCATGAATATTTAAAAAAAAAATTTACTTTAATTTGTACAACAATATAGACATTAAAGAAATATACACCATATTTATTTGTTTCATTTTAGGTAAGTTAAGTATAAACTCCATTAGAATTGAATACATATGATTAGTGATCTTTCATGACAAGAATATCATCAAATCTTTACTAATATTATAAAGCTGAAAAATTTGTTTGTTTGAACCTGCTAATCTCAAGAACTACGGGTTCAAATTGAAAAAATTCTTTCAGTGTCGGATAGTACGTTTATCGAGAAAAGACATAGGCTATATTAGATCACGCTGCGACCAATAGGAGCGAAGTATCACTGAAAAGTGTTGCAAAAACGGGGGAATTTTATTAAATTTCACGCGTATGAAACCGCAGGCAACAGCTAGTCATAACATAACTGAACTACTTCCTTACAAATGAGTCCCCGCCCTAACTATAAACTCCGCCCAACGGCTGCGCTTACGTCTTCACTAAACTATTGAGACTAGCGCTGAAACGTTGGCTTGTATATACGTCTTGCAATCACGAATATTATGATATAAAAGTTTATAATACGGAAAAAAAAACAGTAGTGTATAACATATATAGCTATATAACAGTGATTTTTTTAAATATTATTTTATATTAAAATGGATTACAATTTAAGAGAAAATACTCAGCCTTTATATGAAACAATCAGAGAAGAAGTGATCGATCAAACTCATTTGGAATCATTTATTAATCAAGATATGACCCAGGATATTTTTTATCCAGGCTATTTGCCCCTTTTATACGACTATAGAGCTGTTGAGAGAGGCATTTGTGAAAGAGAAGTTTATAATTGGGATTGGGACGATTGGGAAAGCCAAGTTGTTGTGAAAGAGGAAGAACAAAATAGAAGCTTAGGAGAAGAAGGTAAGTACGTACGTTATGTGTCTATAGAGTTATGAAAAGATAAACGTAATTTTAATCTATTCGTTAAAACTTTGATTGAAATATCGGTCATAACATAAAAAAAAATGTTTAAACTAAGTATTAAATAATTAACTTATAATTAGCAGAGTTACAAAATAGATTTAAAATTCTTTTAGATTGGTATAAGGTTTGTGCACCCCTAACTTGGCATTTACAATAAATTAAATCTACACATATATTTTCTCGCTATGTTCAATTATTTTAATTTCAGCCTTTTACCCGTGACTTCTTTCACTTAAATTACAATTTTTACAATACGAGTAGGTATATCCTATAGAGGCTATAGCGACCCAGAAAGACTGCAACTCTCAAACAGTAAAAAGCTTTTTGGATCGGGCCAGCTATCGGGGACATATATATACAAACTTAATCTCTTTGTAATATGAGTAGGTACATAAAGAAAACTACTTGTTACGCATCTAATATTTGTTAATCAAATAGATAAGACATCTTACACTGTAACCATTAAGTTATGGGTCTCTGAAACATAAACTAATAGAAAGTGTAAAAGGCCCTATAGCCTCCTACAGGTAATAGCGTGATGTTAAATAGGATTTATGTAACTGATCTCGTTAAATGGACTAAAACCGATACAAAACAATATCTAATAAAAACTAATCCTATTATTAAAGTAATTTATCGATTTTTCAATTGACATGCTATGCTTTACTTAACAAATCAAATTATGGTGGACGGTGAACGTAAAAAAAAAATATATAGACTCAACCGAGTGACAAATGTGGTGGTTAATTTGAATGTTGCAAGCACGACCGCAATAAGCTCAGTTGGAAAGAGCTTCGGAACGGTATTCCGAGGTCGTGGGTTCAAGTCCCGCTTGCGGCAGTCATTTTTTACACCATAATTTGATTTGTTATTATTATATATTACCTATAGCGGGAACTAATATTTTAGTTTAGTTTACAGTTTTAAAGTAGGTATATAAATATTTATTTAGTTAGATTGATTGTAATAATTGTTATTTGCTATCTTCAGCTCTTACATCTGACGAAATGGAAACGTGTATTTTACGATCCGTATATGACACAAACAGACAAACAAAGATCTCATAAAACTAAAGGTAAACAGTAAGCGCCGGCGCCCCAACACATATGTTTTGAATTAACCTGACATTTCTAGCGGATATCCAGTTATTACTCAGTGCATATGAGTCAGTTCGTGTGGTGACGGATTAAGAATACCACCAAAGTCAACCAAATCAAAGTCAAAAATTAATCAAAGTTAAAAAGTTAAGTGTCACCACTCCATTTCCACCTACAGGCTGCTGCAAGAGTCAAGTAGAATAGAACAACTCTTTATTATACACCATTGAGTCGAGAGTCAGCTAAGGGAATATAAGCAAATTAAACTCTCTATTTGTACTACCTTTTATTGTTATTACTTTTAAATCAGGTGTCAAATCTATAATTTTGGGGACAACTAACCAAAATTTATCAAGAAAAATGTTAAATCTGACTCTACATAATTAGCACAGTATCCAACATAATCCAGGCTGTACATTATCCTTTTGATTATATTTTTGTTTAAATTATTATTATTTAAAAAATATTATTATTTCTTGTTTATTTCACAGAAATTCGTTCGTGTAATGGCCGAAAAGAGCGCACTGCATTCACAAAAAGTCAGATCCGAAGTTTGGAGGAGGAATTCGGTCGAGCTAATTACCTCACTCGTCTGAGGAGGTATGAGATAGCGGTCGCATTGAACCTTACTGAAAGACAGGTAGGTATAATTAGATAATTAAAAATATGTCTTACCCAGAGGTCTTACCTAGCAGAGCTTAGATATTCAACAATATTTAGTCCGTCTTTCTCGCAGATTACGACTACCTGCGTTTTTATTTCCAGCAAAATCTAAAAGCTACGCGTTCTTCATGGGCATATTCATAAAATACTTCACTCTTTCATTGTTCACATAGCACAAATTGACTTCAACATTGCACTCCAAAATCACATTCACACTTTTTGAAAACTGAGTTTTTATTCTAAAATATTTACCGCCGAGTATTTCTCAACGTACCCCCACTTAATCGTAAATAATGTTATAAAAGTTAATATATAACTTTTTAGTATATAGAAATACAATTATATGCCTTAATATTACTTACAAATTTTTATAAGGCAACTAGCTGACCCGGCAAACGTTGTTTTGCCATAAGAGTGTAAAGGGTGGACCACATTTAGGGGTATGAAAAATAGATATTGTCCGTATCTCAGACCTAACGTATATGTACACAAAATTTCACGAAAATCGGTCGAGGCATTTCGGAGGAGTATAATTACAAACACCGTGACATGAGAATTTTATATATTAGATTTAACAAAACCTTACGAACCACGAATTATGGTCATTACTCAAGATATTTCGGGAGGAGCGAGGGAGTCTATACAGTATTGTCTCTTTTATTTCAATTAGCACCATTTTAAAAATTTGCGGCAAGTGGAGGAGGAGAGCTAGGCTCTGAACTATATATTTTACAATTTCAGGTGAAAGTATGGTTCCAAAACAGAAGAATGAAATGGAAACGAACAAGAGGCGCTTCAAAACATGCCAAGAAAAAGGAGTCTAATCAAAATACAATAATGTAATATTTACATCAAATAAAGCCGAAGAGTTTGATTGTTTGAATGCGCTAATCTCGGGAACCACTGGACCGATTTGAAAAATTCTTACAATGTTGGATAGTAACTTTATCAAGGAAGGCTATATAACATCACACTGCGATATTATCTGTATCCCATGCTAATTAAATCAATGTTTTAATTTAATTAGCATGGGGATAGAGATAATATGATCTTGTTTAAAGACCATAACATCAGAGTTATATCTGATTTCAAGTCATTCTGTTTTCATTGAATTACTTTTAGTAATAAGAAAATAAAGTTACAAAGAAACGGAAAGTCTCTTGTTTTATTTATCTCTAATATACTTGTCAGTTTAAGAGTTTAGTCATTAAAATAAATACTTAAAACTTGGGAATGAAGCAGTGACAAGTGAATTCTAAATTCATCACCAAACTAATTGGATGGACTTATAAAATATTAAAATAAAAATATTGACTTTTCACACAGGGTCCTCTCGGCCCAATATAAGCTATACCTACCTACTTAAATGTAATATGATGAGTGTGCGTACTTAGTTTTGGTTTTAGTATTAAGCACATTTTTTCAATAATAGAATCCACCAAATATCTGTGTTTATCACACAAATAATTATCCTGTGCGGGAATCGAACCCGTTTTTCACGAACGACTGTTGTTTACACAACCACTGCTCCACGGAGCCATGGGCACGTAGGGTGAAACAAAGTCTCAAAGAAGTTTAGAAAGAAAATCACGGAGCCGATGCCAACAGGTATAAAAGAAATAGAAAACATATTATTTAATTCATATTTTATTTATTTTTTTGCAGAAAGATGAGAACCAATATATTTAAACTGTACAAAACTAAAATCAACATGAGCATTCGCCATCAACCATCATTAGTTAAAATTTATTTTGGACCTATTTAATATTAATGGACCAAAAATAAAATAGCTAATTTTCAACAATATGGATATACATATATACGTTTTAACATACATCTGTACGCTTGTCTGTTTATACAAAACGTCGGGTCAAACGACAAAACAATGGATAAAGCAAATTAATAGTTCATATTGCTCTTAGATCTATATTCTAACATTAACTATATTTTAGTGTGATATTTTTGTTAATATAGCTGGCTATACACGTAAGGATATATCGTAGCGATTTCTCGTCCTTTTTTTTATATTACATGGATGACAAACAGGCATACGGCTCGGCTGATCGTAAGCTTTTACCGTAGTCTATGGACGATTGCGTTTATTTATCAGTGCAAATTTCTTAGTTCTACAATAATTTGCATCGACACGACGAAAACTGCAAAAATTGGTCTGCACATTTTAATCGCTACGATATATAGTTACGTGTGTAGCATAAGTAACTTCTTAAATTATAATCGTAAGCGTTGCGTTGTTTTGTAGATATTACTTTAATTAGGACTGAATAATAACACAAAAGTTATACGAAAAATTAACAGTAAAAAACTATCGTAACTGAAATTATGTATTTAAAAAAGCATAGTATGTAAGGAACTTTATTATAGGGGACTACAGGGAATTTAACTTCTATATTATGTTTATATTACATGGGTTTACATAAGTATGATCAAACAAAAGTACGAAGCTAGTACTAGCCTTGTCTAATCTAGCCATTAATTACAATAAATATATTATACTACGATCTATTCGGCCCGAAGCTATGTGGAGCTTATTATGCAGTATGGTTAATTGGGGAATCTAAAAATATTTTATCTCTTAAACTGTTGCTAAATTGATAAGGATTTCGGACTAACTGCCGCACTCAGAGACATTTAATGGTTACATAAGGAGCTCTTTAGTATTGATTTAAAAAAGTAAAAGTTAAGTTAAAACTTTTTAAATCAATACTAAAGAGCTCCTTAAGTAACCATTAAATGTCTCTGAGTGCGGCAGATTAAGGGACCCTAATAAACCGTTATCTGACTCTAACTGCCGCACTCAGAGACATTTAATGGTTACTTAAGGAAAGTTAAGGAGCTCTTTAGTATTGATTTAAAAAAGTAAAAGTTAAGTTAAACCTTTTTTAAATCAATACTAAAGAGCTCCCTAAGTAACCATTAACATTTAATGGTTACTTAAGGAGCTCTTTAGTATTGATTTAAAAAAGGTTTCTTTAGTATTGATTTAAAAAATCAATACTAAAGAGCTCCTTAACTTTCCTTAAGTAACCATTAAATGTCTCTGAGTGCGGCAGTTAGAGTGAACTTTTTTAAATCAATACTAAAGAGCTCCTTAAGTAACCATTAAATGTCTCTGAGTGCGGCAGTCAGAGTCAGATAACGGTTTATTAGGGTCCCTTAATCTGCCGCACTCAGAGACATTTAATGGTTACTTAAGGAGCTCTTTAGTATTGATTTAAAAAGTTTTAACTTAACTTTTACTGTTTTAAATCAATACTAAAGAGCTCCTTAAGTAACCATTAAATGTCTCTGAGTGCGGCAGTGAGTATTTGTGCCCTAATTTTGGATACACAAGTAACAAGTATACGAATGTTGTTAATCCTACATTTATTTCACATCAGATGATGGGCGGAGCATACAGCATGAGATTTTTGCAGTAGTTATCATCATCCAAATTGCCGACGGCAAAAATCCATAACTATTCGAGTAAAAATAATTTTAACCAAGGACATCGTAGTTTTGAGGATTGAAGCTAATGATTTAAACTCAGAAGCTGACACAGTGACATACAAAAATAACGACTCTTCTATAATAAGATAAGGTCCTGCTTTGAAACTCAAAATGCCTGAGGATATCGTACTATCGTTTCTTTAATGAGACGGTGTACGCGCGTGTTAAAAGTTTATTCTCATCATTTTTCCTAATACCTACCTGAAAATATATATAGCTTCAAACATCCTCTGGTGATCCCATAAGACACAGCACAAAGCTATCTTTGGCTGATAGCATAATATTTACTTATAATCTAACTTAAATATCAGCAAAAAAACTATCTTAACATCACGACTTTTTCCTACGGGGATAGGCACAAAAGCCACTTTAATTTATATATTATATTGTATGTTATACAAAAATATGTATCCTATAGCCATGATATACACAGACAAGCGTACTTCAATGAGCTTAATATTAAAAAACATATCGGATTGAACCGGTTACCTTCGTTTGAATATAATTTATGTACATATTTTTCTGTGAGGCACAAATACAATCACCAACATGATTTTAATTTTTGTCAAAAGGTATTCTCAAATTAGTAAAATAAAATAGATGAATATACTTGAAACACAAAACAAGTAAACAATTGGAAGTAATTTTGGAGCCAGGCTTAACTCCAAGTTATATGAGCACGCAGAGTTCACACTGGTACCAATTTCAGCCGGCGTGTTATGAGCTTTTTAAAATCATTCAAGTTCCAGGCAGGCCGTAAAGTGCATGGATAAATTAGGTATTATGGCAGAAATAAAACTTTTAGTTGTAAATTTTAGTTAGTACTTTAACTTATAGTTGTACTTTCTCCGACACATTAATGTATGACTGGTTTAGCGAACTGACTGACTAAGAATTTTGTTCATAATACGAATTTGCCAGACAGTTCAATTCACGGCGTAAACTGCCTGTAAATAATAGCTCATAATACGGCCGCAGAAGCTAAACTAAAAATGAAAATTGATAGTGTTATTAACACAATAAATTCGGCAAAGTTAACCAAACTTTATTATTATAAAAAGTGCATTATAGTCTGGCGATTTTAATTAATATAATTGTGAACAACAAAATAGGATATATTAGATATATTGATGCTATCGATATTAGTTTTTTAGTTAAGTTTAGTTCTGCATGTAGAATTGGTACCACTGTTTGCTGTAATAAGAAATTATAAGTGTATACATAGTGCAGAGCTCATGAATAGACTTATAATTTCTTCGCTTCACGTAATTGTGTTGTAATTATCAATATGGCGAAACTGTCGATATATAATATAGTCTATAGTAAACCTACTGAGCAATAGCAATTAAATAGTTTTCTTTAAGAATTCAGAACTGGAATTTACTAATTCTAGAGTAAGAGCAAAGATATTACTTGCAACAAGAGTTTGATAGAAATAACCACGTGGCGGCAACGCTATTGGGATAAGGACTGGAAAATGACGACGTTGCGAGACCAAGGCCATAAAAGTTTGACACTACATATTAGTGGGTGGTTTTATAGCAATGAAGGTACTTACTAAAAGACACTATGCTCCAACAATCACACGCTGTTTGATCGTTACTTAAAGTGTTACATTACGGTACCTAAATGTTAAAATCAGGCCCGACTTCTTCACTGCGCATATAGTCAGGGTACCGTGATTATTAGTTAGGTCTCTGCGGCACCTATTACCAACCGATAATCGACAGTATTCATAGATGGCGTCCTTATCCAAAACTGCTGATGGGTAAAACACGGCCCGGTAAAACGAAAGAATTGTGGAATATCAAACTGCACTAAACTTTCGGAACTTAATTCTTAACTACACTGACAATATACAGCGCCAACCTCATGTTAGGTAATGCATTAGAACTTTAAATCTAAGGAGGACCCAGAATAGATTTAACATTATGACGATCTAGTCGAATGGTTGAGTTTTTGGAACTAGTCAACGGGCCCCGTGACACTGTGGTTCTTGACGATGTAGGTAAGTTCGATTGCAGCAAAAGACATTTGTGTACTTGTAATGCGTTTTCACTTACCTGTATGTGGTTAATTTTAATTAATCTTCCATTTTATGGGCGTAGCGAGATTTTAGTTTCGGCGAGAGTTTTCCAATTTACATTTTATTAAGGTCTAAAGACATAAAAAGCACAAAATTTGACGAAAATAGTGTCGAATCTCGTTTCTTTGGTAGAAATTACAACTAACGAAATTTTTTGTTTAACCTACAAATCACCCCCTAGCTACGCCCATGTGCATTCTTTCTATTCTAAGTGACCAAACACTACGCCTTTCAATCCACAAACGACCGTACGAATTTGAATCAGAGATTTGGTCGATTCTTTTGAAAATAAAAAAGCATTACGTAGTAAAGTACTCCGACATAAATGTTATTTTTGACATTTCCAGTAGAAATTTCAACCTCGGAGTTAGGGATTGATGGACTGGATTGGACTCTTGGCAGTATCGGATTAAGCCAGATCCTGTAGCGAATAGTAAGGACGCCCTTGATTTCTGCCATTGCCCTTGGCTTGCTTTAGGGTGGAAATTTTTTTGTGAGCATGGAGCTCATAATTATGGCTGTAGCGTTTGCTAATTATATTACGTGAGTCATCTGGATAGCTATGCTCATATCATCAATAGCCGATCAGTACTTTAGCAAATTTTTTGGTGTTTTTCAGATGTATAGCAGTAATATTTTTTAATAATTACTTGAAGCATTAGCGAGAGCTTCTCTTTAAGTAAACGACAGCAAGTGCGTTAACTTTGACGCGCTCGCTTTCGTATACGTAACGGAAAAACCCACCCTAGGTATATTGTGTGGGAAATATTTGAGAATACCTTTACATTTAACTAGGGTGTCGGGACATTTATAGTTAGGATATAGATATATTTATGATAGGTTTTTTTTCATACATGATAGGGTTTTTATACATTTATGATAGGGTTTTTTTATATAATAACATTAATAGCTAAGCAATTATATCTATAGCTATGATATTTTAAATATTTCTTAAAAATATTATATTTTCTATGTTTTTATGATATATGAACGTAAATGAAAATTTTAATTATTGTACTTTAAAAAAGTACTATCCAAATATAAATGTCCCATTAAATAATTTAAAAAAAAAGTTTAAAATCAATATTAAAATAATATTGTTTATTTTTGTTATATAATAAACCTACATCATGGGATTATATACCCTAATGAGTTTTAATGAATCTTATATTTAAATAACAATTTTTTGAAAAATATGTTTTGAATGATATCCTTACAATGATCTATACATGTTTATACATTTATCATAAATTGTCTAGTTTATGCGAATGATACGAGGCGAGACATTATTTTCGTACTACCTACAAATAAGACAATAACAAACCTTCAAATAACATTTACATATACAGGTTGACTTTTTTTTAAAACCAATTATTTTTTAAAAAAATCTCAACTTTTTGTGTCACGTACTCATTCTGACTTTAATGTCAGCTAATGAGAGCTGTGTTAATTAATTATTGATTTTAAACTTATGCGATTTGAATTCATAATTTATTATCAAGTGTCACGGATTGATGCAATAAATAAATATTCACGGACATTTCACTCAACGTCCTCTGGTCTCAAGCTAAGCTTATATGCTTGTGTTATGGGTACCAGATTACGGATAGAATACATAAACTTCTTTTCTTATGTTAATACCACACAAATAAATGTACTATGCGGGAATTGAACCACAGATCTCGTGAACGACAGTCCGTTACATGAACCATTAGACCACGAAGCCCGTCGAATCAATCAAAATATCAAGGACAAAAGTATTGTGCCTTTGTAATAATAATTCTAAGTTAAATTAATAAATTATGAGACCAAGCTGGAAAAGTTTATTGCTAAAAGATTTCCATTAGCGTCATGTCAATGTGTTAAAGATTTAATTAAAATCCTAGATTTGCTTATTTTCTTGTTACATAATTTACATTATAAAAAATATAGAGTTATTTGTTCATTTTATTAAGCAAAATATCGTATATTTTTATCATAATTAAAAATTAATCATGATTTATAAGATAAATTTCTACAGTTTATATCAATAATTCACAATTTTAAAAATATTATCTTTTTTAGGTAATAACTCATTATTAAAATCAACCTGTATGTTTGTATGCAAGAGATAAATAATAAATTATAAATGCATATTACCACCTGACTAGAAAATTTTGAATGGAAGAAGGAACTTATATTTTTGTTGGCAATAGTCAGGTTTTAGCGATAATTCATTTACCGATATGTTTTATATTCGGTAATAACCGCTTTTCAATAAATAACTAGTGTTAGAGGCCTCTTAATAAGCGTATATAATATTTATGAAATTATACTGCTGTTATCATAGACTTGAAATTTTTTAAGTTTAACATTTTTTTAACAACCTATTATACATGTCATGAATTAACATTTCAAAGGCGGCCTTAATGCTTAAGGCATTTTCTACCAGCCAACCGTAGGACAAATTACAAAAATAGTCTAAGCTATTGGTTCATTTCAGTTCAATAGGGATTATTTTCAAGGCAAAACTAGATCTCTCATCCGAGGTAAAAATGTTATTAAAAATAGTTCATTTATGTTACCGAAAATTTAAAGGTTTTAATAAAAAGGTATTAAGTAACAAATAAGTATTAACTCCTAATGTCGCTAAGAATTTTTAAAGAAATATATTGTTTTGTAGCAGAATTTTTGAATTATAAGCAATGAGATCTTAGTATTCAATGAGATAGGATGTTTTTTTAGGGTTCCGTACCCAAAGGGTAAAAACGGGACCCTATTACTGAGACTTCGCTGTCCGTCCGTCCGTCCGTCCGTCCGTCCGTCCGTCCGTCCGTCCGTCCGTCCGTCTGTCACCAGGCTGTATCTCAAGAACGGTGATAGCTAGAGAGTTGAAATTTTCACAGATGATGTATTTCTATTGCCGCTATAACAACAAATACTAAAAATAAAATAAAATAAATATTTAAGGGGGGCTCCCATACAACAAACATGATTTTTAGGGTTCCATACCCAGTATCTCAAGAACGGTGATAGCTGGACAGTTGAAATTTTCACAGATGATGTATTTCTATTGCCGCTATAACAACAAATACTAAAAATAAAATAAAATAAATATTTAAGGGGGGCTCCCATACAACAAACATGATTTTTAGGGTTCCATACCCAGTATCTCAAGAACGGTGATAGCTGGACAGTTGAAATTTTCACAGATGATGTATTTCTATTGCCGCTATAACAACAAATACTAAAAATAAAATAAAATAAATATTTAAGGGGGGCTCCCATACAACAAACATGATTTTTAGGGTTCCGTACCCAGTATCTCAAGAACGGTGATAGCTAGACAGTTGAAATTTTCACAGATGATGTATTTCTATTGCCGCTATAACAACAAATACTAAAAATAAAATAAAATAAATATTTAAGGGGGGCTCCCATACAACAAACATGATTTTTTTACCGTTTCTTGCTCGATACTAATAACGTTGCCTTATGTTGCATAGATAATGGTACGGAACCCATCGTGCGCGAGTCCGACTCGCACTTGACCAATTTTTTATTATTAGCCTTTTTTACAAACAGGAGAGATATAGAAGAACAGGAGAGGTATAGAAAAAGGCTACAGGGGTAGGCAGAGATTATATAACGTTATCTGCTTTAATGTAAACCTCATAATGTAATATTGCATGATAGCCTTTTTATAACAAAAATATCTTTATAAAACCTGTTTTCTCTTTCAAATCAATGATAAACAGCAGGAAAATAATAAATGATACATATCACACAATAATACAATTATCAACCAGGAACACCGACACATATCCTTCGCATCATTTGCACAAATGAATAAAAAAAAAAGAAGAAATCTTCCAATTAATATATTTAACACATTCCTTGTTCCACTTCACAGCACTTTTGTCAAACACTAACACTAAAATATATACACAGTATAATTATTAAGGCTTTTTAATGGTGCTATAATATTGCAAAGTCAATCGTGGGTGCGTTCACCCGAAGGTTTTCGCTATACTACCACGAGTATCAGGGTTCGTTATGGACCCGGGTTGTCAGGACTTGACCCTGATGGGTTAACCTGGGTTGCCATCACAGTTTGAGGAATAACTGTCAAAGATTTAGGTATCTTCGGCATTATATGAGTTGTAATCGGTGGTGATAGAACTGTTTCACTAACTATAGACACCGATGGTCCTAGATTAGGTAGTTTGATAGGTGTTGAGGTCACAATTAAAGATGGTGACGTAACGACAGGCAAAGTAATACTCTGTGATGTAATAGTCGAAGTCTTTGGAGTGATTGGTGCTATAGTAATGTTCTTAAGACCAACATTTTTCAATATTGTCGCAGCATTATTTGATATTTGACCTAATTCTGGCATTTCTTTCTTATCCTGCTTATCTTCTGCGGTTATATTCTGTACCACAGTACCACCATTGCCTAGCATAGTCGAAGGCTGTATTTCAGTCACAACTGTTGTTTCCTCAGACTGTTTTTTAGCCTTTTCTCCATCCTGTAATTGTTGTAGTTTCTCTCTCCTCATGATACACATTTTGTTGTAATCTTGAAGAGTGATATGAAATCGTTTTCCAGCTGACATGACTTGCACTAGGCTAGGCAAAGCTCTTCCGTCGACAGCTACTTGAGTCGGTTCTCGAGCTATTTTTGCTAAGTTCTCCTGTAAAAAAATAACCATAATTAGTTTTGAGGCGTTTTCATTATTGTCCACATGGTAACAGATTACGACATCGAGCGTCACTACCCCATTTCCTTCCCTTTGTGCTGTAAGAGCCAGCTTCAGCATCTCCTGTGTAAGAAGGAAAACTCGAAAGCCTGTGCCAATAAGCCAGATTCGCGTGAAATCAAATACCCTATCGTAGTGGAGGGCCTGTGGACATACGACGACGTAGTTAGCCTAAGAAAGATGTTCGCTTTATGAGATCAAAAACTTGTAAATACCTCTATGCCGTCAGCAGGAAATACTCGAATTATTTAGGAAGGATGTGGCAAAGAGTAAAACTTATAAGTAGATAAAAAAATTTACAAAATTAATTTCCTGGTACTTACTGGAGTAATAGGCATAAGCGCAGGTCTCCACGGTTTACTGGTAGCTTTGGCCTTTTTAGGAGCATCCTCCTTCTTTGGCGTCTCTTTCCTCTCCTTTTCCTTTGGGAGCGGGGGAGGCGGAGGCGGTGGTGGAGGATCGTACTTAGTTGTGACGATACTTGCAGGCAATGGAGCTGCCGCTATCTCAGTAGGGTCTGATGCAGAAACACCTTTGACCAATTGCTGAATATTGTGTAAAACATTCTGAATTGCCTTTCTGCCTTGAGCATTAGGAGTATTGATAGCAATCAGCTCAGGTGGCAATGGTTTTGACTTAGATTTCTCACTTTTTGGCTTAGGTTTAGGCAATACACCGGGCGGTGGCATGAATTTCTTATTATCTTTATCTGAATCATTTTGATTGGATTTTAACAAACTCTTTCCATTTAATGTAGGTTTTTTCCTGAATTCTATAAGACTCACAGCTTGTTCACTCCTTTTTGGTGTCTCCACATTATCATAAGCTTTTAGTCTACTCTGAACTGAATCATTATAGTTTGTAGCATGTGGTGTTGCGTTATGAGATAAAACTAAATCACCGCTTCTAAAATACTTTTCTAAAAGTATCAAATGCCTCAAGAATGAAGATTGATTGCCATAAGGCCTTTGTAATTCATTCCAAAGCTTTCTAGTTTCTACATCATATTGTATCACTGTATTACACTTTTCCCAACCTTCCGGAGTAACACCTTTAACATTATTAAACTCTATATTACACTGTAGATTCATTTCTTCTTCGCCCGGGAATAATTCTCTAACGGATATAGACGGATTAGTTTCTAATCTTTTAACTGGATTAGAATATTTGACTTCAGATGGTTTTTTCGTATCCTTATTCTTTGATAGTTCATTTAGATTTTTCTTCACTTGAGTAAAACTTTCAGACATTTGCCATTTATTTTTCAAAGTGTTTATGTCGGCTGGTCTCTTATTAGGAATAGTTTCAATAGTACATTCATTATTTAAACTGATATTTTTCATTAACATTGGTATACCATCTTTTAAACTATCGTCTGTAATATCTTCTATATTAACTTTTTCTTTATGTACAACTATTTGTCCTAATTTATGTATCCTTTTTGAATTTTTATCATTTATCCTATGTTGCTGTCCCGGTTTCTGTATTGCTGATAAATTCTGTATTTTAAGTATATTTCTTTGTTTTTGAGTCAAATTTGGTTTTGGTAAGAATTGTGCTGGGTTATTTTGTTTCTGAAGTAGATATTGCAGTTCTGTTTGTTTGTCTATTGGTAATATTGGGGCTTCCATTTCACATGCCGGATCAGGTTCTGAACCATCACTTGAAGGTATTTCTCCGGTTTTTGCGTTGGGTACTAGAATTTTATTAGAAGATATAAGACTTTCTATGTCTTCTTCTAAAGGCTGTTCTTTGTCACTTTCTATGTCTTTGACTTTGTCTTTCTCCGGTGTACTTTCATTCGTTCTTTCTGACGATTCACTATTTTCATTTTCTGTAGAACTAGGTTGTTTAGATTTGGCTCGTTGCTTCTTTTTAATTTTACTATCATCTAATGTAGTATCTTCAGTCTCGTTTTCTGGTAATGGTGGGATTTCTATGTTGTATGTTTGAAGTAACCTGGAATTTTATTGCATCAAATGTAATTATTATATGAAGAAAGACTTATGTAATGTTACGAAAATGAAGAAATTTCACAATTTTTTAAATATTTTCTAATTGCAAAGCTTTATATTTTTTAAAAATCAAATATCGCAGAAGTGGTTTTTACAAAATTACATCTAAAAAGGCAGTGAAATTTGTTAAAATGAGAGCCTATCACAGCAGCTCGTAAATAAAGAGCAGTGGAACAGATTTCGAAAGGTCGTGAGTTCAAATCAAGATCGTAGTGCGCCCTGTACATTAAGTGACGTTAAACTATATTAATAATTTATAGACATATTATCCTCCACATACATGTTACAAACTTCCAATAATAAAACTTTTTTCTCTAATAGGAAGCCAGTCTCCTAGATTTCTTTTCAAAATAAGAGAGTTTAAGCCAACAAATCGAAATATAATGCTGAGAAGTTTGTTTGTTTGAACCACTACTTAATCTCTGAAACCACTGTTCCAGTTTGAAAAATACTTCTTGTGTTGGTTGTCATTTATCGAGAAAGGCTATAGGCAATATAAATGAAATGAAAATTCATTTAATCATGTTTCACACAACGTCCTGTGGTCCCAAGCTAAGCTTATATGCTTGTGTTATGGGTACCAGAATATGGATAGAATACATATACTACTTTTTTTTATAAATACACACACACCCAGACGCACACAAACGATTGTCCCGAGCGGGAGTCAAACCCGCGACCTCTTGATCGGCAGTCCGCTATATGAACCACTCAACCAAGAATCTCGTCTATTTGAGAAAAAAAATTATGTCCTTATGACAGGTCTCAACAATTTTTTCACTTCACTTTTGCATCAGTGAAAAATATCACAAAAACTGGGAAAATTTTCTAAATTCCTCGCGTACGATGTCGGGGTAAAAACAAGTAAAATATACATATACATATATATACTGACTTGCGTCGATGTCCATCAGCGAAGACATCATCATGTCCAGGCCTTTGTAGTAAGGTGCAGTAGTAACGACAAGCCTTGCACAGTACAGGTCGTTCTGTGAACTCTACAGGCAAGCCAGCTGACTTCAGATGTGGGTTCAATTCCAGGTAACCCTGAATATAACATATATTACTTAATGTTATAGAGAAACTAAATAAATACTTAGTAAATATTTATTTGTTTATGGTTGCTTAGATTTTAAAAAAATACTGAAAATGAAAAATAATATTTTTAAAAACATTAACCAACTTCATGAAAGCACCTCGGTAGTCTACTACTTATGGTACTTACTCGGAAGTCTATTAATTATTTAGATACATAATATGTGAAAGTGTGTACCTTTGAAATACGAGGGTTTTCCTCGATTTCTTAGGAGAATAAAAATAAACATTAAAATCCCTTCACCCAGATAAAAAATTTAAAGGCAGAAACTTAAAAAAAAAACATAAGTACAGACAAATTGAGAACCTCTTCCTTTTTTGAAGTTGGTTAAGGAGTTTAAAAATCACATAAGTGTCTAATGTGAGAGGTGAATTTTACTTATTTTATCAGTAATGAAATGTATTGGATAAAATAGTTTTTATATGTACTATCATTGTAAAAATACCCAAAACTCTGTACCGTCGGTCGTTTTTCAGTAATTCACCTCTTGGATTTGGTATATTAGCTTTTTCACAAGAAAGCTATCAAAACCTAAGATAAGTAATAATATTTTTAGCCAAACAGTCTTACAACAAATAAATATTCAAGGACATTTCACACAACATCCTCAGGTCTCATGCTAAGCTTATATGCTTGTGTTATGAAAATGTTATTAAAGTTCTTGATATACAAATAGATACTTACATGATGTATAAAATGTACATTATGATGTTTAGTTAATCTCCTGCGACATAACACGCACGCCATCAATGGTGTTAGACATCGGTAATGTTCACCACACAGAGGGATTGTATGTAGACCGGGGTAGTCGTATTTTAGCTTCAACTGGGAACAAACACGTTATACATTAGATTTATAAGCCCCCCGACAAGATGGAGCGATGATATTATCAAGGTCGCAGGGAGCCATTGGATGCAAGCGGCACAAGACTGCACATTCTATGGGGAAGGCCTTTGTCTAACGGTGGACGGAAAGAGGCCGATAGATGGATAAATAAATAAATAAATACTCATGAACATTTCACACAACGTCCTCTGGTCCCAAGCTAAGCTTATATGCTTGTGTTATGGGTACCAGAATACGGATAGAATACATATACTACTTTTCTTTTGTAAATACATACTTATAATACATAGAAACACAATATGGATATATGAATGGATATCAACTAGTCATATTTAAGCTTCAATTAGGAACACATAAACTATTATAATAGGGATGAAAATCTCCAAGAAATAGCGAAAAATATGCTAAGAAACAAGTTATTACACTAATTTTGCGACAAATTTACTCCTTTTAAAGTTCTGTTCGAAAAAGTAAAACGGGTCTCTATTTCTGAGACTTCGTTGTCTGTACGTACGTCTGTCACTAGGTTTTATATCTGAAACAGTGATCTCTCTCTCACCAGACCATTAACGACCCAATGTTGGGCACGGGCCTCCTCCACTTTGGAGGGATTATGGTCTACTGTGTCGCGCTGACCAGGCGTGTAGGCACAGGGTTTACTTTCGAGTATTCCGTCTCTCACAGAAGATGTTATCTGTGTGCAATATCCCTTAGCTGACTTTTACAGAACCCTTGGGAGGAAATGTGGTGGTGACTTGTATTCTTAGCCCGTCACACGGACATAGTGATAGCTAGAGAGCTGAAAATTAAGAAGAGAAGTGGAGCAACATCATAACAGACTGGTACCCTAGAGATGGAAGAAGGAACAGAGGGAGACAAAGCATGAGATGGGAAGATGAACTAAAACTGACGGCAGGCCCAAAATAGAGAAGGGTTGCTAGAGACAGAGAACACTGGAAAATATTAGAGGAGGCCTTTGCCAAGAGGCACACTGAACTCAGAGATATTTTATGACTAAAAGACAACCACTACTCAAAGAAGGAAGAAAGCAGTTCAGGATGAGAGGCTTATTATTAATATTATTATTATTATCTCTGGAACAGTGATCCTTCTACCACTTCCCTTCATGGGCAAGTCAGATATGTCAGGCGCCGTTGGATGCAGTGCAGTTAACGCAGAACGGGGCATGTTGTGGCATTCTATGGGGGAGGGCTATGTCCACCAGTGGACGGAGAGAGGCTGATGGATGGAAGTGCAAATTAAAATGTTAAACTGTTTCTTACTCACCAACTTATTAACACTAGATCTCATTTTGATGAGCCACTTGCGTCTTATAGAATGATCAGCGACTACGGTACACGCTTCAGTGTGACAGATAGATACACGCCCTGTACTTATCAAGGTAGGAGGCTCCTCCTCACTGTCCTCCTCTAGGGGAGGACTTGATGGTTTCTCAGTTTGACTGCTGTAAATAATATAATTCAAAATTAGTTTCAAAACAAAATTATTTTAAAATGTTTTAATCTCCTAAAAATATTAATAAATGGTTGTAGTAGTAGTATGGAGAATAAACACAACGTCCTCTGGTCCCAAATTAAGCTATTTGTGTGCCGTTTATGGATAAAATATATAAAATTACTTTGTCTTGTAATTTATAATAAGTATGTGAAAAATGCCCAGACACAAAATCATCATCATACCATCACGCTTTTTTCCCATGGGGTTAGGCAGACTATAGATACTTGTTTGGCTTCTTCCTCACTCACATACAAATATCTGATTATCATAAAAATAATTGTTCTGTGTGGGGTTAAACGTGAACCCTAGTATCCGACAGTCTTTTTAAAACCGTAACACGAGAAATAAGAAAATCCCGCTGAGGAAAAATACAGGAAAGAAATATCTTCTACAAGAGACAAAAAACGTTTATGGATAGTAGCAGATAGCACTTTATAGTCTCTGCCCACCCCCATGAGAAAAAGGCCAAAAAACCCGAAACTAAACCCTATACCTGTTCATTATGACATAGAAAGATACCCTTTCAAAGTGGAGGAGGCCCGTGCCCAACAGTGGGACATTATGACAACTAATACTTACAGATGCGGTGGTGACGTTTGCATAGGTTGTTCTCCAGTAGGTATTGGCTGTTTCCCTAGAGGGCGCTTCCTGTATGAAGGACAATTAGCTCGTCTGTCTACGTGGCGGTAACAGGCGTCGCATAAACAACTGTCTATTGTTAATTTTTCCTCATCTAAAAATGATATTTTTTTTTAAATATCTATCTATATTTAATCTTGCAATTTATTTATTTAATTATACTCCACTAGGTATCGCCCAAGGTAGGGTCCGAGTGGTGACGGATTAAGAATACAAGTGTCACCACTCCATCTCCTCCCAAGGGTGCTGTAAAAGTCAGTTAACGGATATTGCACACAGATAACATCCTCTGTGAGAGACGGAAAAGTCGAAAATAAACCCTGTGCTAACACGCCTGGTCAGCGCGGCATAGTAGACCATAATCCCTCCAAAGTGGAGGAGGCTGGTGCCCAACAGTGGGACGTAAATGGGCTAAAGAGAAGAAGAGAGAAGGTATCGCTCGTAACTTTCAAAAAATATACACTAAACCTAAGAAAATTATACAAAAAAGCCACCCTCTCGAACCACTGTATCTTTTGAAATTAACCGCATCTAAATTCGTTGCATAGTTTTGACGATATAAGCTTACATAGCGACAAACATACAAAAATAACGTCTTTGTTTATTTGTGGCAAAGATGAGCTTATTTCGTACATTGCGTTCGTATTAAACACAAGGACAATTTCAACCCCCTCTACTAAATTCTTGCTATATCCATGTGTCTAAATCGAAAGTCACTCAGAATTCCCTGGTATCCAGTTATTAAATCCCAACGTGTTGACTATGGGAGCACTCCTAATGTATCTATTTTAGACAAAGAGAAATTTTCAAATCAGTCCCCAATGTCAAAAAAATCGAGGAACAAAACTATAGACGAAATTAATAAATTAAATTATGGTGGAAAAAGATACTATAGACTATAAAGAGAAGACTATACTGGTGTCCGATTGTTTGACCAAAAGTCATTTGGCAAAACTACACTTGACAAAAAACGTTTGGCAAAACAATGAATTCGCCTATTGATCATTTTACTACTGATCATTTTACAAATGCTTCATTTTGCCAAATGATCAACACTTAAATTGACATTTTATAAATGTTTACTTTACAAAACTAACATTTGGCAACTGAGTTATAAGATAAATCTACTATTGGTCTCAAAATTTGGTATTCTTGTTAAAGTGACCACATTTTGCACATTTTTTTGCAAAGCTACTGATCTGGATTTTCCTAAAAGAAAATACTCTATGTATTAATTGATATATTTTATTAATAATAGATAGATAGAGTGAAAAAAAATGATATTTTACATTATCTACAAAATAGTTGCTTATTCACCCGTTCGTCTTTGGAGATATATATATCTCTTTTATTAGATCGGGTTAGGTTAGATCTTTAACCCCAAACGCGACTTTAGGGAATTTCAGCCTTTAATAATGATTCATGATGATAATGATACATTTAAAATAACTTAATTTACGAAACATATCATTTGGTGAAATGACAAAAAGGTCAATTGATATTTGAATCATTCATCATTTGGATCATTTGCTAAGTAAGTTTTTGTAAAATGATACTTTTGTGTATCGTTTGCCAAATGATCATTTGGTGAAACGTTGCTTGTCAAATGATCATTAGTCAAAAATTTTTTGGTCAATCATTAGGGAACCGACTATACTATTGGTCTTATTGACAATGACTTATCAGAGGTTTAAAAGTTCGCTAAAATCAGTTCGCGAATATTGTAAAATCTTGTTATTCATAATAGTTTATTTACGCTAAAACGTTTATTATCTCTCCGATAAAATCTCCGTTTAAACCTCCGATAAGTCATTATGAATAAGATCATTAGACTATAGACGAATTTGATCATTATCTAAACGCTTAAATACTTACTATCCAAAATCTTCTTCTGTCTTTCGGCGCTTTTAATCTGTGCAATATGGCAAGGTGTATCAAATAGACCAAACTTGCCACCACAATAGAAACACTGGTCCATACACAGCCTGCCTGGATGTATGCTAAATGAAGATGCCTTCTCCGGTATCACCAGATTCAAAGTCTCTTTAGGTTCCACTGGTTCTGGGACAGCCTCAGCATCTGTTGAGGAAACTTCGCTTATTGGATTATTTGTTTACTATTAATAATTTTATGGTTTTGCCTACCGCCATGGAGAGAAAAGGCGTGAACCAGTAATTTTATTTATCCGTCCCCATTATGGACAATAGGCGTAGCTAGGGTTAAATTTCGCGAGTGGTTTTTGATTCTAAGCCTTTAAAAAGCATTTTTTGTTTAAATATGACATTTTTAAAGTGCTTGTTGGGTTTTTGATTCTAATCCCTTAAAAAGGATTTTTTTGTTTAAATATGACATTTTTAAAGTGCTTATTGAATTTCAAAATGCTAATTTCAGCTATGCGAGGCGTCGTCATTTAGTGACCCTATTTCGTATATTTTGCCAAAATCTGAAATAATTATGAATTGTGAAAGCCATAAACCTGCGGTTGTGCTATTAGTTATTATTTTAATTAATGACAATTTGTACCAGCCTCCCTTAACCTTATTATATAAATAGACTCAGTGGCGTATTTTAAAAGTACCGCGCCATGCCCTTTGATTTGCCACCCCATAAGTTAATGGAGAAAGAATTCTCTCGGAGAAAGATAAGAGGATAGGATAAGAGCAGGGTGCTGCTGCTCCGGGCCATAGCCCCATGGTAAAAATGTATCTGAATTTAGTACCCTAAATATTTGCTGGGAAAAATTACGTTATATATTCAGTTCAACGATAGAGAGAGAAGCTTTTCGCGATAGATGACAATCAAGTCTAGTTCAGTGCATACTGTCCGCAGAATACCGCTTAGCGGTCCGCACCCAACTAAACGAGGAATCAACTCGCGAGTTACGACGTACCCGCAAAACTGTTAGCGTTTTACTAATATAGACCCCTACAATTTTTTAAAAGGGTTTGAACGTAGGTAACGTTCCTAAAAAACATTACTAGTGGATCAAATTAAAACATTTTAAGAACTTTCTTCCGTGTGGTGACGGATTAAGACTAGAAGCGTCAGACCACCACGTCTTTCCTAGGGATGCTGCAAAAGCAGGTTTACGTAATACTTGAAGCAGAAAACAGCCTCTGTGAGAGACGGAAGATTTGATATAAACACGCGTGATTAGCGGTAAAGTAGACGGGAAACCCTTCCGAAGCGGACAAGACCCGTACACAACAGTGGGACATTCAAAGTACGTTCAAAGGCTAGGAAGAAGAAGATATTATGTAGGCTATGCAATTAATTAGTTGTGTTATAATTAGTATTACTATACAAATGATGTAATATTTTAAACCTTTCAAACCTTTTCAAAACTGATTTTTCAGTCTCTAAAAATATTTTTTGTTAAGGGCCTACATCAATATTATCGTATATCATCGCCGACACGTACATATTAACACAGCCAGTAGGCACAGAAAATGAAGAATTAGGGATACTTTTCCTATTTACTCAAAATCTCCTAAATATATTTTAATTCTGATTTACGTGTTTCTATATATAATAGTTACTTATGTTTTTAAAGTTATTTCATTAGTTAATACGCGATAATAGACCGACAAATGAAAAAAATAAAAAATTAGAGAGGTTGTTTCGCTAAGATTTTCTATCGAGAAAACTTTTTTCAATCGCGTTTCTGAGTTTATGCGATCCTAGATCATATATTGAAAAAACATATACTTAAAAATTAGAGCTCTAGCCATTCAATCTAAAGAAACAATGAAAACTTCGTACGTAGAAAAATGCACGAAGCTATTTTGGTATCGTCTTAATAAATGTGAATAATTTCAAGAAATGGTTATGTGTAATTGATAGTTTCATTTGAAGATTGAAAAATCAGTTTTCAGTTAATGTGTTTAATAAAATACTGGCTCATATTATGCTATAATTATGGCGTGACGATAAAAAACAATATTTTGTTGGAATTTTAAATAAATAACAAAAATCGCAGACATTTTTTTAAATTAATTTCTAATTCATGATGAGCCAATATTTTAAGACATCCCCATACACATCGAGATGTTTTAGACTTTGCTGTAAAAATATGATGTTTCATAAATTCGTTTCAATTCTTAAATACCAATGCGCAAATCCTTTACAGAAAAAATATGAATAATAAAGATATGAATAACACCAAAGCTTTTAAACGACGCGATTTTTTTTATTCTATAAAGTATATTATAAGCGAAAATTTTACAGAAATCATTCCAGGCGATACTTAGAACAAGTGAACTCGCGGTTATCTGATAAAAAAAATCGCGGATTTATTAACATTATTAATATTCAGTGAGCCCCCATTGATAAGGGGCCACCCCTGGCCGGATCATGGTAATACCTGTGGCCCCACTAGGTTGGGAGTCCCACACAAGGTCCAAAGGTTGCCCCCGCAACCGAAAAGGCAAGGTGCGTAAACGTATTCCCCAAGTAAAAAAAGACCTTATTAATATTAAAGTGTAAAACATCATATTTATACATAATTAGTGTGCAGTGGGGTGAATAGTACCACACACCATTGTTAAGACGATTACTGTAATGAGACTTTCTTTGCCCACCGTCACACGAAGCTGCCGGAGCACCCTGTTGACAATACAAAAAGTAATATTAGTATAATTTATACTTACTACAAAAAGCCGGTCAAGTACGAGTTGTGCGAGACTATTATTGTCATAATCTAATATATAAAATTCACGTGTCACAGTGTTAGTTACCGTACTCCTCCGAAACGGCTTGATCGATTTTTATGAAATTTTACATGCATATTCAGTAGGTCTGAGAATCGGAAAACATCTATTTTTCAAACCCCTCCCCCCACTGACATTTGTATGGCAAAACAACGTTTGCCGGGTCAGCTAGTAATAATATATTTATAATAAGGACCCCAAATACGGGATTGATTTGTTGTTTGTAGCTGATATACATAAACTGAAATTTTCAGCTCTCTAGCTATCACCGTTCCAGAGCCTGGTGATAGATGAACAAATTTGACAAGGTTATAAAATGAGTATTTACAAAAAAAAAAAAAATGTTTTGTGAAATTATATCCGTATTCTGATACCCATTATGATATAATCAGAAAGCTTATCTTGGGAACAGCGGATGTTGTGCGAAGTGTCTATAAATATTTAGAATTTTTTTTTATTATTTTCACGCAAAAACCACTAACGGATTTTAATGAAACTTTACAGGTGTAAAGCTATATAATCAGAATAGCACACAATCTATATATATCATCACGCTAAAGCTAAAGAGAGGGGCAGTAAGTAAAAACATGAGCATTTTACACCGAGAATCTTTACCTATCATAAAATAAAGTCGTTATTTATGTATCGTCCTTATTTGAGCTTATATCTTCCAAACTAGGCAACGGATTTTGATGCGGTTTCTTTCGATAGATAGAGTGGTTCAAGAGGATGGCTTTTTATACAATTTGTAAGGTTTGTTTGTTTGTGTTTGGTTTTTTTTGTGTTATTCTAAATTCAACGCATACGAAGTTGCGGGCAACAGTTAGTCTACATATTATATGACGCATGGGTAATTTTGATTGGCTTGTAACATTCCCATATTCGGCTGTTTTCCCTAACTTTGACAATATCGTAAATAAATAAACTTATAAACGACCGTGACAGGAAAATCAAATTTTTTTTTGGAAAAATAATAAGACGAACAAGAATAAAAATATTAATTTAAAGTTTACTGATGTATATACCTAACACAATAGTTAAAACTTCGCAATTAAGTGACTAAGATTTGAGGAATTCGGTTCGATCCAATCGAACAAAAGACATCTGTCATGGCACTGACAATCTACATAGTGTAGTGATGGACGGAAAATGGAGTCGCAATAGTAAGGCCCCGTTTTAACTTTGACACGGAACTCTGAAAACGTAGTTATAGGAGATTTGCTTCTTCTTGATTGGATAATAGGTAGGAAGTCTGTTTGGAGTTCCTTGTATACATCGCAAAAATACTTGAAAATGATCATGTGTAATTTTGGTCTTATTTCCGACTACGTTGATTTAAAAAACTGGTAGTATTCTTAACAAATGAAGGATTGCAAAATTCAATGAGTTTTAAGTAGATTACAGAACCTTTTGAAACATTGCTGAGAAACCTAAAATTAAATGAAACAACGTGACGTTGTTTTGCCATACCAAAGTCAGGGACCCCCCCCCCGGGTTTGAAAAATAGATGTTGTCCGATTCTCAGACCTAACGGATATGTACACAAAATTTCACGAAAATCGGTCGAGCCGTTTTGGAGGAATACGGTAAATAACATTGTGAAATGTAAATTTTATATAGTAGATAACGCACAGCTGAACCGATTTTGATCATGTGTATTGACAGAAACACCCTAACTAACACAGGTTACGTTTCATCCCTTAACGCCTAACAAAAAAAATTAAGAGAATCTTCTTAAGCAACATAGAATTGGTCTTACCTCTCGCCGCTCAATGGTGTAGTAGGCTTCGTCTTCCGCAGCTGCTTCTCCAATCTCAGGCGTCGGTTTTCCACTCCTATTGCTCTTCTGAAACGTCATCTTCAAAGAACTCCTATGTTTCTTCTTATCTCCACCTCTATTCAACTTTATAACAGTTTTTAAAGTCCCTGTATAATCTCCGGAACTCTTTGCTTTATTTTTATTGCCCATATAATAACTAGACCCATATATCCTTTCTTTTTCCTTAAGCTTTTCAATCTTTGCCTCTTTAGCTGCTTTATGTGTCAATAAACCAAGAGTTCTAAGCACATTTTCTTTACGTTTCTGACTTTCAGGCGTTTCATTCAATGCATTACTAGGACCTGCTTGAGATTCTATAGAATTACGAGCGGATTTTGTCTTAACATTTCTTGCAGGCTTTATATCTACGGGTATTTCAGTAGGAACTGGTTTCTTTTCTACAACTTCCAATTTAGTCTTTTCTGATACGGCTAGTTGGTTTTCTTCAGGTTTATTGTCTATTTCCATCTTTTCCAGATCAGTTTTAGTTTCAGTAGGCGAAACTGGTGTTTCAGATTTCGCGATAATCGTTTCAGATGTTGGAACATCTGTTTTAGTTTTTGGAACAACTATTTCATCAGGTGTAATTACTGTTTCAGATGGTGTGATTTTTTCTGTTTTTTGCGCAATGGTATCAGTTATTTGTGCTACAGTTTCCGGTGTTTCAAGTACTGTTTCAGCGTTGGACGCAACTATTTCTTGCTGTGTCGCTGTTTCTACTTCTTCTGCTCCAGAAACTTGGTTAGCAGTAGCAGTTTCGGCAGATATTTCTGTAGAACTGTCCGCAGCCATAGAAGTTTCTGTCACCATTCCTTCTTCTTTAGCATATTCAGCTGCTTTGGCGCTTTCAACCTTGGTTACTTCACTTGCAGTAATATCTTCAATAGCCTTCAAAGTTTCAATAGGCGGTGGCAAGGCTTCAGTCTCTATAGGGGTCGTTTCAGGAGATTTAATAGCGACTGGAGTAGCAGTAATAGAAATCGCTGGCGAAATCAGTTGATGTGTAGGTGATTTGATTTTCTCAATTGTTGCCTTCTCTTCCACATCATTAGTACAGTCTGGTGATTTCCGCGAGGATTCTCTAGATTTTCTCTTGCCTATGATCTTTGGATCAACAACACGAGGTGTTATGGAGATCTGACTGGAGTCCAATCCACCCACTAAAGTCTGTGGAGGGTTCGGATGTAATGTTGCAAACTGGTGTAAATCCACATGCTCACGTGACTGTGGTGCCGATTTGTCAACAGACTTCCTTATCTCCGTCAAGGTGACATCCTTGCCTAAAGTCTTCTCAAATATACTAATAGCATCGGAAGAATGATTTGAGCTAGTGGACTCCTTCCGCGAACTGAAACTATTCCTCTTGATTAAAGTAACAGAATCAGGCAATTCAATGTCTATTGATCTTCTTACTTGATCCCTCTTGACTATCGATATAGCAGAATTATTTTCGAAGCAGCTCAAAACATTCTCTTTTTCTAAGGTTTTTTCAGGTGACCTAACAGACTGAATGTCTTTTAGTGGTTTAATGTCGCCAGATTTTGGTATGAGCACTACATCATTGGTCACCATAACTGATTTTCCATCACTAGCTTTGGATTCTAACTGCCTTCTTTTATCAAATTCTTCAAACTCTTTAAGCCTGTCCATCAGTTTGTCAATACTAGCTACAGGACTACTGAAAGTGATTTCATGCTTAGCTCCTTCCATGGGTCTATCCATGGAGTCCTCTTCATAATGGAGTCTCATATTTTCTCCATCATCACTCCTAAAGCTTGTAGTCTCATTACTAATTGGAGAAATAATATCCTGGCCCTTTACAGCATTATCAGGTGTAACAATACTGTCTCTATTATTTGTAGACTTTGATAAGCCATAGAATTTTGAGACAGTCTGGGTTTGTAACTGTTCTGGTACATTATCACTCACAGCTGAATTAGTATTGGCATCCATTTCATGGTCCCCATCAATATTTTGGTCTAGGTCATTAATTAAATCATTTATCTCTTTGGTGAGAGTGTCTATAGTTTCATGAGCAGTATCACTACTATCAACAACAGCTGAGGTCAATTCATCAGTAGTTATGATGCTTGTTGCACTGACCGGGCTAGCTGTGGTTGCTACTACATTAGTTTTAGCTTGTACAGGCCGCACTGCGGGTATACTTGATCTTTGTAAGGAGCCAACTTTTCTGCCCCGACGAGCCTTCCTTATATTCTTTGATACCTCCTTAGAATTGAATGTCTTGGACATACTAGTTAATATACTACTTCGAGCTTCATAAAGCGATTCGGGATCAGTCAGATCAGTCTTTGATAAATTTTTCTCTTCTGCATCTATAGAGTTTAATTTTAATCTATTACTATTATTGTTGTCCGAGTCTAATGATGTACTTCGTTTTAAGCTCAATTTCTTCTTATCTTTTGTATTACTAGGCTCTGTATCCGGTTTGGTTTCAAGTAACTTGGAGCCAATAAGGGAAGGCACTTTTTCAATAGTCGAGATCTGTACATTATTTTCAATATCTATATCTAGGTCAGTCTTAGATTTATCTAGTTTTTTGTTGAGCTCCTTGCTGTTGTCTGAATCATTGAGGGTCTCACTCATACTCAAATCAGACTCTGTGATATCAGAACACTTTGAAATCTCACTGCCATCACGAGAGCATGAGCGACCTCTCTTAAGTTTCTTGCAGTCTTCATTATTTTCAGTAGAGTCTGAAGTCTTAGAGTCTGAATAAAGTCTACGTCTTTTCTTTTGTTCTTTCATAACAACTTCATTTAGCAAATTATTCTTAACTTTCCTAGGTTTACCACTTCTCAAGTTTTTCCCATCAAAGAGTGAAGGACTATTGCTTCTCTCAGACCGCATTGAGTACGGACTGGTGCGTGGACCCAATACCAGACCACTTTGGGAGTCACTAAGTAAAGTCTTCATCATAGCAAGATCTGAACTCAATCTTTGTCTCCTGCCAGCTGTTTTGGGACTCGAGGACCTAGAATTAGGACTTGTATCATCAATTGGTTCCTTCTTGATTTCTGAGGCAGGTATAAGTGGAGTTTCTTTCTCTTGAGATTGTAAAGTGTCTAGTTTTATTGCAGGTTTCCTTCCCCGTTTCGCTTGCTGCTTGATAACTTTTTTAATTTTATCCTTGGCAATTGGCTTTTGTTTGCTTCGTAAAGTTTTCCTGATTCCCAAAGGTCGCTTTTTGACAACAGCCTTAGGTTTCCCTACAGGTTTTTTAGTATCTTTGGAAGTCTTAGGCTCATCTTGGCTAGATTTTTTGTCCTCTTCTATATCAGAAGCCTTCTTACGGGCACGTGTCTTGGGTTCCTTCAAAAGGTCTTCATCTATATTCTTATCCTGGTCTTCCTTTGATTGTTTAGTTTTCATGTTGGAATGTTTGGTGGGAGCTGATCCCGTTCTTCCGACATTAGGTAGATGTTGCCTGGCAGCGTTGGTCTGGTTAGTCGATCAAAGCTTGATCCCAAATCAAGGATTAAACGTTCAAGGGTATTTCAGGAAGAGGGATAGCAACTGAGTATCCTCTTCACTTTGGTCTCAACTAATATCTCTTAACTATACTGTTAGCAGCTATTTATAAACAAAATAATTGTTGCTTTACTAACTTGAGTTACTCTTTTAGTAACTATTTAGACTATATACAGGGACGATTAAAGGGCTTATAACATTATTCTCACATTCCATCAGGACCTGAAAATTAAGAAACATACTTAAATTACACTTACAGCCACTTATTTTATGAACGTGGTATTAAAAATCATTTTGTTAAAGACGTGCAAAATGCTTAACTTAAACAAAAGTAAATTTTTTCAATAAATTCACTGTTGATTAACTAAAACAACATAATTATAGTTTAAATATGGAATTATTTGACACAATTCACATATAAATCGTGTCTACAGTTCGTGGTAAACAAAAGCCAACGCGCTCTAATCAACAAGTTCGCGCAATAATATAGCATTAAATTCACACGTTACATCTATTAACATCAATAATTTTGCAACTCTAATGTCTAGTTAAGATAAATATGTACCTAAATAACTTCGAAACAAGTTCATTACACATAAAATCGCGCCGGAAAATTCATGAAAAACTTGATGTTTTGGTGGCTAGGCCGCGAGTGACACCTAACGCCACCTACAGCTGAGCGAGTGCGTATGCGTCGAGCGAACGAAAGCACCAAATCATTTCCCCAGCCGTGGCGCACCTCTGTAATGTCCTCACAAAATACTTACAATTAATCCAATAGAATCTCCAAAAACCACAATAAAAAGTTAAATGGATACACAATGCACCATAATATGCGAAAAAGTTCAATATAAACACGTGATTAAACTTAGAAAACGATTTTTGAAAAGCCCGAATGACTGCAGGCGTCCGCCATAATGTTTCCTTCGAAACGAATAATATAGTTCTTATTGCTCTTGTAGCAATTCTCTATTCGCTATTCAAAATGGCGGTCATGTTGAGATCACAGTGCGCATTTGCGCGACTTTTTGTTGGAAAAACTGGACAAATCTTGAACAACGCAACTGATTTGGGTACAAAACTTGCTTCGGAATCACAATCGGTAATTATTTTATTATATTTTCACTCGCGTCGAGTCGTAATGTTGCTTTGACTGCGACATGTGACAGAGCTATGGGTGTACAACCCTCCCTCAAGTTTCTCGCGACTTAGTATTTTTTTGTCACATAAGTTTATTTTCAGACTGACATTGATAAATGACTCTAATGCGTAATGATTAATTCTAGTCACTTGTTTTTAATTAATTGTATGTTATGTAATGTAATATCACACAAAATTGGCTTTTAGCGATGCTCAATCAGTTTTAGTTTTGGCTATAATACTAAAAATGACTTCTTAATGTGCTTCATTTTTCGAAAAATTAATAAAATAATACACAATTTTTTAACCAATGTAACATTTTTCAACAGTCGTTCAATATTAGTTAACGGCATCCGAAAAAAGAGAGGTGTTATAAGTTTTGTGTACCTCTGCCTTTTTCTCTTGAATGGATTGTTAATCGTGGCAGTATTTCGGTCCGAACTATTGTGTGTAAATAGATATTTTATATTGTTACAGGTCGTTTTATCTAGAGCATATTCAAGTTACGGGCAATCACCACTTATTTCTAAAATAAAAAAGGAAAAATACGAGTTTGACATCGTAAAAAATCCTCCGGAATGGACATACGTCGAGAGGCTTTTACCGCTTGATGTCATACCTAAAGTTACGCCAAAGGACAACTATCCATCTGGTTGGATTCCACCTAAGGAAGAAGCAAAAGATCTCCCATACTTCTTACCAAGAACAAAATCCCATGATATTCCTATATACTTAAATATCACTTTTAGAGGTATGCGTAAGATATCCAAAATTAAAAAAATTGAAGGTGACATATGGTTACTTAACGATGAAATTAAAAGTTATTTAAAAGAGAAAAATAAGAGATATGTCGAAACTCGTGTTCACGAAGTAACTAGGTCTATTGAAGTGAAAGGTGATTTCGTTGATGATCTAATGAAATGGGCCTATTCTAAAGGATTTTAATATAAATATTTTAGTTAGTTCAATAAAGATATTTGAAATATATATTGTTTTATTTTTTTTACCGATTTCGGAATATATCTTGATCTCTTAAAATTGGCGTCGTCTACGCAGTAGAAAAAGGGCATTATACTAGTTATATAAATACACATTACATAGATAGGTTATATAATATTGTCTATGATTTTTAATAAACTTTTTTTATAAAAATATCTCAATCGCGTGATGATCTCAATCTGATCTTATTGAAGACTGATTAATCTTGACATTATAGTAATAAAATATTTAAAAGCAAACAACGAAAGCTGTGGAATTGATAGGACTAGGCTTTGTATCATTAGAAATACGCTACGCTAAGTCTAGTCTTTCATTAGAAATACGCTATACTAAGGTTTCCAGTACCGATTTTTTTACCACGGTTCTGGGCCGTGGTATATCAAATCCAAGTAAATTTGTGAATAACGCATTCATAAGACATTTCAGCCCTCCAATAATTTTTTTCTTCTTACTGCTTATCAATTTTTTTGCAATCTAACAAAATACCAAAAATACTGTTATATTTGTAAAAATTATAAGTCTAAATAACTTGATAACATGTATCACTATCGAAACTAAAGCTGTTACAACGAAAATTTTACGTTTTAGTAACAGTTCATTTTTCTAACAAAATAAATAATAATATTTTAATGCAACACAACCCAAGAGAAACTTGTGTGGAGAGGTGTACTCACGGCATGAAGTTTGTTTATTTTGGCTGCCGCCAGGGGCGCTGCGTACGGCGGAAGGTTTTATCTACGTAGCTATATAACATCCGCCCGAGTCCAATGGGCCTCTCCACGATACATATTTTCGAGTCGAACCCACTCGTCTTTGTTAAAAACAACTTTTCTGTATAATATACACGCTCAAAAACGCTTTTCGCATCACAAATACGCTATGTTTAACATTATAACTTTTAGGTTACCTATAATGCATTAACTTTGTTGTTGAATGTTGTTGTTTCTTATAAGTATTTACGTAATTGACTCAGTTATTGTTAGAAACTTTATTTAAGTCGTCATACGTACACATACGAGCTAATCGTAGATCGATATTGAACATTTACGGTAAAATTACGTAAGATGATAGGTACGAAGTAGGTATAATACATAGTTATAATGATTTTCAAGGCCAAGCGCTTTCAGAATTGACACGTGTACAGACCAATGCTATATAGTCTTGCATATTAATCATGAATATTTTAATGTATCTACGTGAGGGATGCTTTTTTATATAATTTATTGTTATTTATCGTGTTAAGTTTATAACATTGTGATTGAGTTATATACGATTAGGTACAAATGGTTTGTTATTCTGTATAAAGTGTAAGCAATAAATTAAGTCATTCTATGTTTTAATCACCATTTTGTGTCTGTTTTAATGTTTTACTTGAAATCATTAAGGATTTTAGAAAACATTACGTTCGCGTTGTCATTTTTAAGGTTGTTCCTAAGCAATAGACACCTATCTATATCAAAGATAAGATAGGTATTTATAGATAGGTACATAACTATAATCCTATAAAGTGTCGTTCGTGTTTTAGTTTTAGAAAGTATATTTGAGAGAATATTAGCCAACTCTAAAACTAAATAAAAGAGGATAACATTTTGTAAATAGAAATAAATTAATATTAAATATAACATAACTCTATTACATCCAACTGGTGATGAATTTTGAATTTCTCTCTACAGCCCATTAAGAGGGCACGATACCAAATTATGCTCTATACGAAAATATGGGTATCGTAGTCCCCTTTTTCTTAGCGGATAACGGGATTTTCGGATGGTCATATTTCTTTTAGTTATTACCCATGCTTTGAAAAAAGAAAGTGATATAAGCATAAATATACTCTTCATCTATAATATAGCGTAAAAACAGTCAAAATCGGTTTAACTTTCGCGAAGAAAAAAGGTGACTACGAAACGTCTTTTATTCAAGGAATTTGTAGGTAAAATCTGGTTCAGCTATATTTGTTCCTTTCAGCGCGGCGCCCGGGAATGCAATACCTAAGGCAAATACCTAAATTAGGAGTACAGTACCCTCTTAACGTCCCACTTTTAGGCACGGGCCTCCTCCACTTTGGAGAGGTCTACTGTACCAGGCGTGTTAGCTAGCACCGGGTTTATTTTTTCCATCCCTAACTAAGAATTTTATCTCTGTAGAAAATCCCTTAGCTGGCTTAGCATCCTGGCTAGAAAAAGACATAATGACACTTGTATTCCTAATCCGTCACCACACAATAGAGAAATTTCAAATAGTTTAAATATATGTATGTCACCATCCCAATTCTTCCCCCAAAGCGCTGTAAACAAAGGGGTAAGTTTAGTATGTAGACGGAAATCTAAAAAAAGTTTTTGACAAAAATTTTAACAATTATATTGTTATAGTGCCTCCAAACAAAGAAAGTTATGGAAAATAATAATAAAAACAACTACCTAGGTAGGTTTATTTCTAAGCAGGTAAACTTAGTGGTTAAAATGAACTTAACTGACTTACTGCCGCACTCAGAGACATTTAATGGTTACTTAGGGAGCTCTTTAGTATTGATTTAAAAAAGTAAAAGTTAAGTTAAAACTTTTTTAAATCAATACTAAAGAGCTCCTTAAGTAACCATTAAATGTTAATGGTTATTTAGGGAGCTCTTTAGTATTGATTTAAAAAAGTAAAAGTTAAGTTAAAACTTTTTTAAATCAATACTAAAGAGCTCCTTAAGTAACCATTAAATGTCTCTGAGTGCGGCAGTTAAAGTTCTTTCATTTAAAGCAAAAATGAAACGTCTGCGCTTACTATCCTTATCCTAACTTATTATAAAACAAAGTCGTGAGCTTATATCTTCAAAACTACGCAAGGGATTTTAATGTGGTTTTCTTTTATAGATCTAGTGGTTCATGAGGATGGCTTTTTTGTATAATTGTAATTTGTTAAGGTATTAACACGCCTGGTCAGCGCGGTAGACCATAATCCCTCCCAAAGTGGAGAAGGTCCGTGGCCAACAGTGGGACGTTAATGGGCTGAGGAGAATTCTCCACGCTAGAAATACGTTTTGTGGCAATTACTTTTTCATAATTATGAAATTACATTTTGAAATTTAGCCTATGTTATTTAGGGTTAGGTTAGGTTAGGGGCATATGGTCTTATGTCCCAGGGCCTCTGGTGTGTCCAGGGCCTCCAGTAAGCAAAAGACGGCCCATGATAATGCAACATTATCCCTGCCCTGAGTAGGTTTATCTAAGTATAATTCCAATGGTGAATCATCAAAAACCGTCCAGTAGTTTTTAGGGTTCCGTACCAAAAGGTATAACGAGAACCTTTACGTCTTCGCTGTCCGTCCGTTTGTCACCAGGCTGTAATATCTCTGGAACGGCGATTAGTTTATGTACTTAAATATCAGTTGACAATATATGCACCGCTTTTGCAATATTTTTCACTTATACTTAGCTCCTGTTAGTCGCAGCGAGATGTTATATAGCCTATAGCCTTCCTCGATAAATATACTATCCAACACTGCAATAATTTTTACACGCTTTATATTAGCTTCACTTGTATGTTTGTTTGTATGTTTGTTAGTATGTTTGTTTGTATGTTTGTATGTTTGTAACCGACTCCTTTGGACGCTATTTTGACCCACTTTAAACGGTCAGATTCTATTCAAATTTTGCACACCTGTCAAAGACCGATGACAATGCAATAATTCGATTATATAAGCGTGTTTTTTAGTTTTTTTAAACTAGGTATTATTTTATTCAAATCGGACTCCACTAGTCCAGTAGTCCTGAGATAAACAAACTAATAAACTCTATAATATTAATACATATATTAGTAATAATATATTAGTATAGAAGAATGAAAGACTGATCGGGGATGACAAGAGGAGACCAAAAAAAAAAAAATTAAGTACTGATCTTGTATGTTCCTAGACTATTCCTATCAACTTCTCGTTTTAATTTAGGCTTTAAAGGACTCCATAACCAATTAGAAACTTTACTTACTTATTTTACTTAGTTTTTCAGTTTTGATTACATAGAATTATGATATACACTTACGTATCTTTTACATTTCTCTAAGCAATCAGATTGACCGACTGAAAAAGCTCTATGCAAGTTTTATTATTATTATTCTAGAAATATTATTTAGAAATATTATTAACTAGCTTGTTGCCCGCGAATTTTTACGTGTGGAATTTAGAAAATTTTCTCCGTTTTTGCAAAATTTCTCACTGATGCTTCGGTTCCTGAGATTTAGCGCGTTCAAACAAATAAATTCTTGAGCTTTATAATATATATAGATTTATTTTGTTTAACTACTATATAACCTTATTAAAAAGTGGGAGTTAGTAAGAATAGAAGGATGAATATAAAGATTTCAAGCAATAACTACCGCATTGAAGCTTAGAAATCAGAATAACATAGTTATGTTATTATGCTGAAAACTACGGAGCGGGCAGTAACAACAATCCATTCTTCCATCTATCCCTCCATCAATCAGCCTTTCTCCATCCACTGCTGGACACAATCCTCTTCATAGAACGCACATTGAATCCACCTTGTTGGGGGCCACCCTGCGCTGCGTCGTCCGGTGCGTGGTCATCACTCGAAGACCTTCCATCCCCAACGGTCGTCAGATCGGCCTGTTCATTACCATTTCAGCGTCAGCGTCAGCGTCTTTAGTTACCTAAGCCCTGTGCCTAAGCCTATAGGGGCCATGGCCCGAGGCGGCCAGGCTGAGAAGCGCGGCGAAAGCCTTCATTTTTAAAACTTAGCTCTATCTCTATTAATTTATAGGGCGGATAACTAAATTGTCCAGGGGCGACAAATAAAATGGCCCGCGTCGCAAATTTTCAAAATACGCCTCTGCTTAATGGCTAGGTACAAAATATGAGTGAAGTTATATTAAAATGTATATTCTAAACACATTTGTTTCAATTAAAGTTAGAAACCTCTCCGTGTGGCAATGGATTAAGAATACAAATGTCACCATCCCATGTCGTTCCTAAGGAAGATTGTACACAGATAACATCC
Source organism: Orgyia antiqua (assembly GCA_916999025.1). Taxonomy (NCBI): domain Eukaryota; kingdom Metazoa; phylum Arthropoda; class Insecta; order Lepidoptera; family Erebidae; genus Orgyia; species Orgyia antiqua. The sequence continues at coordinate 14,874,774 of OU779869.1, forward strand.
TCCGTAAGAGACGGAAACTTCGAAAATAAACCTATGCAAACACGCCTGGTCAGCGCGGCACAGTAGACAGTAATCCCTTCTTAGTTCTTAGTTCTTTATTAATAACATTAGAAAACGTTTCTATTCTATGTTCTATGTCATTTATAGGTAGTACATAATTATATACAATAATAAAAATCCCAAAAATAAATAAATAATTTGTGTGATATCCATAAATGTCATACAAATGTTTGTACTGCGTCTGGGTGTTTTCTATGTATTATATGTATGTATTTACAAAAAAAAAGTAGTTTATGTAGTATATCCGTATTCTGGTACCCATAACACAAGCATATAAGCTTAGCTTGGGACCAGAGGACGTTGTGTGAAATGTCCATGAATATTTATTTTTATTTTATTTAATCCCTTCCAAAGTGGAGTTGGCCTGTGCCCAACAGTAGGACGATAATGGGCCGAAGAGATACAGTACAGAACAGTAATATCTAAATACTTGTGTTGTAACTAAATAACCTCAACATCCTCCTGCCCTTATCTCATTATATGGGGCCGGCGCAACATGTCGTTTTCTTCCATAGTCTTCTATTAGCCGTCATGTCTGTGTCAACTCCTCTTTATTTCATGTCCTCTTTCACATAATCCATCCATCTTTTCTTAGGTCTTCCTCTAGACTTTTTTCCTTCCACATTTATACTCAGAACTTTCCTAACGACATTAAGTACTTTCCTCTCGTCTCATAACATGCCCGTACCAGGACATCCGCTCATTCTTAAATTTTTCAGTCACTGGCATCACTTTCAGACTTTCTCTAATATATTCATTCCTTATTTTATCGATTCGCGTGACGCCACACATTCATCTCAACATTCGCTAACTAAATAACCTATTACGAGTAATTACGATTTCATCCAAATTTATAGTTAATGTAATTGGCTTACGTCTTAGCTTTATGTTTATGTATTATTTCAATGTTTAAGGTAAACAGTAATAACTTCTAAGAAACATGCAAAATTTTTCCACATTTTCAGGTATATAATACATATAACAAGATACATATTATAAAATATCTGGTGTATAAATAAAAAAAGAAAGGTGGATTGAATATAGGTGGTGTAAAACAAGGAATTAATACGGGTATGACATCTGACGAAGGAATATAGAAGAAAAATCAATCATAATTTTCTGTAATAAACTTCCTAACTGACTAAGTTACTGTTTAGTTGAAATATAGGTAATCACTGTTGTATGTAACAATTGTTGTTCGCGAAATTCATAAAGTAGGTATATCTGTTGATGCTATAACCACAAATATTATCAGCATTTTCTTCCCCTTATCCCATTATTTCGGATCGGAAATATGACGAATACATTATGATCTTATATATAAAATTCACGTGTCACAGTGTTAGTTACCGTACTCCTCCGAAACGGCTTGACCGATTTTTATGAAATTTTACATGCATATTCAGTAGGTCTGAGAATCGGCCAACATCTATTTTTCAAACATTTTTTTAGTATGGCAAAACAACGTTGGCCGGGTCAGCTAGTAATAAATAAATAAAAATATTTTCATTTATTCCTTTTATTAAGGATATTTCTTAAGACATCATTCTCCTGCTTTTATCCCATTATTTGAACGGCTAAAGGTAAACCTAAGAAAAGAGTTAACACAGTTCTCTTTCTTCTTTCATATCCTCATTTACACAGTCTATCCATCTTTTCTAAGCTCTTCTAATAAATAATTATAATAATAATCATCATCAAAACATCAAGCCTTTTTCCTATAGAGGTAGGCAGAGACTATAGAGCGCCATCTGCTACGATTCAAACATACTTCCTTGGCTTCATCCACGTTAATAATAAAAAGTATTGTAAATTTGTAATCTATTGTAATTAAGAAAATGTAAATTTGTTTCAAAGTTATAAAATGAGATCTAAAGTTTCAAGTGTCTCTAAGTTTAAGCACCCGCAAATTGTTTAAGTGGTAATGAAGTTTTAGATTTAAGTATCCCAAAGCTTGTGACAGTGATGTTTTACTAGCTATGCAAAGATTACGTTTTTGAGTTATATTTTAAAAGATTTTACGTAGTTTCTCGAGGATTTGTTTATTTATTTCAAACTTTTTATCCAATAATTGTACAAAGGCGGGCTTATTTTGTTGGGGTATTATTTTTGTTCAAAAGCATTGGAATTGTAATGAAATCACAAATGCTTCCATAAGAGTTAATATTTAACAGGACAATAAGTAAAACTATTTCTACGCGCTACTTATTATTTATCCTGTATAAGCTCCAGATGATGAGTTATAATATGATTTATCACATTTCCAGTTATTATACCATGTCTAAATACATTTACAGACATATCGTACAATTAGTCGCATTTACAATTACTCCCTCTCCAGTCTATTAACAAACCCCTATTGGGCACGGCCCTCCTCCACTTTGATATTATAGTCTATTATGCCGTGCTGACCAGGCGTGTTGGCGTAGGGTTTGTTTTCGAAACTTTCGTCTCTTGCAGAAATGTTATCTTTTAGCTTGCTTTTATAGCACCCTGGAGAGAAAAAGGAGATGACAATTGTATTCTTAATCCGTCACCACACGGACAACTTTCATTTTGTTATTTAATACAATTCAATACTACAGTTAGTTTATTTACAAACGTGTCGTAGCATCAGTTGCAATTTTATTAGTCGTATTTACAATTGCAGCAATTTGTGTAAAGACAATAGTCGATTTTTATAGGCTGATTATCTATACTATATATTTAAAAAGCTAAAGAGTTTGTTTGTTTGAACGCGCTAATCTCAGGAACTACAGGTTCGAATTGCAAAATTCTTTTCGTGTTTGATAGTCCATTTATCAAGGAAGGCTATAGGCTACACAACATCGCGATGCGACCAATAGGGGCAAACCATCAGTGAAAAATGTACAGGGTTCAAGCTGCCAGTGGTTACGGGTCCAAAGACAGGAACCTCCTCACTATAGGAGCCATATCGAGGACGACTGCCTTCTGCATTAGACCCTTGACCCAAATGCCTAACGCGAGTCTCTCAAGATCTAGACTAAGCAGAATATTTATCTATTATTATAATCACTTAAAAATCCCAGTTAAAATCAGACATCAGATAAGATAATTTTATTGATTACTAATAATGAAATAATTATGTGCGCTCTGTGATATTCCCTGGTTATTAAGCTAGGCATACATAATTCTGGCTACGTCATTTCTGTGTATGATGCACTAAATAAGATGTTCTGTATAATATGATGTCGGCTTCTTAATATAATGTCAATAAGATTGTTCATATGGGCTGTTGGATTGAAGCCAAGGCATTGAATTTAATCTGTGGTCCATCGTCACGTGTGTAGGCGTACTCAGGAGACGGAGTTAGTTAAATTAGATTTGTATATAAATAACTACGGCTATTTAAAGGTACATAAATGTATGTTATACAAGAAATACTGCGTAGTATTATACAAAATAAATATAATACGTTAAATTAATTTATATGAAAGAAAAAAAATCAAAATGTCTTAATAATCCACCACCAGTAAACCAGTATATAGAAAGATATAGATATATAAACGATTTTTTTTCACAGTATCTAGGTCTTATATATGTTTCTATCACTTTCTTTTTTTTTAAACTTAATAACTAAAAGAAATATGACCATCCAAGAATCCCGTTTTTTGTTGGTTTTCTTTAGATAAACTTGCAGCGTCTATCACCCAAATTTGGTAAGGTTATTATTATCTATACAAATAAGTATTATAAAGCTGAAGAGTTTGTTTGTTTGTTTATTTGTTTGTTTGAACGCGCTAATCTCTTTAGACTACTTACAACTAGCCAAAATTATTTCAGTGTTAGATACGGCATTTATCGAGGAAGGCTTTAGGCTATAAACCGTCACGCTACGACCAGTAGAAGCGATGCGGTAGTGAAAACTGTTGCAAAAGCGGGGAAAATTTTCCAAATTCCACGCGGACGGAATCGCGGAAAATAGCTATTATTTATATAGGCGTAATTTGAAAATTAGCGCACCGGGCCATTTAATTTGACGCCTCGGGCCAATTTAATTAGCCCCGCTCTAAATTAATAGAGATAGAGAAAAATTTTAAACTTGAAGGCTTTCGCCGCCCTTATAAGGCTGGCCGCCCCAGGCCATGGCCCCTATGAGCCTAGGATAAATACGTCTCTGTATATAGGGATAGCAATACCTAATGCAAATACCTAAATTAGGACTGTAGTCCCTTGTTAAATTCTAGCTGTTTGGTCGCATCTTCTCGTCTCTCATCTGCTCGTGGAATTCGTAAAAACACTATTTTAGCACATCAAAACTTCACGGCTAGTGCTCTGCTATACTAGGTACAACATTTGGATTACACTGGTACACCCTATTTAATATCTATTGGAGTGTAGTAATTTGCCTACCCTAGCAGTAAAAAGTAGTCTATGGTACAAATTTTACGCACACAACTAAATTTAATTAAAAAACAAAAACTGATTGTGTCGATAACACAGTTCGTCAATGTTAACAGAAGTTTTTTATTATAAAACTATTTATTATAGACCACCGATTTTAAGAGGGTACTATACTCCTAATTTAAGTATTTGCCTTAGGTGTAGTTATCCCTATTCCCGAGCGCGAAGCTAAAAGGAACAAATATAGCTAAAGCAGATTTTACCCACAAATTCTTTGAAGAAAAGACATTTCTTAGTCCCCTTTTTCCTTCCCGAAAAATAAATAAATAATAAATATTCATGGACATACCACACAACGTCCTCTGGTCCCAAGCTAACCTTATATGCTTGTGTTATGGGTACCAGAATACGGATAGAATACATATACTACTTTTTTTTTTGTAAATACATACTTATAAATTATAATACATAGAAACATCCAGACGCAGTACAAACATTTGTATGACAATTAGAAAAATCACACAAAATGATTGTCCCGAGCGGGAATCGAACCCGCAACCGATTTTAATTTTTTTTGAGCTATTTTATAGATAAAGAGTATATCTATGCTTCTTTATCTTTCTTTTTTGGTAAGTCCTTACCAAATTTGTGTGATAGACGCTGCAACTTTATCTAAAGAAAACCGAAAAAAAAACGGGACTTTTGGATGGTCTTTCATTTAGTTATACGGCCAAAATCGGCCGAAACCGAAACTTGTGTCGCAGTTCACGCACACCCATGATGCTCGTCTAACTTCGTTTCCAGCGGCAACGCTTTGACGGCCCTGTTCGGGAATTATGACAACATAATTTTAAAAAATAATAAAAAATTTATAATTTTTTTTATATTATATTAAATAAATGATTCCAACGAAATTAATATTATTTTCTATATTTGCTCTTTTCCCATGAGGGTACGCAGAGGCTATAAAGCGCTATCTGCTACAATACAAACACTTTTCGTTGGCTTTTCCACACTCATAGATCTGATTATAGATAACCAACGGTCAAAGAATTTCTCTCTTTTCTCTCCAGTTCATAAACATCCCACTGTTGGGCCGCGCTGACCAGGCGTGTTGGCGTGTTGATGCTGTCCGTGTGGTGACGGATTAAGAATACAAGTGTCACTACCCCTTTTCCTCCCCTGGGTGTTGTAAAAGCCAGCTAAGGGATATTAAAAAGTTATCACTCGCTGCGAGAGACGGAAAACTCGAAAAAAAACAAAGATTTTCAAATACCCAAAAAGTACGTAGTAATATGACCTTACAATATATTTTTTTTTACGTAATGTCCTCTAAACATCGTCATACAATGTTGAAGTGCTACATAACAGCGCTACGTTACAAAGTACAGCAGTGGGCGGTTGTGTGACGTCAAACCACGTCACTGCAAGGTCACTTCTTTGAATACATTGAAATATATGAGTGTGTTCACTGTTCACCGTGGTGCAACTGTAGCTTATTATACTAGTTGATATAATTTTATAAGTAAAAACTTAGTTTATTTTTCAATACTAAAATCCTTGGAATTTCTAAATGAATAAAAAGGTCCATAATATTCTCTGACACTTGCGCGACTCATTGGTTTAAATATAACTACTTTTTATGGATTTAAACTGTTTAAACAAATACACGCGTCTAAATTCGTAAAAATGTTTTTATTTAAAAAAGTCTTTGGACGTTTTATATCTTTTTTTTTTGCAAACAAATATGTATCTATACCTTTTACACTTTATTGATCTTGTAGATGTGTTTATGGTTTGTAATAATAAAATAAGAAATATTGGTACCGATTCTACGTGCACAACTAAGCTTCACCTAACTAAAAAATGAAAATTGATGGTGTTAATAATACAATTCGGCAATGTTAATTAAAAAAAACTTATTAGCAAGTCTGTATATTATAGACTAACGATTTTAATTAATAAAAATGTGCACAACGAAATAGTCAATTAAACAAAATGCGAAAAAAAAATTATAAAGCTGAAGAGTTTGTTTGTTTCGCGCTAATCTCAGGAACCTAATGTCCGATTTAAAAAAATATTTCAGTGTTGGATAGTCCATTTAGCGAGGAAGGCTATAGGCTATATAAGATCACGCTGCGACTAATAGGAGAGAAGCAGTAGTGAAAAGTTTTACAAAATCGGGGAACACTTCATAAATTTTACGCGTACGAAGTCGCGGGCAACAGTTAGTTAAGATATAAACATGTGGCATCACTTTATTTCCTGAAATTGGCACTGAAATAAAGGTGCTACATCCCGACTAATATTATAAATGCGAAAGTAACTCTGTCTGTCTGTCTGTTACGCTTTCCCGCTTAAACCTCTCAACCGATTTTGATGAAATTTGGCACAGACAATCTTTAGACCCTGAGAAAGGACATGGACTACCTTTTATTGCGAAAAAAGGGATGAAAAGTTTTCTAAATTTCACGCGGACGGAGTCGCGGGCAACGGCTAGTATTACTGTAACAGGCGAAATGAAATAAAAAGCAATTGTACACGTAGGCACAATTTCTTTTAATAATGATTTAGTTTTGTATACATATACAAAGTTAATTTTACTAAATAAACTAAATTATAGTGGAAAAAATGATAACCATGAGCGGGACTTGAACCCACGACCAAGGAATACCGTTCCGTTGTGATTGTCCAATTGATCTAGTTGGTACCCGCTGCACCCACTTTAAACAGAGCTTTCTCATAGACAATTGCTCATGCAATAAAAAGCCAATTCGGCGTTTTAATATCTCTACGATGTCAGCTATCTCACGCAACTTCTCTTTTTGATCATTTAAAACGATTTTGCGGATTTTTTGATGTTTTCTGATGTTATCGCCTAATTTCGACGTCCACACTGCATTCAGCATCATCGGTATCTTTAAGCCTACGTTTGAAGTCAGTAAACCAACGTTTTATTGTTGTTTCTGATAGAACGGAGTCCCCACAACACTTTTCAAGCCATTTCTTCGCTTAAGGGCCTACATCAATATTATCGTCGACATGTACCTATTAACACAGCTAGTAGGTATAGAAAATGAAGAATTAGGGATATTTTTTTTGTTTACTCAAAATCTACTAAATATATTTTAATTCCCGCTTACGTGTTTCTATATATAATAGTTACATATGTTCTTAAAGTTATTTCATTAGTTAATACGTGATAATAGACCGACAAGTAAAAAAAATAAAAAATTAGAGAGGTTGTTTCGCTAAGATTTTCTATCGAGAAAACTTTTTTCAATCGCGTTTCTGAGTTTATGTGATCCTAGATTATATATTGAAAAAACATATACTTAAAAATTAGAGCTCTAGCCATTCAATCTAAAGAAAAAATGAAAACTTCGTATGTAGAAAAATGCACGAAGCTATTTTGGTATCCTCTTAAACGGATTTTTTTCCATCAAGAAGCGGTGTGAAATCAAAACACAAAATTGTTTCTAATCCATTGTTTTGAAAATAACGAAAGTAGCGTCACTCTTGGCACAATAATTCACAAAGTAATGAATAAAATATCATGAGACTTTACCAACTGTCTTTTAAAGGTTAGTTCTAACTGAAAAAAAAATGACTGCAATGAAATTAGCGCCATTTATGTGTTAGGCCCGAGACTTTTCAGCCCATGTAATAACTGCTTTATTGTTATATAGTTTTTAAGAATAGCTCGGTTTTTTCATAATATTATATTTTAAGTATTTAAAGACGATAAAAAAAACTGGAAGCATTTTTACGATAACAATGAAAAAGGGAGTGCTTAATCAAAAAGTTTATGTGCAACACAAACAGCTGACTTTAATGTATTACCTTGCAAAATAATTTAATTCCAGGTCAGTGCTATTCAGATATTTATGATTCAAGCCTATAATCTTTTCTTATTAAAAAACAAAGTCGTTATTTTTGTATGTATGTCCCTATGTGAGCTTATATCTTCAAAACTACACAACGGATTTTGATGCGGTTTTTATGTTAGAAAAAATGGGTTTTTTATTTAATTTGTTAAGGTTTGATTTCCAAATTCCATGCGTAGGTACGAAGTTGCGCAACAGCTAGTATTTCATATAATATTAATAATTCAATTTTCAAAAACAACTCTTAGTTACATCTATTATAATAATTAATTAAATAATGTAGCAATACTTCCAGTTTAATTATATATATTTATATTTGTGTCTGTGAATATTATCCTTGAGCTGGTTCTTATTCCAACCTGGAAAGGAAACGGGGACGTGACACTTTACATTAATAAACGTGTTACTGAAAATCCTTGATAAAAGTCTACAACTACTTTCACACAAAATAAGGCTGTATTTAAATATATACATCAATAAAATAAATAATTCAGTTGTAGGTAGTAGTCCTTCAGCACACAATAGTGAAAGGAATCGGTCGGAAATAACCCAGGATCGATGAAATACAATAAAACAATTCCTATGAATGAATTACCGCTCTTATTTAAGAGCTTTATATACCTACATAAACTATCTAATGCCCACGATTTTACCCGCGTTTATAGTTTTTGAGACCTCCTTCATCAAATGTAAAACAAATCTTAAAATATTATACAAAAAACCATCCTCTTGAACGGTTCTATCTATAAAAAAAAACCGCACCAAAATCCGTCGCGTAGTTTATAAGATATAAGCTCACACACGGCCATACATACAAAAATAACGAGTTTGTTTTATAATAACTAAGTAAAGACTAATGGTCTTATTCATAATGATTTATCGGAGGTTTAAACAATAACTTTACCGGAGAGATAATAAACATTTTATCGTAAAGACTATTATGAATAACAATTTTTGACAATTTTAGCGAACCGATTTTAGCGAACTTTTAAACCTCCGATAAGTCATTATGAATAAAACCATATCTATATAAATAAGTGAAGACCATATTATTTTATTTACTTCTCTTTCCGTTCTATAGTTATTATGTAGTATGTATTTATTCATTTATTCAATTTAAGTTTTAATATATATGACACCAACAACCACCGCAATGTCTATTCTAGATTCTATCCATTATACGGTTGCCTGGAAGAAATCACATTAGTGATAAGGCCGCCCTTTGTACAATAGCTTTTAAGACTGTATTTTCTTTTCAAATTTTGTGTAAAATTGGTGTTTGTGCAAATAAAGAGTTATCTATCTATCTATCTATAGTTGCCTGGAAAAGATCACTTTATGTGATAAGGCCGCCATTGTTAACAAAATTGTGATAGGATACATATATTGTAATTTTCTTTATAAAATTACTTTTATAGATTTTTAAGTTTTATAATACTACCTACGTACGAGTATGTCATGTATGTGTAGATGTCCGTGGCGTCACTCGCAGGGTCCATTTGAAAACCAGCGCTAGGTCCATAGGACCTAGCATGATGCTGAAATGGGCACCTGGTTGCTGTCGCTTCGAAACATGTGCTTTTTTTTGTACACTTTATTATGTAATATTTAATTTTCATGTTGTCTAACGCAGCAATAAATAGCTCTTTCTTTCTTTCATTTGTACCTAGTCTTAACACGGTGAGTGCGAAACGAGGCTTGAAAGATCTCGTCCGTGTTTTGTGTTTACAGCGGTAAGAAAAAACTTAAACTTCCCTGTCGTGCGAGAGGCGTAACTTCCGTCTGGTTCAGTTTATTTATTTATTTTATTTATTTATTGAAATTTCACAAAGAGTACATTTTAACAGTTGCATGCACGGTAATGACTGCTTTAGTTAAGAACTGTGTGTGTGTGTGTCATTATTAGTTTAGGAAAGAGATAACTATATATCTGAGACCTCACCTCACACCACCTCTGAGATATCACCTCGTACCCTCGCGCACCTCGTACCGCACCCTGCGCGGTTAGTGTTGTGCAAAACGTTAGACGCAACGCTCCTGTTGCTATAATAAGATGTCGAAACGTTGCCGCAAAATAATAATTGATAATATTAATGATGATGAAGAGGAATCTAATTCAAAATTACCGATATTTGAAAAACAGGTAGGTTTCCAATCAATATTTACAAATTTTACACAGTCTAAGTGAAATAATGATGTAGGAATATAATAAATAAATTACTCCGCACCATATCAAGTCGCGAGGCCGACAAAAAATCAAAGAAAATTCTCACAGAATGTATCGGTTGCAAAAAATATTATTGTTTATTCTGTTTTAATAAAAAGCATCGATAAGTATAATTAAATAAAATTGTTTACTTTTCCCATCACTATACAGAATGAAAAAACTACCCCTTTTCAGTGCGGTATGGGGTACATACGACCCCTCATTTTATTTTACGTATAGAATCTAAACTAAATAATCTGCCCACAGGCGGCAGATTTAGGTTGATCAACTCATTGATAATAATAATCGCGACGAAAACCGTACAATTTGCCTTATTAGGCGCCAAAAAAAAAGGATTTTTGTCTCCAGTGGGCGGTGGGGTTTACTAAATCTCGTACCGCTCCAACGTCTGTTTCAGGACGAGGTTTCAAGCGACTCGTAACGCAGTAATGGAAAGTACAGATAAATTAGTGCCGCTGGGAACGTATTAAGATTCTTGTCTTTATTTCAATGTTAATAATCTTTATCTTTACTTCTTATAAAACAAAGTCGTAATTTTTGTATGTATGTCCCTATGTGAGCTTATATCTTCAAAAATACGCAACGAATCTTGATGCGGTTTTTTTTAATAGATAGAATGATTCAAGAGGAAAATAATTTGTTGGGGTTTGCTGTATATTGGATGAGATATGATTAAAGCCGAGAAACTCGGACGCGTGCGAGCTATAAATGAAAACGCTACCTTATCTATGTGAGGAACAACAAACTTATGTATGGAGGAATTGTTTGTTACCTATAGTTCTTCAAAAAAGTCCGCGGGGGCATATGTCTATCTTTTAAGGGAAACCCGCTGTACCCATAATAATGTCGCAAAAATTATCAAATTCAATAGGGTGTTTTCAAAAGCTATTTATGTGTATATAGTAATCTTTTTTACCAAATTAAATACCTTAGTTAGCTTACACGTTTAATATAGATTATATTATAGCTGCTTTTTACAGCATGCAATTTAAATGAATATCTTAGGAGATATGACGAAAAAAGAATTACGCGCGACAAAATAAAATACTAAACTGTTGGCCGAGCAACGCGAACGTTTCTTCGGTCTTCTATCCATACTCTAATATTTGGATGTTTGGTTAATGTTGGATTGTATGAATGTAAGGATGTTTGTTGTTCTTTCACGTAAAGACTACTGGATGGATTTTCATGAAACTTTCCTAAATTCCACGCCTACGGAGTCGCGGGCAACAGCTAGTGTTCAATAAAGTATTATCTATCTATCTCTATAGACTAACCATTGCTTGCGACTTCGTGTGCGTAGAAATTAGAAACCAAACTTCATAAACCTTCCTCTTTAACCACTCTATCTAATAAAGAAATAGCAAGAACGTTTTATTGAGTTTTAAGCTCACATAAAAAGGTGAAGGCAAGGTGAGGGCGGCTAGTACTTTCACACTGTAGGTAGCTGTTCTCACATTTGGATTGCACAACATCAGGTGGAGTGTAGTCATTTATCTAACCCGAGCCATAAAAAAAAGACTGAAGAGAAAGAACTATTTTCTTACAATAAATAAAGACTAGTTGTGTCTCCCAATTTATTTTGGCCTAGCTGATGCCGGCTCCTTAGTTTGCTAGAAATTTTGGATGACTTGGCATTAAGAATATAAAAGCAGGTTTTTCCGAAGGAATTGGATGTTATCCCGGGACAAATTGTAGCCTATATTTAAAGTTAGACCTTTACTAACATATCACTGAAAACGGTATACAATTCCACGCAGTAGTTTTGGCGTGATATGCGTAGAAACATACAGACAGGCTGATAGACAAAAAAATCTATAAACCATTGTTTTGGCTTCTATTACGCCAATAAAAACCTGTCTAATTATTTTTCCAATATTTTCAAAGTACAGACATGTACATCAATTCTACGTGGACAACTAAACAAAACTAAACTAAAAAATAAAAACAACTATGCTGTATTTTGATTAATTAACTATTTCGCTACACACATACAATAATTATTACTGCCGATCAAGAGGTCGCGGGTTCGTTTCCCGCTCGGGACAATCATTTGTGTGATTTTTCTAATTGTCATACAAATGTTTGTTCTGCGTCTGAGTGTTTCTATGTATTATAAGTATGTATTTACAGAAAAAAAGTAGTATATGTGTTCTATCCGTATTCTGGTACCCATAACACAAGCATATAAGCTTAGCTTGGGACCAGAGGAGGTTGTGTGAAATGTCCATGAATATTTATTATATTTTATTTATTAATTAAAATTGTTATTCTATATTACACAGTTTTTATGATAAGAAAATTCAGTTAACATTGCTGAATTGTGTTATTGACACAAACAAATTTCATTGACTCTTTAATAGGTACTAGCTGCCCCCCCCCCGAAGAGGTGGTCGCGCGCAGCGGGCCGGTACCCAGACACCCACCGCGCCAATGAGACGGAGGGACCTAATGTCCCCCATCGGGTCGGGTTGGTATCTGGTAAAGCTCAAAGCACCATCATGGCCCGGCAGGGCAAGGCAGATAAAACCAAAAAAAAGCTATTGCCAGCGACTCCGTACAGGTAGAATTAAATATATCCCCGTTTTTGTAACATTCTACACAAATGCTTCGCTCCTATTGGTCGTAGCGTGATGTTACATAGCCTTCCTCAATAAAAGAACTATCAAACACAAAAATATCTTTTCAATTCAAACCTGTAAAGTAAGTTCCCGAGATTAGCGCGTTCAAACAGACAAACAAACAAACTCTTCAGCTTTATAATATTATTTAAGATAGAATATATAGATACAGATAGATGTTATTTTGAACCAGAACTAATTAATAAACAATTATTCTTATAACCTATGGGTAAAATGATTATAATTATTATAAATAAGCAAACAACACACCAACCAACCAACGAAATATGTCACAAGAAAATAGGCAGCTCTAAAAACTAAACTAAAAATTAAGTTAATCTACTGCCTATTTTATAACACATTTTTATTAGCTCGGTACATATCTATCAAAGTATTAACCTATGTAACGGAATCTTTGAAAGAGATTTTCACTCACTTGCAGTAGTCCTTATTATGTGTGCAAATTTTGCACACATAATAAGGACCGATAACAATGCAATCATGTAAAATAATATTCAGGATTTTCAAGCAACTTTTTTAGTTTTCGATCTAAACAAATTATGAAGCAGTTAATTATGCTTTTCTGTTAAGACGATACCAAAATAGCTTCGTGCATTTTTCTACGTACGAAGTTTTCATTGTTTCTTTAGATTGAATGGCTAGAGCTCTAATTTTTAAGTATATGTTTTTTCAATATATGATCTAGGATCGCATAAACTCAGAAACACGATTGAAAAAAGTTTTCTCGATAGAAAATCTTAGCGAAACAACCTCTCTAATTTTTTATTTTTTTCATTTGTCGGTCTATTATCGCGTATTAACTAATGAAATAACTTTAAAAACATAAGTAACTATTATATATAGAAACACGTAAATCAGAATTAAAATATATTTAGTATATTTTGAGTAAATAGGAAAAGTATCCCTAATTCTTCATTTTCTGTGCCTACTGGCTGTGTTAATATGTACGTGTCGGCGATGATATACGATAATATTGATGTAGGCCCTTAAGAGACAGAACCCTAAGCGAGAACTTTGTGATGCGATTGACAGATTTATCTATACTAATATTAAAAAGCTGAAGAGTTTGTTTGTTTGTTTAAACGCGCAAATCTCAGGAACCACAAGTCCGATTTGGAAAATTCTTTCAGTGTTGGATAGTACATTTATTGAGGAAGGCTATAAGCTATATAACATTACGCTGCGACCAATGGAAGCGAAGCAGTAGTGAAAAATGTTGCAAGAACGGGGAAAATTTTCCTAATTTCACTCGTACGGAGTCGCGGGCCGCGGGCAACAGCTAGTTATATGATAAAAATAAAATAAATATTTATTGACATTTCACACAACGAACGATTTTTTTACAAAGCTTTTTTTTATAAGAAGTATTTAGTATTTATTTATTAATCTTTGTATGACATGGGTATTTTGATCTTAAATATAATATGTGCTTGCCATGTTTCGCCGACAGGCATATAAGCTACACAAATTGGTAATGCGCCTGGCGGCCATGTTGGTGACGTCATAGTGACGTATAGATATTATAGTACGTATAGATATTACATTTTGTTAGCTGTATTTTTTCTTTGCTGATGACGTCACAAGGGCGTTAATTTGACAAGGTTCCAGCGCATTACCAATTTGCGTGGCTTATACAAATTATTGTAAAACGTTCATTAAAAATATCATCCAGCAATATATATACATTTCTGTCAAATTGTAGCCACAGAATAAGTAGCTTACAGGAATTATCGTATATTGTAAAGGAGATGGTGCTACCAACCGCTACGCGCGTGTTGAGAAATGGAGTGGTGACACATTCCTGACCTTTCACAATCCAGACGTCGTGATTCATTGATGTTTAAGTTTAGCTTAAAATGGCAATCAGGCATTTACCTCAATTGGGATTGTTCCTAACTTTTGACCTGCTGTTTTTATATTTTTTTTTTGAAAATATAGACTATTTTAAGCAACTCATTTCAATATTATTGAAATATTCACAATATAGAATTTTTTTTAAATACTTAAAGATAGTATTTTAAATGTTGTGACGTCATCGTTGTATGCAATCTGTGTCTTGCTTTTTCCTGATATACTTAAGACAGATTGCAATACATCTTTTCAAAGTTGCCAAGTTGATATAATAGACCAATTTCAACTCCACCACAGTGTAGTATATTCCTAAGAACGCCTTAATATTTTAAGTTCTTCATTTCAAGGCCAAATAGCGATCATTTGCTTTTTTGGAAAAATAATCGTTAATATAGCAAATTTTCCGAAAAAAAACTAATGGAGCATGATCAGAAACTATATTCCTCGAAATGGTGCTTTTAAGAGTTTTAAAAAATTATGAACAATGCCAATTATCTGTCTAAGGTTAGAAGTGATGTCATATTGTGTGACTGATTCACAATTAACTAGCAGTGTCTCGTAGTTTCACTTACGTAGTTATCCTTATGATCTAGGGGTACAAAATAGTTTTTATTTTATTTTTTAACCTACCGAATACACAACATTTTATAAGAAAATTTTGTAGTTTCAAATGTAGTACACACAATAAATTTTCATAACTTATGGCATATAATCATAATGGTCTTTAAATGTCGGCCTCGTAAATAAGCTCAAGGTTGCACAGCGTGCTATGGAGAGAGCTATGCTCGGTATTTCCCTACGGGATAAAATCCGAAATACGGAGATCCGTAGGAGAACTGGCGTATCCGACATAGTTCGAAAGGTTAGCTCGCTGAAGTGGCAATGGGCAGGCCACATCGCTCGTAGGACTGATGATCGTTGGGGAAGAAAAGTCCTTGAGTAGCGACCACGTACCGGACGACGCAGCGTTGGGCGGCCCCCGACAAGGTGGAGCGACGATATCGTCAAGGTCGCGGGGAGACATTGGATGCAGGTGGCACAGGACCGCGAGTTGTGGCGTTCTATGGGAGAGGTCTATGTCCAACAGTGGACGGAGAGAGGCTGATGGATGGATGGATGGCAGATTTATAAAAACGTACAATGGTACCGATTCTACGTTCACAAATAAACTCAACTAAATAATGAAAGTTGATTATGGCAATATATCTAATATTTGATATTTCGTTGTACATATTTATCATAAAATTCTACGTAGTAAGCCAGTATTTGGGGAACTGGTTCTACGTCCCTTACATCTTCGTATCTTTAAAACACTCCATCTTCCTATGTGTTCGTATAACAAAATAGTTTGTCTAAAATACACAGTTAAGAAAGTTTAGAAAGTTTTTTTTTGTATAAATATTCACGGAAATTTCACACAGCGGCCTCTGGTCCCAAGCTAAGCTTATATGCTTGTATTATGGGTGCCAGAATACGGATAGAATACATATATGTACTACATATTTTTTTTGTAAATACGTACATACGTTACATACTTATATTATAATACAGACGCAGAACAAACATTTGATGTTTATAAATGTCATTACATTTATAAACATCACCCAAATGTAAGTCCGAGGCGGGAATCGAACCCGCGACCTCATGATCGGCAGTCCGTTATAAGAACCACTAGACCACGAAGCCCGTCACAAGTTCAGTTAACATTGACTAACTGTATTAGTTTAGTTTAGTTTTGAATGTAGAATCGGTACCAATATCTGATTTCCTAACTAGGCAAAAGCCTGTATTTTGGAAGTCAGTGCTCAATCGTGAAAATGGATCAAGCCGTTTTTTAGAAAACATAATGAACAAAAGCAGGAGAAATTGATGTAAAATAAGGCTTTATTCATACTCCTTCGGGTAAACACCCTAGGGTAAATATCTGCTATTTTCAGTAAAAGTAAAAGGGTGAATAAAGTTTTCCCTTCACACATTAACATATAGACAGTTAAAAACTTTAACATCACGCCTTAGGAGAGCAGAGCAGTACACATAAAAACTAATATAACTGACGCAGTTTTCCTTTATTATGACTCCTTCTAGGTAAATGCGTCATCGGGCTTTCCACGAAATATGCAATATCTTATATATAAAATTCACGTGTCACAGTGTTAGTTACCGTACTCCTCCGAAACGGCTTGACCGATTTTTATGAAATTTTACATGCGCATTCAGTAGGTCGGAGAATCGGCCAACATCTATTTTTCAAACCTTTTTTTTTTAGTATGGCAAAACAACGTTTACCGGGTCAGCTAGTTTAATACAAAGAATTAGCTTTATGCGTCACATCTATTATTATCTAATAAATAAAATTCACGTGTCACAGTGTTAGTTACCGTACTCCTCCGAAACGGCTTGACCGATTCTTCTCAAATTTTGCATACATATTCAGTAGGTCTGAGAATCGGCCAACATCTATTTTTCAAACTTTTTTTTTTAGTATGGCAAAACAACGTTTGCCGGGTCAGCTAGTCTAATATATAAAATTCCCGTGTCACAGTGTTAGTTACCGTACTCCTCCAAAACGACTTGACCGATTCTTCTCAAATTTTACATACATATTCTGTAGGTCTGAGAATCGGCCAACATCTATTTTTCAAACTTTTTTTTTGTATGGCAAAACAACGTTTGCCGGGTCAGCTAGTTTTGTTATAAAATATTGTCCAAGATAAATAAAATAATTTTCGGATTTACCTATTGGCTACATGTTTTTGATAAATAAATAAACATGAATATAATATTCATGGACATTTCACACAACGTATGCTCTTATGTGCTTATATTATAATTATCCATATGCAGTCATATGATGGCTTGGTAGGTACTTATAAATTATAGGTTTGTCAAAAAAGAAAATGCTTATATATATATTTAGGTGCCCGTGTAGTGAAGGATTAAGAATACTAGATTCTCCGCCCCTTTTCCCCTGTCCTAAGTTTTGTAAACAGATAACATTCTCTGTGAGAGACGGAAAGCTCGAGAATAATATGCCAACACCCCTGGTCAGCGCGACACAGTAGACAATAATCCATTCCAAAGCAAAGGAGGCCAGTGCCCAACAGTGGGAAGTTTTAGATTTTTAGAAGAAGCCCAGCAGGTTGGAGTGAGAGAGTGAGAGAGATGTGAGGTTTTCTTGTTTTTAACAAGAAATTGTGGTCTTTAGTCGCAATTTAGGTGATGGTAGCGATTGTTAAAGCTCCCATACACTTCTAACTCATAGACACGTATTATAGCCATCTGTTCTTAGACCTTTTACGTTATAAAATCTATCTCCAGATTTAATAGAACTGTATCTGTCAAATATTTGTGCGTGATAATTCCAAAAACCCAGAAACTTCTGATAGAAACTGAAAAATAAATTTTGGCTGGGATAGTTCATTTATCGAGGATTATAAGCTTACAAGCTGCTGCCAGCGACATCGTACGCGTAGAATTCAGACAAATTTTCCCGTTCTTACAACATTTTTCACTAATGCTTAGGTCCTATTGGTCGCAGTCTGATGTCGTAGAGCCTGTAGGTTTCCTCGATAAATGTAGTACCTATCTAACGCTGAAAGAATTTATCAAATTGGACCCGCAATTCCTAAGATTAGGGCGTTTAAACAAACAAATATAAACTCTGCAGTTTTATAATATTTAGTATATTATTATTTATAACATAACGCAATAGAAGCGGAGTGCAATTGAAAATGCTAAGCACATGCAATGCTGCACCTAAAGTTGTTATGCCACACGGAAGATATCGCGCGCCACGCTAGTAGTATTATGTCTTTAAATAAAAATTATATAGAAGATATACTTAGTACTTACGAGAATATCAAAAATACATTAAATGTAATTATGACCGCTCGTATGAAACACATGCGCAGTAATAAATACAATAATACAGACGTTGACGACTGACTGACGTCTATAAATACAATATTATTGACTATCTCTTACGTGCCCATAGTTCATTTCAGTTGTATATAATATCACGCCTATTCTGAAAAGGATAAGCAATAATTTATAAGTAACAAACTAGAAATCTGTTCCCAGCTACGCGCGGGTAACAAAATTAATAAAAGTTGCCGTATTTTTCGGACGCTGTTACATATTTTCCAAAATTTTACTACCTTCCTTTTTAAAATCAAATGTCCTACGTTCATATATGCAAGTGTAGTCGATAAATAGTTTTTAGATCAGTCCAGTATTTTCAGAGCCTATTCATTTTAAACTAACAAAGAGTTAAATCTTTTCTCTTTACAACACACACATACCTACACATTTTTTTTTTCCATGGCGTATCTGGATTTTGAGGACCAAATCCATCATATTAATTACAATCTAGCCTACAAAGGCTAATAAGTAATTTTAAACTAATTTAAATTGCTAAATAGAATATGACTAAGAATGTGTCCATTAACACTTTTTTTACTGTCTCTATTAAGGCGAAGACACTTTGTTCATGTGTTCTTTAAAACTGGCACTCACTGCACTATTAGCACTATCACTATTAAAAAACTAGTTCAAACGGTTTTGTTCTTTGAAGTCTTCTCACTAGATCCGAATTATCAAGGAGCTGTATAGCCTCAACATTTACGTGATGATGAAGTCGATTGTGATGAGCTTCAGCAAACTTTTTAATTATAATTGCGACCTTGTCAACCTTTAAATCCCTATGGATGTCATCATTTCGCACATACCAGGGTGCGTTTATTATGCCTCTTAAAACTTTGTTCTAGAATCTTTGAATAATTAGTACATTGCTTGGTTTGGTACAGCCCCAAAGCTGGATACCATAAGCCCACACTGGCATAAGGACTTGTTTGTATAGTAATAATTTATTCTGTACTGACAACAAAGAATCCTTTCCGAGAAGCCAGTACATACTTTTATAGCGAAGCTCCAACTCTTCGCGTTTCTTTTTAACGTGGGCTTTCCATCGCAGCTTCGTGTCTAATGTCATGCCCAGATATTTGGCGGTGTTCTCGCGTGGTATAATCTGTTTATTAAGGTACAACGGTACATAATTTACTCTTTTGTTGGTAAAGTCTATATGTATAGACTTTGCCTCGTTTAACTTAATTCGCCACTTTGTTGTCCATTTATAGAGCGTATTTATAGCTGCTTGCACTTTTTCTATGGCTTCCGTTTGAGAGTCTCCTATAGCCATAATGGCTGTGTCGTCAGCAAACGTAGCAACTGTATTATTTTGTAATTCTGTCATATCACACGTGTAAAGCAGGTATAGGACAGGACCTAGAACACTCCCTTGTGGTACACCAGCTTTGATTTCTTTAAGGTCAGAATATGCATCGTCGTGTCTTACTGAAAACATTCGTTGCGTTAAGTAGGACTCTAGGATGTCGGCATATTGTTTGGGAAGAAAATTTCTTAATTTATTAATGAGGCCTTTGTGCCACACTTTGTCAAATGCTTGTTGCACATCTAGAAACACAGTTGAGCACACTTTCTTATCTTCCAAAGACTTTTCTATCATTCCAGTTACACATACAGATAAAGAACTAGTAGAATATTATAACCAATCAGTTGATGCGAAGAAAATCCAGATTTTATTTACTTTGATTTTTCTCTGAGCTAATTCTGACAATAATTAGAAGAAAATCTGATATGTTTTTTTATTGTTATTTTTTTAATAAAATGGACAAGTATGCATTAAGTTAGTTTTAAATGTAAATTATTTTCTATTTACTATTCTCTATCCAATTACCCACTAAGTACTATCAAATAAAACTCTTTTTAACACGCTTATTTTATAAGTTCAGTATGTATCTATCAAAGTATTAATCTATGTAATGGAATCTTTGAAAGTTATTTTCACCCACTTGCAGGTATCTGGAATTGATCTGAAATTTTGCACACATATTAAGAACCGAAGACAATGCAAAAAAAGAAATTGGATTTTCAAGCGTGTTTTTTAGTTTTAGAACTAAGTAGATTATTTACGGATTTAGTTGCATAAATTTCATTATGTTTCTATTCTTGTTAGAATTAATTTAAATTAGGAAATTCACACTAATAGAGTTGTCATAATGCAGGAATCGAACCCGTCACCTCGTGACGGTCGGTCTATTTAAATTATGTTTTCACCACGAAGACCATTAAATAAAGAATTTATTCAAGAATCTATTCAAATAGTAAATTGATTTGATTTGATTAGTATCATTGAATGTGTCACAAGTATTCCAATGTTCGTCAAATAATAAGGTTATCTATATTTATTCACTATGTACCTACCTAATGTATTACTTATTATGTATGTAATTAGGTTATGTATGCATTATAATTAGTACATTTTCCTTAAAGCTCATTGTTTTGTGCCCATTTGCGAGTGTTGGTGTGTATTAAAAGTAGCTGTTATCCGCGAATTTGTACGTGTAAGGACTGTATTATAACCTAATTCCACGCATGTGAAGACAGGGATAACATTTAGCAGGAGCGTAGCTAGCCTCCGGGCTACGGGGGCCGTCTTTTTTCTTTTGTGTGAAATCTTTACCCTTCATAAGGGCCCTCAAATAAATTTTTATACGGGGCCCCACCAAGGCACGCTATGCCCCTGACATTTAGCTTTACAAATAAACCTTTCCTGTGGACCATTTTTAAAAATAAGGAACATAAAAAAAATAAAGACTTTGAATTATAATAAGTAAAGATTACCCATAGGCTGCGGCTGCCTTAGGGCGTGGCGAACAGGGCGATCACCCAGGGTCTCGCACTTGCAGGGGCCTCGCGTCAAGCAAAATAACTACCAAAAAACCAGACCTCGACTAAAGGGCCTCGAAAAGACATGCAGCCTGGAGCCTCGCAATGGGTAAGGCCGCTTACCATTGGCGTTGTTTACTTATAGTAGGTGCGATCTACACCCCTCCTGGATCACAGAGAAAATTGACTTCTTTTTTGCAAAAAAAACTCTATTTTATCCGAAACCCTATCAATACATAACGAGCATAGAAATACCATTAGAAGATGTTGTATGAAAAAGAAACAATAGTTATTCTATACTAATATTAAAAAGCGGAAGAGTTTGTTTGTTTGTTTAAGTGCGCTAATCTCAAAAACTACAGGTCCGATTTGAAAACAATTTTTTTTATTGGATAGTCGATTTATAGGGAAGGCTTTAAGCTATACAACATCACGCTGCGACCAATAGGAGCGAAGCATAAGTGAAAAATGTTGCAAAAACGGGGAAAAGTTAAAAGAAGAAAATTCGTAAAAAATACTTATCAAACAATCATTGACTTATCCATTCTAATTAGATTGTCTTAACTTATTTAAATCCTCTCCTCTCCTCTCTCTACAGCCCATTAACGTCCCACTGTTGGGCACAGGCCTACGCCACACTTTCGAGGGATTATGGTCTACTGTACCGCGCTGACCAGGCGTGTTGGCACAGAGTTTAGTTTCGAGTTTTCTGTCTCTTACAGTAGACGTTAAGTGCTTATATTGTTCCTTATCTGGCTCTTACAGCACCATTGGAAAGAAATGGGGTGGTGAGACATGTATTCTTAATCCGTCACCACCCGGTCACCACACGGACAACTTATATAAATATTAAACTTCGTAAATTACAACTAAGAGCCCAGATTATTATCATTAATTTGTTTACAACATCCGCTACACGAAATAGTAAAAAAGAATATTTACCTTACCGGAAATGCATTTAATGATTGTACGGAAATGATCACAAAAAACGGCGGAACTACCAACCCTACGTGCACAACAAAACTTAACTAAAATTTGAAAATGGACGTTGTCAATAAAACTATTTGGCGTTATTAACAATTTTTTTTATAAAACGTAATTGTATATTAAATTTATGATAACGAATTGAATTACGGTCTTATTCATAATGACTTATCGGAGGTTTAACGGAGATTTTATCGGAGAGATAATAAACGTTTTAGCGTAAAAAGACTATTAAGAATAACAAGTTTTGACCATTTTCGCGAACCTATTTGAGCGAACTTTTAAACCTCCGATAAGTCATTATGAATACGACCATTTATCTATACTTTAATATTATGAAGCTGAAGAGTTTGTTTGTTTAAACGCGCTAATCTCAGGAACCGTTGGTCCAATTTGAAAAATTCTTTCAGTGTTAGATAGTTCATTTATTAAGGAAGGCTATATTAACATCACGCTGCGACTATTAGGAGAGAAGCAGTAGTGTAAATCTATACTAATATTATAAAGCTGAAGAGTTTGTTTGTTTGTTTGAACGCGCTAATCTCAGAAACTACTGGGCCGATTTGAAAAATTCTGTCAGTGTTACATAGGGGATTTATCGAGGAAGGCTTTAGGCTATATAAATTCACGCTACGACCAGTAGAAGGGAAGCAGTAGTGAAAAATATTACAAAAACGGGGAAAAATGGTCACGCGTCTAAATCCGTAAAAAGTAGTTTTACTTTTCTTTTGTAAATACATACTTATAATACATATAAACACCCAGACGCAGTACAAATATTTGTATGATAATTGTAAATATCACACAAATTATTATACTGTGCGGGGATCGATCTTGCGACCTCGTGAATGGCAGTTCTTTACATGAATTATTAGACCACAAAACCTTTCAGAAAATTAAGAGGGACTACCATCCTAATTTGAAAACCTAATTTATGCATTGGCCTTAGGTATTCCCTATTCCAATATAGTTGAGGCAGATTTTACCTTTCGAAAAAAAATTCGTTCCTCTAGACCAGGTGTGGCCAATTTTTGCGCACATAAGATCTAACTTTTTATTTTAAAATTGAGTCGCAATCGCAATCGACCTATTTCTTAGGTAAGAAAGGGGACGTTTATGCACATTGCTTTTATACGGCCGTGCACTCTTGCGAGTTCGAGCAACATACATGAATATTTATTAACCAGGTTAAAAAACTTTGTCTAGGGGAATGGAAATTGCGAGTGATCGACCAAAATTGGTCGCGCGATCGACTTGTTGGCCACTCCTGCTCTAGACGCAATATCCACGGAGAAAACAGCCCCTACTTTTCTGTATGCAGCATAGTTTGGTGTCGTGCCTTCTTAAGGAATCTAAAATTTTAATGCATTTCTGACTTCATCGTTATATTGAACTTCATTAAACAAAGGTCAAAGGTGGAATACTAATTAAAATATTTATAGTTGTACTGATAAGAAACTAGTTTTGATGTGTATCAAACAGTACAAATATTTGTAGCATTAACAAATTACAGCATTTGTTGTATGTTTACATATTAATCCACAGACATACCAGATGGTGGGTTGACATTTGAAATTGAGGACAAGTAACTTTAGCCTGGCTAAATAGTACTTTATATAATTGAGTATTTAAAAAAAAAGTTGAACTAACTTCATGTGCCTTTGAAATTTGAGGGCTTTTCTCGATTTCTCAGGAGATAACCGTCATATCCTGACCTGGTAAAAATAGAATCATTAAAATTGCTTCGCCCAGTTAAAAGTTTATTTTCTTTTTTTTTATTTAAGGGGCTTGGTCGCTTTGCGACTATATCGCACTAGTTAAAAGTTATGGTTATGAGGTAACAAAAACAAAAAAATAATAAATTAAGAACTAACTAACTTGCGAACCTTCTCGAAGAAAGATTAGATATCTTTCTTCCACGGGTAACGATGGCACCAACACTACGTGCACACTAAAACTTACCTAAAAATTTCAATGGATAGCGTCAATAACATAATTCGGCAATTTTCAACGGTAATAGTTTTTTAAATATATCTAGTATTTTCAGAGCCGATTCAGTGCAACCCAAAGAAAAACAATCAAATCTTTCATTGAATGTATTAAAATAAATTTTCTTTTAATGTACCTATTGTATATTTCGGCAGTCGGTGTAAAAAAAAGAAAAAAAATATCCACGAATTCGTGCGCGTGAAATTTTTAATGACTGGGCAATAAGAAAGTTAAGCAGGTTTTCCTGAACGAAATAGATAATATCCCGAGATAAATAATAGCCTATATTTTAAGTTAGATCTCTAATATATCACTGAAAACGGTATTCAATTCCATGCAGTAGTTTTTGCATGATGCGTGTACAAACATGTAGACAGACAGATAAAAAATCTATAAATCATTGTTTTGGCTTGTGTTACGCCAATAAGGATTTTTAGTACATGTATAGATTTAAGGAGTACCTACCTTATAAGTTTTACTAGCGAACCCATAAAATCTGCCATAGGTATATCTCTAACATATAAAATTCTCGTGTCACAATGTTCGTTCCCATACTCCTCCGAAACGGCTTGACCGATTCTTATGAAATTTTTTATGCATATTCTGTAGGTCTGAGAATGGTCTGCTATCTATTTTTCATACCCCTAAGTGATAGGGGTTTTCAACCCTTAACATTTATATGGCAAAACAACGTTTGCCGGCTCAGCTAGTTTTTAATATAAATGTTGTTAAGGTTCCGTACAAAATGGTTAAACGGGAACATATTACTGAAACTTCGCTTTTCACCCATTCGTCTGTCACCAGGCTGTATTATAAGAACGGATTACCATTCACCGATCATCGGATATAATCTAAAATTGTCAGCTCTCTAGCTAGAGAGACGTTTTTAAATCAAGTCCGTGTGAAGATCAACTCGTAGTTAACCAGTTTTTAACACGCTTTTATATGTTCAATATATATCTTTCTTTCTTCGTCTATGTAACGGAATCTTTGAACGCGATTTTCAGATTTTCACACACTTACAGTAGTCAGATTGATCTGAAATTTTGCACACATATCAAGGACCGATGACAATGGAATTATTTAAAAAGATATTCAGGATTTTCAAGCATGTTTTTTAGTTTTTAAACTAAGGAAATTATTTTTTTATTTATTTAGAATAATGAAATATTAGATAATATACTAACAAAAAGACATTCACTAACACATTTAATTGAATTTGTTATTGAAATATGGATCTTTTCATGTGCGAAATAAACGTTTATTTATTATTTTGTCTGGGTGTTTCTATGTATTATAAGTATGTATTTACAAAAGAAAAGTAGTATATGTATTATATCCGTATTCTGGTATCCATAACACAAGCATATAAGCTTAGCTTGGGACCAGAGGACGTTGTGTGAAATGTCCGTGAATATTTATTATTATTATTTACTATTTTTATTCTATAATAGAAATCCACCTTCAGCTTAGCTCCTGTTATTGATAACAGTTGCTGTTTATTCAAACCTTAATCATATACGATATCATTATGGTCGCGGGTTCGATTCCCGTTTGGGACAATAATTTGTGTGATATCCATAAATGTCATACAAATGTTTGTACTACGTCTGGGTGTTTTCTATGTATTAAAAGTATGTATTTACAAAAGAAAAATAGTTTATGTATTATATCCGTATTCTGGTACCCATAACACAAGCATAATAAGCTTATCTTGGGACCAGAGGACGTTGTGTGAAATTTCCATGAATATTTATTATTATTTATTATTATTATTGGATATAACACTGCCTCGCCTCGAAAGGCGGCAGGACGCACTCCAACGAAGTTGGCAACAGTCAGCCGGAGTGGTGGAGCCTAATGGGAAAGAAACCGACGAACTATACGGGCATTGTCAAGCAAGACCGCTTTCTGCATCTGAGCCGACCTCTCGAGGTGTTGCGAAAGGCTCTTTGGGACCAAACCGTTCACCGATACAACTATCGGGATTATTATATATATTTCTGTTGACTCCACCCTCCTCATGTCGGTAACCTCGTGCGGCAGGTCCAGATACTTGGTCTTCTTGTCTGCTTCGGCTCGCACGAGGTTCTCGTCATAGGGGATGGTGATATAAACTAGAAACACCCGAGACTCCGTCCGGTCCATCAGCATAATATTAGGCTTATTCGCAAGAATAGTCCTGTCCGTGATGACGGACCGGTCCCAGTAGAGCTTAGCGCGGTAGTTTTCGAGTACGGCTTCCGGCTGGTACTTGTAATACAGTAGCCTCCGATTTATTATTATTTATTATTAAGCCTAGCCTAGCCTTTGATTTATCTAATATATAAAATTCCCGTGTCACCGTGTTAGTTACCGTATTCCTCCGAAACGGCTTAAACGATTTTTATGAAATTTTACATGCGTATTCAGTAGGTCTGAGAATCGGCCAACATCTATTTTTCAAACTTTCTTTTTAGTATGGCAAAACAACGTTTGCCGGGTCAGCTAGTCTAATATATAAAATTCACGTGTCACAGTGTTAGTTACCGTACTCCTCCGAAACGGCTCGACCGATTTTCCTGAAATTTTATGTACATATCCTCTAGGACTGAGAATCGGCCAACATCTATTTTTGAAATCTTTTTTTTTTTTTGGTATGGCAAAACTACGTTTGCCGGGACAGCTAGTTATTATATATTTATTACTAGCTGACCCGGCAAACGTTGTTTTGCCATACTAAAAAAAAGAAAAAAAAAGGTTTGAAAAATAGATGTTGGCCGATTCTCAGACCTACTGAATATGTATGTAAAATTCGAGAAGAATCGGTCAAGCCATTTCGGAGGAGTACGGTAACTAACACTGTGACACGTGAATTTTATATATAAGATTATTATTATTATATTTTTCAAGATTTTTCTGTCTTGTGTTATATTGTTCCTATTTATGTAATGATGTCTATTCCTTAAAAATAAAATATAGCCTATGATCATCGGTGATAATGTAGCTTGATGACAGTGAAAAAGTTTTTTAAATCAATAATATCAAGTACTGGGATATCCGTTCGTGTGGTGACGGATTAAAAATACAAGATTCATCCTCCATATCCATTCCAAGGCGCTGTAAATACCAGCTAAGGTATATTGTACATAGAGTATGTTATACTCTGTGAGAGACGGATAATTCGAAAATAAACCCTATTCCAACACGTCTGATCAGCGCGTTATAGTAGACCACAATCCCACCAAAAGTGGAGAAGGCCCGTGCCCAACAGTGGGATGTTTGTTCATGAGCTTGATATTATTTTTCGCTTAACTTAAAATACGTCACCAGTATCAGATGAGATTTTGTTTACAGCTATGACCATTTATTACTATCTACTCGTATATCATTAATTTTACAGCTTGTTACCTTAAATTGAACAGTCCTTAAAGTATGACATCTCCAAATGTAAATAAATTCAGAAATTGTGCTTCTTAAGGGCCTGCATCAATATTATCGTCGACATGTACCTATTAACACAGCTAGTAGGCATAGAAAATGAAGAATTAGGGATATTTTTTTTGTTTACTCAAAATCTACTAAACAGATTTTAATTCCGGTTTACTTGTTTCTGTATATAATAGTTACTTATGTTTTGAAAGTTATTTCATTAGTTAATACGCGATAATAGACCGACAAATGAAAAAAATAAAAAAATAGACAGGTTGTTTCGCTAAGATTTTCTATCGAGAAAACTTTTTTCAATCGCGTTTCTGAGTTTATGCGATCCTAGATCAAACATATAAGTACTTAAAAAAACATATACTTAAAAATTAGAGCTCTAGCCATTCAATCTAAAGAAAGAATGAAAACTTTGTACGTAGAAAAATGCACGAAGCTATTTTGGTATCATCTTAAGTTATATTATAATATTAGGCACTAGCCTCAAAAAACTATATTCATAATATTTTCTTTGATATTGGTATTTTTTCGTGCATAACTAAATTTAACAAAAAAAACCTAAATAATATACAATATAATATTCAGGACATTTCACACAACGTCCTCTGGTCCCAAAGTAAGCTATATTTCTATGCTTGTATTTTGGGAACCAGATACGGATAAACTACATATACTACTTTTCTTTTGCAAATACATACTTATAATACATAGAAAACACCCAGACGCACTACAAACATTTCTGTTATATGGTACATTCATGGATAGTGGGGTTTAAATGACAATTATGGATTACTAAATGGTAATTGATAGTATCAATAACACAATTCAGCAATGTTAATATATGTGTACATCATAATCGCAATACACCATACTTAATTTAGTAATTAAGTTAGGTTATATTTTTGTAATGTCGGACTTATCTTGACTTAATTTGGAAAACGGTCAGAATTGTCATTGAGAATTATGATCAAATATTTCATTACACAAACGAGGCTAACAAAAGCGTTTTGGAAGAAGCTTATTAAAATAAATCCATACATCTTTAGGTACTTATTACAAAACAAAGTCTCTATTTTTGGATGAATGTCCCTTTATGAGCTCATATATTTCAATATACACAACGGATTTTGATGCCCTTTTTAATAGATAAAGTAGTTCAAGAGGTTGACCTTTTTGTATAATTTATTAAGGGCCTACATCAATATTATCGTATATCATCGCCGACACGTACATATTAACACAGCCAGTAGGCACAGAAAATGAAGAATTAGGGATACTTTTCCTATTTACTCAAAATCTACTAAATTTATTTTAATTCTGATTTACGTGTTTCTATATATGATAGCTACTTATGTTTTTAAAGTTATTTCATTAGTTAATACGCGATAATAGACCGACAAATGAAAAAAATTAAAAATTTGAGAGGTTGTTTCGCCAAGATTTTCTATCGAGAAAACTTTTTTCAATCGCGTTACTGAGATTATGCGATCCTAGATAATATATTGAAAAAACATATACTTAAAAATTCGAGCTCTAGCCATTCAATCTAAAGAAACAATGAAAACTTCGTACATAGAAAAATGCACGAAGCTATTTTGGCATCCTCTTAAGGTTTGGTTTCCAAACTCCACGCGTACCAAGTTCTAGTGAACAACTAAAGTATAGTAATTTATATAAAATGTCTGATTCTCTCTTAAGCCCTCTTATTATTTACATAATAACTTTTATTCGGTTCAGTTTATCATCGTAATTACTCTTATTATAATTGTAGTAACTTATAAAAATACTAATAATCCGTTCCAGTTTCGCATGCGAAACATTATTGATAAATGTTAATGTTCGTATGCTAGCAAAATTTTCAAGAGGATTTTTAAAAGCTGCGATCAAAATAATTAACTGTGGAATTTATACAAACATCTCTTCTCAGCCCATTAATATCCCATTGGGTACGGAAAAGACATGTCGCGCTGACACCAAATAATGGGATAACTGCAGGAAAATTATGCATGGCTTGAGCAATAAAGGACATTAAAGTAATTGGTTTACTATATCATGCTGACCAGGCACTTTGGCATAAGTTTTAGTTGGGGGTTTTCCTTCTCTCACAGAAGATGTACTACTTGCGAGTAACCCATAGCTGGCTGTTCAAGAGCACGACACAGACACTTGTTTTCTAACACATGTACTGTCAATATTTTCATTTAGGCCAAAGCCGAAAAAATACTAATGTGTCCTAAAAGTGAATTTGAATTCTTTGTTAAAGGTTTTATACCGATACTCGCCAGCAAAAGGTCAGTCACATAATGTTATTTGATCTAAATGTCTATAATAGATAGACATTTAGAACACACCTACGTCGGAAACTTTGAAAAGTGACCAGGAGTGTTGGTTTAAGACAAACAAAAATTGGTCAAGTGCGAGTTGGACTCGCGCACGAAGGGTTCCGTACCATTATCTATGCAACATAAGGCAACATTATTAGTATCGAGCAAGAAACGGTAAAATATCATGTTTGTTGTATGGAGCCCTCCTTAAATATTTATTTTATTTTTAGTATTTGTTGTTATAGCGGCAATAGAAATACATCATCTGTGAAAATTTCAACTGTCTAGCTATCACCGTTCTTGAGATACAGCCTGGTGACAGACGGACGGACGGACGGACAGCGAAGTCTCAGTAATAGGGTCCCGTTTTTACCCTTTGGGTACGGAACCCTAAAAATGATATCAAAATAAAATTTCGAAGACAACAGAAAAAAAAATTACACGTTTGAGTAATAACTTTACCTACTACTAAATTCATAACGAAATCGCGCCTCTATTCCGGTCGGCCATATTGCAAGAGGTTCATTAACCTTTTAACTGCCACAACCGTAATATTTATGTACACGTTCTGAACGTAATAAATAAATAACGCTTTGAAAATTGCAAAAAACTTTAAATATTGTTGTTTTTAAGTGCCTGTTAATGTGTAATACATGTTTACATGTAAATTCACGTAAAAATTAGTTTATTTTGGCTAAAATAGCATCAATATTCATATCATTGGTTTAATGAACAGATTTTTCGGACTTGATAGATTTCAGTATATAGAATGTCAAAATTTAGTCGTATTTTTAGATATTTTAAAATATAAGAGCATTTCTATCCATAAAATTAGACAAACTTTCACATTTATAATGTTGCTCACACGATTAGCTTTCGCTTGCAACTCCGTTGTGCTCTAATAGGCTGATGTTTGTTTTACAAGAAATTTGTATTTTACTAGATGGTAACCAATAAAAAAATTGGTCAAGTGCGAGTCGGACTCGCGCACGAAGGGTTCCGTACCATTATCTATGCAACATAAGGCAACGTTATTAGTATCGAGCAAGAAACGGTAAAAAAATCATGTTTGTGTTGTATGGGAGCCCCCCTAAAATATTTATTTTATTTTATTTTTAGTATTTGTTGTTATAGCGGCAATAGAAATACATCATCTGTGAAAATTTCAACTCTCTAGCTATCACCGTTCTTGAGATACAGCCTGGTGACAGACGGACGGACGGACGGACGGACGGACGGACGGACGGACGGTCAGCGAAGTCTCAGTAATAGGGTCCCGTTTTTACCCTTTGGGTACGGAACCTTAAAAATAAGTATGGTTTGTATCTAATTCTGAGGAATTAGATATTGAAAAAATCTCTACATGTTGCAATAAATTACACTTATGTTTACTTTATTTCTACCTAATATTAAATCCTCTATCTGCTATAATTTAATTTATTAGGTAAAAGCAAGTCAATCGCCAAATTAATAAATAAATGTAGAATATCCGCCATTTACCCAAATCATATATCTCCAACGGAAATCGAAAATTTCTTTGATTATCTTCTGATCCCGTCGTCAGATCCTAACTTTATTTATTTATTTATAAACACTTTATGCACAAAAAGGTACAATGGCGGACTTAATGTCCTAGGCATTATCTACCAGCCAACCACATGGCAGTGCAGAGATAAAGGAGTGTGGGTCAAAAATACAATAAAAAAAGGGATCCTACTAATTTAAACAATTAATATTACGCAATTTTATCTAAGTAAATCTAATAATCATAATCTATTTAAACTTACACAAATAAGTTTTATTATATAAACATACATAAAATATCTACATAAGTACTTATACATAATATTTGTCACAGTGAGGAAATAAAACTAGCGGTTTGACTCTGCCAATAGCATAATATAGTGACTTTATAACCATGGAAAGTAGAAAGGATACTTTCGAATAATAAAAAAACTTGCAACTCCAAATAGTGAGTTTTCATATCAGGTAACTACACAAAAATGCAATTTATTTAATTGAAAATAAGCATATAATATGTATATACTATATGTAATGTCTCCGTGTGGTGACGGATTAAGAATACAAGTTTCACCCCATCTCCTCCCAAGGGTGCTTTAAAAGTCGGCTAAGGGATATTGCACACAGATAACATCTTCTGTGAGAGACGGAAAACTCGAAAAGAAGCCCTGTGCCAACACGCCTGGTCAGCGCGGCACAGTAGACCATTATCCCTCCCAAACTGGAGGAGGCCCATGCCCAACAGTGGGACGTAAATGGGCTGGAGAAGAGAAAAAAGAGATATAATATGTTAACTGGGTACTTTAATAATTACTGTTGTTCCCAGTCTTTGTCATGTGACATAAAATCCTAAGTTTAGAAGTAACACATTAATTTTAATTTTTAGGGTTCCGTACCCAAAGGGTAAAAACGGGACCCTATTACTGAGACTTCGCTGTCCGTCCGTCCGTCCGTCCGTCCGTCTGTCACCAGGCTGTATCTCAAGAACGGTGATAGCTAGAGAGTTGAAATTTTCACAGATGATGTATTTCTATTGCCGCTATAACAACAAATACTAAAAATAAAATAAAATAAATATTTAAGGGGGGCTCCCATACAACAAACATGATTTTTAGGGTTCCGTACCCAGTATCTCAAGAACGGTGATAGCTAGACAGTTGAAATTTTCACAGATGATGTATTTCTATTGCCGCTATAACAACAAATACTAAAAATAAAATAAAATAAATATATAAGGGGGGCTCCCATACAACAAACATGATTTTTTTACCGTTTCTTGCTCGATACTAATAACGTTGCCTTATGTTGCATAGATAATGGTACGGAACCCTTCGTGCGCGAGTCCGACTCGCACTTGACCAATTTTTAGTTACACAATAAAACATATCTGTCAATATATTTTAAAAGTCGCCGGTGCAGTGGTAGGGAAAAAAAATTGAACGTATCTTATGAGTAATTTTTTTTTTTGGTAAATTGTTAGTAGCTACATGGCTAAATGATATTCATTTCATTTCAAAGAAGGAAGCTGAATGACTGACGTGTCAACGTATGGCTAAAAGTACTGAAGCTAGGAAAACCTGAGGGTCTGCATATTGGTTTCTTTTACATAGTATTCGAATATTATGAAAGGATTTTTGGTAATTCGACTTTTAAGAAACAGCGAACGGGATGTGAAATTTTGTATGAACGTTCGTTGTTTAGTAATATTTCTATTATATATAGCTATACTATTAATAAAGAACATATGTATGGGCTAATGTACGGACATTTATCCGAAGAACATGGTACCGATTCTACATGCACAACTAATATTAACTAAAAAATTAAAATTGATAGTGTCAATAACACAATTTGTCAATGTTGACAGAACTTTTTTATTAGTAAATCTGTATATTATAGACTAACGATTTTAATTAATTAAAATGTGTACAACGAAATAGCAGTTAATCAAAATACGCCATAGTTGTTTTCATTTTTTAGTTCAGTTTAGTTGTGGACGTAGAATTGGTATTGGTAATGTCTAATGTTGTTCATCCAGTCGTAGTGCGGCCTGCATTCAAAATCTGTTTAGTATTTTTAATGAAATCCTACTAATATTATAAAGGCGAAAGTTTGTATGTATGGATGTTTGTTACTCTTTCACGTAAAAACTACTGAATGGATTTGAATGAAACTTTACCACAATATAGCTTATACATCAGAATAACACATAGGCTACAAATTGGCTGGACCGATTTTGATGAAATTTTATTTTATACAGAATTGTATGGCAAAACAACGTTTGCCGGGGCAGCTAGTCAGTTATAATATCATCAAAAACTTTCACATTCGAGCAAGCGTATCAGTTCGTAACTGTAAACTTTTAATGTGAGAATAATATTCTTTCTAAGGCCATATTCTATTTAATAATAAAGGATTTTTATTTTATAGTTCAACCGAATTCACGTGCCTTTGAAATTTAAGAGTTTTTCTTGATTTCTAAGGAGATATCCATTAGATCCTGACCTGCTGACAATGGGACTAAACGGGAACCACCAGCTTGCAAATAAAAAAAAAGAATTATTAAAATAGGTTCATTAACAGTTATAAGTTATATTATGAGGTAACAAAACATAAAAAAAACAACATTGAGAATCTCCTTTTTTGAGTCGGTTTAAAGGTAATTGGTTTGTATTATTTTATTAGAAAACCGTTTGTAAACACCAGTATATTATACCAGAGTATCATTGATACGAAGACTTCCCCTGATTAGGAAATCCCCGGTAGAACTCTACACATTTTATATGGGGCTTGGCTTAAGAGGATACCAAAATAGCTTCGTGCATTTTTCTACGTACGAAGTTTTCATTGTTTCTTTAGATTGAATGGCTAGAGCTCTAATTTTTAAGTATATGTTTTTTCAATATATGATCTAGGATCGCATAAACTCAGAAACGCGATTGATAAAAGTTTTCTCGATAGAAAATCTTAGCGAAACAACCTCTCAATTTTTTTATTTTTTTCATTTGTCGGTCTATTATCGCGTATTAACTAATGAAATGAGATGAATGAGACTTACATTTTTACACAGTCTCACCCGTGACCATGGTGACTGCAAAGTCTCCGAAACGTCGGGCCAAAATTTAAAACAAATATACGCGTCTAAATCCGTAAAAAGTAGTTTTATTTAAAATAAGATTAATAATCCTTATTTACTGATGCTTACATCTGTCCATTGTTTATGGTAATTATGATAAAACAGCGATTGTCAATCAAATGTCAATAAAATAAAAACTAACGCCAAAACTGACATGAGTCACCAACGCGAACAGCGAAACGGCGTTACTGCATTACTGTAGCGCCGTGTATAGTTACGCTATCTTTGTTACGGAATTTAAATTTCGAATTTTGTGCATTTATTCTCCACGCTCAAGGCCCGCGATAGAAGCTATGCAATAGCTTAAAAACCGCATTATAATCCGTTGCGTAGGTTAAAAGATTTATACCGAAATAACATTTTTGTTTTTTAAGCAAAAATAGGCTATTACGTATATCTTACCTGATCATCATATTTAACGCAGTTCAATATAGCTACCTGGTTAATATGGCTCTTTTGAACTTTATCTCGCCTGGTTATCTTATCAAATATTACATTTAGAAATATCTCACCCAGGACCAAGATACTGTAAGAAAAATAAAAAAAAATAACAGAAAAATCTACTTAAAAAATTAACAGAAATCCCATTAAAAAATGTTCATAATTCATAAAATGAAGCTATAAAGAAATGTTCCTTAGGGAGTGGTGGCGTCACAAAATTATTGTAACTCCTATTACAAGTAATTGGTATAAGTCACGCTATCCATTTTTTACTTTCCTTTACTTTATTTTATCACTCCGTGTTGCAATTGGTAGTGTATTTACTTCTGCGCAAAGGAACATGGTTTTAAAATCTGAAGACGATCTAGTGTGGAATATTTGCCAAAAGCAATTTGCTAACCTGTCATTTCATGTAATTAGACTCCAAAACCTTAGTACCTTTTTCCACAACGTAGTTTGCATGGATTTCAGTTTCAAAAGCTTGTCTCTTGGAATTAAGATATTTTTAGGTTAAGACTTTCGAAAACATCTCTTTCCCTTCTCAGCCCTTTAATGTCCCACTGTTGGAGACGGGCCTCCTCAACTTTGTAATATATATATAGTCTACTGTGTCGCGCTAACCAGGCGTCTGGTTTATTTGCAAGTTTTCCGTCTCTCACAAAGGATGTTATCTGTGTACAATATCCCTTAGCTCCCTTGGACGGAAAAGGGGTGGTGACACATGGATTCTTAATCAATCACCACACGAACAGAAACATATCGGAATTTAATACTTGCGTGAAGTGCGTACAAACAGAGATAAATAACGACCCGTTGTATTAGTTTTTTAGGGTTCCGTACCCAAAGGGTAAAAACGGGACCCTATTACTGAGACTTCGCTGTCCGTCCGTCCGTCCGTCCGTCCGTCCGTCCGTCCGTCCGTCCGTCCGTCTGTCACCAGGCTGTATCTCAGGAACGGTGATAGCTAGAGAGTTGAAATTTTCACAGATGATGTATTTCTATTGCCGCTATAACAACAAATACTAAAAATAAAATAAAATAAATATTTAAGGGGGGCTCCCATACAACAAACATGATTTTTAGGGTTCCGTACCCAGTATCTCAAGAATGGTGATAGCTAGACAGTTGAAATTTTCACAGATGATGTATTTCTATTGCCGCTATAACAACAAATACTAAAAATAAAATAAAATAAATATTTAAGGGGGGCTCCCATACAACAAACATGATTTTTTTACCGTTTCTTGCTCGATACTAATAACGTTGCCTTATGTTGCACAGATAATGGTACGGAACCCTTCGTGCGCGAGTCCGACTCGCACTTGACCAATTTTTTCTTTAATATCTTCAATGTTCAAACATGTTTCTGTTTTATTTGTTATCTATACCTGCAAACGTATATAGTATGCAAAAAATATATACAGGCGAACATATATCTACTTTTACCTTCTACTTTTAAGTCGGTTAAGAAGCAGATTGGATATATTTTTGTGTGAATGAAAAACAAAAATAAGTTAAAATTTATTTATTTATAACAAATTTCACAATCAGTTTGTTTTAAAATAATACAATTCGGTACCTGACAATATCCTGATCATTTCTGTTATTTTAATAATATAAGTAGAAGAATAAAATAAACACATTACAAATAGCTATTGCCCGCGAATTCGTATGCGTGTAATTATATTATATAGGTAAATAAGTAGTAACTAAAAATAATTTTCACAATTTGGCAGGTAGCAAAGAGTTTTGATAGTAAAATGGAGGTATTGGCTCTAATCAAGTTGGCCACCCCAAGTATTTATTAGAAATAAGTAATTATGTAATTTATAAAATTAGGAAGATTATGTAATCTTCCTCGATAAATGAGCTATCCAACACAAAAAAAACTTTCTAAATCAAACCATTACTTCCTGTGATTAGCACAAATAAACATTTGTCAGTTACATTTTTATTAAACACTAGCTATTGACGGCGACTCCGTCGCGTGGAATTCAGAAAATTCTACCCGTTTTCACAACATTTTTAACTACTGCTTCGCTTCTACTGGTCGTAATGTTATGTAGCCTAAAGCCTTCCTCGATAAATGCCCTCTAACACTGAAAGAATCGGCCCAGTATTTCCTGAGATTAGCGCGTTTAAACAAACAAAGAAACAAACAAACTCTTCCCCTTTATAATATTAGTATAGATATATATATACACGTTTTAAAAAAAAATGCTTCGCTGTCAATCTCATACACATGTTCCAAAGCATGCATTTAAAGCGATTTGTCGATAGAGTTTTAATAGGGAGTTTTCTTGTAGATATACATATAATGCTTTCAGTTTTTATTTCAGCATCGTATTGAGCATCAATTTTGGTGTCATTTTTCGTGACATTGTTGGTGATCATCAAGTGAAGATTTTGGTATAGAATAAAATATTGCTTTTACCAAATTTAGTAGCCAGTTTGAAGTTCTGATTTAAGTTTCAATTTAGATTCGATTCCGTCACAATGCGTACAAAGTCACAGGGTAAAAGTTGGTTATTTGAATATAAAATTATGAAAATCCGATATACATAATAATATACAGAAAAAAAGGATTGTTGGTAATATGGAAGAGCTGACTGACTGGCTGACGCATGACGTATTACGCTAAAATTACTAAAACTATGAACCTGAAAGTTTACACGTTGTTTCTTCAGGATAGAAAGTATTTTTTGGAAATTCAAACTTTATGGCGGGAAAATAAGTATGGAAGTCAAAAAGCTATGATGTCATCTTGCTATCGTAATGTTTTATAAATAACAAGAGCAGAAAAAAGAGAGAGAGAGAGAGAGAAAGGGGAGGCACCTCAGAAGATTAAATACTGCGAAAGAATTTCTTATTTAACCGATCACTTGGGACACAAAAATAATAAAATAATAACAAAATCCTACTCGCATATCAATCAGGAATATCAAGATATCACCAGTTTTAATATATTTCACGATTTATTCATCTTAACAATAGAAAAATATTCTAAAAATAACCTTCCCTGTCTTTTAATTTCAAGTCTTCCTAGATAGTTCTAAATCTTCTTTCTTCTCAGTTTTTTCTAGAAGTTTCCGTACCAGTCTCCAATCCTCCATAATGTCTGCGTCAGGTAGCATGTAGACCACGTATGGTGGTGATACAGTGACTTGTCTCTTACGTCTTTTTCGGCCCCATTCGGAGCCACAAGACCAAAGGTCTACTGTGTGACGTTCTTCTTCTAATTTCCTCATTTTCTCCAGGATTTCTTCTTTTATTTCTTCGTAGACCAGCCATTTTTCACTCTGGGAACAAAACGAAAGATAGTTTAGTCATCACAATCTGATTAAATCAGGTTCTGATTACACTGAATACGTTTATTGCTATACAAATATTTATCGCTAAACAAAATAATATTTTGCTACGAGTATATGCACGTTTCACAAAACATTCTTTAGGTTTTTAAGAAGATTAATTCAGAACATTCTTCAGCTCTATCAGCAGAGTCAGAAAATTTATTTTGTAACGTTAGTAGCTACACACATACGTAACGATAAATCTTAGCGATTTCTCGTTACATTTATCTGTACATATTATCTAGTTTTACCGTTAAATGATAATCTACAATGATTTTTCATACATACGAACGATAAAACTGAGCAAATTGATATGCACAGTATACCTAATCGCTACGATATATCGTTACGTGTGTGGCCAGCATTAGTAATAGTTAAGTTTTTGATGATTAGATAGCTCCTCCTTATTTATAGGTGAATAATAAAACACGAGATAGGAAGCTGTTGAGCAGAGCTTATTTAACAAAACGTGTTATAGTATGATGGGCGAAACAACAGCGCAGGGATGCGGGGCAATTTGAGAACTAAACCGGTCTTTTGTCCTTTAAGATGTACCTGACAGTTTGAAAAATAACCGCCTTAGATGTATTTTTAGATTTAGTAGCGAATTCTGTTCTATTGAAGTGCAGGATTATAACTTGCAGTTTAGAATAGAAAATAGAATATATTTATTGTAATATTTGTAAAAATATATATGATATGATATATGTATATGATATCTATGATAAAATTATGTATGTTTTATCTTATATAATTAAAAAAATTTCTTTATATTGTTACAATTTGTTAATGTATTTTAGAAACTAAAATAATGTTATTGATTTTATGTAGTCTGAGCACAATGTAATATGATATAGTTTATAGTAAAAGTCTATCTTTATGGTATATGTAAAATTAAAATCGAATGTGGGTAAACCCTGTAATAACTGATCGTAGAAGACACATTACAGCTCGGTCTCACCCGTGACCATGGTGACTGCAAAGTCTCCGAAACGTAGGGCCAAAATTTAAAACAAATATACGAGTCTAAATCCGTAAAAAGTAGTTTTATTTTATCTTAAACTATATTACAATAGGTAATAATAAGGTTAAGGTAAGGTTAATATTATAAATGTGAAAGTTTGTGAGTTTGGATGTTTATTACTCTTTCACGCAAAAACCACTGGACGGATTTTAATGAAACTTACAATAATGTACCTTATACATCAGAATAACACATAGGCTACTTTTTATCCTAAAAGAATGCAAGGTTCCCGTGGGATAAGCAGCGGTGACCTAAAAGCACCTTTTACTGCATGATTTTTTTTTACCTCGAGTAACACATGCTACATAACATCACATCACGCTGCGACTAATAGGAGCGAAGCATCAATGAAAAATGTTGCAAAAAAGGGGAAAATTTTTAATATTCTACGTTACGAGGTCGCGGACAACAGCTAGTCATGTTATTCTACATTTATTTATTCTACAGCTATCAATTTTCGAAAAAACTATACAATAGAATGGTAATACCCTATAGTGATGTGTATAGGTCACCTATCTATAGGTATAGAGCACCTATATAAAGGTAGAGGCTAACTGACATTGATTGACGTATCAATGGATAGGCGAAACGTCTGAACCTAGGTACCTAAAACTTTGTATTTAGGTTATTCTTGGTTCAAAGTTGGCGAGCAATAAGGAAAATCTTTACTAAGAGAAATCAGACTGGAAGTTTGTATGAAAATTCGTCATAAAATGATATAATATGAAATAAAAAAATTATATGAAAATTGAAAAACGGGGTGAAGGAGTAAGTGGTCGTAGCATAGGGCTACTTAGTTATAATTTAGTATAATAAATTTTATGCTGCTAGTAAATACAAATTTCAAAACAACAACACGCTGTATTACGCTGTGCTATAGACGATTTTGTTCAGTAGGGTGATATGGCCCACGACAGAGAAATGAACAGATATCTAATAATAACAGTAAGAGCATCCGCGCATCTGTTGACACAAAGGACTAAAGGTGCGTCCCGAGTTTAACAAAAACGTTACTGAATAAAAAACCGAGATCATGCAAACAGTCATAATAAGAGGCTATTCCTTTTAGGGGCCTCATCCTTTTTAGAATGTCGCATGTAATGGGGGTGTGATTATCGAGGATTTAGAAAAATGAAAGTTATTATCGCAATAATTGACTAAAAATCAATTAAGTTAAAATTTCAATATGATAAGCATGTCACCACGTGCTTATATAAGGGCGGTTTCTTAAATGCCCGCTCCCTGCTATAGCCATGTAAATGTAAATAATAGGTGTATGAAAGTATGTAAAGATTACAGTTTTTACTGTTATTATGAGCCATACATCGTTTTGACAGGAGCTGACTCTGTAGGCTGATGCACTATGATTTTTCCATAAATTGGCATTGTTCATAATTTTTGACTTGCTGTTTTTAATTTTTTTTTTAGAAAATATACCATTTTAAGCAACTAATTTCAATATTATTGAAATATTCACTATATAGAATTTATAAAAAATACTTAAATATATTATTTTAAATGTTGTGACGTCATCGTTGTAGGCAATCTGTGTATTGACTTTTCCTGATAGACTTAAGACAGATTGCAATACATCTTTTCAAAGTTGCCAAGTTGATATAATAGACCAATTTCAACTCTACCACAGAGTAATATATCCCTCAGAACGCCTTAATGTTTTATGTCGTTCATTTCAAGGGCAAATAGAGATCATTTGCTTTTTGGAAAAATAATCGTTAATATAGCAAATTTTCCGAAAAAACTAATGGATCATGATCAGAAACGCTATTCCCCGAAATGGTTTTTGAATTTAGAGTTTAAAAAAAATATGAACAATGCCCATTCATCATTACCACTATTACCACTAGATATGCTTGTAAGTTACACGCAAGTACTCATTATATTTAACTAGCCAACACAGAAAGTTCAACACAGTTCGATTCGAACCAGTAGTTCCCGAGATTAGCGCCTTTCAACAAACAATATCTTTAGCTTTAAAAATATTAGTATAGATATAATTCTAAAGTAATTTCTTAATTTTGTAATTGGTTTGCTATGCTTTTACATAATAAAAGATATGTATATACGGAACGGTATTCCGAGATCGTGGTTTCAAGTCCCACTTGCCGTGATCACTTTTTTCGCTATAATTTAATTTATTTTTAATTTTTGTTTTATTAATTTTTCCTTTGAATTCTAGACGACGTTATCACCATTATGGCTAAAGCTTCGTAACGTTTGGTAGAGAAATTCAAAATAAACGCGACAGAATCCATGAAGTGGAAAGTTATTATAATTTAAAACATTAGAATAACATTAGATTTGTGCGAAACTAATAAGTGCTTAGGTACTATATGTTGAGAGATCACGTACCTATATTAAATTTTACCATTTCAGTAGATGCTGATAAATTTAACATTGATATCGTTGCTTGGCATTTAAACTATAAATTGCAATAAATACGAAATTCCGCCTATGCAGTCTCATCGTGTTATTTGCACTTAGCGCCGTCTAATAGACATAACCATTAGATTAGTATCCAATGGTTATACTTATGTATAAAATAATAGCAGTGATAACATTTTATGTTCTTAGCAATTAATGAGTTTAATACAAACATATAGCAATACAAATAAAACTATTTTTAAAGTATAAACAAAGCCCAACATTTACATATGATTACAGTTCCAACGTGCGCAGGCGCAGGTGGCTACGTCACACGTCCAACGCATTACAAAATGGCCGTCCTCGTCACTGTCATATCCGGGAAACGGAGCGCCTGACTAAGCGTTGCGCGCCATCGCAACCCGACGCCATTTTGTATTAGACACACTTTGAGTAGACCTTGAAAGGTGCAAAATAACCGTTATAAATGACATGATTCTGTAAATATATAAATAAATATATTTAGGTGCTGGATTTTAACTGAATTCTTTTAAAATATTAACTTACTACTTTTTTGTATGTGTCTGCATGTATTTATTAATTTCTTAACAAATACACCCAATAAACCAAAACCAATTTCGAGGCTCTTTATCTTATCGAATTCTACTGTGTTTCATGTTATACATAATATAATATGTCTCTCCAACCCATTAACGTCCACAGTTGGGCACGGGCATCCTCCACTTTAGGAGAAATTATGGTTAACTATGCCACACTGACCAGGCGTGTTGGGGTAGGGTTTATTTTCGAGATTTCCGTCTCTCGCAGAGGATGTTATTTTTAACGAAAAGTGGAGGCAACACTTGTATTCTTAATCCATCACCACACGGAACTACGAACAATTACATAAATAAAAATGAATCTCCAAAAATTGGTCAAGTGCGAGTTGGACTCGCGCACGAAGGGTTCCGTACCATTATCTATGCAACATAAGGCAACGTTATTAGTATCGAGCAAAAAACGGTAAAAAAAACATGTTTGTTGTATGGGAGCCCCCCTTAAATATTTATTTTATTTTATTTTTAGTATTTGTTGTTATAGCGGCAATAGAAATACATCATTCGAAAATTTCAACTGTCTAGCTACCACCGTTCTTGAGATACAGCCTGGTGACAGACGGACGGACGGACGGACGGACGGACGGAGCGAAGTCTCCGTAATAGGGTCCCGTTTTTACCCTTTGGGTACGGAACCCTAAAAATGTATGTTAATGTTTGCACGTAACTTTCG
Organism: Orgyia antiqua; assembly: GCA_916999025.1. Taxonomy (NCBI): domain Eukaryota; kingdom Metazoa; phylum Arthropoda; class Insecta; order Lepidoptera; family Erebidae; genus Orgyia; species Orgyia antiqua. The sequence goes on from OU779869.1 coordinate 14,918,417, forward strand.
AACAACTGCACCAAATTAGACTGGCAACTGTTTGGATTTTGTGTTTGTTATTGCAAGTGTAAGGACAAAGTATGTTTACCATTTATTAAATTAATTAGGTACTAATAATTCATTGCTCCGTTGTTGATATAATCATTTAATTTCCTGTAAAGTTAGAATATTTCAATAATGGTTTGTAGTCCAGTCAAATTACGGCTGAGAATGGGAAAAATAATCACTAAAATACCTAGTTTGGGAATTATGAAGGATCGATCGGAGGGTGTATCCTGAGCTTATATTCCAATTTGAGGGAATCTAGGGAGGTCAGCTCAAGGTCATTTCGATGAAAACGCGTTTAATTCGATATCTCGAGAACGGTTAGTGTTAGGCAAAAAATTGTAGAGACCTTTTCTCTTTTAAATTAAATTTACTAACTTTTTTATCCGAAACTTTTTTTTTATCATCAATATTTTTCAATTTATTGCTTCTGATAGGCAAAAATTTTACTTTTTTTCCTCCCTTTTTTAATTTTTGCCATTTTCTCCCCAACCGTTAAATTTTATTAAATTTTACCCGAATATGAAAGTGTTGCTCTTTTAATTATGAACAACTTTATATGTAAACTTTTTTCTGTAATGCCAATACCTTCGGAGTTATATATTACTTTACCGAGCGAAATCCGTGCCACTGTCGCAATATCATCGACATCAGTGGGTATTTAGTATTTGAAAGAAATATTAAAGTATTCCATGATCATTTATTAGCCAACTTACCTGTATCAAAAGGTGAATCGATTAAACTATTAAAAAATTGAACTTCATTTAAATATTAAATATTGTAATAATTGAAATATCATTTAATTAAATAAAATAACAATTTGACGAGCCTCTTGGTTGAGTGGTTTATGTAACGGACTGCTGATCAAGAGGTTGCGGGTTCGATTCCCGCTCGGGACAATCATTTGTGTGATTTTTCAAATTGTCATACAAATGTTTGTACTGTGTCTGGGTGTTTCTATACTTATAATAGTATGTATTTACAAAAGAAAAATAGTATATGTTTTCTATCCGTATTCTGGTACCCATAACACAAGCATATAAGCTTAGCTTGGGACCAGAGGACGTTGTGTGTAATGTCCGTGAATATTTATTATATTTATTATTTATTTATTTAAATATTGTACTTTTTCAATTTGGGTATTTTTTATTTTATTCAATGGGATAATAATGTGAATAAGGATTAGAAAAAGAAGTAAACGAATAATTGAAATTGTTTCACACATTTATTGATAAAAAAATAGGTCATAAAATTGGTAAAATTAAGTACGCGAGGTTGATGGAAGTGAATCGTCAATATTAAAGGCCCACACTAATGCACGCGACAGTGTGTCTGTGAATACGCGTCGCGACAGTGGCACGGATTTCGCTCGGTAAAGTAATATATAACTCCGAAGGTATTGGCATTACAGAAAAAAGTTGAAATATAAAGTTGTTCATAATTAAAAGAGCAACACTTTCATATTCGGGTAAAATTTAATAAAGTTGAACGGTTGGGGAGAAAATGGCGAAAAATAAAAAAGGGAGGAAAAAAAGTAATATTTTTGCCTTTCGGAAGCAATAAATTGAAAAATATTGATGATAAAAAAAAGTTTCGGATAAAATAGTTAGTAAATTTAATTTAGAAGAGAAAAGGTCTCTACAATTTTTTGCCTAACACTAACCGTTCTCGAGATATCGAATTAAACGCATTTTCATCGAAATGACCTTGAGCTGACCTCCCTAGATTCCCTCAAATTGGAATATAAGCTCAGAATACACCCCCCGATCGATCCTTCATAATTCCCAAACTAGGTATTTTAGTGATTATTTCTTTCGGTAATTTGACTGGACTATTGACATTAGTACAAGGAAAGAATATCAGTGAAATCATTACACAATATATAATACAATGTTATCGATATCTATACAAATAAAAAATATGTAAATATCTGTATGTAACGTCCAAATAACAGCGTTTAATGATAGCAGTAAAAAGTCAGGTATAAAGAATTTTTTGTCTGTTTGCTTTAGATATCTTCGGATCGGTTGTAACTTTTACTCATAAATCAAGGAAGTTAATTTAAAAATTTCAATAAATAACTGTAGGTTTGAAAATTTAAATAGGTAATTGAAGAAATTAAATGGACTTTTGAAGTTTGTTTTGAAATGTTCTTGCTTGCCTTGGCCGGGCCATGGTATAGTGCCTTGGTTAAGACTGACCATTCCCGGCGAGGCGTGGCTTCATTACTCGCAGTCCGAGCCAGTAGGGAGGGCATCAGGCACTCCATGATAATTTAAAGGTTGCCTAAGATTATATAAAAACTGTGTATAGATGGCGCTCTATAGTCTCTGGCTACTCCTATGGGAAAAAGGAGTGACGGTATGATGAAGTATGGTAGTATACTTCTTCTCTCTAAACATAATACATCCTTGAATATTTGTATTAGCTTGTTACGTATTTATCAATTTATTAATCATGTAACGGAGTCTTTTAAAGTAATTTTTACCTACTTGTAGTACATAGTCGTACGGATCTGAAATTTTGCATACATATTAAAGACCGATGAAAATGCAATAATTAAAAAGTCTGCAGTTTCAAGCATCATTTTTTATTCTTTGAACTAAGCGATACATTTAACTTTTATATATTTGAAGGGAAACGGTTTGCAAATGAGATTAAATAAAACTAATTATAAAGCGTTACTAAAAACAAAATGTATGGTGCAACTTTCGTCAAATAGATCGCACACAAACATTAAAGTATTGTTTATCAATGGAATATTTGTGGTGTGACAGAGTGATCTCTGTCTTATCTCTCCTTATCGGATGTATGACACGCGCGACCACGTTATTTACGTGTTATGAGTTTAGCACGTCAATATTATGTTAAGCTAATGATATCGGACACTCGTTTAAACTAGTGAAGGATTATCTAAGTTAATTAAGTAAATTATCTCTTAAGGTGCGAGATTATTAATTTATTCAAATAGATTTTCAACAACTAATTAAAACTATGACGTTTCCATAATGGACAAGGGCTGAAAGTTTCCGATAGGTCGGCCTAGTATTGTTCTGCTTAAGAATCACAGAAATTATCGATTCTCTCCAACCCATTACCGCCCACTGTTTGGCAAGGGCTTCTCCAGCTCGGGAGGGCTTTTGGTTTATTATGTCGACATCACCAGGCGTATTGGCAAAGGGTTTAATTTCGAGTTTTCCGTCTAGCACAGATGATGTTATCTGCTTATAATATACAGCAACCAGAGGAAGAGATGGGTCGGTGACACTTGCATTCCTATTACGTTAACACACGAACAAGAAACTATTGATTGGGGTATAAAAATTAAGAAAATAAAAGCAGATCGCAAAAACATATTGTTAACGTTGCAGCGTAGAAGCCGTTAATATTAAATTAAATCAGTTTTGGTTTTTATATGCATTTCTTGTTACAGCCGTCGGGCGTGTACGACAAGATGTATAAGGATGGATGAAGGCAAGGAAGTATGTTTGGAGCGTAGCAGATGGCGCTCTATAGTCTCTGCCTACCCCTATGGGAATAAGGCGCGAAGTTATGATGATGATTTTTTATGTTCAAATTAGGTTTGTCTCGTTATTTTAATAGATACAACAGCTATAGGCTTTTTAAAACATTTGGGTGCCTTTTATGATTTAATGTTAAATTGCCTAATAACCTAATAAAATTAATAACATTTAAATGTAACACTTGACGTCATACTATAATATGAAAATATTTTAATTATGATTAAAATTTTTAACATATTTTTAAAATAAAGAACACAAAATTAAAATAAATAATTTTAAGACATTTTTGTTATTTGTACCGCACGCGTTTTTAAAACAATCTCCCGAATGATGTCACAGAATTAAATATTTAGGTTTTGACAATGAGGTGAGGCTTAGGACAATGTTCCGCTTATGGTAATCATTTTTTCAAGTCAATTGCAAAAATTAATAAATTATTGTAGAATTTTGAGAAATCAAAAATTAACTTGAATATTTTAAAATAATTTATTTTTGATGGTAATAAAATCTTATATTAATGTTATCTAATATATAAAATTTACGTGTCACAGTGTTAGTAACCGTACTCTTCCGAAACTGCTTGACCGATTTTTATGAAATTTTACATGCATATTCAGTAGGTCTGAGAATCGGCTACTATCTATTTCTCAAATGGCATTTGTATGGCTAAACAACGTTTGCCGGGTCAGCTAGTATAAATATAAAATCTATTATAAATAAATAAATATTATTTACATACATTTATGTAAATATAGGTACTCTAGTACAAATTGTATTTCGTAGCACTTGAGGGGCTACGAAGCGTCTACGTGCTACGAGGTCACTGACCTAACGGAAACAGGTCTATAAACCTTAGATTATGGGTTTCACCGAAACACCTAAACGACAAATGCCTATTTATATTATTTTATTGTATTAACGACCTTAACATAGCGACATAAGGTTCAATATCGTATGATTTTCTAGTAGCTCTGACATACTTTTTTTTATTTGTAAGAACTCTGGCTTATCTGATGACAGCATTTAAAAATAAAATTAAGGCATACCTGAATATTGTACGTAATTTCTAATAATGGTACCGATTCTGCATGCACAATTAAATTTAACTAAAAAATGAAATGATAGTGTCAATAACGAAATTCGCAGAACTTTTTACTAGAAAATCTGTGTACTAGAGACTAAGGATTTTAATTAAAAAAAACCTGTCAAGAGCGTGGTAAACTCGCACACTTACGGTTCCGTAACTACTCGACCGAAAAACATAAATAACTAAATACAAATAAACAGTTAATTAAGCTTAAAAAAAGACCGAAGTTGCGATGGACGAAGCTCATAGCCCAGGATATAATGATTTGCGGTGTTTCCAATGACAACACGTCGAAGAATAAAATAAGGAAAGCAGACCCCACCATCATGTGGGATTAATGCTTGGGAGAGAGAGAGAGTTAACTAAGCTTAGAGCAACGTTCCAAATTAACTTTGTAGTTGCAATATAGGGAATCGCCTACATTTCAGCTACTTCATAAGTTGGTATTATTTTAAACAATTCTTTGGTGTGATGTGATAACATATTACAAGTTTTGGGATTTTTCTCTATATATCAGCACTATGTAGGATGCCAAATTTTAAGCCTCTAGGGCAATGGGAAGTAACCTGTAGGTTTGAGTCCCTAGCGTAAGGCCGTAATTCGGTTATATCTTCTGAATGCCTACGCAAATACTCGTATTTGTTTTATTTTACTGAGATATCCATAAAATAAAAATCTAAAAAGCCGATGACTTTACTTTGAAGATTATGGAAAAAAATATCTGGTTGGGCGGTATTTATTAGAAGCCAAAACAATGGTTTATAGAATTTTTGTCTGTCTGTATGTACGTTTGTACCGCCCATAACGTCAAAATTACTGCATGGAATTGAATGCCGTTTTCATTTCCATTCATATGTTGGAAGAGATCTAACTTAAAGTATAGGATATTATTTGTCCCGAGATAATATCTTATTCCTTCGCGAGAACCTGCTTGAAGTTTCTGATTACCCAGCCAAAACTTCCGTAAAAATTTACTTATTAAGGTTTTTGTAATTAGAAAAACACGTAATATTGTTTTTTAAATTTTTATCAAGGTATACGAATATTATAAAGCGGAAGAGTTTGTTTGTTTGTTTGAACGCGCTAATCCCCGGAGCCGCTCGGGCGATTTGAAAAATTCTTTCAGTGTTAGATAGGGCATTTATCGAGGAAGCCTTTAGGCTATATAACATCACGCTACGACCAGTAGAAGCGTAGCAGTAGTGAAAAATGTTGCAAAAACGGGGAAAATTTTCTAAACTCCACGCGGACAGAGTCGCGGGCAACAGCTAGTGTAAAATAAATCTGTATTAACCAGTTAAATTACATCCTCCTCTTATTCTCCAATCCATTAACGTCCCACAGCTGGGCACGGGCCTCATCTACATTGAAAGGAGTTATGGTCTACTGTGCCGCCCTGACCAGGCCAACACAGGACTTAGTTTCAAATTTTCCGTCCCTCACAGCAGACGTTAACTGCTTATATTGGCCCTTAGCTGCTTCTTACAGCATATTGGGAAAGAAATGGGATGGTGACACTTGTTTTCTTAATACGTTACGAAACGGACCAATTTACATGCACTTTGTTAATTCAGCTTTTATCTTTTGGAACGGGAAAACTTGATAAAAATTATACAACACAACGTATGTAAGTACATATTATAGGAAAACCTTGAAAAGGATTGTATATGAAGATAAAATACTTCAAGGTATAAAGATTACATTATTATCAGATTACAAAACGATATCGGCCAGAGATATTGTGTAAGTAGGATAATAATATAACATAAAATAATAAATAGTTTGTGAAGCAAACCAAAATATATTCGTAATAAATAAATGTACGAAAATTTAGACGGGCCTCGTGGTGTAGTGGTTCTGGTAACGGACTGCCGATCAAGAGGTCGAGGGGTTCGATTCCCGTTCGGGACAATCATTTGTGTTATTTTTCTAATTGTCATACAAATGTTTGTCCTACGTCTGGCGTCTGGGTGTTTCTAATTTCTATGTATTAGAAGTATGTATTTACAAAAAAAAAGTAGTATATGTATTCTATCCGTATTCTGGTACCCATAACACAAGCATATAAGCTTAGCTTGGGACCAGAGGACGTTGTGTGAAATGTCCATGAATATTTATTTATTTATTTATAATTTCACGCAACGTCCTCTGGTCTCATATGAAGCGTTTGTTACATACCACTTACTAAAGTTATCGGAATTTTGTTTATTTAATAGTTTTCATGGAAATACCTATTATTTATTATTCTCAATAAACTATATATAAACCTATATAAACACACCTACTTATATAAAACCTAGGTATATAGCACTCCTATATAAAACCTACCTATATAAAACCTAGGTATATAATATAACACTCGAGTCGTTAAGACGTATCTAAGGAATTATCTAAAATATATCCATCCATTTGATAGTTACTCGATAGGCCAGAAAATAAAAGAATTTACGAATATATATACAAGATAAGCGCGTAAAACATAACCCTACCTCGATATTCGCCCTGAAAAGGCACACGGTCTTATTCATAATGACTTATCGGAGGTTTAAAAGTTCGCAAAAATCGGTCCGCGAAAATTGTCAAAACTTGTTATTCATAATAGTCTTTTTACGCTAAAACGTTCATTATCTCTTCGATAAAATCTCCATTTAAACGTCCGATAAGTCATTATGAATAAGACCTTTTGTATTTACTTTACATAAAGTATTAACCTAACAACAAAAATATTATATTTAAATCTTAAACAAAATATAAAAACTTTAACCTTTCCTTACTGCGTAATAACACCAACAAAGGAGAAAGATCGGTTGCCTAGCAAGAATCGATCGTTACTCTCTCGTCTCTAAATAAATGTTTGTATATAAGCTTTATATACCTGGTTATGTACGATCATCTATGTGCGTAGTTACTGCAGAGAACGTCACCGACATGCGCACTGCGTCGATCGATTCCTATACAAAGTGTTATTAATTTTACGTTGCAATATTCATAATTATTTATATTATACTTTTATGATCAATTGGGGTTGTTTATATACGATGATTCATTGATTATTTATACGATTATAAACATATTCTCTCTCTCTCTAGCCCAATTACGTCCCACTGTTGGGCACTACTCCACTTTGCGAGGGATTATGGTCTACTGTGTCGCGTTGACCAGGCGTCCTAACACAGGATTTTTTTTATAATAAATGGATATTTCCAATACCAAGAGTATCAATACCAAGGATACCAAGAGTCGGATCGATTTGAAATTTTACACATTGATGACACTGCAATGATTTAGGATTAACTAATGTTTAGGTGTGTTTAGCTTTACTTGAAAAGGATCTTTGAACGTGATTTTCAGTTTGGGATATTTAAATAAAATTATTATCTTAAAATCGCCTTTTATTGTTTAATAGCTGTTGCCGGCAACTTCGTTTGCGTAGTATTTAGAAACCAAACATTAACAAATTATACAAAATAGCCATCTTCTTGAACCACTCTATCATTTAAAGAAAACGGCATCTCAATCCGTTGCGTAGTTCAGAAGTTATAAGCTCACATAGGGACATACATACAAAAATACCGTGTTTTAAAATAAATAAAGAAGATACGCAGTTGAAAACGGACTATTAATCACGTTAATATTAAATAAACATGACTATCTTGCCAAAGGAATCTTCTTGAATTAATTAATTTTAACAACTTAATTTTTAATTAAAATTCTTTGTACACGACCCTCTCCCATTATCTTTATATCTTTTTTAAGAATGCTTTTGTGCTAGAATCAATTTCATAATTGTTATTCCAAATCGGCAAAAGTTACCGGCCTAGTCACGGGGTTGAAGCTATCAATACGTGTACTATTGCAGAGGATATAAGAGGAATATTTTCTATTTTATATGCTTGTATCATCAGTTCATCACTTATTATAAATCAAAGTAGTTATTATTATAGGTATGTCCCTAAATGAGCTTAAGGGCCTACATCAATATTATCGTATATCATCGCCGACACGTACATATTAACACAGCCAGTAGGCACAGAAAATGAAGAATTAGGGATACTTTTCCTATTTACTCAAAATCTACTAAATATATTTTAATTCTGATTTACGTGTTTCTATATATAATAGTAACTTATGTTTTTAAAGTTATTTCATTAGTTAATACGCGATAATAGACCGACAAATGAAAAAAATAAAAAATTAGAGAGGTTGTTTCGCTAAGATTTTCTATCGAGAAAACTTTTTTCAATCACGTTTCTGAGTTTATGCGATCCTAGATCATATATTGAAAAAACATATACTTAAAAATTAGAGCTCTAGCCATTCAATCTAAAGAAACAATGAAAACTTCGTACGTAGAAAAATGCACGAAGCTATTTTGGTATCCTCTTAAATCTTCAAAACTACGTAACGGATTTTGATGCGGTTTATTTTAATAGATAGAGGGGCCCAAAAGGGTGATTTCCTTACTTAATACAATACAAAGTTGTTATTTTTGTATGTCTGTCCCTATGTGAGCTTACATATATCTTCAAAACTACGCAACGGATTATAAAGATATCTTTTTCCACGTGTACGAATTTAAGTACGATAGGTTGTCTTGAGATTTTATAACGGTTTTTAGCGAGGTTTTGATGTCTGTCGAAAGCAACATAATGGCGGGAGCAATACGATCGATAGTGATAAGATCAAAAAATCTTTTTCTTTTCTTTAATTTAAAAAATCGTTATACAGGATTTTTTTTACTAAAATGATACAGAGATGAAATATGGATGACGGCATTATTTAAAGTATTTGAACACGCTTTCATAAACTTTTTTCGTTCGTATCTATATATATATATATGTCTATCTATTAATCTTACAAAGATTAATAGGCAGATTAATAGATATCTTAACGGAATAAAGATTTGAATGTACATATAGTACGTACGTTACACCCTTTCAAAATGTGGGAATAATCTGAAATTTTGCACACTTTTTAAGCACCGATAGCAAAGTAATACCTAGTTGTCCGTGTGGATTAAGAGTACAAGTATCACCACCCCATTTCCTCCCAAGGGTGCTGTAAAAGTCAGCAAAGGGATATTGCACGACGATAGCATCTTTTGTGAGAGACGGAAAGCTCGAAAATAAACCCTGTGACAACACGCTTGGTCAGCGCGGCACAGTAGACCATAATCCCTCCCAAAGTGGAGGAGGCCTGTACCCAACAGTGGGACATAAATGAGCTGGAGAAGAAGCAAAGTAATACTGCAAAAATTTTGGAAACTTCAGCATTATTTTAGATTCTTTTCAGTTTTTAACACGCTTTTATTAGTTCGATCTCAAGGTTTCAAGCGTGTTTTTTTAGTATTTGAACTAAACAAATTATTTGAACGGGACAAAACAGGTATCGTACCTAAAATAAATTATATTTCCCGCGGAGTAGACCCGGTCATTATAAATTATTAGGTTTTAATAATTTATTAGTTATTTTATATCAGTCACTATACAGCTATCCCCCAACGTTTAGCAACAAATCGTCATCACAACGTTCACCTTGCAGGATCGCCTGACACACTGACCTACATTCTCAAGGCTAATAACTAATAACACTTTATTGTCTAACTTGCTGCTAACTGAAAACACTCTTGTACAATATATTTACAAAATAAACATTAGTTTAGCCTATTATTTACTTTTTGAGCATATTTATTGCTGGTCTAAACATTATCTGTAAAAATTACGTTCTTAAAATCTTTCCTTTTGTAAAATTATACTCTAATAAATAGAGCTTGCGCAGGACATATGCATAAAAATATAATATAAAAAAAAACCGGTCAAATACGAGTTGCATTCGTAGCAAACGAGTATGATGATAAGTATTTGTTGTTGTCGCATCAACTGACATATTAAGTGTCTATGCCTCTATGGGTTATTTGTACACAATTTTGTTTGCCTAAAAACAAAACATACTTTCGTTGTTGGAGACGATTATGCCCAATAATAAGATATTTGTATCCTCAGAAGATCAAAGAATATTATGTCATAAAAGTTAATACAAAACCGCAAATTTATCTTCAAGCAATTAATACTTGTTTCTCTCTCTCTCTAGCCCAGGCCTCCTCCACTTTAGGAGGGATTATTATCTACTATGCCGCACTGACCAGACGTGTTGGCATAGGGTATAGTTTTGAGTTTTTCGTCTTTCACAGAGGAGGTTATCATAATATCCCTTAGCTAGTTATTACAGTACCCTGGGGAAGAAATGGGGTGATGATTGTTCTTAATGCGTCATCACACATACAATACCTGTTTACTGACTGGTTAGTTCCGCTGACGTCATTCGACTGCAGAAAAATTGACCTTCGATACACACGTGCACATTTCAACTGTTACGCTAATCTATATCAATTGTGTGCATCAAGGTAGCGTCTGATGAGTTATAAGGTTAAAAGGGCACGACACGATACTATGCTGCATACAAAAATATGGGCATCGTAGTCCCCTGTTTTGTTCGTGGATATTATCTCCAGAGGAACGAATTGTTTTCACAGTATCTAAGTCTTATATCTATGATTTTATCTTTCCTTTCTTTTTCGAAACAAAATAAATAAAAAAAAAATATGATTATCCAAAAATCCCGTTTCTGTTTTCTTTAGATAAAGTTGCAGCGTCTATCACACAAATTTGGTACAGTTTTACCAAAAAAGAGTGATAGAAGCATAGATATACTCTTCATCTATAATATAGCGTAAAATAAAATGAAAAACGGGTTAATTTTCGCGAAGAAAAAAGGGGTACGAAACATGATTTTTTTTTTCAAAGAATTAGTAGGTAAAATCCGCCTCAACTATAGCTGTCCCTTTCAGCGAGGCGTTGGGGAATAGGAATAGCAATGCCTTATGCAAATACCAAAATTAGGACTGTAGTCTTAAACGCTTCAAATATTATGGCTTTCCATAAAAATCCTGCTTACTTAATGTATCCATGAGCCGTACTCCATCCATAGCTGAGATTACTACACTTCATAGCGAAATATCTACGTTTATGTAAAGCCTGAAATTGTACGGCTAAAGGTTTTTAAATATGAATCCAAAATTTAAAATTTACAGTAGAACTTTGATTACAGTATATTTATCAATCTATTTAAATAGAAAAGTCTATTAAACGGAACATATTTCTTTAAATGTCGGAATAAAAATGAAAATCACGTTCAATTATATTTCTTTACAAATATTATTTTATATTTGTTTTTACTTGTGGTATATGTAAGCATCTAAGATTATAAGAGGGTAACAAAACTTGTGTTAAAATTGTACCGTGTGTATGAATAAAATACTCTTTATTTAAAATTGTAAACATTTACTTAAATTGATGAAAGAATATTTTGTGTGTATAAAAACTCCCAACTGCGCAAGTCTACAGTTCTCTAAGTATATAAGAAAGTAGGTGACCTATATTTCAACTTAGAAAACATACATAAATGTCAGAAAACTCATTAATCTTCTGAAATTAAACAGAATACTGAAATGTATTTATATTCTAAAAAAATCTGTTTTACAGAAATTCTCAGTAAGTTACTTAAGAGATCGGGAGTTTTATAAGAGACTTGAAAAATGAAGTCAATTTGTATTCGACAAATATGTCTACATAATAATAAAAGAGGAAGCTGACTGACTTATCTACGCAGGTACTAGATAATAATGATTTTATTCATAATGACTTATCGGAGGTTTAAAAGTTCGCTAAAGACGGTTCGCAAAAATTGTCAAAACTTGTAATTCGTAATAGTCTTTTTACGCTAAAAAGGTTATTATTTCTCCGATAAAATCTCCGTTTAAACCTCCAATAAGTCATTATGAATAAGACCATAAGGCACTAAGAAAGAATTTTTGCAAATTAACCCCTAGAGGGGTTAATTTTCAAATGGAAATATTAATATGAAATTCAAGCAATATTTTCTGCAAGATGAGGAAAGGTCTAAACTAAACCTTACAATTACAACACTATGGTATGGTTTAATTTTGTCAAATACCGACGTTAACGGTGACCGTTTAGAGGCCAAAAAGAGTAACTTCGTCAAAGAAATAAGAAACTATTTGCCACGTATCGAATCTGCGACACAACGGTGCAACCTACAAATGCGATCATTCTAACTGTTTACCCCTTCCACTATGCGGTGCAATATTACGTTACACATAATAGTCTACATTGTTATGAATTTAGATTATAGTATGGCGAAGAAATATTCATGAACATTTCACACAAAGTCCTTAATTAGGCTTATATATAACTGTTACCCTCGACTCCGTCCGCGTAGAATTTAGAAAATTTTCCCCGTTTTTGCAACACTTTTCACTACTGCTTCGCTTCTACTGGTCGTAGCGTGATGTTATAAAGCCTTCCTCGATAAATGCACTATCTAACGCTGTAAGAATTTTTCAAATCGGCCCTGTGCTGCAGTGGTTCCTGAAATTAGCGCGTACAAACAAACAAACAAACTCTATTAAACTTATAATATTGGTATAGATAATAAATAAATATCCATGGTTATTTCACACAACGTCCTCTGGTCCTAAGCTAAGCTGATATGCTTGTGTTATGGTTACCAGAATAAGGATAGAATACATATATTATACTACTTGTCTTTTGTAAATACATACATAATAGTAAACACCCAGACGCAGTACAAATAATTGTATGACGATTACAAATATCAAACATTGTGATGATTGTCCCATGTGGGAATCGAACCCGTAACCTCGTGAACAGCAGACAGTTACATGAACCACTCGACCACGAGGAGGATATGCTTGACCAGAGTACTTATATATTACGTATTCCATTTTTACGTATTCTATTTTTATAAGTTCTTGCATCTACTACATAGAAAACATCCACACACAAAACAAATTATTTCTCTGTTAGGAAAAGGAACCTGCATAAATAAGGAGGTAGGTACATTCGATTTCCACTCTAGACAATTTTATTATATGTGCAATAGGTAGAGTGCTAGGCTAACATCGACCTTCGTAGTGCTGGTAACCAGATGAGAGCTATATTTTATGAAAGCTTATCTAATCCTCCATAAGCCTGTGCTACCATCCCTACCGAAGAGTTCATTGCTGGTACAAGTGCTCTTTTTTGTGGGAGAGTTGTGCACCCATGGCAAAATATACTTTTGTAATTTTTCCTAAACTCGCCAAAACAAGTACTTCAAAGATTCTATGACATAAGTCTAGGAGTAATTAGTACTTAGCCTACAACAATATTCAATATTATATCGTAGGCGTATGATGTAACAAGACGATAAATTATCTATGAAAGTACATAAGATGACGTGCGTGTAATCAAATACATTGAATATTATGTTCGACACAAAAGACGACCTTAGGACTACTAGGTGTTCTTGGCAATCAATCAAGTATGTATAGTAATTTATTTCAATATCTGAGGTTTAGTTTCTGTAGATGTAGCAAGATATTTAAATGTAAAATGCAGGGAAGAATTATCTGTACTCTCTCCCTTTTCAGCCCATTTAAGTCCCACTGTTGGGGACGGGCCTCCTCCACTTTGGAGGGATTATGGTTTACTGTGCCGCGCTGACCAGGCGTGTTGGCACAGGGTTTATTTTTGAGTTTTCCGTCTCTCACAGAGGATGTTATCTGTGTGAAATATCCCTTAGCTAACTTTTACAGCACCCTTGGGAGGAGATGGGGTGGTGACACTTGTATTCTGAATCCGTCACCACACGGACAATAGTATCTATACTAACATGTCCTAATATTATAAAGCTGAACAGTTTGTTTGTTTGGACGAGGTAATCTCAGAGATCCGATTTGAAAAAATCTTTTAGTATGGAATAGGACATTTATCGAGGAAGGTTGCAGGCTATAACATCACGGTGCGACCAATAGGAGCAAAGCAGTAGTTAAAAATGTTGCAGAAACGGTGAAAATATTCTAAATTACGCGCGTACGAAGTCGCGGGAAACAGCTAGTAATAAATAAATTAAACAAATGGAAATAGTACAATTCTTCCAAATGGAGAGGCACATATAAATACAAAAAAATTGGTCAAGTGCGAGTCGGACTCGCGCACGAAGGGTTCCGTACCATTATTTATGCAACATAAGGCAACGTTATTAGTATCGAGCAAGAAACGGTAAAAAAATCATGTTTGTTGTATGGGAGCCCCCCTTAAATATTTATTTTATTTTATTTTTAGTATTTGTTGTTATAGCGGCAATAGAAATACATCATCTGTGAAAATTTCAACTGTCTAGCTATCACCGTTCTTGAGATACAGCCTGGTGACAGACGGACGGACGGACGGACGGACGGACGGACAGCGAAGACTCAGTAATAGGGTCCCGTTTTTACCCTTTGGGTACGGAACCCTAAAAATTACTAGTTGAAATTGTTTTACTTAGTAAATAAGTATTTTAAGTAAAAATGTCATAGTTAGAGCTTTATTTTAGTTGGAGCATTTAAACTCAAACTCAACATTTTTTATTTCAAATAGGCATGATAAATAAGTTTTGTCTATACCTACGTCAGAAACTAGATGTCTGTTCCAAAAGTAAATCCTATATGACATTCATTATGCTACATTCGGTATTGAAGAGAAGATGAATGAAAATGAACACGTTCATTTAAAAGCATCGAAGGAAAGGTTGATAAAATAAATCTATAAGAATTTAAAGGTAAACAGAGATATTATTTTCAGACAGATGAGAATGAGACCCTAATGGGAGAGACAGGACAAAGATTTTCGATCTGATTGGAGTGCAAGTCTACTTAGCTAATTTATTTATTGATACTTGTAATGCTTTGAGCCCATTTGCCAACACGCGTGTGCTACACAGTAGACCGGAATCCCTCCTAAAGTGCCCAACAGTGGGACGTTAAGAGGGCACGATACCAAATCATGCTCCATACAAAAATATGGGTATCGTACTTCCCGTTTTCTTCGCGAAAGTTAAACCAATTTGAATTGTTTCTATGCTATAACATAGATGAAGAGTATATCTATGCTTCTGTCATTTTCTTTTTTTCAATACATAATAACTAAAAGAAATATGACCATCCGAAAATCCCGGTTTTTTTTTCGGTTTTCTTTAGGTAAAGTTGCAGCGTCTATCACACATATTTAGTAACGTTTTACCAAAAAAAAGTGACATGTACAAACATAGATATACTCTTCATGTATAATATAGCGTAAAAACAAATAACAACGGTTTAACTTTCGCGAAGAAAAAAGGGGACTACGATAGGGCATTTGTAGGTAAAATCTGTTTCAGCTATATTTGTCTCTTTCAGCACGATGCTCGGGAATAGGGATAGCAATACCTAAGGCAAATACCTAAATTAGGAATACAGTACCCTCTTAATGGACTATAGAGAGCAAAAGATAACGCTTTAACAACGGCTTTTAGCTAAAACCTTTGATTGGCTATTACAGACACACAATGGCAATGGTATAGCTTTCAACTTTTCCACTTTCACGCCTTTGTCAAGTTAATTATCAAATAATTACTGGTTTTTCCGGCCCCGTAGGCTGATTTTTATTCGAGGCAATTATTTGTAATGTGGGGTATAAATAGATATTAATTTTCTTTTGATTTTTGTGTATTAAGAATGTATGACAAAGATACATGCATGGAGTATCGATATATAAGAGTATCTGATTTGTAAATTTTTACCTCTAAATCAAAGCCGATTAGTTAGACTAGGTGGCATGTAAAATGTTTTATAAAAATACTAGCTGACCGGGCAAACGTTGTTTTGCCATACTAAAAAAAAAAGATGGTGTCCGATTCTCAGACCTACTGAATATGCATGTAAAATTTCATAAAAATCGGTCAAGCCGTTTCGGAGGAGTACGGTAACTAACACTGTGACACGTAAATTTTATATATAAGATATTGTATTTTTTTATTTAAAAGTAAGTAGCTCGAATAGAGTAACGTAGCCCACACGTTACCGTACTCGAGGTACTCTTTTCATTTGTACTATATCACTTATCTTCTTACCTTTAAAGTCTTAATAATTCGTTATTATCGCATGAAATTATTTTTGCCATTTATTTACCTGAAACAAAAAGGTTTTATATAAATTTCGATGTAATATTTTCTAACACTTGCGCGACTCATGTTTAAATAAAACTACTTTTTACGGATTTAGACGCGTATATTTGTTTTAAATTTTGGCCCGACGTTTCGGAGACTTTGCAGTCACTATGATCACGGGTGAGACTGAGCTGTAACGTATCTTCTACTATCAGTTATTACAGGGTTTACCCACATCCACAACCCTGTAATAACTGATCGTAGAAGACACATTACAGCTCGGTCTCACTCAACGTAGTTTTATTTAAATTTCGCTGTCTAACTTTATTTGTGGGCAACAACACATGGGTTTGATTTCCACACAGGACAATGTCTGTGAATGCTGACTAAATAGTGCTCTCTAGCGGCAATCGGTTCATATTACGTTGAAGCGCACATTTTTATTCATATATACATGTCGACGATAATATTGATGTAGGCCCTTAAGTATTAACAAGTGACCGGTGAGTGCAGATTCTTATAGATATCTTACACGGAACTCCGAGCACATGGAAGAACTTAGCAGTTATAAGATAAAGGTTTAAACGTCATAAATATTCATGGATATTTCACACCACGTACTCTGCTCCCAAGCTAAGCTTATATGCTTATGTTATGGGTACCAGAATACAGATATACTACATAATTATACTACTATTCTTTTATAAATACATACTTGTAATACAAAGTATACACCCAGACGTAGTACACACAAATGATTGTCCCGTGCGGGAATCGAACCCGCGACCTCGTGAACGGTAGTCCGTTACATGAACGAGGCCCATTTAAAGCCCGTCGAAGAAAAAAGCTATGAAATAATTAAATTGAGATTCTAGATCATAATTCTCCTGCCCTTATCCCATAATTTGGGGTCGGCGCAACATGTTTCCTTTTTATAGTGGATTTTGTTTGACTGATTTTTACAACCGGCCGCCTGCATGACATCAACCCTATACCTATGCGCAGGTGTCATGTAACGTGGCTCTCTCGGTCAGTTTATATGAACCCCTAAGTAGGTAAGATTTGGAAAGGTAACACTTGCGTTCTTTATGTCCGTCACCCTATGGATAGATGGATAGAACTATCTGACGGTGAAGAAGTTACAAGGGGTCAATACACTTCTTCACAGTCCCTTAATCGCCCGTTTCATAATTCACTATGCACAAGTATTGTGCATACTCGTAAAAGTGGAAAGATTAGCGTCTGTGAAATAAAAGTATTAGGCCAATCGATATTTTCATAAGTATTATCGTAAAACCGGTACATAGATATGTGCCTAGTCGAAATATATAGGTAGATATATTTAATACACACCTTAGATACGCGCTGCTAATCACTTCAGGTATACGGTATATATATTCTTACCAATAATGTATTTCCTAAAATTATTCTCTACAATCGATAAAACAATTTCATTTTTTCTGAGCGTCATACATCGGAACAAAGTGTAACGTACACTTTATGTATTGTTCGACGAAGTTAATAATAATAAAAAGAGAAAAAACACGCGCCAGACAACCGAGGGGTTAGCTGTCTTCCGTGAGATAGTGTAAATAGACGTGGCAAGTAAAAACTATTATGTTACTGGTAACTCGTAGAGTTTTAACTCTAAATTTCTTAAAATATAACGTTTAAAGGCGAGATTTATTTATTGATTTGTGTAAAGAATAATATATAATTACTTAAAAAAGTATAAAATACAAGTAAAACGTCCAAATGTAAAGAAAAAATACAGAATAAAAATAATCTTCACATTCGTGGTTTTGTAATGCCAGTCGTATGTCGATCGGGCGCAGTCGGCAGTTTCCGGCGAGTGTTCGGCTAACGGTTTCTTTTTCCGAGAGTGCGCGCGCGCAGACTTTCGCTACAAAAATAAACGCTCCTTGGCATCTAATCAAGGCGAGCCTTCGCTTTTTAACATTAATGTACTGTGTTTATAGGCGACCTGCCATCTATTGCGTCTTGTGGCACTAATTACGCTGATTCTGCTTAGTTTAAAGGGTTTATTTGTTGATAACTATCTACTGCAAGAATTTTCCATAAGTAACCACTTCATTACATTAGTTATCCTTCTCCGTGTGGTGAAGGAATAAGAATACAAATGTTACGAACCTTCCCATTCTCTCCCTGCAGAGAACATCCTTTGTGAGAGACGGGGAAAACTGGAAACTAAACCCCAAACCAACACGTATTCCCGTTTGTCATAGTAGTCAAATGTAGGAGGCCCGTGCCCAATAGAAGAACGTTAGTGGCTGGGAAGAAAAAGCTATCGTTCAAGATTTCACTAGTATTTGTTCTTAGTTAATTACTGCTTCACCCGTTGACTTTTTGAATTTATATTGAAATTTTGATAAGCTTTAACATTTTATTTAAAATATATTTACTACTTTGCGCTTGCGAAAGTAATCAAAAACATAGACACTCATAAAGTTACGCAATCATAATAGCATTGTTGACAGCATTAGTGAAGCAAGGCTCAGCTGACGGTAATAAAGCTTCAAGAAAAATAAAAAAGAAATTATAAAATTGATCTGCAATTTGCGGAGAGATTAAGTAACATACAAACAAAAATATGCAAGTAATTTTTAAGATTCCTATGAAATTCGATCAAAATTGCGAAAAGAAGTCGGCCACGAATAATTTGAGTCAAGGGCAGGAAGAAGATTGTGAAAATAATCACCACATCGCTTAGCAGCAGATAGATACCTATTCTACAAAAAAAAAAGAGCATGACACGCTTCGTAAGGGTTGCATCATAATCCTATGGGTACATTAACTTGCTCATTATAAATTTTTGCTGCCGTAACTTTTAAACACCGATTGATTAGGTAGGTAAAAAATAATGATAGAAATAAATAATAAAATATATACATGTAGAAACATGTGCGAAATTGCTAAATTTATAATCTCACAGATACAGAGTTTTAATCTATGATATAAATACTGACCATGAGCTTAAAAATAAACGATCGCTGCCAGTTTAATAAAAAAAATCATTTTAATAAAAATTTTATGTGAATATTTTAACTAGTGGTCGCCCCTTAGTTGATCATAATTATTTTAAATTATTAAAACAAACACTGCTCTAGATGTTAAGAAATATTTCATACTTCTACGTGCGCGCAATGGGCATTGTTCATATTTTTTTTTAAACTCTTAATTCGAAAACCATTTCGGGGAATAGAGTTTCTGATCATGAACCATTAGTTTTTTTCAGAAAATTTGCTATATTAACGATTATTTTTCCATAAAAGAAAATGCTCTCTATTTGCCCTTGAAATGAAGGACTTAAAATATTAAGGCGTTCTTAAGGATATACTACTCTGTGGTGAGTCAAAATTGGTCTATTAAATCAACTCGGCAACTTTGAAAAGATGTATTGCAATCTGTCATAAGTCTATCAAGAAAAGGCAATACACAGATTGCGTACAACGATGACGTCACAACATTTAAAATAATATCTTTATGTATTTTTTTTTAAATTCTTTATAGTGAATATTTTAAAAATATTGAAATAAGTTGCTTGAAATAGTCTATATTTTCTAAAAAAAATATAAAAACAGAAGGTCAAAAATTATGAACACTCCCCATTTTCTAGAAAACAGGGTACAAAGTTTCTATTTCACGTATTAATATGCAGATAGTTAATATCTTTTCTAATGACCACGCACATGACCACGTAACCTTACCATAACATAGCCAACCCCTATAAAACTGGCATGACAGCGTGTGTTACATTTTTAGTGTTTACTAAATTTTGTTCGCAACATCGCACGCTCAATTGAAGTATGGAAATTAAACATTGGTGCCGATTCTGAGCGCACAACTAAACTTAACTAAAAAATTAAAACTGATAGCGTCATTATCACAATTCGGCAATGTTTACTGAAGTGTCTTATAATTAAAACTGTGTATTATAGACTAACGATTTTAATTAATATAAATGTGTACAACGAAATAGCAAGTAATAGCTATATTGACACTACCAATTTTCATTTTTTAGTTAAGTTTAGTTGTGTACTTAGAATTGGTACTATTGTATCTGTTATCTGAAAACAGACAGCCAGTGGGACATGGAGATCATAGATACACAAACAAATTCACAGGAAAGAGCTAAGAACCACGGCTGATTTTAAAGAAAACTAGATGTACCTAACACAATTTTAAATTAAAGAGTACTTTAAGCACTACAGATTTAATAAAAAAAAATAAAACGTTTGAAATTACTGAAAATGCATAGTTGCAACTGCGTAAAATTAGTTGGTTATGATTATGTAGTAACTTAACATTAGTTCACGTTTACTGATCATATTTTCAGTGTATTTATGAGACTAATTACTTATTAAATAAATTAGCCAGAAAAATCTTCAGTTTCTGTTTAGGTTGGTTAAAATATATATTGGTAAAGATAATTTTGGAAACAAAATCAGCAAAATTGTCATTCATAGTTTTTGCGTAGAATAGTAAGTAATAAGGAAAGTATGTAGTTTTCAATACGTAGATGTTTATTAGATTATTTACCTAGTTTTATATGGACAAATCCAATACACATCTATATCCAAATTTATAGTTATAACAAAATTATTATTTATTACAGCTATACGGTATAGTCATTTGAATCCATAATGTTTTTGACAATTTTGTACATATATTACGAAGAAGCCTTTAATAAAGTTCTTGATTAAGATCATAACTTAGTTGTATTGACATCGAGCGATCAAATACATTCATTCATAATGTATTAGTCTAAACATCAGTATTCTAGTCTAATCTAGTTTTTAGGGTTTCGTACAAAAAAGAAACTCATTAATGATTAATTCGGTTTTTCATTATGATATAGATTATTTGTGAAAATCTGAATATTTCCGATAAACCCGACGTTTAGAAGGGGTGAAAATTCATTCAGTTACACTGTTATACATAGAGAACAACGAAGGTAATCGATTCATCCATTTTCTATTTTTCGCTCTAGTAGGAACGAAATCCTCATGTTTTATTATTCCTAGTTATTATTGTTTTAGTATACAATCTTTTCCATTTTATACATTTAGTTAGTACAAAAACTAAAGTTAAAACTTAGTTACAACTAAACTTAATTAAAAACCTAAACTAAGAATAGCAAGCTTAGAAGTAAAAAGTTGAAGTTTCAAAAACTTTATTTCATTTCCAAAATTTTCTAATTTTGATACAAATTCCAAAACTCCTAACTAAAGCAAAATGAAAACAACAATGGTGTATTTTTATTAATTAGCTACTTTGATGTACAAATTTATATCAATTAAAATCGTTAGTCTATAACTGTGGTCTACGAGTATAATAAACAAATGATAAGAAAATTTAGGCCAATTCTACACGCCATTCTACTAAAATTAACTAAAAATGAATTTTGATAGTGTCGAAGGGCCTACATCAATATTATCGTATATCATCGCCGACACGTACATATTAACACAGCCAGTAGGCACAGAAAATGAAGAATTAGGGATACTTTTCCTATTTACTCAAAATCTACTAAATATATTTTAATTCTGATTTACGTGTTTCTATATATAATAGTTACTTATGTTTTTAAAGTTATTTCATTAGTTAATACGCGATAATAGACCGACAAATGAAAAAAATAAAAAATTAGAGAGGTTGTTTCGCTAAGATTTTCTATCGAGAAAACTTTTTTCAATCGTGTTTCTGAGTTTATGCGATCCTACATCATATATTGAAAAAACATATACTTAAAAATTAGAGCTCTAGCCATTCAATCTAAAGAAACAATGAAAACTTCGTACGTAGAAAAATGCACGAAGCTATTTTGGTATCCTCTTAACTGATTTTTTTGTTCTAAAACTGTTTATTATAGACTAATTAATATAAATGTCCACAATAATCACAATAGGTGTTTTAATTTTTTAGTTAAGTCTGGTTTTGTACGTAAGATTGGTACTACTGTCCACTTTATCTAAATTTATATGTAACTACAATAATTTGTCTAAGTTTTCTACAAAGATATGTACATAAAATGTGTAGGTCCCGGACGTATGTTTGTGTTCTGCGGTCACGGAATGTGGCTTTGGCGCGCTGATAACAACTGATAACAAACTCTGCTTATATAGTACGCTTGAACTATGAACAGGGTTATCAACATTTTCGACTATAAAACAGAACACAGTTTTCAGATTACAATATAACAACATTAAGGGATAATTCTCAAGCCGTCTAGTCCCAAAACAAGTGTTAGCTGTTGCTATGGAGGACACATTTTTAGTAATCACATGATTACGAATGGCATTCCCCAAAATAATATCGTAACTAATTAAGAATACTGTCATAACCCCATTTCTTCTACGTATACCGCAAGGCTCTGCTAGCCGACTCAACCGTTGTCGTTATTTGTTTGTTTTATCGGATTCTTTATGAAGCAATAAAAATAAGAAACTTTTATTTTATCATACGTGAAAAATGTTAACTTAGGATTAATATTTTAGGCAATTTAATAAGTTTAATTCAATAAAATTTATTTATATCTACACTTTTAAAGCTAATTTTTTTCAGTGTTAAATAGACATACATTTATCGAGGCTAAAGACTATAACGCGCGACCAATAGGAGCGAAGCATCAGTGAAAAATTTTTCAAAACGGGGAAATCTTTTCGGGGAACGGATTTTGATGCGGTTTTTATAATAGATTCTTTTTCAAGAAAGACTTGTTAGGATTTTTTTTTATTTTTTAATTTCCATGGATACGAAGATGCAGTCAACAGCTGGTTTTATTAATATTAGGTTACGTTACGTTAGACATCCCTAGCGACAGGATGCTAAATAGGTGGTCATTTCTCTACATGCCTAAAGTAAACAATAACATATATAATAACTAGCTGACCCGGCAAACGTTGTTTTGCCAAACTAAAAAAAAAAAGTTTCAAAAATAGATGTTGGCCGATTCTCAGACCTACTGAATATGTATGTAAAATTTGAGAAGAATCGGTCAAGCCGTTTCGGAGGAGTGCGGTAACTAACACTGTGACACGTGAATTTTATATATTAGATATTAGAAGTACTAGTTGTAGCCACATATGTTTCTGCGAACCTAAGTTCTTACACTTTACTAAAACTACATTATAGTTATGAAATTACAAAATTTTAAGTCATTTAATCCTATTCTAGCCTGAGTAATACAACTTACCGTAAAGCCTAACTTCAAGGTAAGTGACATTACGTATTATATGTAGGCATTTTGGCTCAAACAAATTTAAAAGCTTGCCATTTATTCATTGGTGTATATTCTGTTATTGGCTGTTGCTTTGCTCTTTCTTTTTCCCTGTTCTTTTCATCATCATCATCAAAATAAATTTATGGATAAATAGTTGAGCCCTAATAAATTACTAACATAAACTAACATGCAACAACTGCTATGCTTGTAAAGGTATTGCAGTTGTAAGTTGTAAGCACTTTTTATGTATTTTACCATCATGAAGCACACTCTCACTCACACAAGCGTACTCTCCGTGTGGTGACGGATTAAGAATACAAGTGTCACCACCCCATCTTCTCCCAAGGGTGCTGTAAAAGTCAGCTAAGGGATATTGCACACAGATAACATCCTCTGTGAGAGACGGAAAACTCGAAAATAAACCCTGTGCCAACACGCTTGGTCAGCGCGGCACAGTAGACCATAATCCCTACCAAAGTGGAGGAGGCCCGTGCCCAACAGTGGGACTTAAGTGGCTGAAGAGAGAGAGAGAGGCACACTTAGGTAGCTTGCAATAAAAAATTGTATTTGAGTTTGCCTTATGGCTAAACCCGACCCGTAGAATTGTTGAACCCGCTGAATTATACTAAAATATACTGATCTAAACTCGTAACAAATACTTTTACATTTATTATTATTTTCTTTTTACGTCAAGTAAGATTTTTATAAAACTCGTTCAGTAGCTTAGCCGCAAAGCTACCCAATGCCCAAAATGTGTATAGTCCAAATTAATATACACAATTATATAAATAAACACAATTATAGTATTATCTTATATATAAAATTCACGTGTCACAGTGTTAGTTACCGTACTCCTCCGAAACGGCTTGACCGATTTTTATGAAATTTTACATGCATATTCAGTAGGTCTGAGAATCGGCCAACATCTATATTTAAAACCTCTTTTTTTAGTATGGCAAAACAACGTTTGCCGGGTCAGCTAGTTATTTATAAAAGTACTAGATGTCGCCCGCAACTTCGTATGCGTAGTGTATAAAATGCACACCGTTAAAAAAACCGCATCAAAATCGGTTGCGTAATTTAGAAGATATCTCACATAGGGACATACATACAAAAATAACGACTGTGTTTTATAATAAGTAAAGATAGCCAGCTGCCAGGCTTCATATAAAGGTGGTCATGTACCTAACCCGTATAACCTAACCAAACAAGATTAGTACTATTCAATTCAATATAAGAAACAAAGACGTGTTTGTTATTCTGTAGTCGTACACTGATACAGATCGTGACACTAGGGACTGATGACTGCTTCACTTAATTCAATTTGTCACAATATACACATGATATACGTACACTATAACATAACAAAGGAGTTTGTTTATGTTTGTATGGGGATAACTCACACAAAAGTCAGATAGAACTTCATATTGGTCATTCAATCGTTAGCGCCGTGTCAGCCGTATATTGAAAAAAAAATGGTCAAGTGCGAGTCGGACTCGCGCACGAAGGGTTCCGTACCATTATCTATGCAACATAAGGCAACGTTATTAGTATCGAGCAAGAAACGTTAAAAAATCATGTTTGTTGTATGGGAGCCCCCCTTAAATATTTATTTTATTTTATTTTTAGTATTTGTTGTTATAGCGGCAATAGAAATACATCATCTGTGAAAATTTCATCTCTCTAGCTATCACCGTTCATGAGATACAGCCTGGTGACAGACGGACGGACGGACGGACGGACGGACGGACGGACGGACGGACAGCGAAGTCTCAGTAATAGGGTCCCGTTTTTACCCTTTGGGTACGGAACCCTAAAAATCAATGCTCTTATGAAATGTCTATATTTTTAACACGCTTATATTAGTTAGGTAAGTATCTATCAATGTATTAATCTATGTAACAGAATCTTTGAAAGTGATTTTCACCCGCTTGCAGTAGTCAGATTGATGTGAAACTTTGCACACTTAACAAGGACCGATGACAATGCAATAATTTAATAAAATAATTTAATAAAAATTTAATAAATAAAAAATATTCAGAAGTTTCAAGCGTGTTTTTTTGTTTTTAAACAAAACCATTTTTTAATAAATATAAGCATAATAAGACGAAAAGCTTTATATTTTTGGTATATTTTACAAGCTTATGCCCGCGGTATCGCATAAGTTTATTGTTACTGCTCCGCTTTTTGGTTTTAGCGTGATGATAATGAGGATCAGTAATAACACAAAACACAATAACACATAGGCTTATATATCCATATAAGCCTATGTGTTATTGTGACAAATCTACGCTAATATTATAAAGCTGAGGAGTTTGTTTGTTTGTATGTTCTACTGCGCTAAAAATTCTTTCAGTGTTGGATACTACATTTATCTAGAAATGATTTAGGCTATATAACATCACACTGCGACCAACAGGAGCGAATCATCAGTGAAATTTGTTACAAAAACGGGGAAAATTTTCTGAATTCCACACGTACGAAGTCGTAGTAATTCAATACAATTGTAGTTTCATAAAAATCTACAAAGGACTCTCTCCAGCCCATTTACGTCCCACTGTTGGGGACGGGCCTCCTCTATTTTGGAGGGATTGTGGTCTACTGTGCCGCGCTGACCAGGCGTGTTGGCACAGGTTTTATTTTCGAGGTTTCCGTCTTTCACAGAGGATGTTGTCTGTGTGCAATATCCCTCAGCTGACTTTTACAGCACCCTTGGGAGGAGATGGGGTGGTGACTCTTGTATTCTTAATCCGTCCATTCATACAATATATCAATATGGTAATATCTGTAATTTTCACGTAGTGATCGGCAAATAAATTAAACATAAATTACTTTACAGTACAGTCGTTGCCATTTAACAGAACACTCACCAAGTTATTGGAAGTAATGAGTCATGTCGATAACACATTCTGAATCATCTCATCATATTCAGCTTAAAGTTGTATTATAAGTAAGTGTGTTATGTACTCGTGGGTATATGTTCTTGCAATTTAATATATTAGGAATCTACAGATATTATTATATACATGCGTTATGCGCGCAAAATCTGTTCGTTTTATATTATTGCACGGGAACATTGCATTCTTGAACATTCTTCTTGAACATTCTTCTTCTCATTGCAACACATCTTGACGGGCCTCGTGGTGGAGTGGTTTATATAACGGACTGCTGATCATGAGGTCTCGGGTTCGATTCCCGGTCAGGACAATCATTTGTGTGATGTTTTTAATTGTCATACAAATGTTTGTACTGCGTCTGGGTGTTTACTATGTATTATAAGTATGTATTTACAAAAGAAAAGTAGTATATGTATTCTATCCGTATTCTGGTACCCATAACACAAGCATAATAAGCTTAGCTTGGGACCAGAGGACGTTGTGTAAAATGTCTATGAATATTTATTATTTATTTATTATTTATTCTTTCGGGATAAAAATTAGCCTATATGTTATTCTGATGTATAAGCTAAGCTACATTATTGTAAAATTTCATTAAAATCCAGTCAGTAGTTTTTATGTGAAAGAGACGTGAAAACTACGTGACGTCCCACAGTTGGACACGGGCTTCCTCCACTTTGGGCGGGATTATAGTCTACTGTGCCGCCTAGTAGACTGGACGCCGGAAGGTGCACTCTGGAAGGTCGCGGTGCACGCCGGAAGGTCGCGGACGCCGCTGCGCACTCGTCCTGAAGATGAGCATCGGATATGCTCGAAACCTGGGTCGACATCTTCGATCCCAGAACTGTGAGTGTTACCCGGTAATATAGTATTTATAATATCAAATAATAGTTACATAAAGGAATTAATTGTAGACGAAATTGTCGGATTGTACGATTAGAAAGATGTTAATAGTTACTACTTGTACTCATCAGAGATGTCCCTCAAAAGGGATAATTTCGTGTCCGTAGAACTTACTACCGTCGTGCATGCATGATCGCATGTATCAGTATAAAATAAAGCCAAATACGTAAGTTACATATCGTAGCAAATGCCGCTCTATAATCTCTAGCCATTCCCATGGGAAAGAGACAGCATATCTATGAAACAAAATACGGATTAACGTATCAAAAACCAGTGTCGTGATATATGACACTGCATATTACTGCATATTAATAGGAAATTACGTATGTAATTACTCAGAGCCAATGGCATACAAGGCGACAAAATTTAACTGAGCCAAATGCTATATTTAGATTTAATTAATTCTATTTGTGACGATTCCTTAAAAACATAAAAGGAATGCGAATAACGACGAGTAGCTTCGGAAGGTCTTACAACTGAAATACGCTTCTTTAATAATCAAAAATACCTTACTTAAATGTAATTTTTTTATTATTATTTTTTACAAAAATCCTTTGACATGAAGCTATTATTTATGTTTATCTACAAAAATCTAACATCTTATTACAATTCGTTTTAAGTTTTTCTGTTCTAAAAGTAGGATCTGCTCTGTTTATACATAACTTTAACAGGTTATATTAGAAGGCTAAGAATAAGTTTAAGATTAAATAATATACTAGAAACTCTCATTAACATTGCAATAATATTAAAATACAATTAATTATAACAAACAGATAAAGTAAAGAAATGAGTTTATTAGAGCGTCACACAACTTGTTATTATAAGCAGTAAGCCTCTGAAAGGAAATTGAATACTGCATTGGAATATATTTGGAAATCCTAGAGATAGATTGTTTGTGCAAGGCTATCTTTTACAGCACTATGTAAACAAATTTAAAATTAAATAATTTAGGTTTACGAATTCATTTATAAAACTTTCTGTCTTTCTGTGCAGTGTATGAAACAAGCTTGTATAAATTCGGAATATATCTATCAATGTATTAATCTATGTAACGGAATCTTTCAACGGGATTTTCACCCACTTGCGATAGTAGGATTGATTTGAAATTTTCCATATATATCAAGGACCGATGACAATGCAATTATTTAAAAATATATTCAGGATTTTCAAGTGTGTCTTTTAGTTATTCAACTAAGCAAATTATTTATTAATGGAATAGTTAACAACTATATACTCTATATGCGTACGTAAATCAGATTGATATTAAACCACGATTCTGTATAACATATGCCAAACAAGTGCCAGGTGTTCTTGCATTCCTCATAAGTACTTGTAACATTCTGAGTTTTAACTACTCCTATTCTTGGGAACAAATCTGACTTAGATATGTTTGAATGGATCCTTAAAGGATTTGGTAAAACTAATTTACCTTTATAACTGTGTGTAAAGTAATAATATGTCGTTAACCAAAGCTTAATGCGTTTAAATAAGAACAGTTAAGTAATAACTCAGATGGCATTCACACGAGACGATTTATGTAGATGAATTGAACGAGAACCACATCGTGTGAACAGACTTTCAATTTCTTAGAAAAGTTGACCAACTTTGTGGAACAAATAGGTAACAGAATTGACGTGTTTTTAAAATGTATGACAATATTTGTACAATAATTCTCAATAGTAAAATAGACCAAAATCTCGAAAATAATTTCTCGTTGATTTACCCACAAAAAGACTTACTCCAATCTCATCAGTGATGTCCTTCTAAAGGACCTGGTGCTTAGCGAAGTCAGATCAAGACACTAAGAACGATTAAATTCTAGCAGATAGTGTTCTTTACTCTTTATCTAGCCACTAGCTGTTGCCCGCGACTTCATCCGCGTAAAATTTAAAAAAAATTCCCCGTTTTTGCAAAATTTTTTACCTACTGCTTCGCTTCTACTGGTCGTAGCGTGATCTTATATAGCCTTCCTCGATAAATGCCCTATGTAACACTGAAAGAATTTTTCAAATCGGCCCCTTGGTTCCTGCGATTAGCGCGTTCAAACAAACTCTTTAGTTTTATATTATCAGTATAGACATAGGAAAAAGCGCTATTTAGTATTTTTCATTAATTTTAGTGCAGCCATAATGTATTTTTAATAACAGTATTGTTTTAGAAGATCTATATTTTCCTTGTATGCTGTGTGCAAAGACAGCATGAGCACTTTTGCAACCTAAACCTGGCGGTAAACACAATTGTGTACTTATGTACCCTAAACGGGTATAACCTCAGGTAGTTTTATTAAACAATGCACAATAGAAATCGCAGCTGGCAAACGATTGCAAAACATTGCAATAATAGTTACGGTTTCTGCAATATTAAGCACGTTAGTCCGTATTTATATAGACTAAAAAATAAAATAAAATCTCTGCTTACATAATATTCTCTAACACTTGCGGGACTCATTTAATTGAATAACAAGACCGGCTAACATTTATAATATGTAGTACATTATGTAGGTTCCTACCATTATTATCAACGAATAGCGATATCATCAACAAACGGGATAAGGCCAGGAAAATGATGAATGATTGATTATAAGAAGTAAACTATAGTAAGTGAAATTTTCAGCTCTGTATCCTTATTCGTTTCAGAGAAAAAACCTGGTGACTGACGAACAGACAGCGAGCTCGTTTTACCTTTTGGTACTGAACCCTAACAAATATACGCGTCTAATGGCCTTATTCATAATGACTTATCGGAGGTTTAAAAGGAGATTTTATCGGAGAGATATTAAACGTTTTATCGTAAAAATACTATTATGAATAACAGTTTTTTACAAAATTCACGAACCGATTTTAGCAAACTTTTAAACCTCCGATAAGTCATTATGAATAAGACCATAAATCTCTACTTTTAACAATCTGTGTAAGAAGTAAATACATAAATATATACTAATTAATTCGTGTGGTGACGGATTAAGAGTACAAGTGTCACCACCCCATCTCCTCCCAAGAGTGCTGTAAAAGTCAGCTAAGGGATATTGAACACAGATAACATCGCTGTGAGAGACGGAAAACTCGAAAATAAACCCTATGCTAACACGTCTGGTCAGCGTGACACAGTAGACCATAAATCTACCAAAGTGGAGGAGGCCCGTGCCCAACAGTGGGACGTAAATGGGAGGGAGAGAGAGAGAGAGAGAGAGAGAGAGAGAGAGAGAGAGAGAGAGAGAGAGAGAGAGAGACTAATATTATGAAGCTAAAGAGTTAGTTTGTTTGAACGCGCTAATCTCAAGAACCACTGGTCTGATTTGCAAAATTCTTTCAGTGTTGGAAAGTACATTTATCGAGAAAGGCTATAGGCTATCTACAATTACGCTGCGACCAAGAGGACCGAAGCTGTAGTACAAAATGTTGCAAAAACGGATAAACGTTTCTAAATTACACACGAGTACGGAGTTGCAGGCAACAGTTAATTAATAATATTACCTGCGCCACTCACAAAAATAGTCTTTCATAAAATTTCAGGCAACTTTACTTTTGTCTTAGTTTTTAACAATTATCATAGAAATCTTTTATAATTTTTACAACATTACAAATTATAGGCTTGTTAAAAAAATATCGTAACATCCATATATCGATACTTTTAAGCGATATTTAATATTTCGATATAAATATGTATCTATATAAAATTTCAAGTATCGAAAGGGTATAAAAACCTTTATAAATATCCTTCTTTACACAACTTTTTTAATAGCAAATTTCTTATTATTTTTTATTTTGTTTGCTTTTTAGGGTTCCGTACCCAAAGGGTAAAAACGGAAACCCTATTACTGAGACTTCGCTGTCCGTCCGTCCGTCCGTCCGTCTGTCACCAGGCTGTATCTCAAGAACGGTGATAGCTAGAGAGTTGAAATTTTCACAGATGATGTATTTCTATTGCCGCTACAACAACAAATACTAAAAATAAAATAAAATAAATATTTAAGGGGGGCTCCCATACAAAAAACTGATTTTTTTTACCGTTTCTTGCTCGATACTAATAACGTTGCCTTATGTTGCATAGATAATGGTACGGAACCCTTCGTGCGCGAGTCCCACTCGCAAATTTGATACTTATGGTGGATTTTAATTTGGCAACTCTGTCTGTGAATTTAAACTTTAAATTTCAACTGTCCGTCTCTTGACGGACTTCTATAATATAACCTCAACGCTTGGCTATATGAGCTTAGATCATCTAAGCTAATAGGCATCGTAATAGATGTCGCTCTATAAACTCTGCCTACCTCCATGGGAAAATGGCGTGACTTTATGATGATAATGATGGCGATGATGAAATACAGAACTAGGTATATACGAAACCCTATGCGTGCGAGTCCTACTCGCACTTGGCTACATTTTTAATTTGGCCGATATATCGACAATTTTCAAATAAAATATTCATTATAATATCGATATTTTT
Organism: Orgyia antiqua; assembly: GCA_916999025.1. Taxonomy (NCBI): domain Eukaryota; kingdom Metazoa; phylum Arthropoda; class Insecta; order Lepidoptera; family Erebidae; genus Orgyia; species Orgyia antiqua. The sequence goes on from OU779869.1 coordinate 14,950,601, forward strand.
ATAAATATCAATATAATAATATCAATACATCGATATTTTTTTTTGTTTCCGACATCCCTAACAAATTATGCATTAAAACCTGCCTCATGAATCACTTCATTTATGGTAAAAACGAAATGAAAGTCCAAAAAGTAATTTTTGAGTCTATTGCAAACAAACGGACAAAAATAGCACTGGTTTTTATAATATGTAAGGATAATATCAAACAAATTCCCCGCGATATCAGTATCCGACTTTGACAATTTTACGGGATACATTTCTTACTATTACAGTTTTCACAGGAGGAGATAGGATGGCGACATGTGTTTCTTAGTCCATTGCCGCATTTATGCTTTAGTTTAAATATTAGGATTACTATAATTGTCTTTTAAATTAATTTGTCATTTAAAGATCTTTATTTACTTTTAAACAAAGTTTTAATTTTGTATTTATGTCCCCCATGCGAGCTTTTTCAAAACTATGCAAAGAATTTTGATGCGTTTTTTAATAGATAAGAGTGGTTTCAAGAGGATCGATTTTATGTAAGAGGATGGTTTTTTGTTAAGATTCAGTATCCAAATTACATGCGTATGAAGTCGCAAGCAATAGCTAGTAGCTAATATATTTTGTTAATATTACCGCACAATACCTCTGCTCGACCCGTGAACACGATTGATGCAACTCGGTCGAAACGTCGGGAGCAGAGGTATTTTAACATTTATTAACGTCATTATAGCCCCGGTAATATTAACAAATTAAGACGGCACGATACCAAATTATGCTCCATTCAAAAGTATGGGTATCGTACATCCGTTTTTTCTTCGCGAAAGTTAAACCGATTTTAATAGATTTTGCGTTATATTATAGATAAAGAGTATATCTATGCTTCTATCACTTTCTTTTTCTCAAAACATAATAACTAAAAGAAATATGACGATCCGAAAAACCCACTTTTTTCGGTTTTCCTTAGATAAAGTTGCAGCGTCTATCACACAAATTTGGTAAAGTTTTACAAAAGAAAGTGATAGAAGCATAAATATACTCTTTATCTATAATATAACGCAAAAACTATTTAAATCGGTTTAACTTTCGCGAAAAAAAAAACGGAAGTACGAAACGTCTTTTTTCAAAGAATTTGTAGGTAAAATCCGCTTCATCAATATTTGTCCCTTTCAGCGCGGCGCTCGGAAATAGGGATAGCAATACCTAAGGCAAATACCTAAATGAGGAGTACAGTACCCTCTTAAGAATTCAAATCGCGTAAGTTTAAAATCAATAGCTAATATCTTCGTTATATAAAAATACAGGGTCATCGCGGTTATATAAATAATAAATAAATAAATATTTTGGACATTTCACACAACGTCCTCTGGTCCCAAAGTAAGCTATATTTCTATGCTTGTGTTATGGGTACCAGATACGGATATAATACATAAACTACTTTTCTTTTGTAAATACATACTTATAATACATAGAAAACACCCAGACGCAGAACAAACATTTGTATGACAAGTATAAACATCACACAAATGATTGTCCTGACCGGGAATCGAACCCGAGACCTCGTGATCGCCAGTCCGTTATATACACCACTAGACCACGAGGCCCGTAAAATTAAGTTATAAGGACGATAACGACTAATATTATAAATAGGAATCGTTGTATTTTTGTATCTCTCTTCAGCCCAGAAACGTGCCACTGTTAGGCGCGAGCCTGCTCCAGTTTAGGGGGGAGTATGGTCTACAATGCCGCGCTGACCAGCCGTGTTGGCACACACACAATAAATATAATGGTGTACAATATACTTATTTAACTTTTACAGCACCCTGGGAAGGGAAAGGGGTGTTTGTTGTAACGAATAAACTCAAAAACTACTAGACAGATTTCGAAAATTTTTCACCGTAAGAATGCTACACTAACAATGGTGCGCAATCTGTTTTGGTTATGTTATGTACTTCCCAAAAGGCCACAATCTATGCAAATATATATTATGTATTATAGTTTTAGAGTTTTTTTAGAGTTTGTATGTTTGTTTGTTTAAACGCGCTAATCTCAGGAACCACTAGGCTGATTTGAAAAATTCTTTCAATGTTAGATAGGGAATTTATCGAGGAAGGCTTTAGATTATAAAACATCACGCTACGGCCAGTAGAAGCGAAGCAGTAGTAAAAAATGTTGCAAAAACGGGGAAAATTTTCTAAATTCCACGCGGACGGAGTCGCGGGCAACAGCTAGTCCGTTAATAATGAGAAGAATTGTTTTTGTACAATATAGCCCAAAAAGCCTAGTAACCTTTGACGCGCAATTTCTATTTAATTTCGAGTTTTAGAGGGTACTGTACTCCTAATTTAGGTATTTGCCTTAGGTATTGCTATCCCTATTCTCGAGCGCCGCGCTGAAAGGGACAAATATAGCTGAAGCAGATTTTACTTACAAATTCTTTGAAAAAAAGACCTTTCGTACTTCCCATTTTTCTTTGCGAAAGTTAAACCGATTTTGTTTGTTTTTACGCTATATTATAGATAAAGAGTATATCTATGCTTGTATCACTTTATTTTTTTTGTAAAACGTTACCGAATATGTGTGATAGACTAACTTTACCCAAATAAAACCGAAAAAAAAACCGGATTTTCGGATGGTCATATTTCTTTTAGTTAATATGCTTTGAAAAAAATAAAGTGATACAAGCATAGATATACTCTTTATCTATAATATAGCGTAAGAACAATTAAAATTAGGTTTAACTTTCGCAAAGAAAAATGGGGAGTACGATACCTACCCATATTTTTGTATGGAGCATAATTTGGTATCGAGCCCTCTTATAGGTACTCTGCTATAAATACAGTGGTGCATATTATCACAACGATAAACACGCTCTCATTCAAATCGGTCGCTTGCTATAAGTGTCACCAATCTATTTAATGATCTAGGTAACATTACTTAATTTCATTAACCCATCATAAATGACGGGTGTAGTTGTAACTAACTGAAAACGTTACAATTTTGTAGGTTAGCTCCGTCTCTAAGCGCTATCGAAAATTTCCACATGGCTGCCCCACCTACAACAAGCTTACGTGCGCATGATAAATGATCTACAGAGCTTATACAAGTGCTGCCATCTATTAGTCATTGGTGACATCCTTAAAAATAAATAGAAAACGATAAAATGTGTTACTACGCGGAAAACTCGAGACGATGTTGATCTATTTACTTAATATTCTGGTTTATATAAATACCTTGAAGTCCTACTAAGGATGTTACGAAAAGACCGAAAAAGAATGTGAAAGTAGACAACTAGTCATCATCAAAATCAATCAATCAGAAAATCATCATTTCTTGCCCTTATATCCCTATTACTTTTATTCCGTGAAACAGGTATTTTCTTTTATGCTCGTCTTTTCTATGTTCACTCTTTATTTCATATCTTCTTTCACACAATTTTCATCTAGAAAAAAGAAAGAAGAAAGAAAGAATGTTTTATTACTGTTCAACACAAAATACAATTACAGAACAAGTTATGCTTTATAGTTAAGTACAAAATATAGTGTACATAGTGTCGTAACAGCAAAAGGCACCCATTTCAGCTGATGTTAGGTCGCAGAGACCTAACACTGATATTCTAATTAGGGTTACCATATCTCAGGATTTGTCCTGAGATTACAGGAATTTTCGACTTTTCTCAGGATTGCGGCCGGATTTTGCAAATCTCGTGAAATCTCAGGATTTTCAATAAAACACAGGTTACATTTTAAAGATCTCGTTAATTAAAAGTTAAACCAACTAAAATAATCTTCTTTTGGTAACAATTAAACAGTTAAAATCAATACTTATTCATCTAAGTAAAACAAACTAAAAATAATCTTCTTTTGGTAGATAACAATTGCAGTTAAAATCAATACTTATTTATCCAAGTAAAACAAACTAAAAAAAATCTTCTTTTGGCAACAATTGAACAGTTAAAATCAATACTTATTTATCCAATTAAAACAAACTAAAAATAATCTTCTTTTGGTAGATAACAATTGCAGTTAAAATCAATACTTATTTATCCAAGTAAAACAAACTAAAAAAAATCTTCTTTTGGCAACAATTGAACAGTTAAAATCAATACTTATTTATCCAATTAAAACAAACTAAAAATAATCTTCTTTTGGTAGATAACAATTGCAGTTAAAATCAATACTTATTTATCCAAGTAAAACAAACTAAAAAAAATCTTCTTTTGGCAACAATTGAACAGTTAAAATCAATACTTATTTATCCAATTAAAACAAACTAAAAATAATCTTCTTTTGGTAGATAACAATTGCAGTTAAAATCAATACTTATTTATCCAAGTAAAACAAACTAAAAAAAATCTTCTTTTGGCAACAATTGAACAGTTAAAATCAATACTTATTTATCCAATTAAAACAAACTAAAAATAATCTTCTTTTGGTAGATAACAATTGCAGTTAAAATCAATACTTATTTATCCAAGTAAAACAAACTAAAAAAAATCTTCTTTTGGCAACAATTGAACAGTTAAAATCAATACTTATTTATCCAATTAAAACAAACTAAAAATAATCTTCTTTTGGTAGATAACAATTGCAGTTAAAATCAATACTTATTTATCCAAGTAAAACAAACTAAAAAAAAAATCTTCTTTTTCCCCTCACCCCGCTGCACGCCGCTTTGAGTGCGATGTGCAAGTTGCAACGCATGAGCTAGATCCGCAGTGTATAAAACGATAATAATACGTTTTTGAGAGAAAATTCTCAAACTGTATAAAATCTCAGGACTTATCCATAGTAATCAGGCCTTTTCTCCGGTCTTTTGATTTTTACATCTGGTAACCCTAATTCTAATGGGACCTTCGAGTGGCGACACGGATAGTTACGAACTACTTATTAATTACAAACGATATACATAACATTTTATTGTTGTTTGATTTATTTGGTTTAGTGATAACCATTTTTGTTATTTAACATTTTTAAAACACATCAAATTTAAAAGTATCTAGTAAGTATTTCCTCTAGGTACGTATTAAAAATACTACCTACTAATATTAATATACTAGGTGTTGCCCGCAACTTTGAACGCGTGGAATATAGAAAACAATTCTTAGCAAATTATACAAAAAAGACATCCGCTTGAACGATTGTATATATTTAAAAAATCGCATCAAAATCCGTTGCGTAGTTTTAAAGGGACATACATACAAAAGTAACGACTTTGTTTTATGACAAGTAGAAATTTATTTTTATATAATAAACAAACATCCGTTATCTCTCCCACAGAATTAAACACTACGCTTCCTGAGTACAAATAGAGGGTCGATGTTATTAATCTTTGTTTTGTTTCTGATCCTCATTAGATCTGATAGCAAATCAGGCTTCAAATACTAACATAACCTAAACTTTGCATTTTCAAAAATACTTCGCAGGGAATTAATTCCTGCGGCCGTATTATGAACTTTTATTCACAGGCAGTTTACGCCGTGAATTGAACTGTCTGGCAAATTCGTATTATGAACAAATTATTAGTCAATCAGCTCGCTAAACCAGTCATACATTAATATGTTTAAGGAGAAGGTACAAAGTTAAAGGACTAACTAAAAATTTTCAACTATAAGTTTTATTTTTGCCGTAATACCTAATTTAGCCATGCAGTTTACGGCCTGCCTGGAACTTGAATGATTTTAAAAAGCACATAATACGCCGGCAGTACTGAGAGAAAAACCCACTATTCCATAGTGTATAATTTCTTAGTTTTTACAGGAACACGCGGCTTAGAAAGTTATCTAGCAACTAGCAAGAATAGTCGACTAACAAAGTATTTTCTTTCGTCTATCAATAATCAAACTTCTCGTTTGTGATTCCTTGATATTTTTTACGTTTTATATGCGATAATTATTAATTTAATATTGAATAGCATCCGTTTGGTTATTATTTTAATAAAGGTAATGATATTATAATTGACATCAGGTATTTCGTTTTAAATAGGTAAAGAAATCTATAGTAATATAATATTGACGAGCCTCGTGGTTGAGTGGTTCATGTAACGGATTGCCGATCAAGAGATCGCGGGTTCGATTCCCGCTCGGGACAATCATTTGTGTGATTTTTCTAATTGTCATACAAAGGTTTGTACTGCGTCTGGGTGTTCCTATGTATTATAAGTATGTATTTACAAAAAAAAAAGTAGTATATGTATTCTATCCGTATTCTGGTACCCATAACACAAGCATATAAGCTTAGCTTGGGACCAGAGGACGTTGTGTGAAATGTTCATGAATATATATTTATTATTTATTTATAGTTTAAGTCCTATATAGCTGTTATGCATACAGCTCTTATCACCCATTTTGCCTCTAAGTTGCAGTCTTCTCTAAAACAAAAATAAAAACAGCAGACAGCCTTATAGGCAGCATAAATGACGTTGGATTGGAAATATTATGAGAGAAAGTAAGGAAAAAGGACTAAATTAGTTACAGAGTGGCATATAAGATACAGCAAGAGAAATAGAGGCGGGCAAAACAAAAGATGGGGCAGATAACTTCAAAAGAAAAGCTGGTCCGTTATGGAGCCGGTTAGCGAGGGATAGGAATATGTGGAAATCAATAGCAATAGAGGCTATTTTATTTTATAGGAGCTATGTTATAATCAGCTGCGATTACAAAAGTACCTATGTACGAGTACTTATGTAATAACCAAGGGGAGGTTAAAATGAAGCCAGTTATTTTCATAATTGCGTTGGCTGAAAAGGTATATATCTACTGAAAACATGTACAAACAGCTTCTAATATATATTGGCTCTGTTTTAGTTTACATTAAAAAATACTATACAAAAATACGTAATAATATGGTGTTTTATAGATACGAACAAAGCTAGCTAACAATTCAATGCAGCCAAACTTTTTAAAACATACATACATAAATACATCCACATCTCTTTCCCATGGGAGTAAGTAGTATCTATAATGTGGCATCTGTTATGATCTATTCATATTTTTTTGGTTTCATTTACATTCATACATCTGGTTATACATGCACCACACAAAATTTATGTTATTTCAAGTTATATTATGGCTATTATGTTTGAAATTGCGGCCATATACACTCACTGATCGCATGAAAGAATAACCAGTATACATTCATCACAACAGACTTTCACATCTGTAACTACCATATAAGAATAAATTTGTTTTCTCTTCGACAAAGAAGACTTAATTCGTTTAAAAACCGAAAACACGCACGAAAATCCCAAGTTATTGCATTGTCATCGGTCCCCAATATGTGTACAAAATTTCATATTATTCAGACTGTTACAAGTGGCTGGAAATCACTAGCAAAGATTCCGTTACATAAGTTAATAACTTAATACATTAATAGATATGTACCAACCTAATAAAAGCGTGTTAAAAATACTTACAAAGTTTTATGGTAGGTACATTACATGTTAAACTGTTACACAGATTACCAGACCTCTCTAACAAAGAATACAAAATATTCACGAAATGTTTGTCCATCTGTTCACGATTTATTTGAAAATTACATGATTTCTTCGCTTCCCGGCACATAAACGTTCCACTGTTGGGCATGGGCCATCTCCACTACAGAAGGTCTGCTTATATCAGCCTAAACTGGCGTGCTAGCATAGTGTTTAGTTTAGAGTTTTGTCTTTCTAACAGGGAATGTTTTCTGTTTATATACGAGTACTAACTGTTGCCCGCGTCTTCGTACGCGTGAAATTTAGAAATCAATCCTTATCAAACAGAAGTTTACTCTTCTGCTCAATAGATGGCGTTGTACGTTTTTTAAATCCCGCTATAGTTTCGTTCCACACATTAACACTTAAACTCGTCAAAATTATTATTGTGTTATCATCCGAATTTCGCATTTATAAATTAGTAAGGATCCAAGTTGGTGCTTACAGCATCTATGGAAGGAGAGGAGGTAGTACTTGTTAAATGCTACTTCCATTTCTTTTGTAGGAATCTTAAGAGCCAGCAAAGAGACCATAAAAAAACATGGTCTGTTATAGAAAGAAAACCAGGACCTCAATCCAATGCATACAGGCATTTGATTGAGGTCTTACTTTACTTTTTGAAGCTTGAAAAGAGATACTGATCGCATTATAATATTCTCTAATATGCGCGACTATATATAATAATATGCGCGACTCGTTCGTTCAAATAAAACACCTTGTTTACGCGTGTATTAGTTTTAAATTTTAGCCCAACGTTTAGGAGACTTTGCAGTCACCATGGTCCCAGCCGTGACACGCGTCTAAATCCATAACGAGTTTTTTTTACCTAAGTTTAACCAAACCCATGTGCTATTGAAATTTGAGGATTTTCCTCCATTTTTCAGGAGATAGCCATCAGATCCTGACCTGGTGCCAATGAGACCAAACGGGAACCACCAGCTTTCAAATAAAAAAAGAATCATCAAAATTGGTTCGGCCAGTTAAAAGCCATGTATGGGTTAACAAACATACAAATTTAATAAAAAAGGAAAAAAAATCATACAGACGAACATACAGAAAGAAATCCCTTCCTTTTTTTGAAATCGGTTGAAAAGTGGTTTTATCTGGTCAACATTACTTAAGTAGGCAGAATACTCCACAGTTGAGGAGGCCTGTGCTAAATTTGTGGTCTCTAGCAGCTATATGTATGGTTACGGAATAAGAATACAAGTGTCACCACCCCATCTCCTCCCCAGGGTGCTGTAAAAGTCAACTGTTATGTATTCACTAGCTGTTGCCCGCGACTTCATACGCGTAGAATTTAGAAAATGATCCCCTTTTTTGTAACATTTTTCACTACTGCTTCTCTCCTATTAGTCGCAGCGTGATGTTATATAGTCTATGGCCTTCCTCGCTAAATGGACTATCCAACACTGAAAGAATTTTTCTAATCGGACCAGAGGTTCCTGAGATTAGTGCGTTTAAACAAACAAACAAACAAACTCTTCAGCTTTATAATATTAAATAAGTATAGCTATAATCTAAGTCTAGTTAGTAAGTCTTGTTTTAAATTATTATGGTGTACAATAAAGAATATTTTATTATTTTATTATTATTATAGATAGCTAATGCCCACGGTTTTGCACGCGTTCAAAGTTATTGAACCCCCTCCTACACACACTAAACCATAATAGATTTTACAAAATCCATCCTATTGAACCACTCTATCAAAAAAAACCCGCATCAAAATCCATTGCGTAGTTTTGAAGCTTTAAGCTCACATAGACATACAATACTCCGTGTGGTGACGGATTAAGAATACAAGTGTCACCACCCCATCTCTTCCCAAGGGCGCTGTAAAAGACAGCTAAGGGATATTGCATACTGATAACACCTGTGTGAGAGACGGAAAACTCGAAAATAAACCCTGTGCCAACACGCCTTGTCAGCGCGGCACAGTAGACCATAATCCCTCCCAAAGTGGAGGAGGCCCGTGCCAACAGTGGGACGTAAATGGGCTGGAGAGGAGAGGAGACATACAAAAAAAACGTATTTAATAAGCAGTTCTCTCTCACTCTCTCGATTTCAAGACCATTATGGTCACGCTATTGGGCACGGGCCCCCTCCACTTTCGGAGGGTTTGTGACCAGGCGTGTTGGCATAGGGTTTGGTTTCGAGTTTTCCGTCTCTCACAGTAGAAGTTAAATACTCATAATATCCCTGGCTCTTACAGTACCCTACAGAAGAAGTAGGTTGGTGCCACTTGTATTCTTAATCCGTCATCACACGGACAATAGCTACTTTCGTGATTTTAATTCAAAATAGTATAAAATAACCTAATATTTTGTAACACTTGCGCGACTCATTTGTTTAAATAAAACTACTTTTTACGGATTTAGACGCGTATATTTGTCTCCGAAACGTCGGGCCAAAATTTATAACAAATATACGCGTCTAAATCCCTAAAAGTAGTTTTATTTAAAAATAAAATAACCTATTTGTAACAATATATACTATAAACTAGTATACTATAAACACAATTCATTTGAAATATCCTCAATATTGTTCTAGTAACATCAAAATTTTTCCCTAATACTACATAAAACTACGCTCATAAAAATGTGTTAAACTAACAATTTAACATACTATATTGCTTTATAGCATGAGCTATAAATAGCATACATGATACAATGGTCATACCAAACATATAGCTCAAATTATATGTTTAAAAGTACTTATATATTTACTTACGGATCGTAGCAGATGGCGCTCTATAGTCTCTGCTTACCCCGATGGGGAAAAAGGCGTGATGTTATGATGATGATTATTACAAAACAAAGTCGATATTTTTGTATGTATGTCCCTTTGGGAACTTATATCTTCAAAACTACGTAACGAATTTTGATGTAGTTTTCTGTAATAGATAGAGTGGTTCAAGAGAATTGCTTTTTATATCAATTTGTTAAGGTTTGGTGTATATTTTTTGCTCCATAACTATAAACGCGAGTGATACCCCGGACATTAGCTGGTAATATTAATAAATGGACTTATAAACTTTTAAATCCTTTCTCTTTTTATCTCTCCAACCTTAACTGTTAGAACTCATACGGAAGAACCTGATGCTCCCCCGTGAAAAAAGGAGGCCACGCTTGCCAGGTCATGGTAAGGCACAAGGCACCACCGTGACCCGGTTAGGGCTGAAGGTTAAAAAACCCGGTTAAAACTCATACCAAATATATAGTGTATTTATACCCTTCCAAGCTCTTTATACACCATCAATTTGGAACTCTCTCTCCATCCCATTAACGTCCCACTGTTGGGCAGTGGGCACGGACCGCCTCCATTTTATGAAGGGTTACAATTTACAGCACCGCGTATCGAGCATGTTGGCACAGGGTTCATTTTCAAGATTTCCGTCTCTTACAGAAGATATTATCTATGTACAATCCAGTAGCTGGCTTTTACAGCACCTTGGAGAGGCAATAGGGTGGTGACACTGTATTCTCAATCCGTCACCACACAGAGAAATTTAAATCCTACTAAGTAAAAAAATATAAACAGTGTTCTCTTATATACGCATGAAAGAAGTTATTCTTCTTTGTTCATATTTCGCGTTAGCCTATGTATGTAATTAAATCTTGGTGTTTCGTTCTTTGTGACCATACCTACGTCTCAACATTTTCCCATAACGTGCTGAAAGAAGTATAAAATGTAAAGTCAAGTTAAACCTAGCATGAAAATAACTAAGGACCAAGTAATTTATTTCAATAAAATAATTGTAAGCGAATACTTAATTCGATATTTAAAATTCAATTAGGTATGTACATGTTCGATATTTAAAAGTAAACGTTTTACATCGCTTGAATAGTTGACTTTAGAATAATGTATAAGTTATTAATGAAACTGGTTAAGTGATTATACCATTGTCATCAGGAGTCATAATTATTATATTGCAACATGAAGGGGACAACGGTTGTATATAAAGACAAAATTGTCGTCTTCGGGTGTATGTCGCCGCCCAATGCACTCACGTTTATCGCCCGGACACATCGAATGTCGGTTTGGCAACGTCGCGACCGCATTCCTACAGTAAGTGGCAACGTCGCGATCGCAGCCGAGATCGCTACCCATGCCTTTGTTGATAGCTATGACGTCGACAATTGATAAAAACGTAAAATAATCACCATGAATACTTATATCAAAACATTTAGGGTAGATTTTCTTTAAAATAAAACTCGTTCACAAACGCCATATTTCGTATAGGGGATGGAAAGTGCGCTTTCTCTTAGGTGCGCATACGCATTATTGATATCCAACATTGTTACTTACTTCTTTACACGTATAGACATAACATCTATCTACGTAAATACAATATAGACACGTTTTTTGTGATTAGGTATTGTGTTCTTATCAAATTTCAATGCAGTTTTATGCATCGAGACAGTTTTGTAATGCCCTCTTTATTTTATACGTAGAACTAACTTAGAAAATGTAAACTACATATTTTATATATTTTAAACGAATATTTACGACTAGTAATATTTACGTGATGATAAATACAATGTCGTTGTAGGTATTATATAAATTAGGAGTAAATATTATAAGTATTTATTTACCTATACAGTTTAAAATTTGTTACAAGTAAATAGTGTTTCTTAGCCCTATGAACCAGCCTCTAAATTTAAACCATGTATAAAGATGTTCATGATTTTGCCAAGTAAATATTTAATAGTTTATACGTCATTGGAATATAATTACTTATTAATACGTTGTTATGTAATTAGATGTACATTATATATAGAATTCGATGCATTGCAGGCCATCTAGTGGTGAGTTAGAGCACCTAGAATGTGTAATTACTAAGTTGCATACCTAATACATAATAAAAGCCAGTCAAGTGCGAGGAAAACTCATACCGAGGGTTCTGTACCTGCTAACTAGACCTAAAAAGTATAGAACTTTAAAATTAACTTCGGTAATTTTTGAGTTTAATGTACGTGTTTTCTTTATTTTCTTTATTCCATCTCTCACAGTGGATGTTATTTGTGTACAATATGCCTTAGCTGGCTTTTACAGCACCCTGGGAATGAAAAGGGGTGGTGACACCAGTATTCTTAATCCGTCACCAAACTGACAAACAACAGTTTTAAATACTTATATTTTTTTGTACGTAACTGCAATGAAACAGCTAAGCCCTGATAGACTCTTCTCAATATTAAATGTCGATGTTTTTCTAATTAATTAAATGAATGAATTTGTAAATTCCATTTCGATCGGTATAAATTTGAAACGATGCAAATTGGATGTCTGACCAATGTACGAAATCCTAAAGCTCTACCTGGTAGAGTCGCTCAAGACTCCTTCCATCCTAGGCATGACTATCGCCTGTTTTTTTTATATACCACTAAGGTGGCAAACAAGCTTACGGCCTGCCTGATGGCAAGCAGTTACCGTAGCCTATGGACGCTTGCAACACCAGAGGTGTCACTCGCGGGTCGCCGACCCTGCAGAAATCTTTTAATTCCTTTTTTAAAGAGCCCCATGCTGTAGTCCAATGGAAAAACTTGGGCAGGTAGTGCATTCCACAACCTAATTGTACGTGGGATAAAATTTCTTTAAAAAGTATTGTTGGTTGTAGTTGGTAAACTCATATTTCCCAGTCCATGTGATTAAGAACATAATGTCAACACTCCATTTCCTCTCAAGGTGTTGTAAAAATCCGCTAAACGATATTGTAAGCAAATTACGTCCTCTATGAGAAACGGAAATCTCGAAAATTAAGTCTGTTGGGATGTACAAAAACTAATGTTCTCATTGTAAAGCAAAGTCGTTATTTTTGTATGTATGTCCCTATGTGAGCTTATATTTTCAAAAATACACAACGGATTTTGATGCTGTTTTTTTTTAAATGATATAGTGGTTTAGGGGGATGGTTTTGTTGTATAAGTTTAGTTTCTGAATTCCACGCGTAAGAAGTTGCGTGCAACAGCTAGTAACTAATATATCTAACACGTTTCCTACACTTTTATTATGCGCAAAGTTGTAACATTAATTATTTTTAGTTCGAGGTCTCGCTTCTGTAAACCAAACAGATCTGATTATTGAATAGGTCTCAAAAGTTATGAAGGCATTCCAAAATAATTCAATAATATAGATTACGAAAAATAACTGGTTTCGATTGTAATTTTTTTCAGATAGAAAATAAATATCGAATAACATACTGAATACACAACTAACTACAACTAACAAATAAATAAGTTCCTGTAGAATATTTGATGAACAGCGTCATAGTCCACCATTCAAATAAGTTCAGAGAATCGGATTGGACCATTCAATAAAGCTTGGTGAAAATGAAAACTGAAAAGCCGATAATCTTAAATACCGATGAACACCGAATGAAATAACGCGTCGAGAGTAGATATATACGACGGGTTCTGTACAAATATTAACTTAATATGCTCGTCATGTTTACTACCCCAAAATAAATGGATAAGAGTAGGAGAAAGATGATGATAAGAACTTGTTTTTATAGCATCAACTGATATGAAGTGATAACATAAACTATTAAATTTACAGCTCTCTAGCAATCACCGTTCCAGAGAAACAGTCTGGTGACAGTTGGATGGATAACGAAGTTTCAGTAAAGAGTTCCGGCTTACCTTTTGACACGGAACCTTAAAAACTACGGTCAGGAAAACAGTAGAGATAGATACAAGTAGATAGTAATAAGGATCTAACATTAGGTGTTTGCTCGCAATTTGGTACGAGTAGAATTTAAAAATTAAACGATCCTCTTGAACCACTGTAAAACCAAATTATAATCCATTGCGTAGTTTTGATGATATAAGCTCACATACGGACATACTTACAAAAATAACAAGTTTGTTTTATAATAAATAAAGAATATGTAACAGTTGAGCTACACAGTTATTATTTAAATAAAACTATTTATATATGTTTTCTAAGTTGTAGAGTTCTCTTTTAGCTGCACTTTTTCTTGACAGCTTGTTTTCCTTTTTATCCTAAGGTATATAAATGCCTGTCGATCATTCGCAGATTGGTAGTGGGTGTCTATATAATTTTTAGATTAGACCAGGGGGGCCAGGTCTGGTATTTCAATGTTGTCACAATGATCAGTCACTGACGCCATTATGGCGTATTTTATCAAGTTTAGTAGTCTACTCTAGTATAAATGACGCCATTATGGTGCCATAATGGCGTCAGTGACTGATCATTGTGACAACATTGTAATAGCAGACTTGAGCCTCTGGTCGACATAACTTTTTTTTAAAGTCCCCATCGCACGTCGGCTCTTTTTCAGGTATCATAATCTGGTAAAAACCCTATTAACTTTACTTTCTAAAAGGGTTACACTTAACGTATTACGTATATACATATATAAATATATCTTATATATAAAATTCACGTGTCACAGTGTTAGTTACCGTACTCCTCCGAAACGGCTTGACCGATTTTTATGAAATTTTACATGCATATTCAGTAGGTCTGAGAATCGGCCAACATCTATTTTTCAAACTTTTTTTTTTTTAGTATGGCAAAACAACGTTTGCCGGGTCAGCTAGTCTTATATATAAAATTCACGTGTCACAGTGTTAGTTACCGTACTCCTCCGAAACGGCTCAACCGATTTTCCTGAAATTTTGTGTACATATCCTCTAGGTCTGAGAATCGGCCAACATCTATTTTTCAAACCATTTTTTTTTGGTATGGCAAAACTACGTTTGCCGGGTCAGCTAGTAGCTGTATATATTAATATTTTAAACAAAGTCGTAATTTTTGTGTGAGCTTATATCTTCAAAATTACGCAACGGATCTTGATGCGGTTTTTTTTAATAGATAGAATGGTTCAAGAGGATGGCTTTTTTGCATAATTTGTTGGGGTTTGCATTTGCTGTATATTTTAAATTTGCTGAGAATTTCGGACGCGCGCGATCTTTAAATGAAAACGCTGCCTTATCCATGTGAGATACAACTAAGTAATGTATGGAGTAATTGTGTATAACCTATAGTTCTTCAAAAAAGTCCGCGAGGGCATATTATGTCTATCTTTTAAGCAAAACCCGCTGTACCCATAATAATGTCAAAAAAATTATCAATTTCAATGGGGTGTTTTCAAAAGCTATTTATGTGTATATAGTAATATTTTTTATCAAATTAAATACCTTGATTAGCTTACACATTTAATATAGCTTATAACTGCTTTTTACAGCATGCAATTTAAATGAATATCTTAGGAGATATGACGAAAAAAGAATTACGCGCGACAAAATAAAATACTTAAACTGTTGGCCGAGCAACGCGAACGTTTCCTTGGTCTTCTATCCAAACTCTAATTATTGGATGTTTGGTTAATTTTGGATTGTATGAAGGTAAGGATGTTTGTTTTTCTTTCACGTAAAGACTACTGGATGGATTTTCATTAAACTTTCTTAAATTCTATGCGTACGGAGTCACGGGCAACACCTAGTCACGTATATTGTACAAAATAGCGTTAATAACAATCGCCAAAATAATAGCAAATCTAGAAGAAAAGTGGCCATAGGTAACCTGTAATAACAACTCAATCACGTTTTATCTCGTTACTGTTATTATTTGAGCTTAAGAGGGTACTGTACTCCTAATTTAGGTATTTGCCTTAGGTATTGCTATCCCTATTCCCGAGCACCGTGCTGAAAGGGACAAATATAGCTGAAATAAATAATGAAAAAAAGACGTTTCCTACTCCCCTTTTTTCTTCGCGAAAGTTAAACCGATTTTAATTATTTATACGCTATATTATACGATACCCATATTTTTGTATGGAGTATAATTTGGTATTGTGCCCTCTTAAAAGCTTGCTTTAAAAACATTGCTTTTGCAAATCAAAAAGTTCATCTATCCAAAATTCATTCAGTTTATCATTAAAACAATTTCTACAGCGGCATTCAAATACTATTAACATAAGAGTGTCGACACGAGTATAACGTCCCTTATAAGCTACACCGGTCGTCTCCATAATTAATTAGATTAACCTCTATTACTAGCATAGTGTTGGTTACTCTGACGTGTAACTATTATAGGTTCATAGACTAGTTATTTATTCTTTGTTTTTTATTTTTTTTCGAGGTTTTTTAACATCGTCCTCTAGTCCCAAACTTAAGTAAAAGCGGTGAGTGTCAGATTATATATTATAAATCTGAAGAGTTTGTTTGAAGGCGCTAATCTCAGGAATCAGTGGTCCGATTTGAAACATTCTTTCAGTGTTGAAAAGTACATTTATCGATGAAAACTATAGGCCATATATCATTACGGTGCGACCAATAGGAGCGAAGCATTAGTGAAAAATGTTGCTTATATGGGGAAGACATTCTAAATACCACCCGTACAGAGTCACCGACAACAGCTAGTCTATCTATACGAACTATATCCCTAATCGTAACCTAACGTAAATGACCTGTCACTTAAAAATTATATCGTACAAGGTAATTTGGAGATAAGTAATGTGAAGATGTTCGGTCTATGGTCTTATATTCGATTCCTAATCAGGACAAGTATTCAGGTACCTATATGATCAAAGATTTGTACGTGCCTGGATAAGTTTAAGTAAAAGTTTGGATTGGAAACACACGTTATTTTTAAAACTTGACAAAACGGCCTATAATATGTAATGTGTCGTTATGAAAAGCACTGACAGTCTCTTGACTTTTTTATCTCCTCAAATTAAATTTCAGCTTTATATAAATAAAGCTGAAATTTAATTATAATACCTAAAAGTTAGCTAAGTCAAATCTTTGTAGTGTACATAAGTACACTACAAAGATTTGACTTAGCTAACTTGCCCTAGAGCAAAATGGATTGGTGACCAGGGATTCGTAGTGTCACTTTTTAGATCCATAATAATATAAGCACAAAAGTACTTACTTATTAAACGGTAGATACAACCTACATTGCATTAAATAGGTACATTGGGTACCTATAGTTCTACCTATTACTAATAAATACTATTTATGACATTGTACGAATCTCTGAATACATGTAATCAAAACGTATGAAGTAGAATTCGCAAATTAAAAGAACCTCGCCAGTGCAAGTTTGCGCGTCGCGAGCGCAAGGGTACGTCACCTTGACACGAGGCCCCACGGGGTACTATACCTGTCTCACTCGCACCATCTCGTAGACACCGCGCGGGAGAGAGACGCAGGCGACCGTAGACAGACGCTTTCAGAAACGCTACGCGGCTTATTCGTATCCGCCATTTTGATGTTCCTTTTGTCGATTTATAATATTAATTATATCCCCGCTATTTATAGTTTTATATTAAAAGAAGCCTTCACAGGATTGTAAATACAACAAAATTGAATCATTGGTGTAATGAAAATACTTTAGCTGTACACACACTTATAAAATTTTGTTCTGCTTATACCTATCTAATCTTATGTGACCTAGATTTATAGTTTAGTCGAGCTGTCGTAATTACTCTTTAATACAATCAACGTACGTAATTTTATATAGACAACAGTATAAGTTTTAGATAACCGTCGACAAGGAGAAGGATTTGTGTTAAAAATTATTTTATATTTAAAAATGTTCATAATTATACTCTCTAGCTTTTTGGAGACCGTCTAAGACCGGATATCTTGGAACAAGGAAGGCCCTTTTGTAATAAAACGCCATGGGCTGGTAAAAATTGTGCAAATTTGCATTAGCTTATAAATATATAGGGATTTGTTGGTTTTACCTTAATAGATAAACGTAATAGGTATATTAAAACAATATTTTAGATTAATATTACTCTCATCGGTAATCTATTCAAGCTGAAATGCAGACATACCCTTATATTTGAGTTGCATTTCCTACTGTCCAACATTCTTCCTAATCATTATTCATGTTAGTTTGTTATTGATCAAGATGTAAATAGACCGAATAAGTTCTGTGTATAGCTGAGTTATATAGTTATAGGAAAATCATTCTCCGTGTGGTATTAAGAATACAAGCGTCACCCCATCTCCTCCCAAGGGTGCTGTAAAAGTCAGCTAAGGGTTATTGCGCACAAATAACACCCTCTGTGAGAGACGGAAAACTCGAAAATAAACCCTGTGCCAATACGCCTGGCCAGTGCAGCACAAGTAGTAGATCATAATCCCTTCCAAAGTGGAGGAGGCCCGTGCCCAACAGTGGGACGTAAATGGGCTAGAGAGAGAGAGGAAAATCATTACGGCTATGTGTCTTTCGTAATCAATAACAATATTAAAAAGAGGTATCTAAAGTTTGTTTACAATATGTATGTATGGAGTAATCTCCGAAAGAAACGGCCAGATCCTAAAACAATTTTTAATAATAAGCTACAGTCCCAGTGTGTATATATTATGAAAATGAGACTAAAAGAACTAAGACACGACTAGTGCGAATTTAAATTTAAAAAAATTATCTAATAACATAAAGGAGTGACTGACGTAACAGCACATAGGTAAAAACTATTGAAGCTAAGAAGCTGAAGGTTTACAAGGTGCGTTTTACGATGCAGATAATTGGTTCATCTTCAAATGATTTTGGATACTTTTTTAATTGTCAAGAAGAGTTGAAAGAGTGTGAAGGTACGTGTGTCAGTCAGTCACGCCTATACAGAGTTAGAAAAATCTGTGTATGGGCGAACAAAATGGCGCTAAACCGGGTCATGTTAACTATAATGTAAGAACTTTTATGTCATGTAAAGAGTTACATGACATATAAGTTCTTTAAGTTAGCTTCTACGATAAGTTTGCCAATTGGGCTCTATATAATTGGACAGTGAATGGTGCAATTATTTCATGTTTTACATAAGAAAAGAACACCTGTCTTATTGGAGAAAGAACAGGACTTTAGCCTTAACTTCATAGCCTTCTGAGAAACATGTATTATTAAATAATCTACATAGTTCAAAAACTACAAAACACGCTTGAAAATCCTGAATATTTGTTTTTAATTATTGCATTGTCATCGGTCCTTGATAAGTGTTTCAGATCAATCCAACTACTGCAAGTGTGTTACATAGATTAATACATTGATAGATATATAAGCATACTGAACTTATATAAGCGTGTTAAAAATTAAATACACTCAAGCCTAAAGTTATACTTCTTTGAAAGTGTTAGGAAAATGTGATAAGAGTAAATTTTCTCGCTCATCTGTGTCTATTCGAACGGATTAAGAATACAAATATTACTTCATTTCTGCCCCCAGGTGCTGTAACGGCCAGCTAAAGGACTGTTATCAACAGTCACTATCATTTCACTTCACATTGATTCGTTCATCTATGAATTATTACTGCTTTCAACATCATACAATGTTGCGTGAGATGGAATTAGGGTAGCTCCACCTCAAGACTGCTTCAGTGAATAGAAACGGACTACATCATTCGTGAGAGACGGAAAACTCGAAAGTAAACACGCCTGGTTAGCGCGGCATAAACGACCAAAAACCGTCCCGAAGTAGAGAACGCCCATGCCCAACAGTGGGGGGTTTTTTGGTGAAGGAAAGGTAAATTCACAATGCGCACGCACTCTACCATAAAATAACCGACAACTGAAGTTATCAAGTCAACATTTTAGTTCTTCTAATAATGTGCCAAGAAAGTGCAACTTGTGCGTATAATATAATATCTTTAGTAGTTATAAAATGAAGTCGTTATTTTTGTATGTATGTTCCTATATGAGCTTACTAGCTGGCCCGGCAAACGTTGTTTTGCCATACCAAAAAAAAGTAAAAAAAAAAAAAAGAACTATAAACCTCACGCAGCCCGAGACCTTTCCAACGAATGCAAAATCGTTGAAATCGGTTCGTGCGTTCTGGAGTTATAGCGTCAGGAAGGAAAATCCGACATATTTTTATATAGTAGATATCTTTAAAACTAAGCAACGAATGCTGAAAAGGTTTTTTTTAATAGATAGAGTGGTTCAAGAGGATGGCTTTTTTGTATAATTTGTTAAGGGTTAGTTATTACCACGCGTATGACGTTGCAGGCTGCATGAACAGCTAGTATTTTTTATTTATTAAATTATAATACATTGTCATTTGCTTAAAATTAATACATAGTCCCACAAAACCGTGTGATAGGTTTTACTGTGTTATCGAGTCTCCGTACAGACATAGTTTTTTTATGTACCTATACTTGCAAAATTTAACATTTATTAAATAATATTGAAATAGGTTCTTTTTGAAAACCCTTGCATTATCCTCATTTCTAATATTCTCCGATGAACTATTTAAGAGATAAGACATAGTAGTTATAGACATAGTATATAGACATAGTAGTTAGTTATTTTAGGTACATCAAGCCTGCCAGTTGTGACTGAGCGGGTGTTATATTTGTATTTAATTTGTATAGTATAAAATGTATCTCCTGCCCATAGACAGGTGCCCAGGTAGCCTTACGTTTATATTTATCACCATGAACGTAATCACAGATATAATAGATGTAGTGTCTGTCACTACATCACTCAGTCGACTTGAAGCCACTTTCATATCTATGTGTGCGTGAAAATGTATCTATTAGTCTATGATACAGGCTATACGTCATATGAAACGTCATTATTCTAGAAGTACGATTCAGCCAGGCAAAAGTTACTTGTCCACAATTTTAAATGTCACCCCACCATCTAGTATATTTTTGAACGTAATATTCGACACTTGCGCAACTTATTTATTTCAAACAAAACGAATACATCATGTATTTCAAACAAAGCTATGCTGAATTAAAAATATATCTACTCATGCAAATACGTAAAAAAGTAGCTTTATCTAATATTAAATCCAGATAAGTTGATATATTGCCTAAATCTGGTATTTAAAGAAAAACTGATATAATATTTGTATATAAATAATTGGTCAATTGCGAGTCGTACTCGCGCACGAAGGGTTCCGTACCATTATCTATGCAACATAAGGCAACGTTATTAGTATCGAGCAAGAAACGGTAAAAAAATCATGTTTGTTGTATGGGAGCCCCCCTTAAATATTTATTTTATTTTTAGTATTTGTTGTTATAGCGGCAATAGAAATACATCATCTGTGAAAATTTCAACTGTCTAGCTATCACCGTTCTTGAGATACAGCCTGGTGACAGACGGACGGACGGACGGACAGCGAAGTCTCAGTAATAGGGTCCCGTTTTTACCCTTTGGGTACGGAACCCTAAAAACTAAAAAAAAAAAAAAAAAAAAATTTATTTTGGTTTATTTATCAAAAACTGAGACCAACAACTCGTCCAAAAATACCCTTGGGAACATCCGTGTCTTAGCGAATGTCTTAACCCCCTGATGAGAAGGATATTGATTGATGTAATCTTACAGAATCACTGACTAACGTAAGTACGTATATTTAAGTATATATAGATCGTATACAGCATGACATTACAAGTAATTGCGCATTTCAATATTGTATAAATGAATACATAATAGTAGATATATGTACAAATAGTAGATAAGATAACAGTTATGTACTGACGATTACAACTTTCTCAATAACTCATAATTTTTCATATAAAACTTAATATCACTACCTTGAAATATATATAAAAAAATAACACAATAAAACTTATATTGTAAGATCACAGATGCATAAAAACGTAAAATGATGACGCAACCTGAAAAACTGTAGCGAGATTAAAACTTTTGCTACAACTAGCGCCATCTAGTACGTAACTTGGTGAAATATTATGATCTTCACAAGGTTAGGTTGGAAGATCCCACATCGATACAGCAAATAAATCATAAAGATTTCAAATGTGTGCGTTTTAGATATTTTTATATAAAAATCAAACAAAATAAATAAAATTAACGAGAATTCAAAATATAATAAATAAACTATTTTATAAATTGCGTTTGTCTTTGGTTTTCATAGATCATAAGATATGACGTAATAATGAGATGTAAGATCTTGAAACATAATTAGTGAAATGTATTATTGGAACTGTTCCCAAAAAAAACATCGTGTAGGCATTTTACGTATGTAATTTGGTATAAAAGTACCTGATACCTTGGCTTACAATATTCTACAAATTGTCTAAATTATTATAATATTAGCTGAACCCGCGACTTCGTACCCGTGGAATTCCTAATTACTTGACACTTATCGTCACATTTTGGACAATTCACACAATCTAATAAATAAAATTCTCGTGTCACAATGTTCGTTCCCATACTCCTCCGAAACGGCTTGACCGATTTTTATGAAATTTTATATGCATATTAAGTAGGTCTGAGAATCGGCTACTATCTATTTTGATCATGAATCATGCCCCTAAGTGATAAGGGTTGCCCAGCCCTAACATTTATATGGCAAAACAACGTTTGCCGTGTCTGCTAGTATCTTTATAAATTGTAGCCTGTGTTATTCTTATGTATAAGCTACATTATTGTAAAGTTCCATTAAAATCCATTCAGTAGTTTTAGCGTGAAAGAGTAACAAAGATACATACTCACAAACTTTCACATTTATGATATTAGCAGGGTTCGTAGAAATAAGGCACTAAAGAAACTCGCGACTGTATCTGCGTGGAATAGTGACTTTGGGAAGCAATTTCATTTGTGATCCACTCCAATTGGTCATTTCTTTCTTTCTTTCTTTTTCCATTCAAGTTTAGCGCAAAAAACATTGTCAAGATAAGTTTTATTATAGGCATAAATGTCAGTTCTTAAACCGGATTCTTAGTAGACGAAGCAATACAAATAAGAACTTAATATGATAAATATATAAAATATAGGTACCTACTTTATCATCCTTAAAAATATGTAAAATGTTAACGTAGCATTAATACAGTTAACACGCTTTTATAGATATTTAAAAGACTTCAAGGCACAAATAATTCATATATAAAGTGAAAAATGTCTAAGAACTACGAAATGTCTAGTCTAGTAAAGTAAAACTTGGAAAAGCACAACTAAACTTAATCTAACTGAAATGAAAATTGAAAGGTTCAATGATTCAATTGGGCAATGTGAACTGAACTTTCTTATTACATATATGCTAACGATTTTAGTTAATATAAATGTGCACATGAAATAGTCAATTAGTCGAAATACATTCCAGTTGTTTTCATCTTTTAGTTAAATTTAATTTACTTGTGCTCGTACAATTACCAATGTAAATTTTTTCCGTAAAACAATGGTTAAAATAGGTACCTACATCAAATTATAGTTTTCAGGTTTTCGTGTCTGGGGACACTTGCTTTTAGTTGACTATACAATAATAAACGTTATACTATTATCCGTGTGACGATTTTTATCGTTTAAATATTATGTAAACTACATTTTACCGAGGCTTCAAGCGAGAAGAAATAGGTAAAAATAGTATTATTTTTACACGTTTGGGAAGCTGCCACCGCTCAACCCGCATAAAGTGCCAGCTGACATTCACTATGTTTGTCCCTTAGGTAGCACATCAAGTGTGGTTTGAGAAGGTATTGGTCACGAAATCCGTAGCTATATGATAGAGAAAATTACAAATAAGTGATTTATGATTTATTTTTGAAATTAAATTTAACAATCGAAATAAAACATTATAACTTTATTATATATAATTAATCACCCTGGCAGCTTACATACAATAAAACTTTTGTGAGTCCTCCCAATTTGGCCGAGAAAATGTCAATCGTTTTAGTTACTTGGTTGACTACGACATAATTATCTGCTATATGCGGAAATTGTCAAGTTACAAGCAGTCCAAACATTTAGGTATGCAGTCCCCGTAACATGTATACTGCAATTTGAATATGATTGCCACTCGACCGCACGCAACTGGACCGGCATTTAAATTGTCTCATATATGTCTTATATGATTATTTAGTTTTATTCGCTCATATATTTGACGGGATTCGTGGTGCCGTGATTTATGTAATGGACTGCCGTTTACGAGATCGCGGGTTCGATTCCCGCACGGGCCAAGATTTGTGTAACATCACAAAAATCTTGGCCCGTGCGGGAAACATAACAAATGTCATACAAATGTTCGGACTACGTCTAAGTGTTTCTATGTATTATTTGTATGTATTAACAAGAGAAAAGTAGTTTATGTATTATATCCGTATTCTGGTACCCATAACACAAGCATATAAGTTTAGCTTGGACCAGAGGACGCTGTGTAAAATGTCCGTGAAAATTTATTTATTAATCAAATATTTTAGACGCTAAAATACTTAACTGTCTGTCAAATCCAAGCAACTGTACCAATTTAATCTTAACTTGGTACATACACAGGATATTCTAGATCCTGAGAAAGCATATAAGCTACTTATTGAAGTAAAAATGTTGATTTCAATATACAAGCGTACAAATTATAGTAGGATATTTTAGCTCGAAGATTTTATTGAATAAATTAAAAATAAATATATTAATATATATTCCTACATTAAAAGATAAAAAAAATGACGTTAAGATAGCAAGAAGTTGCATTAATATATTTTTCCGTAAAAGTAAAACTATTTTGAAAAGTTTATACCTAAAATTTTGTACGTGATATTAACTGTTTTGGCTCAACGATAATTTCTCAGTTTAATTGTTAATGCCTTGTTAAAAAGCAACGTAATTCACAAGATAACACGCTGAGCTTACAGCGTAAGCATGTAGTACATAGGCGAGTTTAATTCATCACTGAATTAAGCTATTAAATTAGCGATTACTTATAATTTTAATAATATCAATTAAAATCATTAGTCCTTTTAGGTGAGGGTTGTGACCAATTGATTCGCTAATTGACTGACACATTAACGCATCATCAAAACTACTGTAGTTGGAAACCTGAAAGACAGTCTTACTAGGTCTATAGGTAAGGTACAAAAGATTTTTGGAAATTGAACCACTTGGCTCTTAACAACGGAACTGAAAGTTAATACGAAAGTTCGTAATCAATATTTAGACGGATGAAAATGAAACTGCAGCATAAAGATAGAATATCTTATGATGAACCAGCTGCTGCCCTAAACTTCATACGCGTGGTGTTTAGAAAACAAACCCTAACAAATTGTACACAAAAGCCATCCTATTGAACCATCTGTTGCGTAGTTTTCAAAATAACTATAAGCTCACATAGAGACATACATACAAAAATAACGACTTTTTTTATAATAAGTAAGGACGTACTACCAACGATCTGTATTCCTAAATCTAAAGTTGACATTATATTTTATATTCAGTTAGTTTAAAATAATCTTTAAAAGCCAATAAAATAGCTTTTATTACAGCCGACAATCTCAAAAACCATTTGTATAATATATTATCAACCCTTCAAAGAGGCACGGAGTTGTTGGCTGAAAACGTGCGCGGTCAATGACCCCGCGTGTCGTTGAACTTATTTCGGGCCACAAGAGCACTGTACTGTCTAATTTAGGGTCATTTTGTTACAATACAATTAATTGGATCAAGGGATTCTGTTAAATAATGTATATTCACGTATTTCAAACACCTTTTGGTCTCAAAACCAGCGTAATTATTTTACTATACACTTGATTGACAGCGTCGTTTTATCTTCCTTGCAAACAATAAAAAATTAATCTGATATAGTTAGTATGTATTTCTAAATAATGCAATTACGTTTAAGGAATGTCTATTAAATAGTGTTCTACAGTCTCTGCCTAGCCCAATGTTTAAAATTTTCCAAATAAATGTATTGATGATTATCAGACCAACAAAACAGGAGTATCCGTTTGTTTCGATCAGTTTGAAACAAAAAGCAAAAAAAATTATTCCAAGATAAAAAAAAATAGAAAAGAAGAAGAGTAAAAATAAGTAATGCTATGCTTAGCTTAGAATAATAATAGCCTATGTCCAACAGTGAACGGAGAGAGACTGATGGATGGAAGCTTAAAATGTGTAGTAATGCACTGGATGTAGAAAATACTACGGATCAATAACCTGAAAACATCACCGCAATATCGAAGATCCACTTATTGTTGTTTTCATAAGTATTCTAGAATATATAGGCTGATATTTTAAGCCTTGTTTTTTTTAAAAACGATTTTATGGGCATTCAAATCCAAATCAACACGTAAAATTTTCTATGTTTTTGAGTAACAGAGGCCTAATTGCTAAGCAAGTGAGCATGCATTCTGATAGTACTTAAATTTCTACAATTAGTAATCGTTGCTTGTTTGTAAGTCTTTCCATGATGAAATGGCAGAGTATACTGAAGACTTTTCACTTTCACAGATGACGATTGAACGCCATTATTAATGGTGCTGGCATTTTGAAAAACTTAACTCTTAAAATATCACCCGTTAAAATAAATGCTGAAATAGGTATCTTATATATAAAATTCACGTGTCACAGTGTTAGTTACCGTACTCCTCCGAAACGGCTTGACAGATTTTTATGAAATTTTACATGCGTATTCAGTAGGTCTGAGAATCGGCCAACATCTATTTTTCAAACCAAATTTTTTTTTGTGTGGCAAAACAACGTTTGCCGGGACAGCTAGTTTCTATGAAATAGCAGACTAAGGGCATATACAGCTAAATTCATCACATCTCAAAAGATACTGCAAAGTAACAGCTACTGAAAATGTAATCTGAAAGAAAAACGCTTGAAAATCTTGAATATTTTTTTAAACGATTGCGTTGTCATCGGTAGTTAATAGGTCTACAAAATTTCAGATCAATCCGACTACTGCAAGTTGGTGAAAATCACTTACAAAGATGTTACCGTTACATATGTTAATACATTCCGTGTGGTGCGTGGTGACGGATTAAGAATACAAGTGTCACCACCCCATCTACTCCCAAGGGTGCTGTAAAAGTCAGCTAAGGGATATTGCACACAGATAAAATCCTCTGTGGGAGACGGAAATCTCGAAAATAAGCCCTGTGCCAACACGCCCGGTCAGCGCGGCACATTAGACCATAATCCCAGGAGGCCCGCGCCCAAAAGTGGGACGTAACTGGGCTGGAGAGGAGATTAATACATTGATAGATACGTTTCGAACTAATATAAGCGTGTTAAAATAGTAAAGTTTTGATTATTTGTTTGCATTGAAAAAAATCGAAACTACCGCATCTATTTACCGGTAAACACAGTACAGCTACATGTTTTATGGGAAACGAAAAACTGAACCCTAATCCCAGCACAATACAGTAGACTAAATATGTACAAAGGATATTTGTAAAATGTAAATAACTGGATATTGTTTTAAGAAAGTTGAACCAACTTTATGTGTCTTTGAAATTTGAGGGCTTTCCTCGATTTTTTAAGAGATAGCCATCAATCAGATCATGATCTGGTCCCAATGAGATCACACGGAAACCATCAACTTTCAAATAAAAAAAGAATCATTAAAATCGCCTTGCCCAGTTACAAGTTATGAGGTAAAAAAACATAAAAAAACCTTTTTTTAAAGTCAGTTAAAAAGCCTAAGTCCAGCACTAACTATCCTGTTTATAGGCTGAAAATTAGCTCTTAGTAGAAATAGTAAACCAAAACCGATCAAGTACGGATTGGGCCGGTTTCGGACGGTTACTATCATAATAAATGCGTCACATTAGCGACCCCAAATCACGGGATAAGAGCAGAAGATAAATAATGATGAGTATTTGGTGTCAAACTGTGAAATTTTCAGTTTTCTTTTGCTATCTACGTTCCAGAAATATAACTCTGGTGACAGATGGACAGACAGACCGCGAAACCTCAGTAATAGACTCCCGTTTTACGTTCAGAACCTAAAATATATCTTTCTCATCTAAATTACAAAACTAATCGAATTTAAATAGAAATGAATCCTTCAAGCTAAGTTTCAATTAAAATGAGAAACTGCTATTTCCGCTTGACCTACTGGTTATTTACTAAACAATAGCTGCTATTAAGTACGTCACATCCCGCGGCCGCGCCTGCGCAAACAATACCGTTGCGAACTGAGTACACCGATATTTACATTGAGAACGATTATATTAGCGGATGTAGTTTAATAAATACGACTATATGCACTACTTAAGCAAAATTTAATTAAGCTAATTCAATTTCAATACATATTTGACTTGCTGGACGTTCGTCTTGCCAGAATAAAAATTGGTCAAGTGCGAGTGGGACTCGCGCACGAAGGGTTCCGTACCATTATCTATGCAACATAAGGCAACGTTATTAGTATCGAGCAAGAAACGATAAAAAAAATCAGTTTTTTGTATGGGAGCCCCCCTTAAATATTTATTTTATTTTATTTTTAGTATTTGTTGTTATAGCGGCAATAGAAATACATCATCTGTAAAAATTTCAACTGTCTAGCTATCACCGTTCTTGAGATACAGCCTGGTGACAGACGGACGGACGGACGGACGGACAGTGAAGTCTCAGTAATAGGGTTTCCGTTTTTACCCTTTGGGTACGGAACCCTAAAAAGCACTACATTAACTACAATACGTAAAATTTTACAGTTATTAATTTTAGTATATGTATTATGCTATAACTACAAAACGCACTTTAAATTAAAATTTGCATTTTAACTGGGCTGGCTATTACTTACATAATTATTTCTAATACGGTAGTAATTGAAAATAGATTTGCAAGTCCGCAACTTTTAAGCAACTATTTTCATAACTTTATGCTTATAGTAATTTGTAATTTGCTTAGTTAAAAAACTAAAAAACACGTTTGAAAATCCTGAATATTAATTTACTTTGTTGCATTGTCATCGGTCCTTAATATGTGTACAAAATTTCAGATCAATTCGACTACTGCAAGTGGGTGAAAAGCACTTTCAAAGATTCCGTTACATAGATTAATACATTGATAGATACCTACCGAACCATTAAAAGCGTGTTAATCCTTTTACATCTCTTATAAATTTAAGTAAATATTGAACAGCGGCCGTATTATGAGCTTTTATTTCCAGGCAGGTTTCGTCGTGAATTGAACTGCGTGGCAAATTAGCATTATGAACATAACTCCCAGTCAGTCAGTTCGCTAAACCAGTCATAAATTAATATGTTTAAAAGAGAAGGTACAACTAAAAGTTTTAGTACTAACTAAAATTTTTCAGTTAATAGTTTTATACTTCCACCTTCTTTAACCTCATGAAAGCGAATATGTAAAAACTGTTCGTGCATATGTACTGTGTAAATGAAACAAGCTGGCAGCGCCCCTACTAGGTCGTACTACGATAACTGAGATCACAATGAAGCAGGCAGTATATGACCAAGCGCTATGACATTTTTGGGAGAGACCATAGTCTAGTAGCGTACCGAGAAAGCCTGATATATGAATGAAAGGATACTGCGCGAAACAGTAATTTACTTTCTCTATATTTATATTATGCTTTATAGACGTTTATTAGTATGTATTTGTTTATATTTACACACCACATATATTGAAACACTGTCCAATCGACATGTCCATGCAGGTTGTCTGGAAGAGATCGCTGACAGCGATAAGACCGCCCATTGTACATTAATTTTTGTATATAAATTGTAAAAATTCTGTATCTATGGTGTGCAATAAAGTATATTGCATTGTATTGTAATTTTGAAAAGTTGGAGTTTTGTTATTTGCCCAAGGAATGGGAACTTTTATGTTTAAATAAAATGTAAACGAAAAATATGTGAGGAATTAAAAAAATAGACGAATCTATACTAATATTAAAAAGCTGAAGAGGTTGTCGCGTGAGCAGAGGGCTCACGGTTCCTGTTATAGGTTTAAGGAATGATTTTAAGAAAAATCTCAACAAATTTCACAATTTATTCATTTTTAACACTGAATCTAAAGTTTTAAGTTTTTAAAGAGTTAAGTATAGGGGGGTACGCTTCCAGAAGAGTCCACCAGGCCTCCGAGTAAGAGGGGACACTTATCTTAAGAGGATACCAAAATAGCTTCGTGCATTTTTCTATGTACGAAGTTTTCATTGTTTCTTTAGATTGAATGGCTAGAGCTCTAATTTTTAAGTATATGTTTTTTCAATATATGATCTAGGATCGCATAAACTCAGAAGCGCGATTGAAAAAAGTTTTCTCGATAGAAAATCTTAGCGAAACAACCTCTCTAATTTTTTATTTTTTTCATTTGTCGGTCTATTATCGCGTATTAACTAATAAAATAACTTTAAAAACATAAGTAACTATTATATATAGAAACACGTAAATCAGAATTAAAATATATTTAGTAGATTTTGAGTAAATAGGAAAAGTATCCCTAATTCTTCATTTTCTGTGCCTACTGGCTGTGTTAATATGTACGTGTCGGCGATGATATTGAATAATATTGATGTAGGCCCTTAATCTGCGACACAGGAACCGAGGCTGGCGCGCGGGCAACGCTCGTCTTATATATGGCCCGCGAGGGGTGCGGCATTGTTCGTTGGTTTAAACATGTAATATTAAGAAACACTAGTCCGATTAGAAAAATTCTGTCAGTGTTGGATAGTGCATTTATTGAGGAAGGCTATAGGCTAAATAACATCACGGTGCGACTAATAGGAGCGAAGCATCAAATAAAAATTTTCTAAATTCCACGTGTAAAAAGTCGCGGGTAAATGCTAGTGCAATATAATTACTAATAATTACGAGTATTACATTAGTGCAAATAAACAACTTTCAAATTTAATATGTGGCAGGCCTTAATGTTTGCTAAATGTCACGAGAACGTAGAACGTGAGGAACGTAGCCGTATTTGATTTGATATTGTAAATAATCTGTTGTCAAGGTAAAAACTAAAAAATTGGTCAAGTGCGAGTCGGACTCGCGCACGAAAGGTTCCGTACCATTATCTATGCAACATAAGGCAACGTTATTAGTATCGAGCAAGAAACGGTAAAATAATTGGTCAAGTGCGAGTCGGACTCGCGCACGAAGGGTTCCGTACCATTATCTATGCAACATAAGGCAACGTTATTAGTATCGAGCAAGAAACGGTAAAAAAATTATGTTTGTTGTATGGGAGCCCCCCTTAAATATTTATTTTATTTTATTTTTAGTATTTGTTGTTATAGCGGCAATAGAAATACATCATCTGTGAAAATTTCAACTGTCTAGCTATCACCGTTCTTGAGATACTGGGGACGGAACCCTAAAAATCATGTTTGTTGTATGGGAGCCCCCCTTAAATATTTATTTTATTTTATTTTTAGTATTTGTTGTTATAGCGGCAATAGAAATACATCATCTGTGAAAATTTCAACTGTCTAGCTATCACCGTTCTTGAGATACTGGGTACGGAACCCTAAAAATCATGTTAGTTGTATGGGAGCCCCCCTTAAATATTTATTTTATTTTATTTTTAGTATTTGTTGTTATAGCGGCAATAGAAATACATCATCTGTGAAAATTTCAACTCTCTAGCTATCACCGTTCTTGAGATACAGCCTGGTGACAGACGGACGGACGGACGGACGGACGGACAGCGAAGTCTCAGTAATAGGGTCCCGTTTTTACCCTTTGGGTACGGAACCCTAAAAACATGTTTGTTGTATGGGAGCCCCCCTTAAATATTTATTTTATTTTATTTTTAGTATTTGTTGTTATAGCGGCAATAGAAATACATCATGTGTGAAAATTTCAACTGTCTAGCTATCACCATTCTTGAGATACAGCCTCCGTTTTTACCCTTTGGGTACGGAACCCTAAAAACACGCAATAACGTAAAAAGATCCCGAAAATCTCTGATTTAAAAAAAAATAGTATTGTAATCGGTAACGTGGGTTACATTGTATACATATGTAACGGAATCTTAGAACATCATTGTCACCCCTTTCCATAAGTCGCACTAGTCTGCAATTTTGCACACAAGTCAAAAACCAATGGCAATGGAATAACTTAATCAGTATTCAAGTAATTTATTGATTTTGCAATTGACATGCTATGCTTTACTTAATAAATTAAATTATGGTGGAAAAAGTGATTGCACTTTTTCCACCTTCCACCTTTCCACCACCCACCAGGGTTTCTTTTTCGTGTAATTTATTTGTTAGTGGGTGTGTGTTGTTTGTTTTGATGTAGTAGGTATGGTTTTCACAATATCTATACATATAATAAATCTGTAGAAAATTTTTTTTGTACAATGAATATATTTTAAAAAAAAATAGTCCGTTGGTTAAAGCACAACTGACAGAACACATTTCCAGCATTTTTGAAATTTTTGTCTGTTTAGATGTTTGTCTGTACACGCATCGCTTAAAATGTACAACACTTATAAATATAAATGTTATAAGTACGTAAAAATTGTACACAACTCAAGGTATTACTTAGTTTTTGTTTCATCGGAATTGGTCCACTCAATCAAGATATATTTACATAGTACGAAATTTTTCAATTTGGTTACTTGCAACGCCATCTAGCGGCAAAAAAGTATCAAAAAATTTATTGAGTGCTTCGAAAAAAAAATCGATCCACGCGGCCGGAGTCGTAGGCACAGCAAATAATTGCTAAAAGTGAATTTGGACCTTTTTGCCCCGCCCTAAACTAAAAATTTTAGAAAGTATTAAATAACATTAGAATGATTGTAACAGGAGACAACATTGTCTAACCACCTAAGATAAAGTAACAAATGATTTTCCATTAATTACTCTTATATAAAGTCTGTGTAGTCATACCACCACACTTTTTCCTTCCCAGGGTGCCTGAAGGAGCCAGCAACTGACACTATTCCAAGAAGATCTCAAACTCTTTATAAGTATACAAGGAACGAAAGTTTAGTAAAGTTACAAACTGTTCGTTTCCGTCCCAGTTACGAACAACTTTGGGGATTTACTCGACTTATAATAACTTGGCGTCTGAACAGAAACTGTGACGTAAAGGAAATTATTTGGAGAAGATTGTGTATATAAAGACAACTTACATCTCAAGTTTTATTTCCTCATTATACCAATTGGGGTATGACGTATATAAATAAAACTACTTTTTACGGATTTAGACTTTGCAGTCACCATGAAAGTCTCCGAAACGTCGGGCTAAAATTAAAACAAATATACGCGTCTAAATCCGTTAAAAGTAGTTTTATTTATGCAAATGAGTCGCGCAAGTGTTAGAAAATATTATAACGTATATAGTTTTCTTCAAGAACATTTCCGCGCAAATTCCTCTGGGCTTATACCAAGCATATTTAACCACCCTTTTTTAACACGCTTATATTAGTTCGGAACGTATCTATCAATGTATTAATCTATGTAACAGAATCTTTGTGAGGAAAAAATAAATAAAAAAGGAACAAATAAATAAAAAAAGTATTCAGGATTTTTAAGCATGTTATTTAGTTTTTGAACTAAGTAGATTGTTTAAGATCTACATTTCGTGTCGATACCTACTCGGTACCGATTTCCTTTCGATCCTCGCACTGAACGATTTATTAATAAATCAAAGTAGGTTTTTACTAAAAAACGTGGTAGGTATATTTTATTATTAGCAGTTACCCGAGACTCCGTTCGCGTGAAATTTTAGATACCTGGGCATTAAGAAAACTTATAACAAGTTATCTCGAAGGAAAAAGATATTATGCCGGGATAAATTTTAGCATATACTTTATAACGGTATTCAATACCATGCAGTAGTTTTGAAGTGATGCGCGGGCAAACATACGGACAGTCAGACAAAAATTCTTTGTTTTGGTTCCTATCACGCTAATAAAGACTGCCTATTCAATAATTTTTCAATATCTTCAAAGTATAGACATCCGACTTTTCATGGTACCTACCTATAACACAAGCGTTAAGCATTGTTTAGGATTAGAGGACAATGGTAACAATTGGCATTGTTCATATTTTTTTTAAACTCTTAATTCGAAAACCATTTCAGGGAATAGAGTTTGTGATCATGATCCATTAGTTTTTTTCGGGAAATTTGCTATATTAACGATTATTTTTCCAGAAAAGCAAATTTAATGATCTCTATTTGCCCTTGACATGAAGGACTTAACATATTAAGGGCCTACATCAATATTATCGTCGACATGTATATATTAACACAGCTAGTAGGTATAGAAAATGAAGAATTAGGGCTATTTTTTTGTTTACTCAAAATTTACTAAATATATATTAATTCTGATTTACGTGTTTCTATATATAATAGTTACTTATGTTTAATTTTAACTTTATGTTTTTAAAGTTATTTCATTAGTTAATACGCGATAATAGACCGACAAATGAAAAAAATAAAAAATGAGAGAGGTTGTTTCGTTAAGATTTTCTATCGAGAAAACTTTTTTCAATCGCGTTTCTGAGTTTATGCGATCCTAGATCATATATTTAAAAAACATATACTTAAAAATTAGAGCTCTAGCCATTCAATCTAAAGAAACAATGAAAACTTCGTACGTAGAAAAATACACGAAGAATTTTGGTATCCTCTTAAAGCGTTCTCCACCACAGAGTAGTATATCCCATACTACTCTGTGGTGGAGTTGAAATTGGTCTATTATATTAACTTTGAAAAACTTTGAAAAGATGTATTGTAATCTGTCTTGAGTCTGTCAGGAAAAGGCAATACACAAATTGCGTACAACGATGACGTCACAACATTTAAAATAATATCTTTATGTATTTTTAAAAAATTCTATATAGTGAATATTTCAATAATATTGAAATTAGTTGCTTAAAATAGTCTATATTTTCTAAAAAAAAAATACAAAAACAGCAGGTCAAAAATTATTAACAATCCCAATTCTATGTCTACCTATAACTAAAAATGAAAACAACTATGGTACATTTTGATTAATTGGCTATTTCGTTGTACACATTTTTATTATTTAAAATCGTTAGTCTATAACATACAGATTACAAATAAAAAAGTTTTGTTAACATTGCCGAATTGCGTTATTGACACAATCAATTATAATTTTTGGTTGAGTTTACTTGTGCACGTAGAATCGGTACCATTGACCGAAGTATACCCATAAGGATTACTTTTTGTAAGGAATCTTTAAAAGCTATATATTTCAGCTCCATCTCATCAGACCATTATTATAAAATGAGATAATCGCTACTAATATTATAAATGCGAAAATAACTCCGTCTGTCTGTTACGCTTCCCCGCATAAACCTCTCAACCGATTTAGATGAAATTTGGCACAGACAATCTTTAGACCCTGAGAAAGGACATAAATTACCTTTTATTGCAAAAAAAAATTTCCAAATTCCACGCGAACGGAGTCGCCGGCAACAGCTAGTTAAATATAAAGGCATAGAACGATATCACTATATCCGTCACATACATATACAGACAAAGAAGCGTTCATCGACACGACGCGCGACGCCATTCATGAAGCGATGACGTCACGTCCGGTGCGCACACGCATTGTGAGAGCTAACCTAACTTCCAGAAACTTTATATATTAATTTATTTATTTATTGGGATTTTTAAAGTGGATTCTTTCATATAAATTGTAAATGAAGCCAAGGAAGTATGTTTCTGTCCTCCGATCTAGTATCTGCCTATGGGAAAAAGCCATGATGTTATGATAATGATGATGACGTAAACTTTTTTATTGTTACTAAGTTAATGTACCTATACTAACAGTAATTGCATTTGCAATATGTACCTATGTATGCATGAGGTAATATCCAAAAAATATGGCCCAGACTTAAAAACTTTATACCATATTAAACCTAAATAGAAAGCTACAGTCTTGCTGGGTGCTGTGCTACGAAAGAATCGATTAAATACTATGGCAAAGAAAATTAATTACCACAATAACAAATTTAATGGCAATTTATTAATTTTGCAATTGCTTTGCTATTGCTAAGATTTTTCGCTTAAGAGGATACCAAAATAGCTTCATGCATTTTTCTACGTACGAAGTTTTCATTGTTTCTTTAGATTGAATGGCTAGAGCTCTAATTTTTAAGTATATGTTTTTTCAATATATGATCTAGGATCGCATAAACTCAGAAACGCGATTGAAAAAAGTTTTCTCGATAGAAAATCTTAGCGAAACAACCTCTCAAATTTTTTATTTTTTTCATTTGTCGGTCAATTATCGCGTATTAACTAATGAAATAACTTTAAAAACATAAGTAACTATTATATATAGAAACACGTAAATCAGAATTAAAATATTTTAGTAGATTTTGAGTAAACAAAAAAAATATCCCTAATTCTTCATTTTCTATACCTACTAGCTGTGTTAATATGTACATGTCGACGATAATATTGATGTAGGCCCTTAAGAGGGTACTTACTGTACTCCTCATTAGGTATTTGCCTTAGGTATTGCTATCCCTATTTCCGAGCGCCGCGCTGAAAGAGACAAGTAGAAGAACCGATTTTAATAGTTTTTGCGTTATATTATAGATGAAGAGTATATCTATGCTTCTATCACTTTCTTTTGTGGTAAAACTTTACCGAATTTGTGTGATAGACGCTACAACTTTATCTAAAGAAAACCGAAAAAAGTAGGTTTTTCGGATCGTCATATTTCTTTTAGTTATTATGTTTCGAAAAAGCTATAAAAATCGGTTTAACTTTCGCGAAGAAAAAACGGAAGTACGATACCCATACTTTTGTATGGAGCATAATTTGGTATCGTGCCGTCTTAAGAGGGCACGACACCAAATTTAACCTTCATACAAAAATATAGGCATCGTAGACCCCTGTTTTCTTCGTGAATATTACTTCCAGAGGAACGAATTTTTCTGTATCTAGGTTTTATATATTATCTATGCTTCTATCGCTTTCCTTTTTTTTCAAAACATAATAACTAAAAGAAAAATTACCGTCCAAAAAATCCGCCTTTTTTTTGTTTTCTTTAGATAAAGTTGCAGCGTCTATCACACAAATTCGGTAAGGTTTTACCAAAAAATAAAGTGATAGAAGCATAGATATACTTTTCATCTATAATATAGCGTAAAAAAATTCAAATAGGTTTAATTTTCGCGAAGAAAAATGGGGACTACGAAACGTCTTTATTTCAAAGAATTTGTAGGTAAAATCTGCTTCAGCTATATTTGTCCCTTGCAGCGCAGCACTCGGGAATAGGGATAACAATACCTAAGGCAAATACCTAATTTAGGAGTATAGTACCCTCTTAAATCAAGTTCCGCAGGAATAGATCAAGAAAAAACTTCTCATTTGAAATGTGGGTTTGACCTTAAATCATTTGCACTTATTTCCATTTCATTGTATTGTTTCTTAATACACTACACTACATCAATATTATCGTCGACATGTACATATTAACACAGGTAGTAGGTATAGAAAATGAAGAATTAGGGATATTTTTTTTGTTTACTCTAAATCTACGAAATATATTTTAATTCTGATTTACGTGTTTCTATATATAATAGTTACTTATGTTTTTAAAGTTATTTCATTAGTTAATACGCGATAATAGACCGACAAATGAAAAAAATAAAAAATTTGAGAGATTGTTTCGCTAAGATTTTCTATCGAGAAAACTTTTTTCAATCGCGTTTCTGAGTTTATGCGATCCTAGATCATATATTGAAACAACATATACTTAAAAATTAGAGCTCTAGCCATTCAATCTAAAGAAACAATGAAAACTTCGTACGTAGAAAAATGCACGAAGCTATTTTGGTATCCTCTTAATTGCAATTATCTTTTAAAATTTAATGAAGAAATTGTTTTAATTTTTTTTTAATTATTACTGTAACATTGATTTATTAAGGTTTTAATACGTAATTATCAACGTATTAAAATTATTTTACAGATTTCATAAAACTTTTTACGATTAACGAACTAATACTATCGAAAGAAACGATTTCAGGGCAGGTTTAAATGTTAAGTTTTGTGGAAATTTTTTTAGACATAAATATTAAAAAAAAATGTATGACGGAGCGACAATAAGAATAAACAAATATGAACGTATAATTCGTTAACGCAAAGAATTGTAGACAGGTCCTAACACGTGTTTTCCCCACCTTGTGTTTTACGTTACCCCACTTTGCAGGGAGTTTAAATACGAGACAGCCACAGAGCTAACGGTCAGTATCGTTTGAGACGTTATACAGAGCAAATCGCTGCCCGACTAGTTGCTCACAGTAGTAATAAAGAGTTTATACAGTTCGTAACCGCGTGTGTATAATTATAATGTGTGTATTTGTGAGAAAGTGTGTGACGATAGAAAGGTGATGTTCACGTTGAACTAGCGGCGGAGCGCGCGATTCACTAGCAACGTCAGGTAAGTTTAACCAGCGGCCGAACACTTGGTTGGCTATCTAAAACTGACAAGTTCAATAGAATCCATTCAATAGAAGCTGCTACATCATTACTTATAATAAATTGTTTCAGTTTATTTAGAATTAAAAGTAACTATTAGCTACATATTAACGATGGGTAATGAATTGGAGGTGTTTGAATTTTTAGAGAGCGACGATGATGAACAAAACACTAGTCGAAGATATATAAAATAATAAATAAAAATAATGATATTATTATTGAATCCAATATGTAATCAAAGCAGTTGACAGTCATTCTATTACCTACGCTGCACGAGTCGGCCGGACGAGCCTCGTAGTTGAGTGGTTTATGTAACGGACTGCCGATCAAGAGGTCGCCGGCCGGTTCGATTCCCGCTCGGGACAATCATTTGTGTGATTTTTCTAATTGTCATACAAATGTTTGTTCTGCGTCTGGGTGTTTCTTTGTATTATAAGTATGTATTTACAAAAGAAAAGTAGTTTATGTATTCTATCCGTATTCTGGTACCTATAACACAAGCATATAAGCTTAGCTTGGGACCAGAGGACGTAGTGTGAAATGTCCGTGAATATATATATATATATATACATATTCTGGTATATCCAAAAAAATCTTGAAGGATTTTGTCTCAAATTACTATTATAAAGTATGAAATTCACCATACCCTTCTCTTCTTTCATGCACACCAATTCTAATTTTTGTCATCTCCCACTTTAGTTATGAATTTTCGGTTAAAGATATAAGATCGTCGTTCATGTTTACAGTCTCTGAAAACACGTCAAAATCGCGCAAACGCCTAGCGGTCAACGAGAACACGAAGTCGCCACGTCTCCGCGCCCGCCATTTTCAACGTGAACAAGTACTAAAAGGTAGTTTCTGCAATTTGTAGACTAATATTAAACCACAGCAGTTCCATTCTCTATGATGTTACTCCGACATGTATAAGTCCAACTTTTTATTTAGAAACGTTGATTAATCTATATTTAAAACTAGCTATTGCCCGCGACTTCGTTCACATGAAATTTTGAATGATTGGGGCAATAAGGTCTAATTCGGGAAAACCTGCTTTATTTATTTATTTATTTACACTTTATGCTTAAACTATGCAAAGGCGGACTTAATGCCTAAGGCATTTTCTACCAGTCAACCATAGGGTGGTGCAGAAAAAGGGAAGGTAGAAGTGTAACAAATAAAGCTAGATTATCAAAGATTATTGTTGTTAAAGACTTATTGACATAGATAAATCCTATAAAGAGTACATTACATACACATACATAGAGATACACGTAAATCAATACAATTAAACAGATACATACATGTCATACATACATACACAGATATATACGCACATTACACATACCATAAATACATATAATACAGGTACTTAAATACAGATAGATAGTAGTATAGTAGCTTCATAGACTCAGATGTGGATGCAGCTAAACGTGAGGTTGTGTCGATATACGGAGATAGTGCTCACGTATCTTACGCTTAAACGCTTTACGGGAGGTGCACATCCTGATTTCCGGCGGAAGAGTATTCCAGAGAATAATGGAGCGAACAAAGAAGAATGAACGAGGCATGAGCTATGAGGAGCTTTAAGTTTAAAGCAGGTTTTCCCGAATTAGATACTATCCCGGGATAATTGTAGCCTATATTTTAACTTACATCTCTACCAACATGTTACTAAAAACAGTATTCAATTCCGTGCAGTAGATTTGGCGTGATGCGCGTATAAACATACCGACAGACAGACGAAATTTTTTTAAACCATCGTTTTGACTTCTGTTAAGTCTATATAGACTGTTAATCCAATCTTTTCTTCAATATCTTCAAAGTATGTACATCTACTTCAAATATCAATAATTTAAATAAAACCCCTTTTTACGGATTTAGACGCGAAAATTTATTATAAACTATAGCCTGACCTTTTTCTTAATAATTTCTAATGTAACATATTAACTCATCTACTTATGTTAAACTACATTTTAAATGATTCAAGTTTAAATCGAGACAATTATTTCGAAGATTTTTCAGATACCTCTTTTTAGGGTTCCGTACCCAAAGGGTAAAAACGGGACCCTATTACTGAGACTTCGCTGTCCGTCCGTCCGTCCGTCCGTCCGTCCGTCCGTCCGTCCGTCCGTCCGTCCGTCCGTCCGTCCGTCCGTCCGTCTGTCACCAGGCTGTATCTCAAGAACGGTGATAGCTAGAGAGTTGAAATTTTCACAGATGATGTATTTCTATTGCCGCTATAACAACAAATACTAAAAATAAAATAAAATAAATATTTAAGGGGGGCTCCCATACAACAAACATGATTTTTAGGGTTCCGCACCCAGTATCTCAAGAACGGTGATAGCTAGACAGTTGAAATTTTCACAGATGATGTATTTCTATTGCCGCTATAACAACAAATACTAAAAATAAAATAAAATAAATATTTAAGGGGGGCTCCCATACAACAAACATGATTTTTTTACCGTTTCTTGCTCGATACTAATAACGTTGCCTTATGTTGCATAGATAATGGTACGGAACCCTTCGTGCGCGAGTCCGACTCGCACTTGACCAATTATTTCAGATAACGGGTATGTCACACGGATTGAGCTGACTCTAGGATGTCATCTATTCTATGATATAATCTACTTAGTTCAAAACTAAAAAACACGCTTTAAAATACTGAATAATTATGTTTTTAAATTGTTGCATTGTCATCGGTTATTGATATATGTGCAAAATTTCAGATCAATTCAACTACTGAAAGAACACTAACTAACTGATCGATTGATGGAGTTGGTGCAAACCGCTCAATAGATGGCGTTGTACGAAAAAACATCGCACGATGTTAAAACTCGCATTGAGATGATTGTAGTGGAGAATTTGGTAAACTTTTGCGTGGACCATAATAGCTCAGTTGGGAGAGCGACGGAACGGCATTCAGAGGTCGCGGGTTCAAGTCCCGCTTATGGTTATCATTTTTTCCATTATAATTTAGTTTATTTACTGAAAGTGGGTTAAAATCACGTTCAGATTCCGTTACATAGATTAATACATTGATAGATACAATATACTCAACTTATATAAGCGTGTTAAAATATCTTTGAAATATTATGGTACTGTATTTATAATAACTTGTTTATTAGATTTACAGCTGTTCACTTAGAGCTTAGACTGTTATTGACTTATTGTAACTTATGTGGGGCTTCACTCGACTTCACTCGTCTTTACTGTCTTACAATAGTAACGACAAGGTAACATTTCAAATGTGAAAAATACATAAAAAAACCTGTCAAGAGCGAGGTAAACTCGCACGCTTAGTGTTCCGTACTTACTGGATCGAAAAATATGAATAACTTAAGATGATACCAAAATAGCTTCGTGCATTTTTCTACGTACGAAGTTTTCATTGTTTCTTTAGATTGAATGGCTAGAGCTCTAATTTTTAAGTCCTATATGTTTTTTCAATATATGATCTAGGATCGCATAAACTCAGAAACGCGATTGAAAAAAGTTTTCTCGATAGAAAATCTTAGCGAAACAACATCTCAATTTTTTTATTTCTTTTCATTTGTCGGTCTATTATCGCGTATTAACTAATGAAATAACTTTAAAAACATAGGTAACTATTATATATAGAAACACGTAAATCAGAATTAAAATATATTTAGTAGATTTTGAGTAAACAAAAAAAAATATCCCTAATTCTTCATTTTCTATACCTACTAGCTGTGTTAATATGTACATGTCGACAATAATATTGATGTAGGCCCTTAATACAAATAAACAGTTAACAGATTATACAAAACCTCTTGAACCACTCTATCTATTAAAAAAACGCATCAAAATTCGTTGCGTAGTTTTAAAGACATCAGCTGACATTAATACTAATATTAAAAAGCTGAAGAGTTTGTTCGTTTAAACGCGCTAATCTCGGAAACCGCAAAGAAATATATTGTGATGACACCAAATAATGATGATTATCTTTAGGTACTTATAAAGTAATTTATTAATTTTGCAATTGACATTCTATGCTTTTACTAAGTAAATTAAATTAAATCACGGTGGAAAAAGTGATTACCGCAAGCGGAAATACAAGCACGTAGAAATACGATATAAACTCAATCGAGTAACAATTACGGTGGCCTAATTGATTACTTCGGGCACGACCGCAATAAGCTCAGTTGGCAGAGCTACGGAACGGTATTCCGAGGTCGTGGGTTTAAGTCCCGCTTGCGATAATCACTTTTTCCACCGTAATTTAATTTATTTAGGTACTTATATATAAAAAATGAAAATGAGTTTGTTTTTAACACGCTT
This sequence comes from Orgyia antiqua, assembly GCA_916999025.1. Classification (NCBI taxonomy): domain Eukaryota; kingdom Metazoa; phylum Arthropoda; class Insecta; order Lepidoptera; family Erebidae; genus Orgyia; species Orgyia antiqua. The sequence continues at coordinate 14,993,445 of OU779869.1, forward strand.
TTATAAGTTCGATATCTATCTATCAATGTATTAATCTATGTAACGGAATCTTTGAATGCGATTTTCACCCACTTGCAATAGTCAGATTGATCTGAAATTTTCTATGCCTATTAAGGACCGATGACAATGCAATAATTTATAAAAAATATTCAGGAATTTTATGCGTGTTTTTTAGTTTTTGAACTAAGTAAATTATTTATTTGTGACATTTCTACGCAAAATCTATTGAAAGAAATTGCACTAAAATTTGTTTAGAGATAATTTATAGCTTTCATTCTAGGTTCCATTTCAAATTCGATTTGGAAACTAAAGCGTGTGAAGCTGCGGGCACAACTACCTCAATGTAAAGGGTAAGAAGAAAATATCAAAGATATCTGCTACGATTCAAACCTACTTCAATGACTTTATTATTACTAAGATATCCGGACAAAGTCAAAACATACACGACGATGGTGCTACGGGATGGCCCTTTTAAAGGTCATCGCTTATTAGAAGAAAGAAAGAAAGAAAAAATATTTATTTGGTAGGTTTTCGAGATCAAGATACATGCTTATAAATTATGGGACTAAGATAGACAAAACAAAATATATATGTACATATATAAGTACAAAATAGATGTCACAAAAATAATGATAAAATAAAGATGCGTGTATTACATCAGGGTATGTCTTATTCGGTATTTCTTTTTCACTCAACCCTGCCACGATTCCTGACGACCTTTCGTTAATCGTGTATTTTTCATCCTCTCCACCTGTTTTATCCACTTCTGCTTAATACTTTATACCTTTAGGTACCTAACTTCATTCCATTTATACATTACGTACTTATACGTCAAAAATCAACCGACCGAAATTCCGTTAAAAAGCATTTCGGCGACATAACACGTCCATAGAAAACTAAACCATAGGGATATTCGTCATAGTAAAGTGCGTGTTGCGTTGAAGTCTTTTATGGGAAATGCTACGTCACACATTTAGCTATCGACCTATGACATTTACAACACAAAGACATAATATTTAGAGTATTAAGTTCATTTACCCAGTAATTAATCGATAAGAAACTACATTTACGATATTATGTTACATAACACTAATCTACACAAATTATGATATTTGTAATTCTATAATGCAATCAAATAATCGATATTATAAATAACATCGCAACTTCATTATAATGATAGTAAATACTGGATTTGTTATTAAATTAAAGACTGTTTATTATCAAAAAGCGTTTTCAGTAAACAAGTGATTTGTGATGAAATTTAGAACAACTAGCGACATCTAGTAACCAGAATCAACATTCCTGCTGACATGTTATTATTGAGAATAACGCCATCTATTTATTTTTTGGTGTAACTTTTCAGAGAGTACCTCAGATTAGTGCTTTTTTATTTTTCAGGATTCTCTTAGATGTAAATAAGTGACATTTGAAGACACTGTCTACTGTCTGTTTATTGTCTGTAAACTCTCTGTTAGTTATAAGACATTTCAACTAATGATAAAAATTAAAACCTTCAATTATGTAGGTTTATAAATTGAATATTATAGTAATATGTACTGTTCTAACAAATTATAATGAATATGACATGTTATTTAATATGTGTAAGATGTTTGTATAAGATGTGGTTGCCTTTAAGAAATGAACACCAGAAATGTAACTTGATTGTACTCTGTTTGAATTGTTATGTGTATCATTTGTTGGCATCCCTAACAATAAATAAATAAATACAGAATACCTTTGTTAAATGTGTTAAAAATTTTTATTTATTTTAAAATATCTATGATAAACGTATACGTAGTAACGTATTGGTATCAATTAAAAGCAAAATCATGTTTATTTCAGGACGAAATATGTAGATGACATTCGATGTTAATGTATGCCAAAATATAAGCGAAGTTCACATGAAATTTTATTAGATACTAGCTGTAGCCCGCGACTCCGTCCATGTGGAATTTAGAAATTTTTTCCCGTTTTTGCAACATTTTTAACTACTGCTTCGCTTCTACTGGTCGTAGCGTGATGTTAAATAGCCTAACTAAAGCCTTCCTCGATAAATGCCCTATCTAAAACTGAAAGAATTTTTCAAATTTGATATTGAATTGATTTGAAAAATTAAGCGCGTTCAAACATACAAACAAACAAACTCTTCAGGTTTATAATATTAGTACAGATGACTTAACGGAGGTTTAAACGGAGATTTTATCGGAGAGATAATAAACGTTTTAGCGTAAAAAGACTATTATGAAAAACAAGTGTTGACAATTTTCGCGAACCGATTTTAGCGAACTTTTAAACCTCTGATAAGTCATTATGAATAAGACCATAAACCTTTACCTTACTGCTTTGTTCATGTAGAATCGGTACCATTGTATTAAACTTTATTAATGAATGAAATACGATTTAGGCAAGCTAAACCTACATATCTTCAAAATTGAAAGCATATCTAGTACATACAAGCAGCAGATCTTGATTTCTCAATACGAAAATTACTATACTTTAACACGATATACAGATCTAAGACCATAATAAAGCTTAAAACCTAATCTTACCTTAAAATGTTGGTGTGCTGCCTGCTCCTCAGCCTCATATTTATGCTTGATGTTTTCTATCCGCATCTGTTTCAGTATACCGGCTACTTCGATCCTGGGATAAGAAATGAAACAAATCATACGCCCGGAATATAAATCGAAAAGTTGGTTATGTTCCTGCGTTTCGTTTTGACGGGAGGTTGCGAAAACCACAAATTTACCAGGGGTCTATGGCAGCAAGCCGGCTTGATGCCACTTACAAATCTATATGTGCGTGAAATATGTATCAGGTAATATGAAATATTATTGCTTATTATGAGCTAAGAAATATTATAAGCTATAATTTAGCCAGGCTAAAGTTACGTATCGGTATTTTCAAGATTGAATGCCAATACACTGGTATATCTGTAGATAACAATATGTATAATATGTTCTAACACTTATGTTCTTTCACTTTATAGTCTCCCTAAATGTAAGGTACATTTCGTTTTCAAAAAACGAAATATACTCAACAAAAGGGGTTTAATTGCATAAATTTCGTGTTTATAATATACTAGCTGTGCCCGCGACTTCGTACGCGTGAAATTTAGAAATAAAACCTTAACAAACAGAAGTTTACTATATCACTCGATAGATGGCGCTGTACAAATTTTAAATCGCACTATTGTTTCGTTCCACACATTAAGAGGGCACGATACCAAATTATGCTCCATACAAAAATATGGGTTTCGTACTCCCCATATTTCTTTGCGAAAGTTAAACCGATTTTAATTGTTCTTGACGATGAGATCTCCACGATATTATAGATGGAGAGTATATTTATGCTTGTATCACTTTCTTTTTTTCAAAACATACTAACTAAAAGAAATATGACCATCAGAAAATACGTTTTTTTCGGTTTTCTTTAGGTAAAGTTGCAGCGACTATTAGACATATTTGGTAAGGTTTTACCAAAAAAGAAAGTGATAGCATAGATACACTCTTCATCTATAATATAGCGTAAAAACAATTGAAATCGGTTTAACTTTCGCGAAGAAAAAAGGGGACTACGAAACGCCTTTATTTCAAAGAATTTGTAGATAAAATCTGCTTCAGCTATATTTATCCCTTTCAGCGCGGCGCTTGGAAATAGGGATAGCAATACCTAAGGCAAATACCTAAATTAGGAGTACAGTACCCTCTTAACACTTAAGCGCGTCAAAATGTTTATACTGTCGTCGGCTCGTTTCCACATTTATAAATTAGTAAGGATCTTATTGTCTAGTAATTTACAATGAAAGCGTAGTAAGTACAAAGTAATAAACATGTTATTGCTACTTCAACTTTTACAAGACTTATACCTACATATTTATTTTTAACAAAATATTTTGATTTAAAATAGATGTGCCCGCGGTGTTACCCGCGGTAAAAAAGATAAAAAATCAGTTCATTTTCTATTCTATTTTTCAAATGAAAATGTATCTTTACGTGAAAGCACAATAAACAGCCTTACATATCCAAACATTGGAGTATGGATAGAAGACCGAGGAAACGTTCGCGTTGCTCAGCCAACAGTTTAAGTATTTTATTTTGTCGTGCGTAATTCTTTTTTTGTCATAATGTCCTAAGATATTCATTTAAATTGCATGCTGTAAAGAGCAGTTATAATCTATATAAACTGCGTAAGCTAACTAAACTATTTAATTTGATAAAATATATTACTATATACACATAAATAGCTTTTGAAAATACCCTATTGCATTTGATAATTTTTTGAAGAGTATATCTATGCTATAGGTAACAAACAAGTCCTCCATACATTAGTTTGTTGTACGTCACATAGATAAGGCAGCGTTTTCATTTATAGCACGCGCGCGTCCGAATTTCTCAGCAAATTTTATCATATCTCATCCAATATACAGCAAACCCCAATAAATTATGCGAAAAAAGCCATCCTCTTGAACCATTCTATCTATTAAAAAACCGCATCAAGATCCGTTGCGTATTTTTGAAGATATAAGCTCACATAGGGACATACATACAAAAATTACGACTTTGTTTTATAAGAAGTAAAGAAGATTAAGATAAAGAAGCAGGGATGAGTTTCTCTCTGTTATTTAAAATAACCTATTATTAAATTAGCTAGTTACACAATTTATTTTTAACCGACTACAAATAAAAAGAAAGAGAAGGTTATAATAAATATATTTGCTCATCTTTACTTATTATAAAACAAAGTCGTTATTTTTGTATGTATGTCCTTATGTGAGCTTATATCTTTAAAAATATGCAATGGATTTTGATGCGGTTTTTTGTAAATGATAGAGTGGATCAAGAAGATGGCTTTTTGTTAAGATTTGGTTTCTAAATTTCACACATACAAAGTTACAGGCATCAGCAAGTGATGTAATAAAAATAGGAGAAATGATTTAAAATAATTCATACCTTATCCTCATATTTTCCTGCAACCTCCGCAATGGTCCTACATACTCCTGGGAGCGGCCACACCTCACTTCAGCGAGCTGGTGGTCTACTTGCTTCACTCTCTCATGGTACAGCTGTTCACGCAGTACTGAGAATTGACGCTCCAAGTTTGCTGGAAACCACAGGTAATCTTTTTTAATTTTTAATTTATGGACATTACACACAACATCCTCTGGTCATAATCTAAAATTAATAAAAAACTAATTATTTGTATCTAAATAACAGAATCTTTTATGTTTCATTAATTAAAATTCTATCACTTAACAAGGACAATGCAGTAATCTAATAAAAATATATTTACCTACTTATTATAAAACAAAGTTGTTATTTTTGTAGGTATGTTCCTATGTGAGCTTATATCTTCAAAACTATGCAATGGATTTTGATGCGGTTTTTTTTTAAATGATAGAGTGGTATTTTTTGTATAATTTGATAGGGTTTTAGTGTATATTGAGGGAGGCAGGGTTTAATAACTAAAAACGCGGATAAAATCACAGGCATTTGCTAGTAAACTATAATACTTGAGTATACATTAAAAAACATTTTTTATAGTTTTTAAGCTAAGTATTATTTTCTTTAATCACATTTTACAAACAGTTACTACAGTAGTTCTTACACTATCTTTGAATCTATTATTACGTTACTTCAAGCAATATGACTTGTTTTGAATATGTATTAACAACTTTACTTCACACTACACAATAAAACTTTGTATTTACTTACATGTAAAACCATTTGATAAACTGGTTCATAGTTTTAGAATCTAACTCTGTGCTACAGCTGTCTAATAAGAACGAGATTTAATTACCTACTGTTATTGCACTTTTCTAACAAATCAGGATCTTAATAAATTCAAAAGATCAAAATGTTCTTTCACAAAAGTTTAAGCTTTAAGTAGGTAGGTACTCAATTTTATGTTCGATATCAGCAATGAAAAAAGATAAATATAGTAATACGCCTAACGCATACTATACCGTCTAATTTTCGAAAAAAATTAGGTTTTATTTTTGGTTTTTCTTTATCGGCAAAGAGGTTACGATTGTGCCTACATACTAATCATGTACCCAAAAGAAAAGACTCTTAATAATGCTAAGTACGATAAGGTGATAACTTTAAAGAAAACGATAATACTACACTGATTCAGCCAATGTTTTGTAAACATAACCTCAAAATTTTAAGTCAATCACTTACATAAATTATCGAGGCACTCATTCCTACGCCTCTCACATTCACTTTCATCCATCTCCGAGGAGTCATCAGAGTCAGGTTCATCGGCTTCTTCAGCACTGGAATCTCTATCAGGGCCTCGAGAAGACCCATTAGAACGCTCTGTATCACCCCCGGAAAGATCTCCATCTCCGTCACTATCACCATCCACTTTCATCGACGGCATTTTATACAAAATCGAATAATTAAGTCTCAATTAACTATTTGCGAGGGAATGGTATTTGTTTGTTGATTTTCGCTCCTACAAGACATCTACAAGAGAAAGTAGAACGTCAAGCTAGCTGTCAGCGAAAATGTCAAACGTGTCAAGTTGTTTGTAAATGTCACGTAAGATGTTG